>QUSF01000008.1:6066822-6305939 GCA_003676055.1 Chloebia gouldiae
GGAGAGGAGAGGAGAGGAGAGGAGAGGAGAGGAGAGGAGAGGAGAGGAGAGGAGAGGAGAGGAGAGGAGAGGAGAGGAGAGGATGTTATGCTGTTAGGATATGATGGTTTCTTACATTAGTAGGGCATAATGTATAGTAACCCTATTATACACTGTTTCATTACTTTACAACACAGTATTCTTTTCAAAGACAGAATTTTAGCTAACTTATTAAATGCATGTGTTGTCGTTGACATTATCTCTTCAAAGGAAATTAAACCCTATATCTGAATTTCAACTACTTTCAAAAAGATAAAAATCAGTTCAATTCTACTTCTAGAAATGCAGGACAAATCCAAATATGTGTTGTCATTGCAGACTGAAGGTTTAAGCTAACCAAAATCCCTTGATGTGAAATGGTAAGAACCAGCATTTTGTTTCCATCAGGTTTTGAGGAGCAAGGCATTTGTGTCACAATGAGATGTTTTTAATCCCACCTAAAACCTTGACAGAAAAATGAACTGAACACTGAGGATTCTCTTTGCCTGGCAGAAGGGATGAAGGGAAGAAAATCAAGAGGAAAAGACAAGGACTCTTTTTGGGAAGAAAGCAGGAGAGACTGTCAAGCCTGCATAGTGACTTGGTTTTGTGAAAAGCACTCCTTTTACAAAGAGCTAGATGTATAACACCAGAGAAAGTATACAAAGATGCAGGAATCAGAACAGCACCTTTCTCCTTTTTATTCTCTCTGAGCTGCTACAATAGAGTTTTATCTCTGGACTCTACTAAATGAAAAATCCATTTCCTCTCAGATTTATGACACATAAAACATTTTGGGCTGGAACCTAAAAACCTAAATAGGATTTTATTCCAGCTGAACTCAGGAAGAATAATCACAACAACAGCATAAGAGCTAGTAACATCCTGAACATATTGATGCTTTTGTTTATGTGGGATTTGCGTTAGTGAGTCTGCTCCCATTGCTATTCTGGGATGTGGGGTGCTGCAAAGAATGACAAAAGTGCCTTTATTTGGTTATGTTGGAGGTGCTACATCTTTCATAAGCAGATGATGTCTAGAGCAAGGAAGCTTTTAGGGTAAGAATGACTCTTCTGCAGTGTCTCTGCGCAGGGTCTGGCACAGTGGGGCCAAAGCCCAATGAGATTGTTTGGAGCTGTAGAAATCCTGCACCGAGCGTGGGATGTGTGAGTGACACCCAAAATGTTCCTCAAATGCAGATTGATCACTAAGCTTCATTAGTGAAGCTACATTACCTACAGAGAATAATTTATACCACCAATCGAATTGTCTTTTGTTTGGATCACTGAAAAGTAATAATGAAGTAAAGATCTGAGGTAAAATACAGTAGCAAGTACATGACCCACATGTTTTCTATCACAAACTCCTTGAGATTTTCCACATAAAATGACAGTTGTCTTGGCAGATGACAAATCCTTAAAGCTGACAAAGTCTGGTACACTATAATGTGGAAAATAAAAATACTTGCCTGGCTTCAAAGCTAACCACATCATATCATATTTCAATATTTCAAAGCTAACCACATCATATATTTCAATATTTCATAGATGAATAATATGTTCTATATTCAGCTATCATAGAGTCCTGTGTTAGAACCTGAATATTGTCATAGATGAGAAATGTGAGGCCAATAATAATTTTGCTTTAAAATATACATAATTGGTGGCAGAAGGATCAGTATATTCTTTTCTATTACCTGTTTATGGGATTCCCACACAAACTGGCATGAAACATGGTTTACTTAGCTGAGTATAGAGAAGTGTTAAAAAATGTCCATTGAAAGCATTCCTTGCAATGTTAAGGAACTAAGGAAAGATAACAAAACCCACACCCTTATCAAAACAATACACTGCAAGCACATTTGGCTTGCAGAATTATGTTATTTTACATTTTTAATTATTTTACAGAAGATTCTCTCCTGCTTAAGGTGAGTATGGGTTGATATGTTGATGGGAACATGGGAACATTTTTACCATTGGAACAACAACAAAATGAAACACTTTTGTTAGAAGAGTGCTGTGTATCTTTGACAGGCTAAAAGCCTAGGAGAGATGTATTTTCCACAGCTGGCCAAAACATCTGTAAAGCATCAGTTCTTTAGAAGGTCCTGTTACTATTAGTAAACATGAGATATGCTCCTTGAAGGACTAGGACTTTGCCTGATTCTTCTACTGCAACAAAGCTTATGTGTCTCCTTGAAAACTGATCAGTCAGGCTCACATTTTAATGACAGACATAAATGTATCTCTAATGATTTTCTTTCATAAGAATTACGTAGGGAGTCTCCCTGAAAGGTAGTTAAATGAGTCTGTTATAAATCTGGAACAAAAGCATCCCTGCATAAATTTACAAGCACTGATTCCAAAAGGTTAACAATATGGCAGATGGATATGATGATGTGTGAACTCAGAAAATTCAAGGTTTGGTTCCAAAAGCAGTTAAAAGTCTGAGCATTTCCTCAGTCCTTAAGCAGGCTGCCTTGACTGACGCAAACCACCTGCTGCTTCAGTTCAAGCCAAAAATAGTCCAAGAACAGCATTTTGTGTCTTTTGCTCTGCTTCTGCTCTTAATTTCATTGAGAATCCAAAAGCGTAGATGTAGAGGCAAAAAAATGCACAAGCATAACCTATCTCATTTAAACAAATAAATGTCAGCCACGGGAAGAAGTAGGAGTAGAGTCCAATTCTCAGTTATGGTCAAATTATTTCAGTGCTCATTTTATGCTGAGATCCCTCCATTTGAAGGAATATTTCTGCAATACCACAAAAAAATGTATTTTCTATACTCTCTGTGCAAAAGCTTTTCCTGCATCCTCAAGTATCTGATTTCACACTGTGCAACTTTTCTTCCTGTGGATGCCCTCCTTTCATGTGGACAGCCTGAAGCAAGTGCAGAGAAATAGGAAAACCTCAAACTAAAGAAAAATGTATATATTTTTCTCATCTTTCTGTTCTTTTTTGTGCATTGCTCTGCTGAGGCTTTATTTACTCATCAGGAAGACCAAGGATGATCTCCCATGACCTTGGGTAAGTAACTACTGAAAATATGTGTACACAGCATAAAGCAGAGCTATTCAGGTGCCAAGCTAGGTCTGACTAAATGGAAATGAATGGTGTAACTATACCCTGAACACCCACTGATCATGGTCTCTGGTGGTGCATGAAAGTAAAGGAGATTAGCACCTCAGGCCCCATGCAGAAGGGAAGTTCCCCGGGAACAGAGTGAACTTTTCTCAGGCAAATTCACCTCTGGCACGGAGCAGGTTTACAAATACAGGTAAGGTTTTCTACTTTTAAAAAGCCAAACATCTTACTCCTCCTCAGCGTGGTGCTGTGTCTCCCTCTGATGGCATCTGGGCCACACTTCCAGGCTGATGAACACGATAAAATCTTGTGTAACAGAGGGTGTCTTATTAGCTCAGCTAGTGAATTTATTTAGATCAAGGGTCTCAGGTTCAAAAACTTCTGTTCCATCAAAATGTGCTTTTCTCTTTAGCCTTCTAATGAATCGAGTCCTAGGGACAATTTTTCAGACTGGAGCAGTTCTCAGCCACAACTGAACTCAATTCATATTTGCAACACCACAAGAACGGAGTCACAGAGGAGAGATTTAACAATCAGTACTTGCTAGAAGAGCTGTAAGGACTTTAGATATTTCAAAGTGAATTAATATCCGTCTACTCTGAACATTCAGTCTGTGTGAATGCTGTAAAACAGCTACAGGGATCTTAATTTCTCTAAATTCCAAACAACTTGCCAGTAGACTTGAAGTTTGAAACACTTCCTAGCTGTCTACAGCTTGTGACTGGCACCCTGGACCCTGAGGAGGTTTACTGCTTTACTGCCCTTCAAAAGCTGCATCCTACTGACTGACTTAGCTTTGAATCTCCATGCACAAATGATTACAAAAGATTTGTCCACTAGCAGTTACAGGAATAAAAATAACTATATTCTTCAGCCTATTATTTTATTTAACATGCAAGTAATTATATTTTATCTCTTTGCTCAGCCCAGCGTTTCTAAGAACTCTTGAACCAGGTAAGTTTATTAGGGGAAAAAAAAAACAACTGTGTGCATTTGATGGTCACTATAAGATTTAAAAATAAAATTAAACACTTTACAAGAAGGGTCAGCTGAAGGTCCACTTAAATATTCTTCCATTGTTAATACTTCAAATCAGAACAAGATAAAAAAAATCCCACTAGTGACTCAGTACTCACTAGTCACTGAGTGGGTTTGTGCTGAAAAAAAAAGGAATGCTAAGAACCAGATTCCTTTCTTCCCCTTACATAAGCAATAATTATCTGTTTACGAAGGATTAAAAATGCTGTCTTCTCATTGTATTCCCATACAGCATTTTAACAAAATGCTCAAGGCATCAAGAACTAGTAAATGGTAAAAGTCTTCCTGCAATGAAAACACTCAGTGATCTAGGATCTGGGGATAAGTATGAAGCAAACATTTCTTGTTATGAGACTCATCATCTCTATGGCCTGGATAAATAAAAAATAAAAAACCTATAGCAAAAATGTGATTAAAAGCAGCAGCATTGACATCAATTTCAGTAAAGTCACTTTAGTTTTTTTAATGTTTTATTGTTTTACACTGAGCTTCAGAAAGATCAACAACATCTTAAACTGCCTCTAGGTTTGAAACCTTTCCATCATCATTGAGTCCATTTTATTTTTCAGAAACAAAACAACCAAAACGTAATGCTATAACACAAAAGACTGATATTAGTAAGAGGAGATTGGAATAATAAAAATGCCTCTGCAGGAGCCAAGACTAGTTCCTGTTGATTCAGCCCAGGGCATTGATACAGAAATTCACATGCAACTGTCTAATCAGAAGTAAATGTTCCTTTTCCAGAGCATTCTTTTTGTTTCTCTAAGCCCTCTATTCATGGAAGGGTGACTGCATGGTGCTAATGATTAAACCCAGAGGGAGTTCAACCTCTTCATTTGTGTTTCTGTCCACATTTCCTAGAGAAGCTGGAGATTCCTTTTCAAAGTTCATGTGTAGGGATTACTGCAAGCATGTGAAAATCTATTTTTCTTTGACACTTTACACAGTCCCTATAGAATTAGTTCATTATTAACCTTATTGAAAAGAACTCAAGTGGGTTATGGTTTTATATTTTGCATGTGGCACAAGCTTATTTTGCCCCTAATGTGAGGTAAAACTTTGACCAATATGTGAACCTCGCTGCAGTGAGAGCAGAGGCAGACCTCAGCTAACAAGCCCTGTTGGAGATCTGTGGATCTGGGACATGCCTGGCACAATTTTCAGAAGAGAGTCCAAGCCAATCAAATCATGGGCTGATCAAACCAGTGTCTGCTTGCAGAATACCATAGTCACCCATTTCCTTCATCATAGCCATTACTATCTGGCTTCCAGACTGGATTCAGCTACAACTTTCTCCTGCTCAGGAGCCACCTGCTATCAGCTGAGCCCTGTGATTAGAAGTCCACTTCAGCCTGACCATCTCTGTGCTCCTGGCACAGAGCAGCAGTCTCTACACCACACTGGAGGTATCTTCAGAGGGAATTTGTTCCAATTGAAGTAAGAATTATCACTTGGTTGAACTCATCCTGATGGGGCAATAGTAAAATCCATTTATGTCTTCCAATGATTTGCTCTGAAGAAGAGGAAAATACTGGATTCTTATGTAGGCTATGCCTGAAGATTTTTTTTCCTTGCATGTTAGCTTTAGGCAGGCTAGCAATACCTATCTGGTTAACATTCTGCATAGAAAACCAAAGTACACATATCAGTGAAAAGCAATACTATGAGAGTCAGAGCACCTTGTCAGTTGGGATCAGCCAGTTTAGTTTGCTCAGTCTAATGGAAAAGTTCTGAAAGTCTTACAGTGGGTGGCTTGTGAGTCAAAATACAGCCAAGGAAAAGGGGCTGGTCTGGACCAAATCCTAAGACTGAATTAAAAATGGGATCCTTTGGACAAAATTCTAGCAAACACTTTCAGACACAGAAATATGGGAAATTAGACTGTCAAACTAGAGCTCAAACTGTTGTGCTTATGCCACATCCTCTGATTTTTAGTGGGAATGCTTTACACCAGCATCTGAAGAGAATATGTGTCCCCAGTGGAGACCATGGGAGTTCACCATTCCTGCAGAGCACTAACATTTTAAAATTCATCCTGTTGCTTTTCCTGCTCTCTTTCATGCACATGGACAAGCACAAAAGTATATTTTAAGCAACACACATAATTACCTCAGCTTTTGGCAACAAGCTGTAGGATAACACAGGGTAGAAATGGTTTCTGACAAAACCTGCCTTTAACAGCACAGCTGCTAAGAAGAATTGCTCTGTGCACAGGGGCCATTAAACCCCAAGAAGGTGTGCATATGAGTAGGATTGAGCAGACTTACACATTTGGAAAGAGAAATATGCACAAGCTGTCTTAGAGGAAAAAGAAAACATGCCTGGGGAATATACTGGGAAAACTTACTATTGGTCCTTCAGGCTGCATAGCCCAGAGGCTGGGGTTGCTGTAGCATTGCCCCTTTCACAGGTAATGATTCAGATAATCTCCAATCTGGATATAAACCCTTGAGTTACTGTGTATTGTCACAGTGCCAGTGCCTTAACCAGTCCTCCCACATGTGCTTTATAGATTGTACAAGAACAGGATTGCATTGGTCTGCTTCAAACCTCTGAGCAGTTAATTTAACTGAGGGGTTTAAGGTTTTAGCAGGTCCTTCTAATAGCTGCTGTGCTAGTGTGCAGTTAACCTTTATTGCCGTGAGGGCCCTATTAAAAATGAGCGACATTCAGCTCCTTTAAGGAAAGAAAGATTATGCTTCCAGATGTGTTGATACACTTGACATATGCCCTGTGATTGCAGAGGCTCTCAGGCACCAAAAGAGTGCTGTTTGCACAAAGCTGCAATTTTTGTTTATTCAATATATACACACATGCTTGTCATGGTAATTTGTGCATGGCACTTCTAACCTGAGTGATGAAAATACAGAGAGAGATTGAGTGAGGCACTAAGACTGCATGTGGAAAACCCATCCTCACAAGCACAGCCTGTGTAAAAACAGTTTTCTTTGGCTTGCTCCAATTAGAACATCCATAAGCATTTTCAGTTGTTCCTATCATCAGAACAATTTGAACACGCAGAATAGAGTAATTTTTAAGAATATGCAATTATATTTGTGAATGAAAGCATTGAATTTGGTTCATTTAGTCTAGGAGATGCACATTTTGTTTTGCTGTTCACCATTCAGAAAGCAGAAAGGCAACTGCATGACTGTACATTTTGTAGTTGTTACCACTGACAGGTATACATCCAGAAATCTATACACAAGACAAGGGATTTTTCACTCTGCTCTTTTTAAGAAAAACTTTTCCATCCTCTGCTTTGTGAGCAGAAGCAATGCAATGGCTCCATCTACATTGTAGGCTGAGTCTGGGAGTGACCTTAAATCCAATTCATTTCCTGACACCTCCTGACATCTCATTTCCATATTTCTTATAAAACCAGGAAACATGAACAAACTAGTCTAAGGGGATTTACCTGAAAGGTTATTTTTACTTTTCCACTTCACATCCCATCTCTCAACCTTCCTGTTCTTGGGAAGATATTTGTATGACAATGCAAAATCTGTGGTTATGTCACAAGGCAAAACCTTATTATCTTACCATGCTTAACCTGACAACCTTTGACAGGCAAACTGAAAAGGGCTGAATAACATCATTCAGAGACAGCAAGTTCTGACTATTGTATGAACAGAGATGGTTCAAAATTAATATGTCTTATAAACATAAAATCTCTGACTTGTATGAGGAATAGTAACTTATGCAATGTGAGAATGAGTTTGGGAGAAAAAACTCTAGGTGCAGAGTCTGCTAGAGGAATCTGAAACTATTTAATAATTCAAATCACCTTCTAAAATTGATGCAAAAAGCCACTATTTCAAAGCAGCTCAACCTGGGCATTACAGTAGTTCTGTCACACAGGCAGGTCTCAGGGGTTTATATTTTTGGCTGCCAGCAGCCATTCCACTCAAAGGCACGTAACACTGGAATTCTTTTAAGAGGAGGCTGGAGTACTTTGGAGAGTCCACATTCAGGAAGAATTCAGACAGAAAGTCTAGCAGGGTTTAATGATTCTGTAACAAATCCATGGGAAGGCCACGGGCATTTGACCTTTTGATGACTGATTGATCCATGGATTACACATACTGATCACAACTGGTCTAAGGAATCTCTCTGCTGATTACAAGACAGATGCAAATGATGTAGAAAAGTATTAGAGAACATGAGCTCACAAATGCTATTTTTGCTTTTCCTCTACCCCAGATCCACTTGGGATAAAAACACTGAGTCACATCCTTTGCTTTTTTTAAACCCTGTGATATTTGCATGTTTTTCCTAGTAGATCAATGCATGCAGGACAAGATCTGCATAAATATAAACCCAAGTAATCAGATTCCTACCAGGTAGTGAAACACAAAGGCACCCAGTTTGCCCCAGAAGTCCCTGAAGCAGTGAGGCTGTGACCCTGCTCTCACCTTTTTCTAGTCTGCCCCACGTACCTGAGAGAGCCTACTGGTGCAGAAACTTAGCTGAGAGTCTTTTCGTCTGACCAAACTCCAGATGAAGTTTTTTTTTTTTTGCTCAGTTTCTGTGGAAACCTAGAAGCATATTTAATTCTTGCTGAACACATCTTGGAACTTGATTTTAAATTCTGACTTTTAAGAGTCTGCCCATTCTGATCTGTAACATGTCCTGCTTCTTCCATGGTGCCTTCCAGTAAACAGAATTTCCCCAGAATTAGTTAAAGTGCATGCTGCCAGTTTTTTTCTAAGACAACACGTTGATGATCTAAGCTGAAAATGAATGTAAATTATTTTCTGAATAGAAATATCCTAATGTACCACTGAGAAATCTAGTGACCATCCAGATATTCAAGATTAGAGGAGAGGATTACACACAGACATATACTCACACACCCTGCAAAATTTCATTACTGAACAAAAGAAATAGAAGAAAAATCAATACAATTGGTAAATTCCTTAGGGGTTTGGGCTAATTTAAAGTATAATCCTCAGAGTTTTACTTTGAATATACTGCAAGTGCCTATTTAATTTCAGTGCAAATTTTTTTTGTTTGTTGATTGGTAATTTCTTTTTCCAATAGTTTTAATTATTTTATGCTTTTCTAAAAATTAAAGATAATGATTGAAGAAAAAAGGAAAACAATTAGTTAGAAAATGACAAAATTAAGCTTCTTATTTCTTCTGTTCTTGTTTTCTTAATCACTAATTTTTCCCAAATCAGCAGAGCGTTTTGGTAGCCCTGAAATCTGTCTATAATTATTTTGGCAATTTACAACATAGCAAAGCTTTTCAGATGTTCTTTTAATGATTCATTGTATTTTCTCTACTTGAACATTAATAGAAGAACACTTGTGCTCATAAGAAAGCTGGAGTATGATCTGAATGTGCTATTGCTGTGGGACCTGCCATCACAACCATTGCTTGGGATGAAATAAGTAGCATGCAGTAAAAATACAACAGGACTGCAGCAATCATTCACCAAACAGGAACTAGCTGGTGAGAAATGTGCTGCTAAAACATCTGCACACCAGCCACTGATTTGATCATTTCAAACAATGAGAAGAGACTGTCTGTAAACACACACTAAAAAGAGTGCCTAATCCATCAAATAAATTGTTTGCTGCAGATGGTCCTTCCAGCTCCTTCTATAGGTGTGTAAATAGAAACAGATGACCATATAATCATGACATGCAGAGATACTGAGTTATCTGGTGCACCAGTTTATCTCCAAACAGCAAGCTCCAGAGTCCACAAGTGAGCCAGAAATGCTTAAAGACATCTTATTTCTCCTGGAGTGGTTTAACTTCTGTGTTCTGCAGGGCTTTTTTTTATGCTGGGGGTCTAGTATTTACTTACAGCTTCAGGATATGCAGCATAAAAGGATAAAGGGCCAGAGAAAGGAAAAGGGAAGTCTTTTAAGATAGTGGATTTTAAGAAACAAAACAAAAACAGGCTCTGGAGATGACTGTGTATCACTAGCTGACACTGAAACATCAATATCATGCAATACTAATCTTAAGAGACAGAGAACTAAAGAATCTGAGCCAAAGAACCACTTCAGGAAACCTTACATGTGGCACTTTAGGTTACCTGTGAACACAAACCTCCTGCAAGTGAGAACAAAATATAAATCCAGCAATAAACTTAACAAAATCTACCATGTTAATCCACTTGCAATTTTGTGCACCTCTTCATGCTGAAGTCAAACAAAAGGTGAGCAGAGAAGGTGAAAGGAATAAAGAATACAGAGGAAAGATTTGAAAACTGCTTTTTTGCTATTGCCCCCCGTGCATAATCACAACAGGCACTGAATTCAGTAGCTTAAGGTCCCACTGTGCTGGCTCTGCTGTGAAGGTCCAGGAGCCACCATAAAATAACTCCAAAAATTTAAGAAAAACTGCAACCAATGGACATTTTTAAGAATGGAAACATTTGAATGGCCACCAAAAGTTTTGTATTCAGGTTTACTATAAAACAAGAAGCCCAAAACCGTCACTGAAGTCAATGGAGGGCAACAGACACAGCCCTGAGCTGCTCCACCCTGGCTAAAGTCTGAAGTACATGTCAGAGGTTCCCTTGTTTTCCTGTATCCTCTATCTGTATTCCTGCAACAGAGCAGCTAGGATCCAAGCTGGGCCATGCCATGAGGAAAAAAGCTGCTCACACTTTGGAAGAGATTTATGAATTTAGGGGACAGCCACCCTAGCTCCAGAGCATGAGGCACCCACTGCCTCACTGACGTGTGAAAGGTGTGGAGGGAAACAGGCAGTGCAACACATCTGCCAGGGGAACAAGTGTGCAGGCTGGGGACACTGCCCAAAACTTGGTCAAGGGCTTGGTGCTCAGGGTCAAAAAGCCACCATACTGAGGTTTTGTTTCCATCTACACCCAGCATAGTGCAGGCAGCTGCTGCCTGCAGTGCCCATGGCACCAGTATGCAGAACAGAGGATCAGATTACTTTAATGTGCTCTCTGTGCAGGTACATCTCCAAAATATTCAGCCTGAAGCCAGCACAGCATGTTGCAGCCTGATAGATTGCACACAGGGAGCAGTTTGGACCTCACTCTCTCCATTTCTCTGGCTTCTGCTAAACTCCCAGGTGGAATTCAAGGTGATGGTTTTAACCTACATAGCCATCACTGCTTTGAGACCTTTTAAGCTTATTAAACCCTCCCTCTCTCCCTGTCAGATGCTGATGCTGTCTCTCAGGGAACCTGTACCTACGTGGTGTGTCAGACACCTGCTTTTGTTATCATTCCATGCAAGGTATCAATTTTCTTCTTTCTCTACAGCTACACTGAGCAGCGGTGGATCTATTCACAGGTACACCCCTTATTTAGCCTGTGACTTTTAAGTGATTGTTAAGGTGCTTGAGGCCCGGAATGAGTATCTACAAGTGCATTCTAAAAAGAGCAAAAAATGAATAAAAGGACAGTTGTCTGCTGCATTTGCAGTTAATTATCTGCAAGCCTACTTTCCTCTCCCCAGCACCCACTGGAGGACTGAACTCACGTGCCAGGCATCTGTGCTCAGTGTGGCACTGAGGAGGTTCAGCAACACGTGTTCACCACTTGACTGTACTCCCTTCATCTACCACCCATCATGCTCAAAAATTTAACAGCAAGCATCTAATGAGGCAGAGAGACATCGACTCCCTCAACCATCCTCTGATATATCCCCCAGCAGCTCTTTCTGCTCATCTGCCTTCTGTATGATTTTCTGTCACTTAGCAAACTTAGATTCCTCCTCAGCATTTCCTCAGAGGTTTCCTGTGGGCTGCATCACTTCCTTTTTGTTGCCACTTTTCCAGTGGCTCTGCCCCAGGCTCCCTGCACTCTCTCCCAGCGGGAGCCAAATGACAGCCATGGAGCTGAAGGTTACAGAGAGAAACCCTCAAAATCAACTTGTTTGCAGGCTTTTTGTGTAGTGCTGTGTAAGGACCAGACTTCTGCATTGAGTGAACTGATGCCTTTTAACAGAACAAGGAGAGTATTTAGACTAGTAACTAAAATAGTAAACTGAAAGGTGGTTTAGAAATGAGATGTAGAGAGAACACTTTATTTTACAGCTGTTGTAAACCCCTGCTCTCTGGATATTTTGGTTTCATAAGAATGACAGGCCAGTAGCTCCCTTTCCATGCATTCAGAATTGTGGGCAGGCCTGGCAGATGCCCTGTCTGCACATTAGGATACAGTGCACTGACTTTCCTGCAGATCTTACCAGAGCAATCAGCAGCCTGGAGACCTCCAACCAGCTGGTAATGCAGATGTCTAATAACTGTCATATTACTTCCTGCTAGAGGAGAAGGGGAGCTAAGGAAGATGGGGTGAGACTAATTAAAAAGAAAAACTCAGAATGTGTAGCTTTTAATTTCCCTCATCCTAGTAATTTTACTTCCTAAATTACTGTAATATGATGGAAAAAAGCCAGAAAGCAACTAGGGGCAAACAGTGAAATAGCATCAAAAATCTATCCACTGTCCATCTCCTCCATATCTTTTATTACAGTCAACAACATTATTATAGTATTTTCAATCCTTCATGAAGTCATTTTCCAAAAATTGGTGAGCAGCAGTAAAAGAAACAAAGAGCTGCTCTCCTCTCAAAGGTCCACAAAACGCTACACACAGAAAAGAGGAAGATTACATTAGAGTGGAGAGTGCACTGGAGTGAAGAGAGAGAAGCACTTATTTCCACTTCATGTTTGGAAGGGGAAGGGTTGCATTTAAGGACATGTGGGGTTGCCAAGTTTCGGGCTGTGGATGAAATATAAAATTTAATGGCAAACATCCTTTTTTTTTTTTTTCCTAAGGATGAATTATGAGAGGTTCATTTGGGGTTCAATAGCACATTTTGTCCAAAGAGAAAATGAAACATTTAGAAATGCTTGAATTAAGCAGAGGAATAGAATCAGAAAGTGAATGAAAAGGAGGCAGTGCAGTACAGCATGGTTGCTATGCCACTGCCTATAAATGGTGGAGGACACCTCTAACAAAGTTCAAAACAAGAATCTTAACCAATGACTCTTAGTCATAGGAGCTTGTTTTAACCACTGAACTGAACAAAATTGAAGACATGCCTATCTTGCTCTTGTCTTTTGAAGATGATGTAGCTGTTCTTTAAATATTCACTGGCACAAAGCAGAAACCATATAGATATATCTAATATCCTGGCTAAAGTCAGTTTTTCATTTGTGTCTGTGAATATTTAAGTCAGATACAAAGTGTTTCTCTTTGGAACTTCAAAAGAACAGCTGAACTCACAATACACAACAGCCAGAAGTAGGAGGAGAGATGTGTGAACCACACTTAGAACTCCAGCAGCCCACTCAGATATCTTGTTAAGGGTCAAAAGAAGAGTTCCTCCTACCTTGCTGGTGTGAATGGCACTTACATCCATAAACTGGTTCTTTATCCTGAATTATATGGTGTAGTCTGGCTGGATTTGTTAATAATTTTAAATAGACTGAAATGCACTTTAAAAAAAACCAAAACAAAACAGTCTCTTTGTGTCTGTCTGCCTGTGAGTGTCTGTGTGTACAAATTCACAAATAGTTGTGCAGCTACAATCACATTGAAATCCTCAGATATAAATTAGAGCAGATGTCAATTGCATTCTAAAGTGAAAAACCAATTCAGCCATAATTAACTGTCAGGATAATATCTTCTCCAAAGAGATTTCAGATGATGAGGTAAGAACCAGATACTTAAAAACTTCAGTAGTAAGTACTGGGTCTAAAAAAAAAAAAAAAAAAAAAAAGAAATGTAAATGAGAGAGAAAATTCAGCAGGTTAAAATCCAGCTCAAACCTTGGTCTCTTGCAGTCTCAGCCTCCATCTCAAGCAGATGTGTCAGTCACAGCTGAACTTTCTTTGTAAATCCTCTTCCACACAAGAGACCAGGGCATGCAGGCAGCTTGCTAGGTCTTTGTATAAAGACAGCTCATTTGCCAGTTATTTGACAAGTGCAGTCAAGGGTCAGAGAGAAAGCATGGAGCGTAGAGAGATGACAAATAGCCACATTTATTTTTGAAAAGTTAAAATGACTTTGTGAAGTCTGTTAATTCATTTTGTTACAAAGTGACAGTCACTGAATTAACTTATCTGTGGTGAAGCTCACACATAAAAGACCACGAGTCTGGCATTTTCATCATCCTCACTGATTCTTAAAGCAACATGTTTTACAAGCCATCAATCCCCCTACTTGGATGTTAGTAGCACTCAGTAAAGCCATTGAAAAGCTGCTCAGAATGAAACAGGCTCCAAAAACCTCTGTGCTTAAAACCAGAACAGAACAAGCAGAGAGAAATGAAAAGGAAATTGATAACTTCTGTTGGGAAGGTGCAGGGAAAACCACTCTTTTTGGTGATTCTGGGGCCTTCAGAGATGCCAGGAGAAAGAAAGGTGTCTGGAGAAAGGGTAGAGGAGCAAGACAAGGGAACTGGCTGGACTGAAGTCATCATTGGTTGTACACTTCTGTTCAGGACTCTGCAGAAGAAAATATCTCCAGGACTCAGATGCATAGGAATTATTGCTGCTTGGAGCTTTGTAACAGAGAGTTTAAAATACTTGGCAATATTTCAGTCCCAGTCAGGCAAAAGTAAAGTTTTAAAACATTTTTTAAAGTAGACGCCTTTCCTGATTTTTCCCTACCTTTTGGACGTACAAATTCAGATTGCATTTTCCAGTTTTTTTCTGCAGATGTGGACTCTAAGGAGTCATTCACTGAATTATTCATTCTTAACTGAGGACTGATATTCATGCTGCAGCCCCACCACTAGTCTCTGCCACTCTCCCCATTACTATACTACCAAATATCATGACTTTCAGATTCCCTTTTAATTTTCCAGACAACCATTCATCTGTTCACAACATCAAGCAAGTAGCATTTGTTCTTCTCTGTGGGTTTGCCCCACACTGCCCTGGCTACCTTTTCTATGTACAATTGACTTTCCATAGCCTCCATTACTTCAAAGGCTAAATAATGACACTAGGGTTAGAAGTACAGCTATTAATAGAGAATAAAAAAAATGCTAGAACAACCAGCACCTCTTGGACTATTATTTTTATTGCTGAACAAGTGGTTTGTGGATTTTTTTTTTCCCTGCTGGTATAAATGCAAAACACAACCACTGGGGAGGAATAATAATGAAAGGCTGCTTCTGGGCGCCTGCAAAACTTTCTCAAATTAGATCACCAAGGTCCAAATTCTCCTTCAGAATTGATCAGCCTGGCTCTTTTGGATCTGCTAATGTTGCATACATTTTACACTTGCTTTGAATCCAGCTGCCTAGAAATGTAGACAGGATGGTCAGGAAATGTAAGAGGTTGATGATGGGGAGTCTAAACCCTCTGTTCTTCCCATTTTCTTCCATGATACCAGTAGCTCTAACACCTGATTTTGGGCCGGAGATGAAAAGTTTCCTTTGTGGGTCCTGATCTTCTTCCAGGATATTTTATCTATTCCCCACCTATTTGCACTGCAAGAATTTGCTGCTCCTTTCAGGAAACATAAATCTGATGATATGTAGTCAGGGAATGAAGAAAAACAACCAGTGCAGAATAATCAGTATACACCTGGGTATTGAATATTCGAGGTTGCCTGCTCAAAAAAAGAATCAGCTTTGTTTAGTTCAGCCCATGAAAGCACTTTAATAGGCAGAGAACAATTTGTGCTGAAATTCTCTCTCTGTGATAATGTAGTACCAGGAAGAGATCTGCAGTTTCTATTTCTTCTTGCCCATCCCCTTGCACACATATCACTGCATAATGGCTACCATTCTTAATGCAGAACTTGTGGATGAATTCATCATAGGCACTTTTGGAGCAGAGATAATAATTGAAAAATGTAAAAAAATGCAAGGGGTGATTACAATATTTCTCTCTCTCCAAAAAGGAAAAACTCACTCTATAATTTCTTCTTGAAAGCAGGACCCTCATTAACATTATCACTGTAGTCTTCTCCACAATCCCTGCTTTTCCTAAAGTTGCCAGGATGTAAAAATATCCCTTTTATTTTCATTAGAATGATCTAGTGGGGAATGCATTGTATCTGTTTCTATCTAATAGTTTATCATTACAGAGGCTACAGCAGCTAAGGGTATAACAAACCAGTTTTTAAGTTCAATGTTAAATCTAAGTTTCTGGTTTTGTTGTAAGTACCATGGAAGAGATTTCATGGGTGCTCAGGAATTTTCAAGAGTGATGTTCTTGTGGCTTTTCTACAAGTGTAATGCCTAATGAATCTTTTTTTTTTTTTGTTAGGAAAATTTGTCCATGCTCATTATTTCAGTGATTTTCAGTATTGTAATAGAAAACTCCAGTTGCTTTAACTTCTTGTCTGATGGTGTTGGAAATTTCAGACTGAAGAAAACCGTAATAGACTTCTTAGAAATTTTGTGACAAAGAAGAAGAAAGAATATGTTCTGAAAAAAGGTGGAAAGATGAAATCTCAGTGGTTTGCAGTCATATCCTAAATCTTGTCAGTGACAAATTTCATTAACTTTCTCCTCCCTGTAGCTCAGAGCCAATCCATATTTGAGAAAAAGTGCTGCAAGCTACCTAGCTCATGTATCATCAGCAGGATGGTTAGCTGGGATTCAATTGCAATTCCAGATTCCAACATTAGACCTGAGAAAATGAGCATTGATAGAGAACAGAGGCTAGAATTTCATATTCCTAGTGAAGAAAGTGAAAAGTTTCTTTTCCAGCTGTGATGCAGGGAGCTCTGAGGTCACTCTCTATCCAGGAAGCTGAACTTGGAACATCTTAATATTTCAGATAGGGTGAAAGATAAACCAAGCATCTGCTTTTCTTTTCTCTGTGGAAAATAAATTCAACAACACTGTCATCTAATTGGGCCCTGTTGCCAGGAACATCAGCGAGGGCACTGGGTGATCCTTTCATTAGTTTATATGTCTCAGCTTTTCAGGATACAAACAGTGAAAAAACAGAACATATGCTCTACTTCCTATTTCTCCTACTCAGAATAATTCTGTCTGCTAACTGACAGAATTAATAGTTACACAGCAGTTATTGCTGTTGAAATAGTAGTAGAGTAGATTCGTAGTAAGGTCTCATTGTACTTTATTTAAACAAGAAATTGCTGAGTAGAGAACAAATATGACAACACAAATTTGAAGAAGGCACAGTCAATGAGGTTGCTACAGGAATTAGGAGAGAATTAACAGGATTTTAGTGGATTTCTATACATCTTGCCTCCATGCAGTATTTGTCCCAGCCAGTAAAACGGTAAGATCTTAAACAGAAGATTTTTTTCTATTAAAAAAATATATAGGAAGAGAACTGAAATGTAGCTAAAGACCCTGACTGCTTTGCCCAATACTGATGATTTAGGAATGCAAAGGGATACAAGGTCATACCACCTTTGGGAGTGCTGCAAAATCTAAAAATTTAAAATGCGTGAATTTGTCATTGAACATTCTGTTTCTCAGAAAAAGACACAGTTTGAGCTATTAACTCTTTAAGAGACAAGACACTAGTGTCCTGACTGACACAATGATCAGTTTAGGTATGACCTGAGGAGCCTCAGAAGAGCTACTGAGACAAGAGCAGCTGAAAGCAGAAAGTTGTTCAGCACTGATCCTGCTTTGGAAGAGCTGTGTGAACAGCAGGAGCAAAGTAAATGGTGAGGTCCTACATCTGGACCTCAAGTAGATGCAAGCACACAAGGACTGAGGTGTATTGGCCAAGACCGTGGACTGTAGCCCTTGTCAGCTCAGCTGTGAGATCACACACAACTATTTAATAAACAGAGGAAACTATTAAAAATTTTATCTTCCCATGACAATTGTCCTGAGTCTTGTATCCACCATACGGCACATTCTGTTTTACATCTTGTATCCCAGGCTTAACAAGGAAAACACCCTTCTGTGAGATATTGCTTAACCTGTCAACATAGGCAGTATAGTAATAAAGCTAATTAAAACACCCTATGGTCTGTAGGTTTCTCAAACAAAAACCATTGCTGAAACACAGAGGCCGCTGGTTAAACAGAACTAGACTCTTTGAGAAATGGATCTGAAGGAGAATGATGTACAGAGATTAAAAATGCTCTGGTAAACTGATCTTTACACTGAGAAAGCATGAAACTGCCAAAATTGTACAGGCATTTTGATGCTGCTATCACAACTCATGCTGATTGTCAGCGAGACACACTCCTTGGATGTGGTGGTCTGTTATTCTAACCTAGGTCATTCTTGTTTGGTTTATCTTGATTTCACATTTAAGCACATTTTTACTTGCTTTTTAACATATTTGGCTGAGATAATTACTTTTGTGCCTCATCTTTGCTGAGGCAAACTGTCTCTTTTTGCTTTGAGATGGAAACACTGGTACCACTAGGGCATGCTGCCCAGCCAGGTCAGTAAGCCTAACAGGCAAGACATCACTCACAAAAACAACAGCCCTCCCCCATACAGTGGGGAAAAAAAGAAAAAAAGACTGCTGACAAACCCTCTAAATCTAGATTCACTCAAATTGCATGAAAGTCTGCTAGGGACTTGGTGGCATATGGACTGGGTAATGGTTTACAGAACCCTCTTGTGCAGAATGTTGGGTAAAAGAGTAAGAGTATAATTCATCTTGGTTTCTACTTAAAGTCACATGCAGAAGATACAGATAGAACTCAGGATGGAAAACAGCTATTGCATACACATCTGTTTTTCTCAGTAACAACACAGTAGGAAATAAAAAGACACCATCCAATCCCAAAGTTTGAAAACCCATGAGCATTCCCTCACATTTAACCCCAGTCTTGTGAGCCAGGTAGAGACATGAAAGGAAATACACTAAAGAAAACAAAATGCAAGGGCATTGTGTGTTGTCCTACAAAGTTAGAAGGTGCTATAGTAGGAAATCTTCCCCCTGGGATGTTGAAAAGGCTGATAAGGCTGGTAAATCTTCCTGCCTGGGTCCATCATTGGGACACTGAGTATTTCAGAGCTCCTGTCATGCCTGGGAGATGAAAGTGCAGACTTCCCAAACAGAATCCCATGGAATGGGTGACAAATGAGATCTTCCTTACTGGAAGATGCCTGCAGAGATTGCATAATTTAGAACTGCCTGGTTTTTTGTGGGAAAGCAGTTTTCTTTGCCTTTTGTATTTGCTAGTGGAAGTGTTTCTTGGACAATGACAGCAAGGCAGTCTTTCCACACTTTGAGGGACTGCTCAGTGTTAGGCTTGGTGTTGATTCAGAACTTGATAAAAAGTCACACCTGCTCCAAGGAATCTGGTGGGAAAGTGGAGGGAAATGTACTTCTTACAGCTATGATCCAAAAAGCAAGTTACTAGGGAGGCTCCTTGGACAAGCATTTCTCAAAGAAGTGACAAAACAAAAATGACAAACATTTCTTGAAGACCACACTCCCTCCAGAACATCCAGTGTAATCAGAAGGAAGCAACAGACTAAAGCACCTGAGAGGCAGTGAATGGCTTTTTGGCATTGGCAAACTCACAAAACAGTATGAAAACACATTAATCTTAAATATCTACATTCACTACAGATAAACAAGTAGAAGCAGTTGCTACACTACAAGTGTGCATTTCACGTGTGCACTTGTTGCCGAGGGCAAGATGCATTGATTGCTTTTTAAAATTTATGAAATCAAGTATTTTTTATATAATATAATTGAGTAAAAAGTCATTATGCATGAAGTTATAACATATATAATTCCATTATTTAAGGTAAATGAGTTTTAATGATGGGCCAGTAAAAAGAGTGCTGAGCATCAGGTAAAATAATCCAGTAATTATCCATCACCTATTGAATACATTTTTCAGTTTTGTAAATAAAAAGAAAGGACAGTGTCTGGGGAACAGTGTAATAGGTTAAATCTATGAGCCACTAAAAAATGTACTTTCTATGGCAATCATTCATGTGAGTGTGCTGAACAAGAAATAATTATCTATGCACAATACAAAAAAAAACTTTGCTGGTCTACACACTGCAAAATGATAAAATTGTGATAAAAGCAGAGAAAAAAGTGTTAAAAAATCTCTAGCCATGCATAAGCTTTTAGAAGCATATTGCTGTGTAGCACAGTCAGCAGATGAATCTTCACCTTACCTGTCAGAGTGCTTTACCCCACTTGGATAGTAGGAACGAAGGACCTCTTTCATGTCAAAGCTAAAGAAAAGAAAAGGTTTTGGCAAGCTTAAGCCTTTGTTGTTGTTGTGAACTATCATGGGGCTCTGATAAAAGCATTATTCAGGATGATTCTACCAACATTTTCTGCAGAAATAATTCATCATATAGGCTGTGTGACCATTATCTGCTGCAACCACTGCTTACAGGAAAATGCTACCAGTAAACCATTATTCAGATTGGGTCTGACATTGGGTCTGACCTCCTGTGTCACCAAAGGGGTGGAAAGCTTTACCAAATCATATCTGAGATGCATGTTAAGCAAGTACAAAAATACCTACTGTATCTAACTCAAATATTCATAGATTCAGAGAGATTAGCACCATAAAGGGCAATATCTCAGCATGCCTGACCTCCTGCATATCACAGGGCATTCAATTTCACCCAGTCACCCCTGTGTTAAGCCCAATTACTCATGTTTGATTGAAGCATATATTTCAGGAATGTATCAGTCTTGATCTGAATATATTGGTAGAAAGGAAAAGCATCTCTTCTTTTGTCATTTTTTCCACTGGTTAATGCCCCCATACTTTCAGTTTTTCCTAATTTCTCATTTAATTTTTTCTGGTTTCTGTTTCCAGTCATTGATCCTTGTAAGACTTTTCTTGGCTAAGTTACGTGCCCTCTCAGACCAGATTTCCCTCCACAAAGACATGCTACTTAATAAATTTAAATTCCTTTCTGCTTCTTAAAAAGCTAAACTCATCCAGCTCTTCCCTCACAGCATTTCCCCCCGCCCTCAAGTAGCATTTGCAGCTCATTTATATGCTCTCCAAAATAGTTGTGACCATGATTCAATCATCCATCTCATCAAGGCCACATTTGGGAGTTAATCTTCCCCCTGCTTTCCCATTCATACAACAAAGATCTCATTACTTCTCCCCTCCACAGCAATATCTACTGGATATTTCCATTTCACAGCGTTCCGAGCTCCTTCCAGCAGTGGCCGCTGTCCATGGTACTGCTCTCCCTTACACCCAGATAGTGAGTTGCGGCCTCTCAGAACCACAGAACCAATTAGGCTGGAAAAAAACCAAAAATATTTAAGATCATCGAGGCTAACCACAAACCTAACACTGCTATGTCCATCACTAAATGCTAATTTATGCTGGACTTTCACTCAGATTGATCCAATACAGTGGTGCTATCATCTGTGGAAGAGAAAGAAGATGGCAAACACTCCATGGAGTCATTTATGCAAGAGCAAAGGCTTTTAGTAAAGACACTAAGTCAAACTCATTCTTCTGCAGAGGTGTTTTAATGCCCCTGGATATAAAAGTCTAACCAAAAGCTGTTAAAACAAGAAGACTCCTTGGCTGTCTACAACAAGGAGCTGTTTACCAGAAGAAGACTTCACCTCATTTCCCTGGAAGGGAACGAGGTGAACGAGGTGAAATCTGTGTGTTAAGAAATGTTCAGTCAGTGCCTCTGAGGACTTAAATGCTGCTATAATAAAGACTTTTTCTTGGGCTGGTAATATTCCCACCTGATCCAATGGAATCTGATCTCTCTGTGTGGCTACCCTGTCATAGTTTTTACCACTTCACTCAACCTTACATCTTTTACAAGTTGTCTGGGTTTTAAAGAATTATTTACTGCCACATGATAAAAATGTTGAAAGGACTGGATTTGATATTGATGCTTCTTGTACCCTGTTTAGAAACAATCTCATTCAATGATGTTTCCTTGCTGACAGCTAGCATTTGAAATTGTCAGATGGCCAGCTTTGATCTATTCAATGTTAACTTTATGATACTGCATACAGCTTTTCATTAAAACAATTTCATGTCACACTGAATCAAATGCCATGCAAAACTCTATTATGTCTGAGCAGTTTCTCTCATCGACTCAACTTATAATTCCATCAAAGGATGAAACTGGGTTTTGTTGACAAGATCTATTTTTCATGAAAAAAATATTGTGTCGTATTAATTCTATTACCACACTTAATCCTGCATGAACTGATTTCTATATCAACTTCTTTTGCTGGTTTTTGTTTTGTTTTGTTCAGGGGTTTTTTTTGTTTGTTTGTTTTTGGGGGTTTTTGTTTGTTTTTTGTTTTTTGTTTTTGTTTTTTTTTTTACCAAGGAGTCTTATCAGGCTAATTGTGCTATGCTTTTCCTAGCTATCACACATGCCCTTTCTGATCACTGGGATGTTGTTAACAAATGTCTACACTGTGTGAATTGCAGTGGCATTCTTATATTCAGAAAAAAAAAATGTCATCAAGTCAGAAAGCTCCTTGGGCAGCTCCTCTGGGATTCTTTGGTAGAAATTATCACCATTGCTACTTATGATGTTAATCTACACAATTTTCACCCCTCCTTAGATGTCTACATATGTAGATGTGAATAGGAGGACATCATGGTGACAGCCTGGCTAACTCTCAGCAGTGCCCTTTACTCCAAATTGGCCCCACAAAATCACCTAGTCTACATCATAAAGAGCAGTGAGAAAGGTGCAATTTTTTCCATGACTAGAATAGTGGTGTGCTGAAAAAAACTGTGAGCAGAAATCTGTGAAATTCCTCACACAAACTGAGACATATTATGTTGGTCATCAGGGTGGTAGAAGGAGACCTGTACTTGGAGAGAACCTAAGGAGACCACAGACTGTTGCTCCTTTCCATGTAAGGACTTTGTCTAATTTTGGCAGCAAGGAAACAGGGCTGCAAACACCACCTGGGGTAATGTGGCATGATTTGTTGACCAAAATTCCCTCCCTTTATAATTAACTTTCTGAGAAATTACACAAGCACTCTGGTGGGGTTTAAGCCCAGATGGAAATTCAGCCTGAAGAAGCTGTTTCCCTCTCCCTACTCCCTCAGCTGAGAGAGACAAAAGGCAGAGATTCCAGCTTGAGATAAGAAATAAGAAAACAAACAGTAACAGCAACAATATTAATGACAAAAATATATAAAATGAGGATGATTTACATATGAGAAATGCTCCCTGGTCTGACCTAGCACTGTGCAGCCCCTGAGACAGAGATAAAAATGGCAGCTGAACCCTCCACGTACACATTTTCTTCCTCAAGCCCAAGACAATGGAAAACAGTGGCCAACAGACAGTTTGCATCCATATTTTCCACCAGGACAAGGAGAAAAGCACTGGTTCACAAACCCCCTGGATGGCAGCAGTGGGATCTCACCACTGCTCCATTTGCCACTACCTCCCCTAGAAAAGGAAAAAATGGTGGCAGAACCTCCTGCATGCCACCTTTTTCTTCCACCCAAATTCATGCCTCTTCTTCTTGGAAGTGAGAATCCCTTACCTCCACCCCGCAGCAATGTTGAGGATGATGTAGAATAACCTAGACATGTTCACACTGTCCAAGCTTTGCCCCTTCACAGTTACTGTGTAAAATTAACCGTGATCTTGGCAGAAAGTAGGACACCCTCCTGACACTGCAAAATGAGAATAGATTGATGGAATCAATGTCCTAACCTGTAAGTTTCTTTAGTGAACAATTAATAAATGGAAACAAACTAATTCCCAGCAGGCTTTCCCAAAAGGAGAAATTGTACTTGCCTTCGTGAAGACACCAGTCCCGGCCATGATACCTCCTGTGGAATTTAGTGCAGAGGCATACAATATGAAATTTCTTCCCCAGCCTATTTTTCAAAGTAGCTCCAGTTGGTGTACTGAAATAACTACAGGCACAAGCTGGTGTGAAAATTCCAGTCTATCACCCAAAGGAACAGGGTTCTGCACCCCCAGCTTCTCCCCTTGCAATTCAGCAGCCATGAGCAGTTGCCTAGAGAAAGCTTTAACAATAAAGGGGCCACTCACAGGTTCTGGGCTCCTGCTCTCTGCAGTCTCTGGTCATCTTTGGACTCTTAGTTCCTATGATACCTGTATTCCTCAAGACATCAAGATCTTGAATGTCCGAAGAAATAAAATTGTGGCATCAATTATCTCTGTGCTTGAACTTCCTACATCCAGGGAGATTGATGTCCGACTGAAATCTATGTCACAGAACATGAACAGAGAAACCCATAGAAATAGCACATATAACATTTCCTAAATCAAGTAACAAACATCCTGTCTACACAAGTAATTCACCCCCACCACTGCACAAAGTCATTGAAGATGTTATTAAGGTGAGGAATAATTAGGGATTTGATTTTACAGATATGGAGGTAAGCAGTAGAAAGTATTTGTGATGTGTATGATGTGTATAATGTCGCATAAGGAATTTTCTTCAGAGTTCATATTTTGATTTTCTCAGCCATCACAGGACTGACAAGCCCTTTTCTTTGGGGTTCTGCAGATCCTCTGCAGACTATGGAAGCTGTGACCAAGGATCCATGTTCACATCAGTATAGTGCTTAGATCTAATGGTTGGATTTAAGCCTTTCTGAACAGAGGAACTGCCTGAATTCTACACAGAATTTCAATTATCAAATGTATATCTGTCTGAGAGCTTAGAGCAAAAATGTCTTGTACCATAAATGAGACAACTGTGTCTTCACATTAACAAAGAAAAACTAAATCTGAAAAAAGAGGTTACATCTGAAAGAAAGCTGAAATATTTCTGTTCACAAAAATTGCAATGGACTCAGTTTCTTCTTCTGAAGCATGTCAGCAGAACTGAATGTCTAACTGATAAAGAATACATTTATTTATTCCCCCTATTTTCTCAGGCTGTCAGAAAAAAGCAGGCTCTGTATGGAAGTAAGTCAGGCTTTGTTTACAATCTAACAACTGGGTAATGTTGGGCACTAAATAAACCTGAGAATATTTACTTGTCAGACACTCGGTTTCAACCCTTTCTATGACCAGCACTATCATGTTCTTCAGTTTAGATTCCTTTTCTGCTGTCATGACCCAAGCAAGATATTATGGAAGACTGCTGCTGAGTTTTCTTTTAAAATGAGTTAAAGATGACATAATGTCACTTACTGCTGTAAAATGCTCTGTGGGCAGCTGGGGAGAAAAGGTTTATTGCAGTTTTATTGAAATATATTAAATGAATGTAATATCCAGCCAGCTGAGTGAGGCAGAGACTCCCTGTAGATATTTTGGTTGTGCATTAAGAAAGTTGTCACAAGTAATTTGGACTGGAGCAAGGAGTTATAGACTGCCAAATGTTGATTAATTAAGCCCATGTTTGGATTAGTTCTGCTAGATTGTTTCATTAAGGAAGATGACTGAAAATATGGAATAAAGTTACCAGGGGGAATCCAGAAAGAATTTACATGTATTTGAGACCTCCAGCAAAGAGTAGGAGCTGGTATTGAACTTTATGTGCCCTACAGTACTGCATGGTACTCTTTGCTCCTTTGTGACTGGGGAAGAAATAGGCACTGGGAGAACTGATTGGTGTTTGCTGTGGCAGTGAATGATTTCATTAGAATTATCCTCAACAGCTAAGGAATGGAGTCCCTTCCTCCTCACATGATTCTTCATCTTTAAGAAAACTTCCAATTTATTTCACATACCTAATGTCAGCCTAAAGGTCAGAACATATGATCATAAAAGTAATGGCAGCATAATTATTTGTTTTAATTCCAGATTTGCTGCCATATGGGTTTTTAACCTTCGCAGTGTTGTTGAAAAAAAAAAAAACAAACAAAAAAAACCACCTTGATGAGGAGACTTCCTGCATTGGGAAATCCTCTGCTTATTTTCTTAGGCTTCTAAATGCACTGCCATAAGGCTTCACTTCACTTAGCTGCATTCCAAAAATAATGAGATAGTGGATTGAAAAAATAATGTGCTATGCCAAATTAAATGAAAAGAGAAAAATTCTTTGAGTTTCAGCTGAACCAAAGTGTTACCTATTTAACATAAATAAAGTATCATTTCTGAGCAACCCATAAAGAGAAAAGTGTCTTCTTTATCAAAGCCCACTTAGCTTCAAACCTAAGGAAAAAGAGGTGGGGATCTGGATTGTCCTAGACAGAAACCTGGCCTGACTCAGCAACACTGACATGGGCAGAGAGAGCACCCATAGGAAGATGGACACCAAATCCAAATTTCAAGGAAGAAGAAAAGCAAGAGAGGCAGTAGTTGAATGTAATTGTGTGTCAGCTGGATAAGGTGACACTGCAGATGCCCAGTACACTGTGCACAGTGCTGGAAGATCTTGAAATAGAGAACCACATTTCTGTGCCACTGGAACTGTAATGAGAAGCTGGTGCTTGTAGCACAAATTATGTTACAGTACAGAAAGTGGACAGTCCTGATTTCAGCTGGGATAGAGTGGATTTTTTTCTTAATAAGTGGTTCAGCACTGTGTTTTGGATTTAGTATGAGAACAATATTGATAATACACTGATGTTTTAATTTTTGCTAAAATGCTTACTCTAAATCAAAGACCTTTCAGTTTCCCATGGTCTGCCAGCACGCACACACACAAGAAGCAGGCAGGAAGCACAGCCAGGACAGCTAACCTGAACTGGCCAAAGGGATATTCCAAACTCAGAACATCATACCCAGTCTATAAACTGAGGGCAGATGGCCAAGAGGGGCTGATCACTGCTTGGGGACAGGCTCAGCATTGCTCAGTGGGTGCTGAGCAATTGTATCATGCCTCACTCGTTTTCCTTGTGCTTATTCCCCTTCCTCTTTCCTCTTCATTACTACAACTTCTTGTTGGTGCTGTCATTATTCAATTTTACTTTATTTAAATTATTAAACTGCTCTATCTCAACCCAAAATTTTTCTGATTGTCCTCCCCATCCCACCACGGGGAAGGTGAGTGAGGGAAGGTGTCTGAGTGGTGCTTCCTTGCCAGCTGGGATTAAACCATGACGTGAACTCATCACGCTTGTCATGATTCATAACGTAAATCATCCTGCCTTCTTCTAAATACATTTCACAGCTATTTGTGGTCTTGCTCAGCCTTGAGAAAGACAGCCACAGCTGAGGAGGGTGCTGGGTTACTTAGCATCACTAAGCAACCTAAAGAAGGCAGGCTACCCAAATTCTGGCTGGCCCCAAAGCATTGTCCATGTCTTGATGGGTGAGATACTTCAGAGGTTCTCATAACCTTGAGAAAAATTAAGACAAAATCAATAACTGGATGATTTGGCTATTTTTATGTCAAAGTGAAGGAGAAGAAGTCAGGGCTTGTAAGCTACTCACTTTCTGAAAAACACAACTCCTTTCAGATAATCAGTTCAGACAGCCAAAGTTCTTAGTCACTCTGGAGAATATAGGTCCCATTATTCTTTCTTCCAAGCTTTTTATTTGCTGTAGTTTAGGAAATCTGGTCACTGAAATATTAAAAGATCATTGAAACATTAAAAGATATTTTTGACTATAGTTCTAGCTAGCTAGCTCTATTTATATTTGCCCTACTAAGTCCATTGTCATCCATCCATCCATCTTCCATGGAGAAGAATCACATGGAGCTCAGGAATGTTCACAGGGGTCAGAAAAAGAAAATAAAACCACCTGCATCCTCACCTTTAAAAAGAGAACTGTGAGACTAAAAACGGCAAAACAAACGAGCGTATCATTACTCTTTTTCTTGGCTAGCAAAAATTCCTTTTATGTAGCAGATATGGAAGGTCTAAGTGAATGGACAGAGAAAGATTTTAATACTCTCATTTGCTCTGATCGCCTATGTCACATTGCTCCTGCACTGGGCTTAACCCTCCAATATGATTTTTGTGCAAACTTATCACAAAGATACAGATTGTCTCTGAGGTTACTTCAGGAGAAATACCTATATTGGTAAAATTATACCACAATAATGTCAGTTAATTCAGCTCAGCCCCTAGGTAGAAAATATGTAAATGTTTCAGAAGTAACAAGAAGTGTTGTAGGTTTCTATTAATTGCTTATCCCCCTGGTCACTGCTGCCTCCATCCTTTCCCACTTCTCTGAATTTCCCTGATCCTGCCTCCCCTTCTTCCAGCTTTGGCCCTAGAACACCAAATCTGCTCCACTCCCTTCAGCCTGGGCTCTTCTCCATTGCTTTACGTTGTGGTGAGTCAGTAAAAGTGGTTCAGGACTGTAACAGGAGACTGTCTGACATGTCAGGTGACACAACTGTTCAACATTTCTGATTTCATTTAACACACATAGCAACATGGAGGCCTTTCCACAATCTCATTAATGTGTTAAAATGTACTTAAAGTCCATCTTACCTTACTTTATACCTCATCTATTCCCATAAATTACTTTTTTTTAACCTATGTTGGTTAAAACTTGCAGCACCTGGCATTATAAATCCTTTTCTCTATTTTCCCTCTCTTCTTAAAGGACTTCGACTTTACATGCTACACTATATTTATCCGTGTTCTAAACAATTATAATAAAAGATCTAGTCAAAATTGCCAAATTTTTGTATGTGTAGAATGATAACCCTATTTTTTTTTTTTTTTGCTTAATAGGTGCTGTCAGATTAAATCATCTGCACAGTTACATACCTATAACTGACAGTTTTCTATAAATACGGAAATTCTGTAATTACCACTCATGCGACTCATCAGAATTTGAAAATAGGTGAAACAATGAAAAAGAGCGAGATCTTAACCCCTAATCCTACTCACCTCAACATATGCACCAACCACTCTTCTTAGAATGCTCCAAACCACTCTGGAGGGTGACTTGATGCCACAAACCTACTATACTTGTGCACAACAACAAAAACATAGTGGGAAGCAAGTTATTTTTAGGCAAAAAAAAAAAAAACCTGACAGCAGGGAAATTATTCTGGATGCAAACCATCAACTATATATCACAAAAACCTTATTATTCTGAATAATTTTTAAAGATCTATCCAAAGAATTAATGCATTTTCTGTTGCATCTAACATCGTAAATTTGGCCTTTTTTACCTCCTTGGAGGTCAAACTGGAGCTACAGCAGATAAACTCCAAGAGAAGCAGCAGAAAGTGTGAAGGGCACAGCAAGGACAAACTGCCATTGACTGTGAAATAGAGAACTGCACTTTTCAAGATTCCTGCCCTCCCCTGTCACAAAGGTTGGCACAGCCACACCCATTAGCCCATGCCTTTGGGTGTGGAAAACTGCAATGCACTTTTGAAATTATGGATCACGTGTCCTCAGGGATGGATTCACCAAAGTGTTTCAATATGGTCAGTACAACTACTTTTCCATCTGAGATTAGCCAAAGATCTTCTGTTCTGTTACATTTATATTGTCCATTCAACCTGAGGAATTCTAAACTCCTAAATAATCCCACAAACAAGCACAATCGGTTTTGAGGAGGAGGAGGACAGTTATCAACCAAATTTGATTCTAGGCTGTTCCTAGTCAAGACAGTACAGATCTCCAGTCTCAGTGGTAAAACCAAAAATAGTCACATGAAGAAAAAAAACACACTCATTAGATGGCCTCTTTTTCTAGTATATGGGTGATAAAGCAGTGGGAATAATTGCCTGGAATACTAGGAAATGCTGGAGCAACATGTTAGAACTTGTCCATTCTTTTCAGGCAATATCAAAAATTAGTGTGAAATCACAACCTTACATTGGACCTTAGGCCCAATTAGTATTATTTTCTCAGTCTGAGGTGAAAGTTTGACATCAAGAATATCAAGGATTCAGCCAATACAGGGCTTTTCTTACCTACGTGGGACTGAAAAAGAAGTTCATTAATTTCCTCCCAGCTGCACATCCAGGAATCTACAGCCTGACTGCTTTGATCATACAAAAATTTTCCAGTTCCCTTTTTCCAGACATTTGCAAGGACTAAAAAGAAATGTGGATCCTAAAAGAGAGCGAGCCTTATAGGTCTGCAGCATCTTTATCTCTTCTTTTGGCCATGCTAGTGTTTTATTAACTGCAGTGATAAAAGCTGTTGAGAAGGACAGAGAACGCTCATAAACATCTCTCTCTCTCCAGCATTACCTTGGGGATCCACTCCAGTGGTGCTTCAGCACATGGTGTGGCTGTGTAACAGTGTGGAGTGGTGAGAGAAGGCTACAAGAAAGCACCAAAGGAGAAGGGAACTGCCTCAAGTGCTCATAATGTACAGGGATGAACCCCAGGGAAATGAAGCTGGACACCTGTGCATGTGTCCAGGGTTATTCAGGAGAACTCATCCACAGGGCTTGCAGTACAAGCTACCTGTTAAAAAGTCTGTGTTGGAACTGGCTCTTAGGGACAGTGATGAACACACTCTAGTGGGACATTTAAAGCCAGAATAAACCAAACACTGAAAACAGTACTGTGGAGTCCCTCTCCTGCTCCAGTGCAGGGCAAAGCAGAATCAATGACATCTCAGGAGCTCTTTTTTATTCTCGCTTTAGATTTCAAACAAGAAGAATGAGACATAAACATACATTCACATTCTTTCCACATTCAGGAGCTGTATATCCATGAACTCCATGTTGCAGCTGTACTTCCATGGCTTTGGAAGAAACCTGCACTTGAAACAAGAGCTGGCAGCAGTCAAAGGTGATGCTGGGGAATGCAAGCACTACCAAGTCCAAACAGGACATGTAACCACCACAAAATAAACTATTGAGGTTGAAGCCCGAAGTGATGAAATGATTTGTGCTTCTAGTCAAACTAAACATTTATTCCTCTTATTTCACTGTGTTGCATTTCTGGGGGGTAGCAAGAAGGCAATCAGCAATTTTTTACCAATCATATTGTCATCCTTCACCACCAGGTATAGTTAAGAGGTGCTCTATATGAAAAACAAGTCAGGAGCAGGGAGGGGCATGGAAGATTTTTTTCCACTCAGGTTAGTATTTATTGCAAATAGCTTAAGGCTTCATAGCTGGGCTATTCACTCACTCAGTATCATGAACTCACAGTGCTCCAGAATGGAGTGATGGAAATAACATGCAAAAAACTGCAAAAGCTATTTAGGAATGAATTTGATTTCTGATACTGTTGTGCAAATTCTAGGGTTTTCCTGTTTTCTGCAAATCCCAAAACATAAGGCAATTTGCATTGCTAAGTCTAAAACATTTGCTCCATTTTCATTGAACTGAAAAGTTGATTTAAGAAACTAATTAAAGGCAGAACCACATCAATGTTTTTATTTCCTTTGGAGATTTTTTTAATATTTAAGGTAAAATATAGAAGAAAATATTAACAGTCATTCTAAATGCAAATGTCAGAAAGTTTACTTTTTAAAAGATGAAAAAAAAATAGGAGTCAAGTTTTTCTATTGGTACAGCAAAAAATAAATAAATTAGCAAAACCTTGTTTTAAAATAAATATATTTGGATAAAAAAAATGCATAGTAAAAAAGTTACCTAGAATCCATTTGATTCTCTAGGATCTATCAATTCTTGAAATAACGGAACTCCTTTTCACTCAGACTGCCTCTTTTTTGTCTCAAACGCTGCAACTGCCAAGGATAGACAAAATGTCAGATTGCCACCGTCTGTCTCTGAAACCTGGAAGAGAAGGAACTTCAGACTTTCAAGGACAAACCCTTGCTCCAGCACTCTCTGGTCTCAGTATTTAGGAAAATATTAACACACTGGGTCTAGTGAAGTTGGAGCAGTAAGGACAAGAAAATTACATATTACAGGTGTTTTGCCCCCAAAAATTTAATTGGTACAAACCATACCTTGTGTCAAGGATACAGATATTTATTTAGGCTGCCTTTGGCATGATTTCCCAGGCTCAGAACTAGGAAGTATATGGCATCCCTGCCCAAGCCTTTCCCTCACATGTTCAAGGTGATCACTTGCATCATCAAGCCCCTCTTAGGGGCTGAATTCAGCATGGCAGAAGGCAAAGCACTCTCCTGTGCAGTGTGCTGCAGTCCTCTGGCCTTTGGCTTGTGCAGGAAGGATGACAGCAGTCAAAGATGTCCCTAGACATGGGCTGCTGCCTCACTGCCCAAAGCCACCCAGCTGCACCCAGGAAAAGCTGGCTCTCCCCTTGTTTACTCCCAACAGATGTTTTGGCTGAGTGTTGCAGGTTTGCATCAGCAAACCCCAGAAAAACCACGGGCTCTGGTTTTACCAAGGTGAAACCTCTGACCAGATGGGGTTGCAGTAGAGCATTTGCTGCTGCTGTTCTCCTGCCTCAACAAAACAGTGGGCTTTGGCCAGGACTCAGGCTTCTTATTTGCAAAGTATTAACTATTCTTTGCAGCTGTGTCTGCAGCCATCTTCATTTTGGCATAATTATCTCAATAGCCCCTGAATTCCCATGTGCTTTCAATAGGAGTTATTGTTTTCTTCCTGTAATAGTTTTGTTGTTTTGCTATGCCTCAGAGATGACAATATGTCACTGGTGGCTGAGTGATTCCATTACAGACAATCTGCAAAGAGCTTAGGATCCCTTCAAGATGAAAGATGACATCTATATATAAGTTATATGTTTTAGTAATATGCACTAAAGTGTAAATTTGCTTTGCAAGGAACACTTAAGGTTTCCAGTAAACTACATGGAGTTAATAAATAGACAGTCAGCAGTGGCAATCTCATACCATGCTTATATTCAGAGCCTCCAACTTCTCCCAGGAAAATGCACTTTATCAGACAAAAAGCCTTGCTTGCTGCACTGCCTCACTGTTATTGTAATGCTATTGACATCCTGCCTCTCCTGTTGCACTCAAACCTTATTATCAGCAGTGTAGTTTTAACATTCCCCAACCACAGCAGAGAAAATTAGTCCTTGTTTGTGAATCAATCATTCCTTCAGAGCTGGACACCACCACTGTCATCATGCTGCTCTGAGGAAAAGAGGTCAGCATCAATATCTGTATTTAACTAATACATAGATATAGCTATACAATATAAATAATATTAAATATAATAATATATTTAACTACAATTACATTTAACTGCTTGCAGTAATGCAAAAAAGCTTTTGCTTCTTTGCTTCATAGGGTCTTTCCCAGTATTTGAATGCAAGAGACCTCCTGACCTGAAAATGTACCTGTGGGGTTTGCACTAATAATCCCATGGTGAGGCAGTGGCTCCAAGGGATCCCTTAACTGATTCATTCTCCTGCTCCCCTCACCTCCCTTCTGTCAGCATCTTACCCTTGCCCTTCTGTTCAGAGACCTTCCAAGGCCTGTTTAGAAGTATGGTCCACATCAGGGGGATAAAAGCTGGCAGCTGCCAGTCCCTGGACAGTAAAATTCAAAGCTGGAAGAGAATAAAATTAAAAGCACTTCATTCTCCCAAGCCAGACAGCTGCTCAGTCAGCACACGTGGAGGTGGCTCCGTGACTGAATAGGAAACTTAACAACTCAGATTCCAAGCCTTGGAGAGCAGAAGAAACAGTGGTGGTTGCAGTGAGGGAAATCTGTTCTAATCTCATGGTGTGATCTAGACATGGCCATTAGTGCCTGATTTAGTGGCCAGACAAAGGCACTGGACAGACGGTGAGCTCATTTAAAGGAGAGAGAAGTTTGCTGGAAATTTAAATGTGCAGGTCTGGGAATGGCAGAGGGTAAGGACAGTGTTTGGGGTTTTAATATTTATTTATTATTGGTATGGAATGTAAGTCTAAGGTATCTAGTCCTTACCTGAGAATCTCACCTCCCTCAATGCAGTTACTGTCAGGTTGCACTTTTGGTGGTTTTTTTAAATCTTTCAATGGGGATTTTTAGAGTGCGAGAAGAAGACAGCTTGTTTTGTTTTCCTTGCATGTATTTTAACTTCAGATGAACTTCTGCATAAGTTTGGACTGAAATGTATCCATCTGAAGTACAGAAGACTTTTTCTTTTGTGCCAGGTAGCAGGAGGTGACTGTGACACATGTAGCAAAGCAGGTCCTGTTCCTCAAGCAGGAGAGATGGACTTGCAGTGCCTTGGGTGTCTTTGGTTCTAAAGAACAGCGATCACAAGCCAGATAAAACTTCAGGCAAGCAGAATAAATGGTCAGCTTTCAGCTAAGGATGCCCTTAGCCAAAGTGCATGATTTATACAAAACCTGCCCAGCAGCACAGCAACTTCTTAACACACTTTGCTGGGCTGCTGAGGAGCCGATCAAAAGCCCTTTGAATTTAGCATCTGTGACTTCTGTGGTTGCCTTCAGACTGAATCCATGCTTGACATTGTCTCAGGCACTGGGCTGCTGAGGGAGCTTCTCCCTGCACCCATACTGCCAAACTCCCTGGTGTCTGACAATCCCAACTGCATTACTGGAATTGCCCTGGAAAGATCCATCACTAGCCTGAGAGCAGAAGCAAGGTACACACTGGGACAGCCTTCTCCAGCTGAGATAGTCTTGAAACTGTGACTGTTTGCCATCTTGTGGTGAATGATTTCTCAGCCCTTATCTAGTTTTTCACTGCAATGTTCCACTGTTATTAAAGTATAAAGCAAGTTTTTCCCATATCTTTCTCCTCCTTTTACAAAATCCCCATCTGTTCTCAGGTCTTTGTTCTAGAGTCCTTTTTTTCTCAGTTATTTCATAATGTCCTTTAACTCTTCTCCAAGTCCAAGCTTAATGAGATGTGCCTTCTGTTCATTCACCAGTGTTAACTAACAGGGCATTCACCCAAGGACATGGACAGCAGTAGGAAGCAAGGTGCTGCCCTTGCCACTGCCTCAATGTAGTCTTGTTTATACTGCTCCCCAAAGAATTTTCTTTCCCCAAATGTTATTTTCCTCCTCAAATCTTATTTTCCTCTTACACAACTAGGCGTATTGTGCAAAGATACTGATGATATCTACCCTTAGATGACCGAATATGTAAAGGAAAAAAACCTTATTTCTTTCCTGAGTGAAGGAATTACTATCATGCATTGCTAGGCTGCTTTCCTTTAACTGCTCCTCTGAATCTTTGCTTTCTACACTGCTAGACAAGCCTTGTTCTAGCAGTAGGAAAGCAGAGATGTCTGTAGTCACAAGTTGACCCTTTTATTATTGCAGGCTTTTCAGCAAGCCCCTGCCAAAGTGTCCAGCCCAGACCCAGAGGCACACTGAGATGGTGCTGCATGGAGCTGGAGAGAGTGTGGACACATGTGTATAAGGATGTGTGTGCAGCAGCTGTCCTTCATCTCTGAGCTGATTGAGTCATACCACTGCTGTGATTTTTCTGAAATAACCTAGACACTCAATTTTTACTGCATGGGCAGGAATAAAAATAATTAAAAGCAGGTAAAAACCCAGCAGCACAACCCAGATCTCATCTATTACAATCAGAAGAGTAAGGAGTTAGTCTTCCTTCTGTAGTTTGAAAGTCTGGGGCACAATTTAAGGCAGTGATTATGGAGATGGATAAAGGAGACATAGCAGTGCTTTAAAGACTCCAGAGACTTTTCCACTTAGAAGTCTCTACAGAGAACGAATTCCCACTTTACCACAATTCACCTGTGTTTGGGGTTTTGTGCTGCTCTTCTCTGCCCTGTTTCCACCTGCACTTTATAGAATCTGTTATGTCTTCTTTTGCCCTTATCCCTGTGCTAGTTCTTCATTCATTGGCAAATACAGTCCAAGACCAGTTATTTCAGCTGATCCTTCGGCAGCAGGTTCTTCAACAGGATTTGGGTTGAAGCAGTGAAAAAGTTACCCAACATTAATTATTCAACAATTGCTGAAATAAAGAGTTAGGGTGGAATTCATTTCATACACATGAAGCAAATATCCACAAGTAAAAGCAGAATAAAGCAGTATAAAAAAGCAATAAAGCTGGAGGGCTGATATGAGGAAATATAAAAATCTATAATAAGAGCAGGAATGCAAAGCACTATTTTAGAGGCTACACCACTAAACAATTAATTCCATTTCAAAAGGTGGAACATGAAGCAAGATATCACTAGTGGAGGCTGCAAATTTATGCAACTCAGGAAGATCAGTGTTCTATTCAAAGACTATGAAATGTATAAAAAAAGATATACACCTACTAAACTAAGAAATTCGGCTATACACTAGGAGACTCTGTTACTTTATATTAAAGGATTAAATCTATGCAAAACATCTAATTATTCATGGGCATTCAGCCAGCCTTTCCTCTGTATTTACATTAACTTTTACTAAAATACTTTGAGAAGCATTTATGCTTATCTTTTCAAAAGGTGTTACCTCCTCAAAGAGAAGAGAGGTGAAATCTCTAGCTAACTGAAATTTACGTCACTTCATTGCAATCTGTGGGGCTGCACTGATCTATAACATCTGAAAAACGTGAATAAATTATTCTCCTTAGACCATTTGTTTGCTTTGCTTAACTAAATTCAATATACATATTAAAAACAAACTAACAAAACCTCCAACTACAAAAAAAAATCAGCTGTCAGCACCCTGATACTGCAACTGACACCAGTGATTTATTTTGTTCACTAAGATCGATTACTGTCCCTGATGCATAGGCATCCAAGGGCAGAGCCCATCAGTTTTGCATAGTGGAAAGCCATCCATTGCAACAAAGTCCCAGTGTGCTCTCACTGTACTAATATTCCTTGCAGGTCTGAATTCATTAAGAAAAAAAAAAACAGGGAAAAAAGTGCCCAAAAAGGTCACTTTTTTCTAGGTTTTCTAGGTTAGAAGTCTGGGTAACTGAGGCCTCAAAAGACCAACAGGTATGATGTACTGTAAAAAAACCCAAACATTTTGCTTTCATTTCTTTAGATCTCAGGTTAATTAAATAATAAAATAGGGGCTTTTTTGGTTGTTTGGTTTAATGCTGGGGGGGTTGTGTGTTTATTTTTTTTTGTTTGTTTTGTTTTGTTTTTTTCTTTCTAAGGAAAATAATACATTCTCCACCATTTGAAGCCTAGCATGCTTCTTTGAGACAAGCAATCATTCCAACAGGGGCAATAACATTTTTTCTTCATTTAAACTGGATAACCTATGTTAAACATGCTAGACCAATCTCTTCCTGTCCCTCAAATGCATGAATTTATTTGTTCAGCAAGATAGCCTGAAAATCATTGTCAGTACCCATCTGGCTACCTGAGGTGCATTGAGGAGCAGCCCTAAATCTGCCTAATGAAAGGGAAAAACCTCTGCCTTAGGAACCTTGGGATGAAAGGCTGCTTGTTCTGAATGTGTTAACGTGCTATTCACACCTTTCTTTGCCCCTCTCATGTTAAACAGTTAATCACAGTTCAAGGTTTATGTGATGGGACACAGGTCTGCTTTTACCATAGCAACCACATTATAGAAATCCTTTCTGATATTATTAACTATAGATGAAAAGCAAGCAAAATAGAAAGATTAAAATACCTGGAATTCAAAAGTGATCTTTTTCTCCAGTTTGGAAAAGCTCCCTTTTCTTTCATTTACATCCAGTAAAGTCCTTCAGAGAGAATAGTGCTTAAAAAGTCACTGCATGGTACCAGGAGTTTTCTTGTTAAAAGTAAAGTAACATATTCACATTTATGAGGAAACCTTTTTAAGCTGCTTTATAAGGAGAAGAGATTTTCATAAGGCACAAAATGCCTGAAAGTCATTTTAAGACCCAATTAAACAATTTGGTTTTCTTAAAAGTGTTTTAATGTACCTATGCCTCAGGTGCAAACAGTTTATTAGTTACTGGATTTTTGGCTCAAGATTAATATTTAATAAAGTAACTTCCATTTTTGAAACTAACAGGAAAATACATGTAATGGGAAAATGTGATGAGTCCTACCTCAGTGGAAGAGCCAACATTTGCCCTTGGCACATAAGCACACAAAATAAGAGATGAGGTCTTACAGCACACTGATCATTGAGCTCAGCTGACTCCAAAGTTGTCTCCCCTTGCAGTCCCCAGAGCACAAACCAGGAGAGGTGCCTGGCAAGGAGGAGCTCACAGACACAGGGAGTTAAAACCCACAGGTGGTTCCAGTCAGTGAATGCAGGAGGGAACCAGCCTGCTGCTCCTGGGCAGGATGAAGTGGAAGCAACTGAATGAAGACTGAGGCCTCTAACCTTTGCTTCTTTTATTTGTAGAAAATTTACCATTTTCTCCTCTTATTTACAATTTTCATCCTCCTATTAACATAGCTTCTGAGCAGCCCCAGAAATAAACATTTCTTTCTTTTTTTATTCTATGCTGAAACTCCATTTATGACAATCTCAAGAATATTCATGGCAAGAACCTTTAGGATTAAATGAAGTCAGTTCATTCAGACCTTATATCTTAAGTTTAGGCTGTAAAACTTCAAGGCTGACGTTCACCCTGATGATTCTGTAGTCTGATTTATGCAAGCCATAAAATTTCATCAAGTGGTTCTACTTAAGAGCTTATAACTTTTATTTAATTATATACATTTTAGAAATCTTTTTGTGTAGAAGCATCAAGACATAATGATCACATCACAGAACTGAACAAATTCTTCCAGCAGTTAATTAACCTTTCTGCAAAATGAAAATCCTTTGTAGTTTGAATTTGATTTATTTTATCTTTTAGGTGGTAAATATCCATACAACTCCCTATGTTAGATAAAAATAATCCTCTACTGCCATTTGCATGTCACTCTTTAAACTTATCTTAACCTTCTTAATGCTGCAAAAGGTAGTAAAGCAAAGGCCTCACTTTTATTTATGATTCTACTGCCTCTAGATATCTTATATTTGTTTTGCAATTTCCCAGTAAATCACCCAGCTAGCTGTCTGCTATGATCCACTTTTTGAAGTGAGTTTTATCACAAGTCTTTTTTTAAATTAATCTATTTATAGATAAAACTAGATATATCCATTGTTTATAAGATTGCTATTTTTCACTCAAACCACATGTCTAGAGTTCAAGGTATACAAGACAAAATGCAACTTTTTTCCCATTGTGTTTTTCTGGAAGAAAATTCTAACAACAGCAGCACCACAGAGCCCTTTTCCAAACTACTGGGGTATGCTAAGATTTCAAGCATAATTTTTTCAATTCTTCTCAACCCAAAAGAAAACAGACTGGTGAGAGAGTAATACAGATTGTTAGCAGAACTCTTCACCAAATACAGTCTGTTCTTAGTCTTGATGAATTGCAAAACTTGTCAGTCATTAGCATAAACTAAGCCCAAGAGCTTATGGGCCAGCAGATGAGAATATCAATCAACATAAAAATAAATATATAAATGGCCATGGAAAGCTAGGAAATACCTGCCTAAAGACCTTTGTCTTGTTTAACTTTTTGTCTTGTTTAACTGACCAATTGCAGCTTGATAAATGCAAAGCTTAAAGCAGGAGACCTGCTCATGATAAATTCAGGTAAGGAAAACAAAGGAAATAGGAGTTGCTGTTATTAAATGAAGCTTAATATACCTACACCACTTGAAAACGGGAGGGAGCAATGATGCTTCCAAAAATCTTCAGTTATAGCTACTTAAAGGGCTTGAGCTCTGCTACTGACATGAAAAAAGATGGGGCTGTGGTTCCTGTCCCTGCCCAGCCATGCAACCAACGACATCATGGGGCTAATGCAGCTGCAAACACACTTTTCTGTGGGAAAAAAACATTTTCCTGTGAGATCTGTGAGCTGACTTGGCTTTTCCCTCTGTTGCACAGTTCCAGGGTGTTGGCACTGGGCTACCACAGTGGGTAAGGAGGCTATAAAGTCATCATCCTGTTGTGAACAGAGGAAAGAGGAATCTTATACAGGCAATCAAAAAAAAAATCTTCCATGAGGAAGGAGGAACACTTCTTGTAAGGAAGAGGTGTCTTGAATAGACCCATAAATTCCCCCTGTTCTTTCAGATTGTTTACATGGAATAAAAAATGAATATGCGAGGGCAAGTAAACTGAAGGTTCACAGAGCAAGAAAATGCCATCCTAACCAGTAGACCAAGAGGTACAGAGAAAGCAAGCAAATTAGCTTTTAAGGTTAATGCTATTTTCTTTGCTGTGAGTCAAGTCCTTGCTGGATGTAAGATGAGTGACTTTCTGCGATGTATACAAGGCCTTTTTCAATTTCAGAAAGATTAAGTAGGAAGCTGCATTTTTGTACAGAGTAGAGAGAAGCTGTATTTTGAAAGATACTGAATATATGTGAGCAACTGCTGTAGAAATCTCTGACAAATTGACTGGAGACACTTTCACCACTTAACTTTCTGTGGCCATCACCCTAAATAAATGCATTGTTTATTTCAGAATCAATTGCATTTCAGCTCCATTTCATTCTAATCAGATAGTCAATAACCCCTGGATAGTATTTAGCATTTGACAGCTGGGAAACCATGAGCACCCAATTTTTTTCTACTTAATTGCTGTTTGGAAACTTGTGTGTTTGGATTTCCTTAGTACAGCCTTCTAGGGTTTGTTTGTTTGTTTTTTCTAAAACAGCATAAAATTGCCACATCAATTGCAGCAGAGAGGGTTCATACAATGCTCTCAATTCCTAATCTTCCCAGAATTTTGAACATTGCAAAATCTGCCAGTCTGATATCCTATAATGTTTAGCATAACAAGAACAGATCAGGACAGAGTATCTAGGTCTTGCAAGTTTGTTTTCCATGATGGCAGACAGATATTTAGGAAGAGTGGATATAAATTTGGGTGCTGCTGCTGGGCATGTGCCTTGACAAAAGACAAAGCTGAAGCTAGTGCTGTTGAAGGATTGATCCAGTAGAACACACAGTGTCGGGGAAAAGCCAAAAACATTTATCTCCAAATTTCAGCTCTTATGATCCACTTTTGATTTTAATACATGGAGAAGTACTTAAAAAATTAGGGATAACTCCTTGCCCCAGTTCCAGCCAGGATAAATTCGTTTTTGCAGTAGTTAGGAAGAGGCATGGCTAGGACCAGAGGCTATTCTATACCACCCCATGACATTGCCAGGAAAGAGAGGAAGGGAATCTCATCCAACCAGGGATAACATGACAGTGAGTTGCATATTTTGATTCCCATGTGTGGAGCTTTTCTTCATGTATGAACTGTTTGCCTTCCATGTACACCCTTTTCTTAATATTGCCACTGTACTGTTTGTTTCTTATTTGATTGCTGTTTCCAGTAAATTGCTCTTATCTCAGCCTGTAATCTTTACCTTTTGTGCCTCCAGTTCTCCTCTCCAGCCTGCTGCAGGGGGAGGCAGGGAGTGTTTTGGTGGGAACAGTAAATTGGGGAGCATCATTCCTAAACCGTGACATTTCTATTACCTCTCTCCACATCAGTGGTGCTTACTCAAGCAAGTGACCACAATAATGTTTGAAAGCCAGCTCCTCTTACTTTGGCCCAGCAGTAGAGAAGTCTTAGAGAGCTGGAATCACTGAACAGACAGAAGCTGCATTTATGCAGAGAAATCTCTGCAGAGCATAACAGTAAATTCCCTGCTTTGGAGAGAAAGGGTAAGGCAAAAATGCCAGACAGCTACCTACACCTCAGATTTGTAAAGCCAATGGCTATGCATCCACATAACTAAATAACAGTTCAGATCCTTATTAACCCTTCCAATACAAGGAAAATGTCCTGATCTGCATTAGAGGCTGGTTGTCTCAGTGGATTTCAACAGTTATACCTCACCAACAAAGGGAGAGGAGAACAAGCCTCAGAGGATTGTTGTTTTTAATACAGAACTTGAATCATATTCAGTGACCTACCTGCTGGAGTAGGGCTGGAACTGGGGACCAAAGGCAAGTTGGAACAATAAAGGACCAATGCCAAGAATAAATTTCAGTTGTGGACCAGAGGGGGGGGGGGGTCTTAGGATGAGCCAGAAGTTAGTTTCAAAGCTGAGCAGAAAACAGAACCTAAAAAAAGTGGTAACTGCCCCAGGGGAGTGGGCAATCCTTCACCTCATCTGCCCAAGGCCTGCTCTCTCCACCCCAGACAACCACATCTTTCCATCTTACAGCCAAGCCCCAGACAGCTTCTTTCATCTCACTTCAACATAATAATCACATGTGCTGCACAGCCTGAGAGGTGTCAGTCTTTCTCCTCAGTCCACACAAGAAGTGTAAATGCCCAACTTATGTTGACATAGGAGACAGGAGTCTTGAAAACTCAGAGCAGAAATTAGTCCAAGACCTGGGCTTTCACCATCATTTGAGAAACAGCAAGGTTTTCCATTGCCTCGTTAGAGCCTGGAATTCTGAACAGATGAAAAACTGTCACAGATCCTAGTCTGGCAGGGTAAACAATCAGATTCACAATGTTAAATGCAGCCAGACACAGAACTCAGGCTCTTTGCCTGCAGGGTCAGCACCCTTACTTGAGGACAAGGACATCAGCTGTCACTTCACAGTCAAGGCTGAGCACAGTTTCACACATTAACAGAGGTTCTGCACCCTGCCCCAAAGCACAGCACTTGCACTAGGAATTTTAAATCAATGGAGTCCAACTATCAAATTAATATCTTGCCTCAGCTTGTGTTGGAACATAAAACTCTGATAATTTTCTGTAATAGTTCACTTGATAAATTTCAAAAGGCTCTTGTAAAAATATAACAGCAAAACCATCTGACCAGAGCATACCCGAGAAAGAGCTATACTGGGAGAGATCCCTCAGAAGAAAAACAAGACCAAGGTGTCTGCAAACAGTCATGAGCTCATCTCCCTGCCCTCTACAGCATAGCTATTCCCACAGGGTGCCATTTCTCAGCTTGGCTTTCCCCATCAGCTGTGGTTTTCCTGTGGTGGGGTGGATGCCAGGTACCCACCAAAGCTGCTCTGTCACCCTTCTCCTCAGCTGAACAGGACAGAGACTATACTATAAAAGTCTTGTGGGTCAAGATAAGCTCAGGGAAACATCACTCACCAATTACTGTCATGGGCAAAACCCATGACTTGACTTGAGAAAATTAGTTTAATTTATTACCAATCAAATCACAGTAGGATAACTAGAAATAAAAACTAAATCTTAAAAAGTCTTTCACCTGTCTCTTCTTCCCAGGCTTAACTGTACTTACAATTTTGTCTACCTCCTCCTCCTCAGTGGCTCAGGGGGACAGGGAATGTGTGCCTTCCTCACTGCCTTGGTATCTCTCACATACTCTGACTCCTGTCTGCAGCTGCAGTTGCACAGTATGCAAGAAGGTGTTTCCCCATTCAAAAATACATTATCCCAAAGGTGCTACCACCATCATTGGAGCACTCATCCTTGGCCAGCAGGGGATCTCTCTTGGAGCCAACTGGCATTGGCTCTCTTGGATATGGGGAAAGCTTCTAGAAGCTTCTCACAAAGTTGCTCCTGTACCCCCCTAGCTACCAACACCTTGCCAGTACATCCCCTCAGCAGCCAGGCAGGGCTGGCTAGGCTGCACAGATTCCCTGTGCAGCAGCCACACAAGAGCTGCATCCAAGGCATTTAATGTATCAAACTCATTTCTTACTGAGCAGTGTGTGAGAGCCTTTTCCCCACCGCTTCCACCTCCATTTGGCATCACAGCCTCAGAGCCTGTGGGAAGAAGAGCGCTCTGCCTCCCTCATTTTAGCTGCTTTAAAGTGCTACTGGGCCTGCAATGACGGCACTGTAATGTCATGCCCCTTTTGCAGTGCTGCAAACATCAGCTAATAAAGTCTCTCAACTTCCTTCTGATCAGAAAATATCTGTCTTCATACAAGATAGCCAGTAAAATTTGGCTTCTGATGGTGCAAGAGTGCCTGGGAAAAAGAACCAACACAAAGACCAAGACATTTTGCTGTTCTCTTTCCCAGTGACATCAGTGTCTCACTCTGTGCTAACTCTTACTCAGTGCTGAAAACTTAATTTTTATTTCAGGAATTTGCCCGTTCCAGTGCTTTTTTTCTTTTATTTCTTTAATTTTTCTCTGTGTACTATATAACCACAATGTGGACATTGATGGAGATATTTGCATGTTCTTTTATTCAGTCAGCTTAAACAGCATGAAATAATCTATATTAAGAGTAGATGCATGCTGGTAGCTATTTCCCGGATGCACTTATCTTCATTTATTGAAATTTTAAATTAAGCTATATTTTCATTGAAAGTAACGGTCTGGGGTTGGTTCTAAAGGTTACTTTGAATATAACAAGAAAGAAGCATCACACTAGGTGTTGGTTTAATTTTTATGCTGTCTAAAGCTCACCTGCCCACAGAAACTATATAGGAGTCTCTGAGCTGCTTGTTTACTTTCTGGCAGATTTCACTAAATGGAGAACCTCCTCCAGGGCACACATTTAGAAATCGACTAAACTCTTCCAATTTGAATTCTCATTTTTCAGTTGGGTGAATAATAGTCTTAGTATGAACTTGCAGTTTGCAAAGAGAATGCAGCCGTCTGCAAAATGTCACATGGAAAGAAAAAATGTTTCTCCTTTCTGGACAGGAAACAACGGGGTCTAGAATCAGCTGTGGTGCATCAGTTGATCAATGGAGTGAGGAAGAGAGACAGAATTTTTAACAGTTCAGACAAACTGAAAGGTTGTTGAAGACTGCTAATATCTGAAATCCACTCACACAAAGCAGCCAGGTGGTTTGTTCAGTCTTTCCTAGGAGAAAAGCTGTTTATTCCACTACAAAGAGTCTCGGAGTAGGGCCAGGATTTGTCTGAGGCATGGAAACAGATGGGCAGAAGCTGCTCATTCCATTGTCCCTTGAGCCGTGCTTGTTCTGTCAGCATCCTGGCATCTTCTCTTCAGGGCTGTTTTGCTGTGGGCACCTGCAATCACATGTTCCCATCCACTACCAGTTTTTCTCTATAAAGAACCAAGTAGAAGTGACAACTTCTGTTATGTCCACGGCTGAAGTCTACTCAGCAATGTGTTACATAGTGTTTTTAAATAGTAAAATAGAATAATCTATACCTATTATACCTAGGTTTAAACCGGAGATGGACAAGCATCTCAGTGGTATAATTTGACTCTAACAAAAGTCAAAGCACTGGTGCTGATTCATGCTTTTTGAGATGGGAGACTGACTAAGTATGTTAACTTGTTCTTTCAATGAATTCTGCGTACTTATTGAACTTTCGTGTCTCAAAAATACTTGAGCTTGCATTTTCTTCTTGACATTTCCAACTGAATGAATCAAGGAGGAAATTTGCTTCAAAACCAAGGAAACTTCCATTGAGATTTAAGACTTTAGAAGCATTTCAGATTTGTCCAGAGAGACAGCCAAATTCCTGTTTATTGTGTCTCAAGCTGTCTACATCTTCCTGTGGCAATTTATCTTAAAAGGCATTAATATTTCAAGTTTGGAAGAGGCTTTGATGAATATGCAAAAAGGCCAGACTGGCCTTGTCTTTTGGCTATAAACAGAACTTTCAGCCCATTCCTCCCTGTAGGGCACAGGTGTATCCTTCTGTGGTCTCATCCAGTACCAGAGCTCTGCCCCTCTTGCTGAGCAAGAGAGATGAACACTCAGGAGATGGTAAGTTATCTTCAAACTGAAATATTTTATATCAGGGAGAAATTCTTCACTATGAGGGTAGAGAGGCATTGAAACTTGTTGCCCAGAGAAGATGAGGATGCCTCATCCCTGCAATGTTCAAGGCCAAGCTGAATGGAGTTTTGAGAAGACTAGTACAGTCGGAGGCATCCCTGCCCAAGGCAAGGAATTGGAACGAGATGATCTTTAAGATCTCTTCCAACCCAAACCATTCTATGAGTCTGTGATTCTAACAAAGCCACAAGAAGACAATCAGACGTTCTTTCACAGCTCTCCATGTTTGCCTCCTACTCTGCCAGATCACTTTCCCTTGTGAAGAGTAGATTTAAGATACTGCCAACCAACTTTGCTACGTGCCCTGTACAGTTCATGGCTTCCATCCCCAGCAGCCTGATGTGGCCTTGGCTTCGGGGCAATCCACATGTACAAATCAGACTGACACAACTTTCACATGCACTGAGCCCAGCATTCAGCCCAAGCCCGACATCTGCCTCACATGAACATCTCTCCCTACACCACACATCTGTTTCCCCTTGGAATGTGACAAGTTAAGCTTGCAGTAAACTGTGCTGCTCCAGCCCAAGCAAGCCTGAGTGCTCTGTGGTGCACAGGATGCACAGTCCCTGCAAGAGGCTTGTTTTGGGATATGTGGCAACTGAGAAAGGGAATATGACACTATTTCATATGCATCAACTTTTTCTGACTCAAGTCACCCCGTTTCTCTTTCTAACCCCATGGTTATGAAAAAAATCCATTTGATTCCCATGGTTTCCACCAAGTAACACATGGCAAGTCAAGAAACAGCCATGGGGTGTAAGTTTCATCATCTTTCAAGATGGTAAAAATAACTGAGAGGTTGTTACAGCATGGGCTGATCTGGCATATTACATTACAGACAGCAGGTGTCTGAAATATGTGGCACAGTATCTAAAATGCATGATAATGTTATAAAATATAAAAGGATATTACAAAATTGTACAGTTTAGATGACAGATAAAATACATGATTTGACAGCCATATATTTTCATTTTTTCTTTCCAGGAAAATTGTAATCTGAATACTTTATTTCTAAGTATTTGAAGTACTCTGCTGTAGAGTCATATAGTCAAGGGAAACTAAAAGGAAGGCACATGAGGAAAAAACAAAAAAGAAAGAAATTAAGGCAGGATTTTGAGCTCACAAGTGAGAAATCTTCCTCATAGAAAACAGAGTTATTTCAACTTTTTTCCACTCTGACTAGTGAGAGATATAGCTGATACAGGTATCTTTCTAACTTCTTATCAGATCCCCTACCTATTCATGGTACAATATCTGAGTGGAGCTACTGAGCACACAGGTAAGTGCAGATCACTCTTTTTGTAGTCCCATGAGCCACAAACCTCAGGGAAGCCCAAGTTCTGGGGTTTGAAGGACAGGGAGCTGGCTGGAATATGAAATTTAAGGTTCGAAGAGGAGCTGCCATGCACTTAAAGGATTAGAAATAGAGACAGTAAGAGTCTGTCACATATCCTTCTTCATAAACCCTTTTAGCTTCTGCCTTCACTTCCATCCCACAATGAAGAGACAAGCCTCTGAAGAGAGTGGCAGGGTCCTGTGACACATTTAAGTCACCTAAAGTCTCAGAAGGGCATTGGATATGACAGCATAGTACCTCTGGGAAGCCAGAGCCATCACTTCTAGCAGTTTTATGTTCTCTCAAAGTTTGATTGCAAATATAAAATAAATGCAATGACATTTTGAGAAGTGTCTCCAAGACAAATATGTGAAGTACATCTGTGAACTCATATAGGGTCATAACAAGTCCCTAGGACCCAGTTCATCTTGAACATACAGGCATACAATTCTCTCATCCCAGAAACAGTGACAGGATAAAAAAAAAATGGCGGAAGGTAATTACTTATTTTTTCAGTTTTTTGGTATTTACATTATTACCTCCTCATTATGTGGGTTTAGCTCTTCTGATGGGTATCTTTAAGAGCCATGCACCCTACATCAAATACCTACTCTGGGCAGAGCACAAGATTTTTATTTCCCTAACACTGACCATGCACATGGGGATAAAAACTCCAGGTATTACAATCTTTCTGTGTAGGCAAGAGCATGATGTGGTGTGGGTCTGCCATCACTCAAAAAGGCATGGGTGAAGAATGCCAGGTGGAGACAGAACAGGTGGGTCCATCCCAGTTAATGTGCAGTACCTGGGTAAGGAGGATAGGCCTCTGGGATCACTCCCTCAGTCTGCAGACACTGGAAAGAGGTGGCATGATTTACATCTAGGTTGAGTTGAATCTTCTCTGGAGATCCTTCTATTTTGCTTTGATGCTTGAGGGAATTTAGAGCAGGAAAATTCCCAAATGGCATGTCTTTGATATGTTCTTATAATTAGGTGAAATGCATATTTTTTGCACTCTTCTGTTTCAGATGGGGCATTTGTCTTTGTTGAAATGTCTTTGCCTAAGGTTACCATGGAAATAAAGGGTTATTTATTAACACTCATTAAACACCTGCCTTCCTTTTTGCTATCATGGGTGAATGGGCAGAAAAGAGTTTCTTCATGCAATTTTCAAAGGCTTAGGAGCAGAGAAGATTGATTTGTTTCAAAACTAAAGCTCTCTTTGGGAATGTGCAGCACAGCAAGGACCAGAGGCTGCAGGGGAAGCTCAGCTCGTTCATTTGCCCAGTACAGCCAGCCCCACACCACAGCTTTCACCACTTCAGCCACCAGAACTGACTCCTGGCACTGTTTCAATTGCTGCAAGACTTCCTTTCACCACCTCCTTTTCCTACTGTGTGCTGCAGCAGCACAGGTGTGAGCGAGTTTCCTGAGGCACCAACACACAGTTTTGCTTCTCTGTCACCTTAATTTGCACTTATACCAAAGGGATATTTGTATTTTAATAATCTGTGTGCTGTGATAGAATCCATCATTTAGAAGATGCTTTCAGTTCTTTGTGAGGGGAGTGTGTCTGCATACCAAATGAGGAATTGTTGGGAAGACTGTGAGAAAAAATGACCTGCAGAGCTTAAAAATGCAGTCAAGTCAGGGCAATGATGCAGTAGAAGTGAACCACAGCAGGTAAAGCTCGAAGAAGAAAAGACAGAGAAGGCAAAGTGTGCTTAGAAAAGGCAAAAAGAAGCTTCTAAGCATTTTCCACTCTTGCCAGAGAAGATTAGCTCCAAATGAGGGGGTCAAGGAAGACCTTTGAATGGAAGACCTTCCATTCAAGGAAATTTTTCTATTTATATGTTTACTTGCCCTCATAATTCACTCCTCATGAGTGCTTTCTTCCCAAGCACCTACAAATCACACTTATGCTACATAAATTGACATGTCAAAAGAAATCCAAAATCCCTGGCTACTTTCCCAGTTAAATATTATATATGGAAATGTAGATGCCAAATGCAGGCAGCCATACGAAAATACAAGGTTTCTGTGTGACAATGATATTGTCTTTTCTTCCCTTAAAAATGCCCTCTTAAAATATTTTTTTTTGTCAATCCCCAAGTAAACAGAAGGCTGACAGAGGTCAGAGAAAACAACTTGTCCTCTTGTGGATGGGCAGAAAACAGAGTCTCAAACACCAACACTGTGAGCACTGAGCAGAGAGGAGCCATCTCCCTGCCTTCTCCCAGATGAGCAACAGCACAAAACTGCAGAACAGAAGCACAGAGCCTGCTCCAACAGTCCCCTGTGCCTTCCCACTGCCAGTGCAGCACTGAGACCCAGCCAGCCCCTAGACTGACTCTGTTTTGGAAGCAGGACTGGCAGAATATGATGGCACTAAACAATGTTTTGTCAAGTAGCTTGCAGCTGAGCATCAGCCCTTACAGCTTAATATGCAGCAGGTTTCTTCATGGGCTGATCAATAAAGTTATTGAGCCCTTGTTTTCTTTCAAGCTCTGTCAAACCTGAGAGCATGACCTATTCCCAGAGCCAGGTTCTCTTTAAATGGGGAGGAGGATGGTGTATTATTTTTACTTCTCCAGACCCTTACTTTTCTCATAGACAGTAGAGACAATTTCTCAGCACTTCAAAGCATACTCTGTTATTGCAGGTATGACATAGATGGATTGCCCTCACCTATTAATTCTCTGCTTGCCATGGCTTCTGTCATCTCAGTTTCCACAGGAAACTCTAATACTTGTCTTTTGTGTGCAACCCCCATCTACAACCTCCTCCCTTTCTGTCACCACTCCTCCTTCCATGCACCTTGCACCCTCCTCCTTCATCAGTGGGTGTCCTTCATACCACACATAACTCCCTTCCTCCCTCAAAACATTTCACTCTCAGGTATCCCTCATACATTCTTCTTCCTTAAAAAAAAAAAAAAAAACACGTCTTGTAATACACCCCTACTTCCTTTGCTTGTGCCTTTATTGTCTCATCCCTGTTGGATTCTCCAGTGTCCCTTTTGCATAGACTCCATTCAACAAGAGATGAGCATGCTTCCCTTTTACTTTTCCTCTTAACATGAGAAGCTGGTGGTGTGAGGGACAAGAAGCTGAGATGCTCAGGAGGAAAACTGTGGGGAAAACAATTTTTCCCAAAAGGATGTGCTTTGCTTTTCCTTGCAGACATTCAGCTCACTAAGGGGGAGCACTGTGAGGTGGAGCTGTCCTGTGCAGCAGCATGTGTCCTGTGTTTTTCCAGCTAGTCCCCTCTGTGGAGAGCTCTCACATGCAGCCCTTTGCATTTTCTCCCTGCTACTAATAATGACCTAGAAATATCAGCAATGATCAGTTAAGCCACAGGTCTCAAAAAATAACTGAATGCCTTTTTCTCCATGCCTTTCATTATAGATATTCAGCACAGCAATTGTTAGTATGGGCCAGGACAAACATGTTTGCTAAGCAGAGCAGGAGGAAGACATAGAAATCTCCACAATAAAGCACACACAGCAGGCAGTTGGCTGGCAGGAGGGATATGAAGGAGATGGATATTTGCAGACAATGCAAAAGTTATTGTGACAGCTGCAGATTGCAAACCTTCTGTGGTAAACTCAGAGCCCAGCTGAGAGCTCAGCAAAGGAAAGGAAAGCCACAGCAAAACTGTGCTAGGCACAAAACTGCCCACTGCTGAAAGGTGCTTCAGGGTATTTATTCTGCAGCTGTAACAGCCTCAACAACTCAAGGAGTTCATGGACGCTGGCATGCAGACACAGATAATATCAGTAATTTGCACTCTGTGTCAGTTAAAGAACAATGATGGCAAAACAGCAATTTTCCCTTTCCTGCCTCTTCTGCCTTGCCTAATGTCAGATCTAATTCCCAGAGCAGGGACTTTCCCAAACCACATGTAAGCAGGGAATCAAGCAGCAAACACCTAATAAGGGCATCCCCAGCTGGGTCTGAGCTGGTCCCAGAAAACACAAGGGTCTGTGACTTAATTGTGCAGTGTTCTTTCAGCTCAGAAAGAAACAAGTCAGTTTTTGAGCAAAATGTTCAGGCTTCCATTTCTTTTGGTGATTTACAATACCCATGTTAGTTTAGCTGACAGTTGTTACCAGCACAGAAGGTGTTGCACAACTCAGGGTATATGGGGCACAAAGATTTGGGCAGTGCTACCTTTTTAATAGTTTTGTTATTTATATTATATTTCACCTGTTAGTTTACAAATGGTGTAATACTTTGGACTGCAGACCCTTCAACAGCTTTGTCAGCAATGATTCCCAAGGCTGAATCCATATCACAGTTCAAATATCACAGAAGAGTTCCTTGTCTGTCCAATAACTCTGCTAGATGTGTCAAATTAGCAGTTGCAATGGTTTGAGTTAATAGCAAAATCATATTTGCAGCAGATGCACTGAGTTTTAACACATCTCTGAAACCAATCCCATTTTACCACAGCAGTTTCAAGTCCTTGTGAGATCATAACTCACCAGTGGCAATTTTTTTTCCCAACCTGATGGCTTTATTTACATACCAATTGCAATTGGCATGCACACAATTGCACTCATGTCAGTATCTTCAGCTTTGAGTAGAGAACTCATGGTTTGCTACAAATGCTGAGCTTGGAAGCAGCCAGACTGCTCAGTCACACACAGCCCCCTGTGACCTGAAAATGAAGCAGAAACCTCTTGCCCCTAGAAGCATCTATCAGCAGCCATGCACTAAAGCACCTGCAGTTCCAGAGTGTCTACAGGAGAGCATTTAGTTATCAGCACATTCCTTATAGCAAATAATACCCACAATATCAACTTAGTCTTGGGTACCAACAGGCTGCAAGAACTTGTCCAGATGACAAGGATGTAGAAACATCAGGGCAGACAATTGTCCCCAAGTGTTTTAATGTGTACCATTTATGGTCCTCACTGCTCAAACAAGGAGCAGAATGTGCATGAAGTGCTCTCAGGGTCCAAAATGAAGTGCTAACAAGCACAGGGACGGGGGACAGCAGGAAGCCAGCACTCCCTGCAGACTGTCAGGCTGTCTCTAATGAGTAGGAAAGCACACACAGACCAGCATCTCCTCATGCTCAGTGCCCCAGGCAGCATGTATCTCCAGAAGGAAGGAAACCACCACAGCACCCTGGAAGCTGTCAGAGCAGCAGCAGCTGTTTGCTGGGAGCATCCTGTCTCATCATGCTCACTAAGGGGCAGGAGCAATACAGTGCAGAAGACAAATTCATGGAAACAGAGGGACCAAGGGGTTATGTGATCAAGGTGCTCAGAGTCTTTGCCAGAGTCAATAATGCAGCAGAGTTCTCTGAATGGGACATGAATGTGGCTCCCTGTTCTTCTCTGCTCTCCATTTTGGCAATGTTCAGCTCTACAGAGCTTTCTCTGCCTCTTACTCTGACTCTTCTGACATCTTCAGTAATAATGCTGTGTTCAGAAGAAATGAGCATAAACTGAGAGACATTCAGTCTGTCTGATGTGATGAGTGAGTCATGATGGGGATGAGGGAAAATGGGATCAGCTCCATGTGCTACCTGGTTGAGCATAATCCCAGCAGGGAAATGTTGTGTTCTTCAACCTCAAAAGAGCTGTTATAGATTGTCAGAGGTAAGAAAAAGAAATTAAAATCTATAAAAAGTACTTGACAGCACCTCCTTTACCATCACTGTTGATGCCTTCCAACCCTGAAAGAGTTCACTAATCTTAGAGAGTTATGAACAGTCTGAAATAAAAAAGTTCTTTCTTAAACAGACTTTGGATATATAATTTGGCTTTAGCTTTTCTTTTCAAGGCAGTTCTATTTTCACATATCAAAATGACACACTACTTAAGTCATTAATATTTTCATTTTTAAGAGTTTTTTCCTGTGAACACCGTAATATTATTTTATCAATCACTAAGTTTTTTCATTCAGACTGTTCTTTTTCCTCTTTTTATTTTTCTTGATTTCATTCTCAGTTCACAACTTTTATAGCACACTTTGTGCATCCATCAGAACAAAATAAAAGGAGGGGCTGTCAGACACAACATAGGCTATCCTTTATATCAAGATTTGCATGCTCCTCCAGGTGATTTTCCTTTGAACTTTTAGTATTTTCATTGCCAATCTGAAGGATAAAAAATGTATGTACCATGAGTATATGTGTAAGAAAGGAAACTGGAGATGAAGGGTAAAATTGTGAAAGGTTACTGAAAACAGAATGCAGACAGTTATATGTATGACTGTATATTTAATTATTCTGTTTGTACAGGAAAATAACACAGTCTGAGAGAGTGAACATTGAACTGAAGTAGCTGTAGCCTCAGTGTGCAGAGCTTTTCACCTTTCTCTTTCCCCTTCATCAATACAGTTAATGATATTTAACCATCCAATAAAAAGTGGTTTGGGACCTATACCACACTTATGTGCAGTATAAAGTTTCAGGTTCCTGTAAATCTGATTCATTCCTCCCATCTGAGCAAAGGCTAGATATTATACAAATATAGGTAGAATGTAATGAAACTGTGAGATGAAGCAAGTCCTAGTTCTTTAAATGAAGAAAAGTAACACTGAAGTAGGCTCCATCAGACCCTTAGGAGAGATTTCTCATTCCAAATTTGAGCTATCCAAATGTTATGCATCTCATCTAATCACAAAGTTTTCCATATAGTCAAAAAATAAAGACAGGTACCTCAAAATGGGTGTCCATCTTCGTAAAATGTCTAACAGAGAGAGGACCACTTGTGGTTGGTTAACTTCTCCCACTGTGGGAGTCTAAATATTACCTTAACCAAGTTATCCCAGATTTGGGGTGGGGAGAAAGACATGCAAGATGAATCCCACCTAAACCATGAAATTGCTACCAATGCTGGTGGTCCTGAAATATTCTATGCCCCTCCCCTGCTCAGAGTCTCACTCACCAGGTAATGGTGTTCAGGAACTTCTGATCTCTTTGGTCTTGCCAAGCCATAAGAGGGGAAACAAAGTTTCAGTGTGCTAAATAAATTGTCAACAGAAGCTTAATGAAAGTCCACTCTCAGAGACTATTAGTGACAGTAATGGAGCCAGAGAGAATCCAGCTTGCTCATCTGAATGGGATTTTGGTGTAGTTATTGAATACTTCAGTGTTACTTATAAACAAAAATATTTGGTAGAGGAATTATCAAAGGATAACAAACACAGACTGCAATAAACACAGACTCTAACAACTTTATGTTTATGGAACAACTTTTATGATAATTCTGGGTTATTTCAGTTTCCTTAACTGAAATTATTCCTCTAATCCATTTAAGCATCTAAGGTAGAGAATTTTTGGTTCCACTATTACCTACCTCCACTGTCTCCCTGCTAAATATTGTAGCAATCTGGAGGTGCTGTTACAGTACAAGTTGTATTTTGTAATCCTTTTCAGCACCAAGAGGGTCAAACACAGTGCTTTACAACTGGGGCATGGCCACAGACTGTTAGTGTTAAATTTTCTCACTGCATACAAATTCAGTGTCTCGCTTTACCAGGGTAAACACTAACCATTTTTGAAACACTGAAATATAAGAGTGGTTAGAACCCTTGAAGAGAGAGAAATGCTCCAATCTGAATTCAGGCTTGACCATCATATGGTAACTGGAAGTCTAATTTTACCCATTGAGTCAAGGAGGGGAAAGGAGGGTATTGCTGGGTTCCCAGCAAGGAAACACTAACTGTCCTGCAGGAACTTGCAAATAAAAGAAAGTGTGGCTGTTTAACTAAAGTCTTTATAATGTGTGTTCACTGGCAAGACAAACTAAGATTGCATAAACATTTCTGAGGCTGGCATTTTCTAATTTCTCAGTGCTTGACTTTTGCAACTTTCCTGTTATTCCTTAGTTGTAGATCTCTACTTCTATCTATCTATCTATGAGAATGTTCCATCAAAAACTCCTTCTCTCCTTTCCCTGCTTAAAGAGTACAGAGAGAGAGGAGAGAAGGAGCAATTTTTGCTCTGCAGATGGATGGTGGTACATACAGACTGGGTGTCCAGTTCATACCTGTGAGACAGAACTGATTTGCTGCACCAGGAATATCAGGGCACTGAGTGAGATGGACATTCAAGGGTAAAATAACAATACTGAAGATGTAAGAAGTGCAAAGAAATCCTGCAAAGTTCAAACAGGTTGTCAGCTGTCAAGTTACATTAATCTCACTCCAGTGACAGTTACTTCCAGCATGGAATGCAGAGACTGTCAAGGAAAGTGCCAACGTAGATGTGTTTCTTCGTTTCTTTTTCCCTTCATTGCTGATACTCCTTGCAGAGGGGTTCTGCATGAATTGTTTCCAGCAGAGACTGGTGACTGGTTTTACTGAGAAAAGTATGCTCTGGACCAGAAAACAGTTTCCTCATGGAACCTACTCCTGTCAGGGTAAAGGACACACTCCAAATACTTCACAGAGATGCAGGCAGCTGTCTCAGACCATGGGACCTACTTCTGTTCTACACTGAATTAAAAGTGCTTTTCCTCCATGGATATATAGGGACTTTCCTGGTATTCACAGGGTTGCATGAAGCTTTAATCATCAGAAGTGTAATGCTCACCCCAACTCCTCAATTTAAAGGTCATGCAGAAGGTAGGCACAGAATGAAGGAGGGAAATAGCCTAGCCCAGACTGAGAGCATGGCTGTGGGATTACAGAAGTCAGCCCTTCACCTTGCTCCCCAGTGTGAATGCCAGTCTGCACAGGTGTAAACTCCCTTTCAGTCACACTTTTTTTTTCCCTGAGCTGCTCTGAGCTCCATGGATTGCACCACTAAGGACCAAGATAAACAAGCACATTGTGAAATATAAAATGTTGACTACTGCTAGTTTTAAACTAGACACTTTAAAATGAGCATGATATAGGGACAAAAACATTTATAGCCTTGTTTCACAGATATCTGGTCTTTTGGGGATTTGTGCTTTGCTTCCTGTGTTCCCTCTAATATAGAAAAATAAAATTCCATGAGGATCTCTGGTGGGCACAAGGGATGTCTTCCTCTCTTTGCACTTCACTGAGCATGAGCAACACAGGCAGCATTGCAGCTCTTAGCACTATGCTGTATACTTGTTTTATTAAAATCACATGAGTATGTAAAAATCCAGCCTTTTGTTGAGTTTGAAATTATTTCAAAAATATTGGCTTCTTAACTACTAACCTAGCAATCCACTCATCTGCAGGCAGAACTCTTTGCCAGCTAAACTTTGAAATTCCTCTGATTCATATAAAAACACACCAAGTCAGTAAATGGGAAAAGAAAATTACTCTAAAGAATGGCTGCCTTTTGAATTTGGACCATTTGCTAGTGTGGCATCAATGCCTATCTTGGTTCCACATGACAGGTTTGTGCCACAGAACAAGAAATATCTATGGGTCAGTTTTTAAATTATCAGATCCTTACTCTGTGTGACACATACCACAGACTAAAGACATCATACCACCATCACTCCTCTTTTCCTCATGTGCAGAAATGTGTTATGGTGCAACTTTGTTGGTCCACATATGAAGTTTGAAGCCCTTAGCATTAGTGCAGGTTTGTAATCAAGCTGTTCTAACCCTAAGAAGGATCACTCTTTGACCTCAAAAATTACATTTAAATTACATTCAAATTGCATTTAAACTGAATCAGGCCCTGAGTTTTTATTTCTTCTTCAGTTTTGTGCCAAAATACTAACCATTGGAGTAGCATGACAGTAGCTGTATGAATAAGAAATTGATAGCAACACAGCAAATTGAGTTCAAAGAGGTTATCATTTGTCAGGATGGAAGTAAAGGCTTAGTTATTCCCATGCAAACACAGGACATAAAGTGCAACTAATATATTCCAACTGAGAATATGGAGACAGACTGACACTATAGGAAGAAAAAAAAAAAAAAGAAAAGGAAATGAAAAAAGGCAAACAGAAAAAGAAAAAAAAACCCACTTGTCAACAGAAATACCCTTGTGCTCTTCCCACAGAAAAACTACTCATCAGAGAACATTTCTAAAAGCTTCTAAACCACTGTGAATCCATATTTCATAAGAGAACCAGCTCTGAGAAACCTATGTTTTGTTGTTTTTCCTACATTAACTATTGTTCTAACTGATTTAGACATCACTTAATGGTGAATACAATCACTCAGTTACAGATCCTATAGACTGACTAACTCTAGACAGGCTGAGGAATCAGCTCAGCATCACTGCAGCTGCCCTGAGTTTATGATGAGCTGCAGTGCTCAGAGTGAATAGAGACCAATAAAGACAATCAGCTGGGACAAAGCTGTCTGCTTCTCTGGTCATGCTGGGGAAAAGGACCAGCTGCTCCTTAAGGTGTGGGTTTCCAACATCATTTTTGAGCAGGATTTCAAATTAAAAACCTCTCAGATGGAAAGGAGGGAAGGAGAGAAGGAGGGAGGGAGGGATTCCTGAAACACAGCTCTCCAAGCAGTTGTCTGCACAGCATGATGGGTCATGTTCTGAAACCAGCCTGGTCTCTCTGGGGAACTCCTGACAATTGGCTCAAAAACCTGGCTTCCCATCCCCTCCAGGAATTCCAAGGAGTTACATGCCATCAAATCAGGAGTCCCTAAGCCCTTCTGTAGTAGAGATGTGATCTTCTGCCACTTTAGGAGGCTCTGTCCCTTTCCAGTACACCACCACTGTGGTCGTGGAAACTTTTTTGGCACAGGGGCAGCAATGTTTTGTTCCTATAAAAGGTTTCATCTCCACTGACTTCAGCTGTGACTTTCAAAGCAAGAAGCTTTCCTGTGCTGCTGCACACTCTGGAGTGAAGCAGATCTGCAACATTGTCCCACAGAGACACAGTTTCTTTTGCATTTGCTGAGCTTTTAAAAAATGCATATGTATGTCCTGGCAACTAGTTTAGGGAAAAGGTGCTGCATCCAAAAGGTTCCTTCTTGCCTTTGTTTTCTTATGCAGGTAAAGATTTTCTAGCTTTAGTCCTACTGTATGTCTCCAGCTTCTAAGGAGATAACTATCTTTCCAATCCATTAGGTTATTATATTGACAGATCTCATACTGGTGGTGTCTTAGCACATTCAGGAATTTCCTTTCTTTTTTTAAAATCAATGTTTTTATTACTTTATCTTGATAAAGCGCCTTCACTAAATAAATTCACTGCTCTCCCTTACATCTGCAGCCATTCAATACCTCTGGAATGGAGCCACATTTTGTCCTTTACTCCAGGTTTGTTGGCAATGAGTGGAGAGATCCATATTTACCTGTCTTTTAGTTCATTTCAGAAGATGCTAAGACTAATGTATATCAGCTTAAGGATCAGGGCCTGATCTTCTCTCAGTAACCAAAACCTCTAAACTCACCTTTCTATTTCCCATTTTCCCTTTCTTCTTTCTTCCAGACCTCAGTTTTGCCTCCTTTTCATTATATCAAATATAAATCTAAAAGAATAGATCAAAAAACAAAGGCTTGCATTCATGTTCTGTCTGTGAAGAGATACCAAGTCTGCCTGTCAAGCTAAGTTTTCTATAACCTTTTGAGTTCAACTGGTTCAGTTGCCACTAGGAAAAGAAGGAAAAGGAGGAAGGTGTCTCAAAACAAAACTCCATATATGTGAGTTATGTAGATTAGGAAAAAACTGATGTTTCACATTCGACATCTGCAAAGGGTGAAACGAGGTGAACATGATATATGTAATGCCTGTAATTCCTTTTGAAAGGCTTACTGTGAGGATCTGCTGTTAAATTACCTATAGGACAGCCAGAGGATTATAAAGGGAAAGAAATTCCTGTGATAGACAAAGTGACTTAAACCTGAAGTGCAGCTGAGAAGATTTTGCAGGTTGAGAACCGTGTCTTTTCTTAAAAGAGGAAAGATAGACTTTTCCCCTGTAGATCCACAGGTATTATTTTAATTCAGTCTCCTATGTTTTTAAAGTCTTATATTGAGTGGGAAGGGACCATCTCACTCCTATCCTCTCTCCCTTTTCATGTGAATCATGCAGTATAAACTTCTTCATCTACTGCTAAGGCAGATGTGCTATAAGCATTTGGTTGGGGCTCAGTCTCAGTAGCTGGGCTGGAATAGGAGAGGAAGTTCTTTTTCACACTACAAAGGAATGCCACTACCTCAAAAAAAAATTTACTCTCCCATCAGAGCAGGAGAAGCTTCAGATTAGATCAAATCAAATCAAAATCTTGCTCCCTTTATGGCACATGAACATGGAGCTTTGATGCTTTATGTAGGAAACACATTATTTGTGACACTCACAAACGGATAGCCAGGGTCATCAACCTGGCCCTTCCACTAACAAGAGTTATTCTGGCAGTGCAAGACCTCACTAAATCTGTGAATGACCTCACTTGTCTCTCTGTAGCCACAGGGACAGGAAGGAACATGTGAGCACTGCAGTGGACTACAACACTTTTCTGCTGGCTTGCCAGAATTTAGTACTTCCAGACTAAAATTACTTGTGGAGTAAACCAGGGAAGAACCTCAACTTATAGTAATAACTTGCCTGTAAGAAACTTTTCATCCAGAGTAGCAATAGGCAATCTTGCCTCTGTGTTACAGTCCTCATAGTGCCATCCCTCTCACTTTCTGTAATAAGGATTACATGTTGTCCTGGTCTTCAAAGAGGTCTCTGCCCTTCCCAGGATCTGCAGGCATTAGCCTGTTCTCCCATGGCCATGCTGCACACCAGCCCTGGGAGGAGGAGGGCAGGGCTCCAGTTCTGCCAGCTGCCTTCAGCTCCTTTACACTCATCTGCCTCTGGGTTTAATATTTCAATTGTTTGAGCATGATTGAAATGGTTCTCACAGCAGCCTACGATAAGATAGCAATCAGAATATGAAGCAAAGTGATTCACTCCATGAATAATGTTTGCCTGTGTTGACATGAGAATAATGAAGCTGCTACCCAGGAGCCAGGTGACATGGAGAGGATAGAGGGAGCAGAATTTGTTATCAGTCTTCCTAGAAAGGTAGATGGAAAGGGCCTTTGCAGGATTCACAGTCTAAAATGCTTTCCTCTCATTCAGTTCTGGATACCAACATGCACTGCATGCTTCAAGCAAATGTTGCATGGGCTAGAGTTCCCATGAAGGGAAGTCAGAGGCAGCATATGCTGGCAGTGGGTATGTCTAAGCCTTATTGAAGCTTCTGATTCATATGACTGTGCATGGTGAATATTTCCTGTTATATTCTTAAAAGACTCTGGATCTTGGTCTAGCAGAGGATATAGGTTTTGGAAGACAAGATGCAAGTAGCACAGGACTTCAGTTTCAAATGTTTCTTTAACAAGACGAAAAACTTTTCTATTCACTAATTCTCCAGCATGTCTGACTTTCTGTTGTTCCAAATAACATGGCACACAGTGTTTACATTTACAATGGGACTAATTGTAGCTCACTTTGAACTGAAAATACCACTAGTGACCTATGGTACAATTCAACTGCATAGACACTGAGGGCAGGTCACATCAGCATTCACCTGTGTAGAGCAGGGCTGAAATGCCAGGGCATGGCTGCATGAGCTAAGCTAGCCTGGCATTTTTCTGTACTGAGTCTGGCTCTGCTAGCTGCTCCTTTTCATTAATATCAAATAGAAATCTAAAAGAATAGATCAAACAACAAAGGCTTGCCTTCATGCTCTATCTGTGAAGAGATGCCTCAGAACATCTCCATTTGAACTATGCAGATATAATTAGTCAATCAGTGATAGGAAGCAAAATCTTCCATGTTTATAATCTGCTATGTACCAGTGGAAGCTCTCTCAGCCTCCTAAAAATTCAGTTCTAATATTTCCACAAACTTCAATGAAAATACTGGTGTTTCCTTCCTTCTGACAGCCACCTACCTCCTCCCAGTACACTGTTAATTAATCCTTAGGAAGTGCTCAAGTTTCAGGGCAAGGAATTCAGAGAGTTTAGAAAAATATTATCCTGGCAGAATTTTCTGACAGAAAGCTCAGTTTGTGCTTGTATAGATTTTTTTCACATTCTCCTCACTCAGCTCTCTCACATCCTACCCCACCACATCCATGGAGCTTATTGTTTTAAAATTTCTCTGCAAGCAAGTATTTGCATGTGTGGACATTTCCTGACAAGCTGTTGTGCTGATGTTGCCGAGTCTGTGCCTGTTGATCCGTTTCAGCACTTTGGAGAGGTCCTCAGCCATCTCTGACTCCTTTGTCTTTACTCAGTCATGGTACCAAGAGCACTGATACTGCATGGTTCTTTTAAACAGAGGGGGAAATTAACTTTTTCCATATTTCCACCTCCAAGAGAGAAATTATGTCAGCTACATGCCTTATCTTCTCTTTCTTTCCCTACCAAAAATTGTAGTCCCTTTCTCTGTGCCTCCTCTTGCTACCGGCCTCAGTTTGTTTTGTCTCACTTTTTTCCTACTTAGGAAAGGAACTGCAGCAATAGCATCAAAAATATTCCACAGATTTTCTAGGCTAGCATCTGGGTGGGCCACAGATGAGAGTATGTAGGGTCATTTACCTTTTACTTGGCTGACTTTGGATAAAATAATTCTGCTCAGAATTGAAAAGAAATAAAAAGTCTATCTGTGGGCAGTTCAGGAACAGTGTAAGAAAAAAAGTCAAATCCTAGATGCTGTTCTCTAATGAATTATTCACTGTGAATTAACTAAACACCAGTTTGTATTTATACAGCATTTAGTAACACAAAGTGATGTGCAAGCATTATCTCTGTCTAAAAAAAAAAAAAAACAAACGAAAAAAAACAAACAAAAAAAAAAAACCTGGAGGGTTTAAATTAAATCAGAGCTCAAAGATATGAACAAAATGCATCCACTGACCTATATAAAATTGGTATTGTTTCTTATTTTTCATTTTAAACCTGCATGCTGAACACTTCTGAAAGTTACATCAATATACTGTTTTCTGCCCATCTCCAGTGCAGATGTAAAGGGAAGTTACTGATGCAGAGTTTATGCATCCTTTGTAGGCTGTTATTAGATTTTCACCTGCTGCTGACTGTGCAGCACTCCTTGCACTGCTCAGACACTGAGTGCTAACAGAGTCAGGTTCAACAGTACCTAATACTGAAGTGAATAATACCTCAATTACAGACTCCTGGTCTCCAGAGGCAGCAACAGGAGTGGCACAAATAAAAATCCTGAGATCCTGCTCCTGGACTTGTAGGTCACAGTCCTGATACTTCAAGTGAAGGAAAAAAAAAAAACAAACTACTAATGGCACATTATTATTTATTATGGTTGCTCAACTAACAATCATGTAATCTTATTCTTAAAAATTCTTTTGCAGCCACTAGACACACTCCAGTGTGCCAGCACCTTGGCAAAGCAGCATGCAGATGCAAGATGGGAATGGCCATTACACAAGCAACCATATTTTGTGATGTATGCCAGAGCCTCCACGTCTTTTCTTTTTATAAGGCACTAGAAGTTAAAAATACTAGAAACAGAAATATATTTTCTTTTGAGCTCCAAGTTGTGGTGGAGGATGCTTCTCAGGTTCATCTCTCTATTGCCTGACCTCACTGAATATTCTATCAGATCCTGACACTGCTTCAAGGTGGCAGCTGAGCTGGGCATCAGCATGATGCCCACAGTGGGCTGGAAACAACAAAGGGAACCAGGGAAACACTGGATTCCTGCATGTTTTTGTCTCTCTCTGAGGCCAGCAAGAACCTGAGTACCTGTCCTGCCCAGCACCACCAGAGCTCCATGGCCATGGTCTCTGCCCAAACAAGGCAAAGCAAACTCTGCCCACCAGCACTTTTAAATGAGTTGTATAAGAGAGGGACAGTGAAAGCAAATGGAGTTGACTTACTGATAACAAAGAGAAATGGGTAAGAAAGTCAGTGTCTTAAGACCCTCTGACATACAGGACCCACAGTAGTCCTTTTAATTTGGAATAAAGCTGGAAAATTCTAGCAAGGAGAGTATCTGACTGATGGATCCTCCAATATAGAATTAAGGCTGAATTATTTTACTTTCATCAGCTTCCAGGAAAAAAAAAAAAAAGAGATGGAGAAATGTCCTTGAATGAAACCTACAGTATTGTCTTGAGTGATTTCATGGGGGAAAAAATGCTCTTCCCACTTCTATGTACTCCCGGCTAGGTAAAATTCAACGAGCTTCTGAATGCTAGGAAATGATTTCCAGCCCCAACTGTCTGTCACTCCTCCTCATTCTTAAGCTTTTTTTTTTTTTTTATCTTATCCTTAGATGCCACAGAGATGTTACATTTGTCTTATTTTTGTAATCACTAACTTCTACCCACAGCCTCAGAGTGTGAGAAGCCCTTGATTACATGAGTGCAAGTGAGGTATGGGCACAGACTGAGCTTATTCCAGGAAAAAAAAAAGATGAAATGGGAACCAAGGCTCAGAGCTGAAAGTCTCAGCTGCCACAGACATTGAGGCACTGTATTGAAACTCTGGAGAGCATAAGGCAGCTGAACACACGTATGCCTTTGAGCCTGAGCCTGTGACCAGAAATGTGTGTTTGCAGAGTGCAATGTTTCTCAGCCTAATGAAAGAGAAAACAGGACTAAGAGTGTTTGCTTCTCTCCACTGCCACTATAACACTGTGACTTGTGCAGAATAAGGTTTATACACAGCAGAGGCATCTAGAGCTATTAACATAAATCCAGCCCCTTGGCACCAGTGGCACCAGGGTGAGGAATCCATCCTCGTAAGGCTGCTGCTCCAGGAGTCACAAATACTGCTCCCTCACCATCCCTGGGGAGGTGATGCCTGCTGACACTGTGGAGGTGAAGCAATTGGCACTGCCCTGAACTTGGGGGCAAGGGAAGGAGTGTGCCCATGAGAAGAACATAAGCACTTGCTTTGCTGAACTAAGTGATCTGACTTTGGACCTAAGGGATTTGTTCAGGTAATAGCAGGAAGCCCTCTTTAGCAGAGACAAACTCCTCACATTGAATTTTCTGTTAGTCAACATGGAGAGAAGGGCTTCTTTTCTACCATTGCCTGGTAAATCCAGACAGACAATGGGATAAAGTTGTTTTAGTTCATTCTGTAGTCAATCCAGGTAAACAGGTAAAGGAAGAAGAGTAAATTCCAGACAGGGTCAGTTGATGTTTTGGCACTAAGCAATTGTAGAAATGGACAAAATCATTTAAATCTGCATACCACAGAAATATTTGAAGGTAGCTGTACTCCTTTTCATCTGAGTATCACACAACAACTCAGTATCTAAAGGGCTATTGGTAATATCCACTGGAGATAGTCCATGGCAAACAACAGAGACTGGCAGCCCGTTGGCATTATGAGTTTCACCGAGTTAATCGGATTCCTCACAATGAGGAAACTGACAGTGCATCCACAAAGAGGAACATTGCTGTCCTGCAGGCAGCTTTAAGGAGGATTTGGTTGTGTGTTTCAATGAGAGAGATTTAAAATTGCACTCATCAGTTTTCAGAAATATCACTCATTTATATTGTCACAGCTCAGTAGCCCTGGCATTTAAAGTAGAAAAGGGTAAGACTCATCAGCAAAAACTCCTTACTAATCTATCAGAGAACAGAAAAAAGAACAAAATTTTAGTGAAAAAACTCTTTCTTCTGTTCTAGTTCTTAGACGCCAAGAAAAAGACACACTGCTATGGCTGCTGTTAACCCTGGCAGGCTGACAGAAAGAAGTCAGATTATCTGCTGGTGACTTTTTGTGCTGGTGAAATCAGAGGACAGGGTTAGGCAAAGGAGAAAGGGTAGCTCAAAGGAGAAAGACTCAAGCTGACTTTAATTCAGGTTGCTCTGGTCAGCTGTAGCCAGGCTCCTGCACTGGAGCTCTTCTGAAGGGTAAAAGGCAGATTCAGGAGCAAATCTTTCTAAATAGCCCATTGTATAGATTATTTTTTTTTCCTTGTGTCTGTGTCTTCAACCTTATGCTAAAAGATTAATCCAGCCTTGCAGATGTTGGTGTCTCTGGGAGGGGAGCAGATGTAGATCTCTCCAGCTCTCTGCAAAGAAGGTCTGTCCCCTGCACTCAGACAGACAGACCCTTCCTTGGCCCTGCTGCACTTTAATCTTAGAGACCTTCTCACATTATTATTTCTAGACATGTGAGTCTGGTAAACATCACTAGCACAACCCAATTCCAGGCTCTGCTATTTGTCATATGCTTATTATATGACAAGACTCAAATTATAGTCTTACTAGAAACTTGGTGAGTATGTCAGCTTGGGAATTATTTTATTCTTACATTCCTTTGTGTCTGTAGGGAAGTTAGAAGACAGAGGTTTTTCTTCCCTGGATGGGAAGCAAGAGGGAAGAGAAGTGAGATGAATGAGAAAAGAAATGTATAAATCCTTAATGCAAGTGTCTTGAGAATTCAAAAGGTGAAGAACAACTTTACAGTATGATGTGTGAGATCACTCACGCTCAAACCTCTGGAACGTGTCAAAAGTACATCTGAAGAGAGGGAGGGCTCTTTCCCACACTTGGGGCAATGCCATTGTGTCTCTGGGGTAGAGAAATATTGGGCACTGAGTGAAAGCTAACAGAGCCACCTCCCTAGTTTACAGTAAGCAGGAGTTAGCTACCCCCTGGAAACAGGCAGCTGTTCAGTAACGTGAGGAACACAGGCAGAAGGCAAGTTGGCCCTTCCAAAGCAGACTGCAGAGAGCAGCCTAGCAGGTGTAGGGGCAGGAACTGAGACTTCCATAGCCCTGCTGCATCAGCCCCATGGATAAACAAGAGCTGCCTTATGGTTTTCTCAGAAGAGACAGTCTAACACTTCGTAAAAGCACTAAATGTACTTTCAAGGAGGATGCCTGGGAGCAGAATGCAAATTTCTAACCCTGGTGAGATGGTTGAGCAGGAAGCTGCCGGAGTGTGGCTCCTGCTCACCCACTGCATGGGCATTGGCAGAAATGCCCCCTGGCCATGCTGATGGGAAGGACTGCAGAGGAAGGCATAAATACGATTAGGAGAGCACCTTCTGTGTCTGGCACTCATATTTCCATTCTTCTGGAGCTGGTGTGCTGCTGTGTACAATTTGAAATGGGAATCATAAAAGGGATTTAGTGGTGAAGACCCCTTTAGATTCCTACCCTTCATACATCTGGGAGTCCCAGAAGCCATGAGAAGCCATAAGAAGACAATTCTAGGTTTAGATTAAATATTAGGAAGAAGTTCTTCACTGTGAGGGTGCTGAGGCAATGGAATAGGGTGCCCAGAAAAGCTGTGGGTGCCCCAGTCCTGTTCACAGCCAGGTTAGTTGGGGCTTTGAACAGCCTGATTTTGTGAAAAGTGTCTCTGCCCATGGCAGTGGGTTTGGAGCTACTTTAGAGTCCCTTCTAACACAAACCATTTGTTGATTCTATGACATTCTTTGATTCCAGATTGAAGAGGATGGAATTTTTTTGTGTTCTCAAAGCCTCTGATGTTTTTTTCCAATTGTTATAATTTTTAGGAATGAAGAACAAGTTGTAGCATCTCTGCTCAGCTCCCTAGCAGTGCCTCTCAGGCTTTGATCGTGCTGCTCACTGGTTTGCACTCTGGCACCCACCCTCTGAGTGTGCTGCCTTGCAGACAGACTTGACTGCCCAGACTGAGCATGGTCAACACAGTCTGTGAGAATGAGTTCATGATGGCACAGTCTTAACCAGTAAAGATGTCTAAAATTCATATAAATCTTTACAGAGCTGTTGGAAAGAAAAAAAAACTTAAAATATCTGAAAGGTAAGGGAAGTAAACAAGTAGGTTATTCCGTGTAATTTTCCTGTTAAGCAGCTAGTTTGTATCAATTATTCATGGAATACTTTATGAAAAACTAATGTAATCATGACTTTTTCATAGACAATTTATGCACAGGAAAAATTAAAAGCTAAACTAAACAGTTTATTCACATGCAACAACTGATTCAAAAAGTTTAGGTAATTTAACAGTTAGTAGCTTAATGCAATAGCCTTCACCAATGAAGAAACCAGGGAGATACTGAGAGTCACAATGGGAATTGACACCAGAGACAGCAACAGAATTAAGAAAAACCTAGCTTGCAGTTCAGCAGTCAGATTATCTGAATAACTGGGTTTTGGTTTTAAGCTTCCTAAATTTGATTTCTAAAATAGCTCAAAGTTTTCCAAAAGTATCAAACCTGCAAAATAAAGCTTCACCAGTGTCTCCCAATCCCACCTCTGACTAACAAGTATCACAACAGGGGCTTTTCTGAAAGAGTTAAAAGAATTTGTCCTGGCCGTGGTAGGTACTGAGCTGCTCTGCTGACATTGGCAGTCCCAGGGTTTGGCTTCCTGCATGATGACTGACAGTGGCCAAGTTCTTTACCAGGAACTTGGGAGTTTCTATAAATAATTTTATTATCTTCTGGCTCCCAAAAGCAGATCAAAACATTTTCTGAGAAGGCAAAATTCTAAGGTCCGTAATATAACCAAGGTAGAAAAATTCAGAAGATACTGTATTCTTTGTGTTACTGTGGGCCAGCTATAATCCAAACTGAGACAAGCTCTGGTTCTGCCACTTGGCCTCAGAGTTTATACTAAAATAAAACTTACCAGGCACCTCTCAAACCTGCCATAGAAGTTCCATAGACCTTCCACTCAGAAGAGATTCTGTAGGATCATTTCTTTTTGTGCACATAAGTCACCTAAAAGTCTTTTCCATTGTTTCTTTTCCAAGTCCCTTCTCTGTTCCCTGTCCTCATAAAAATTTTTCTCAGTGTCCTCTCATCAGACCTAATCTATTAGAAGACTGTTCTTCCTCTAAAATTCACAGCTTTCAAGGGGATTGCATTGCATCTACCACTTCCCAGTCAAGATACTCAGGGATTTAGCCCTTTGTTTCTAGAAGGGCTCTTTTTTTATCCTGTTCTGGAAAGTGAAAAAGAACAGGTGTTTCCACCCATTTGAGAGTAAGGAGATGTTATTGGCAGTAAGATGAGGGTTCTTGGTGGAAATGAAATACACCCTGTCAGATTCTTTTCATGGTAAGGTTGTGGCAGTATTCACACACGTAATAAAAAGATTTTACAGCTCTATGGTCTTGTAATCGGTCTCTAAAGGCTGAATGTTTATGTCTGCACTGAATCCCAGTGAAGTAAGGCAAATGCACGTGCCCACACAACTCCAGCAAAGTTAAACTCAGAATGAGTTAAAAATGCCATTTGAAATAATAAATACACATAGAAGATCTTGGAAGTAAATACCATGGATCAGGAGACTAATACTTTCTGCTTGTATTCCAATCTGAGCATTATGCTCTAAATTGAGTAAAAATCCTCTGATAGCCCTGCTAAGCAAATATTTTTACAGTTATATTAAGGAGGGAAAAGGATTTATTTGACCAGGCTATTGAAACACAGAGGAGATTTATGAATTCAATATTCTCTTTAATAATATCAATATCAAGAAAGGCAGGGAAACCACCAGCAAGAATCAATAGGATTGTCAGACATTGACTTAGAAACAGAAAGACCTCCACTGAAGAAACAGCTAACATCTGCTAATTCATCTTTAATTAGTGCTGCTGCAATGCCTTTTTCTTTTGGCTTTAAACATGTCTTGCAGTCATGTTTAAATGGGGCTTTGACAAAGAAAAACCTTCCGTGGTGATTAAAAAAAAAACAAAAACACCCTCATGCAGCAAACTGCTGCAGTAAAAGACCACATTTTCTGTGACTTCCAAAAAGTTATATCAGTCCTTTTGTGAAAATACCTCAGCACCTGAAAGTTTTCAGTCCATTATCCCCCATATTATCTTCAAAAGTCAGGAAAGCACTGTAATTTCCATTTCACAGCTGAAGACAGAGAAGAGGAAAGAGGACTTCTGGCCAGCTGGTCTCTCCCTCACATGAAATGAGAGAACAAAGGCAGATTACCAGACCTGAGAATTAAAATAGAGCTGCTCAGGGTGAAGACCAGGTGCAGTCAGAAAGTGAAGATAACTAAAAAACTTCCTTTGGAAATAAAATCAGAAATTCAGGTGAGGAATTCAAAGATGTGACACAAAACATCACACACCAGCCTAACCCTGGAAACAGCAGGGAAACAGAACAACTACCTTCAGGACTACAAAAGGTATTTTAGAGTGTCTCATGCATTGAGAAGGAAATTCAGAGCAGAGAACAGCCACCTCTCTGTATCTGTTCCCTGTATCTACCTACAGGCCAGTTAGAAGAGCCAGCCCTAGGAAGCAGCGGATGTCTGGGATCACATTCCACAAAGGTTACAAAATCCACATGTCCCATGTTTTGCCAGCTGGAGAGCAGAGGCAGCTCTCTGGAAAGGATGGGATTGCTCAGAGGAGGACTTCAGGATCACTCATCCACAGCAATACCTCTTGTGCAGCTCTTCACTCCATGATGAGGAAAAAATTCAGACAGGCCTTGTGCCCAGCATTTCATACCAAATACCAAATGCAAATAAGGAGCTATTTGACTTTCCACAAAGGATACTTACATGTTCAAAATGCTTGTAATCTTCTTCCTTTCAGGAATTTGTCCACGGTTCTAAAGGAGTTTTGTAAAAGAGAATAGATTGGAAGTTGAATGGTGCAAGCCACAAAGCACCTCCCTTCAGATACAAGACCTGCCTCTTCCTACATATACAAACAGGCCCCAAATACCAGACACATAGTAGATTTCATTTCTGGCCAGACAGGAATTTACCTAGTTCAAATCAATGTAAATGGAAATATGTGCCTGAATATACCAGGCCACTGGAAAGCTTTGCACTGATTCTTCCCTAGTTTTAGACTGTAAGTCCTTCATTATGGCTGGAAAATACAGAGTGAATAAACTAATCTAAACTGGAGTCCTTGATTTAATATGGAGACATGAAGAACTCATACATATTTCTTCATCTGTGATCTATTTATTTTCCTCTCCTTCCCCCCTGACTCCTCCCTCCCTCTATAATTTTTAAATGTACCTGCCTTCTTCATAGTCTGGGCTAGCTGGGAGACTTTTAAAACAATAAGAAAGAGAAATCTGATAGTGCCTTGAGTGAGTGATTTTTTTCCTGAAATGGAAGTGGATTTCTAAGTGGGATTTGAGATCAATATTGTATTTATTTATTCAGTTCTGTCTTTGGTTGGGTGTAATGTTATAGTCCTTGGCACTTAGACTTAGACCATTTGTTAAGAAGGCTGTTGAAGATGTTACAGTGGGATTTATTATGCACTTCTGCAGATTTATTTTCTGTTAGATAATTTGGTGGATGTTTCATGTACTGCATGCTGGATAATAATATAAAAGGACACCATGCCTGTAAAATTGCACGGAGTCTTTATTGGTGGAATAATTTACAGAGACATTGCAGCTGCAGTTGGCAATCGCACCCTGCATAACCTCACTGACTTCCCAACACCTTTTCAGAACTGTCCTCCCAGCTCTTTTCTCTACATTTCATGCATTGAGCACTCACCCCTTCCTCCTCTATTCATCAGTTTCTTGGGGACAAGAGAAAGCACTGCTTATATCACAGTCTGAGGCTGTGAGTGATGTGGACTAGTAACACACAGTAAATGGAAAACACTGGCACTAATTAAAGGGCCACATGGAGTCAGTTTTGGCTCTTGCTCACCCCAGCATGGATTTAAAGATGCACAGAAACACCACAAGCCTATGGCAATGGGGAAAAAAAAAAAAAAGTAGATGAAGCAGCAACACTTCTTTTAGCTGGACTTAATCCTTCCCCTACTCCCTCTGCCCACTCTCCCCTGCTCCTTTCTGAGGGCATGTGGCAGCTGGAGCTGAAAGCAGCACAGCTGTGTCTGCCACCTGGCAGCTGGCAGGATGATGGAAAAAGGTAAAAGGGTTATACCCAGTCAGTGGAAGGTCACCTTGCTCTGCTTACACCTGAACTTTAGGAGGTCTTGAAGGTCCACCACCTTGTCACCTCAACATCAATCATGACCAATTATCAGCAGTGTTAACAGCAGGGGCCCCAGTAGGGTCAGCACCACAGCTGAGAGTGAGGAACAAGTCTGGTACATGCTAGAAGGGCAAAAAGAGGGAATGAGTTACTGTAGAGGATGAATGCAGAAATCAAGTGGAAATAGCAGTACAGTCAGTCCTTTGGTTTTCCTCTGCCTGACAAAGGAAGAGTAAGGCTATAGGTGAGAGGCTCCCCTTATGGCATTCTGGTAGTATATTCTTGTTTTGCTACCTCTGAATGACCACAAAGGGCATAAAGCAGAGGGATCCCAATTCTGTGAGCAACTGCTCTGTAGGGGAGTTCTCCCACAACCTTGCTCTGAGTCTTTCCTCTGTCCCTGGGACTTTCTTCCATTCATTTGGCAGCACAAAGGAGAGAAAAAATGTCCAAATGATTTAGAATTGTCCTCAACTCTGTGTTTGCTACTAAGATATTGGTGGAGGTTTTTGAGCAACCCCTAATGAGCTTCAAAATGCGTCCCATTTCTTCTCATTTAGGATTTCAGCACAACACAGAGTCTAAAGCCAGATTTGAATGATCAAGCAGTGCCCACAGGAGCAGTCTTTGCACCATGGCACAGCACTCAGGGAGGGGTTCTCAGCAGGGCCCAGGATGGCAGACAGGTATTTCACCAATATCAAACTCCTTGGAGACCAGTGAGTTTTATATTTCAGTGATGCCCTGATAGTAGACTCAAATAACTGTGGTGTATTGGACCACACTTCTGAAACTGAAACCCAAATCTGACCCTTCTAGGTATAAACATGGCCTGGGTTTTCCAGTGATGTCTAGTTTTTCTCACAGAGCATGTAGAACAAGTTTCAACTGTGGAAAGAGTGTAAATGGGGCATGTGCCTGATGCAACCTATGAATTACCACTGAGGAAGTGCAGTACATCCAAGAAACACAGGGGTGCTGGAAAGATCCCACCAGTGTGAAGAGATACCACACCTCTGACAGGTCCTTCTTTATGAACAAATGGCAAGCTGCCCTCAGCAAGAGTGTCTGGATTCATCTGAAAAGCCAGATAGCAGAGGTCCTGAGAACCCTGCAGAAATGGGTCCATGTGAGGGAAACCAGGCTGCTCAAGCAGTTAGAGGAAGCAGCAGTGTCCACAGGGAAAATCTGCAGTGACTGTGAAGGAGAAGCTGATGGTGATCCCTTAGGTCACTCCTATTCCTGGACTGTTTGCCTCCATGGGTACAACCTGCCTCAATCTGGCATATTGCAGAGCCATCAGGAAAAACACTTTATCTTCTCAATTAATATCTTTCTTCTCCTCATAACCATTTGATCCCTGCTGCACACAAGCCCTGTTGCTAAAGGGCTCTGTCTTGTTTTTCCTGCACACCCCAACTTGTCCCCAAGTCTTACTGAGCTGCCAGTGTTGCTTCATTACAGCAACCATCACCCTGGCCAGTGCAGACCTACTGCTGCTCCCCACAGGAACAGTGTTTGGCATGATCTGCCCCTGCACTGCTTTCATCAAAGTGCAAATTGCTTTCCACTTTCACTCACTAATTCTTCAGACTTTCTCCCCATCTCCGCAGTGTGACTCTTTTCTTTTTCCTGGCACACATAGGGCAAGATAGGCACAAAATAGATAAAGCAAAAGCTAATTGCAAGGCATGTTAAACACAATAGATGGGCTGGGAATCTATAGATCAATACCAACGGGCATCCTTATGTGCACTGCATGGCTAAGCAGCTCTGACCTCGGGCTGGGCTGGGAACACATTGCAGAGACAATAATAGATTACTGGTTACAACCCCCAAACTAACTAAACAAAGGAGACAGACTTCTGGGTCTGTTCATTATTCTTATAATCCTAAATTAACAACAACTCAAGGGCTATGTTGGGGAAAAGACTCTCTCCCATTGCCCCCTCCTACCTCCCAGTTACAGTATTGGATTAGTGCACTGAGCTGCCTAGGGTGGTTTGGCCAGGACCCAGGCTCCGAATTCACTCATCCCTGACAACTGCTGAACACTGAACTGCAGCAGCTGAAATCTGGGAGCTAGACTGGCAGCCTGCCTGGAGGCCAGAGGCAGTTTCTGTGTCTATATCCTGCTCCTGTGAGAGCTGGGGGCTCTGCTGCCTTCTGCCTTGTGCTCACAGCAAGGGTGGTAAGAAGGACTGAATGAAAAAAACAGACAACACAAAGGACATTGGCAAGTCCCTGTGGAGAGTAGTAAGATATTTGCACCCCTGTAGCTCCAGCCCTGCAGTTTATGGACATGGAAGGACACAGACTGAACAGCCCCCCCCCCAGTATTATCTCAACAGGAAACTGGGAAACAAGAAGGAAAAAAGAATCCTACAGGAAGAGTAGTGTGTCCAAGAGTGTGTCTGTGCTGTAGCTGTGGATAAATGTAAAGTGGCACCTACTCCTAAAGACAATCCAGTTTCTACATTCAGATATTGTAGGAACAGCTACATCACTCAAAGGTATTTTCTTTTATAACACTGCACTCTTCTACAAAGTTGGCAAAGGTTTTTTAATTATATTTGCTCTCTACACTCAGCAACAGAGTTTTCAGGGAAAACAGGGAGGAAATGGCAACTAGAAGGAGCAGATGAAAAGTGAATTTTTATCAGACTGCTTTCTTGAAGGATTCCTTATCTGGTCATAATGATACATGGCATCTCCCAGCACCTCCCCAGGAAGAAGGAAACTCAGCCTGCCTGGGGCTGACAGACCCAGTACAGGCATTGCTCCTAGCTAGAACTCCCAAGTCATTCAGCATGGTCCCTGCCACTTTGATTTGCACCTCTTCCCCATTTTGATAAAGACAGGTCTTTTTGTGAGCTCAGACAGCCCGTTCTTTGTCTTTACAGTGGCTTGAAATATACTTTAATGAGAGAAGAGATGGTTCTCCTCAAGGGGCTTCTGAGACCTTTTAAAAAGTTCCAGCTTGACAAACAGTGAAAAGGAACTATTATCTCGTTTGGTGACTTCCTTTTAATTGTCTAGTTCTGTTACTCTTGGTGTGATCTATCTGTTAATTGGTGTACCAGTAATGATGAAGGTTTCTGTCATACTGAGTCCAGACAAGCCAGACAGGAAAATAATGCCCATGGCTTTAGATCTATACACTGTGCCCTTTGCATTAAAACCAACGGCAAGCACTTTGAGTGTGCTTGTAAGATAAATGTTGGGAAAAACAGACGGATGATACAGAAGCTGAATATAATGAGCCAGGCTGATCTCAGCCTTCACTACTCTAGTTTTATTGGTAAACATAGGTGCTGTGCATCTCCAACACCTTGAGCACGTAGCATTTTCATAGATCATGTTAGGAGCTGAAATTAACTCAAAGCAGTAACTTAAATAGATCTGTGTGATAGTAAGGGCACCGTAACCATCCTGGAAAAGTTTCTTTTTATAATCTGACAGCATATCAACTAATTGGGAAGCAGAACTTGTTAACAAGTGAAGGGACTTGTTCTTATTACAGGGCTTACAAATTTTTTCTTATAGGCTCATTATTGACATATCCTTTAGCAAAAAAAAAAAAAAAAACACAAATTTAATCTACCTTTGTAACAACACTGTTGTGAAACACAGGTATCTTATTCTACACAAGAGCTAAAGCTGGGGTGGAAGCACATTCCAGTCTCTCCTGTAGACCCTGTTTCATCCTTTTTTGTTCAGTGGTGGCACCTGCTAGGCCTCCACAATATTGGGGTTTCATTAAATAGGTTTTTCCTCTGGGAGAAGGGACTAAAGTCTCCCTTTGTATGCAGATGGGCCATCATGCATCACAGTCTCCAACACATGGTGAAAGACAGCAGCCATTCTAGTAGATAAGTGGGTCAAACTCAAGACAAAATATGTCCATAGGGACCTGAGGTACAAGGCAGAATAAGTAATTTCTCTGGATGTATCACATGGGAACCCGGACTGTACGTGGTACAGCAAAACATTTGAGGGAAGTTTGTTCCTTGTCTTCCCTACATTAGTGTGCATATGCATTTCCAGGCAAGGTTTTGCTGTGAGTAGAAATATTCCAATGATCTTTGGTAACAGCAGTTTTTCTCATTAAATAACTTAATCAGGAAATCCAAGCTGTCCAGCCAATGGACTTCTTCCCTTCCTCTGCAGAGGTTATGATGCACACAGGTAATAATGCTAACTTCTCTAGACTTTGTTTTCTCTTATCCTGCCACATGGCACAGTTTTTACTTGTTATGCCAAGATAAGATATCTCCATTGTATTCTCCAAGTAGTCCTTTCCTCCCACAGTAATTGGGGCTTCAGTCAAGCTTTAGTCATGGCCATGGAGATGTGCATTGACCATCCCTCTGAAGGACCACAGTCACTCTTTCTGGCTTATTTCACAAGGGAACCTATTCCCCATTTCTTTCTCTTCACGTTGGCAGCACTTAAGACAACCAGGAAAGACAGGTTTTATCTGGCTTTGAACTCCTGACTATTTGCAGTCACATCGTTCCTGGCTATAATATCAAGGACAACACCCTATGGAAGTAGCAGAAAGCCAATGCTTCTGAAAACAAGGTGACCCATTTCTTTAGACATGAGTTTCACTTCCCAGTAATAGCACCTAGGGGGTCACACAAGGGAGCAGCAAGATCTCATCAGCACTTGGAAGAAACCTAGATGTAAAGGGCAGCCATACACTCATCCAGGAACAAGGAGAGTGAGGAAGAGAGGAAGAAAATTCAGAAATTTCCTTTGTTAATATAATGCTGAAACAAAAAATAACCTCAGCGAGCGCACTGTACCGGGGGCTTCTATCCGACAAGCCAAGTGAAATATGAGAAGCTTGGAAGCAGGATGGCAGGCTTTATCAGAGAGGAAATGAGCACAGTGTATATCTGGCTGTCACCAGGAGAGGAAGAAGGTGCCAAGCCCATATCTGCTCCCAGCACAAGGAGCCGATGAGCTGCCCTGAATGACAATAACTCTCATCAGAGAAAGATTCAAAGTGCCTGGGAAGTGATAAAAAAGCAGCCAAGCATTTCATTATCCTAAGTGCATCCCCTCATTATATTTTCTTTTAAAAACATCTTTTGACCAATTTTAATGCAGATGAGGAGTTGCCAGATTGACAGCCCTGGAGACTAAAGACCTTGCTCATTATCTGTAGTGTAGACAAGAGCAATAAAGCATCTCTCAAGCTCTCTCTGCTCTGGCAATGTGTCTTCTGGCCAGCAGGATATGGAATGAAGGGAAGGGAGCTCTTAACACATGCCCAGTTCTTCATCCCTGTGTGGGGCTAGCTGCTAGCCAGCTCAGATTGTACCCTGTAAGGAATGTATGGAGGACATTATTTTAATTTTATAATAAAATAATAAAAATCTTCCATCAACCTGCAGGACATGGTGGCCTGTATTTCACCAGCACAGTGCCAAAAGTATAAGCACTGTATAAACCAACACCTCAAAATTAGCTGGATTCTTATGATCAGACTATGAGCATTTCAGAGTGAAAACTGGGTCCCTGCTCTGCCCAGGGGTAACATATTGCCAAGCAGATGGTGGGTGACTTCTTGACTCTGAATAGGGCAGGACCCACTATGGAGGAGCTGACTGGAAGCAAAGCTGAGATTTTTCCCTTTGTGGGAACAGAGGTTTTCCCTTTGCCTTACCTTCCTCTAGCCCCTGCTGAGTCTTGAACCTGTGTTGAAATGAGAGACCATTTGCCCATTTTCTTTCAGCAGGGGAATTCAGCAAGAACTGGGAAATTGTTCTTGATACCCAGATAACCTCACATCAGCCCTGGCCAGAGAGTTCACACCATAGTACAAAGCAGCAGTTCCCAGCTCCCAGTGAGTTAGGAACCATATTCCCTATGGAACCACACTTCTGTCTCTCATTGAGGGCTGAAAAAAACAACCTTCCTTCCTTCCTCTCCTTTTTTCTTTCCCTCTTTCTCTCTTCCTTTCTACAATACTAAGACCTTCATACTCAAGTTGGAGTAATCAGGGACCTGACTTCAACAGGTCTTCCCCTGCACTATTTTTGAAGGACTTACTTGGGGAGAGCAGAGCAGAGCAGAGGGAGCTTAGACTCACTAAGTCACCACTTTCTGTGGCAGTAATGGTTGTTATTACTATATCTGTTGCCATAGACATTATTAATACTGTTATAATAGTAGTTACTATTATAGTTAATATAATAGTATTAGAGTAATGCTATTATAGGATGTAGCAGTATTATAGTAATAATATTATAGTAGAAGTAGCTGCTGAGGTCTTAGCCAGCTTTGTTCTTCATAGCTGGCTGTATCTGCAGCTGTATATTCAAAGGCAATCACTAGCTCAAAAAGTAAGCTACCTTAAAATTAATAAAGAATGATTAGAATGGGCTTAAAGCACTGTCTATTCTCTTACTACATGGTCCACTGAAGAAAACCTTTACTATGAGTGCAAGATGGAGACAGTGATGTAAATCAGATAAGAAGATGTTCTTTAGGTTACTTCCACTCTAAGTGCTGTACAAACACCTGGTCTTCTTGTGTAACTTACTTCAACATGAGATGGAGACCCCGCTCTTCATTTACAGACTTTGATCTCAGTGGAATAGCACAACGCCTCCTTCCCCTGCATGAGCTTTTTCTTGCCTTCTCTGAGCCTCTTATTACAAGTCCCAGGGGATCCAATGCATTTTTACTGCTTACCTCCAAGAGTGTTGAGCAAAGGATTAGCTGGGAATTTTCCCTGGTAATAGTTTTTCAACAGAAAGTATGGTTTCCACCAAACTGATTGATTTTCCAGGCCATCATTATTTTTATTGTCATATATGACAGTCTTATGACTGAAATATATTTCCCCAGACCAGGAGATACTTCAGAGTTTATACAAAATATTTTGTCCACTTTAATTCAGAGCTAAAGTACATCCCATCTATCATCCCAGTTACCTGTTTGCTTTCTCTCCTTTGCTGGCTCATCCAGGTGGCAACTGCAGTGTATTTAATGCTGTTCAGCTGATTGCCCAGGTGCAGAACAGAGAGATGAGCAGCTGCAGCTTTCTTCATGCTAAATGTACAAAGCAGGTTCATCTGCAGGAGCACAATGTCAGAAGCAAGTGTTGCTGCAGAATGTAATTTTGGTGTGCTTATTCTCAAACTCTTCTCTTCCATCCCAAGCACATGAACAATTACTTTGAAATGCTGTAGATTATTCTGGAGTATGCATACCTGCTATGGGTCATCAAGTCTTACATATATAATGTATTGCTGGAGAAGCTGTTTTAACACGAGGATCCATGACTAGGAGGTCCTGAGCCTGGCAAAAGGACTTCCAGATTGGGGAGGAATAAGCTTGACTCCTTCTGCCTTGCCCCTGGCCTGCAGCACCAGGGGAGGCTCAAGTGCCAAAGGGTATCAGATGCTGCCAGGGCAGCAGCCAGGGAGCACTGAGATGCACAGCTCCCTCCCTTGTCACACTTTTGCACTTTACATCTTAAACAGATTGGAGGTGGGGAAGATTATTGGTTTTATTTGACTGGTTAAGTGGCGTTGGACCCTTTGAATGATATGAGAAAGGGAGCACAGACAGGGTTTAAAAGACTGTGGCAGGAACCTGTATGAACTCAGAAGTTTAGCTTTGACACTGAGTCAGTAATTTGTGCTTATCACATTTTTCTTTATGCCATCAAAGCTATCTATGATTCCTTCCATATGCAAAAAATTTGTAATTATACTCTTTGGGAGAAAACACAAATGGGATCTCAACATTTTTTTCATAGTGTTGGTACTCCTTTGTCTGAGTAAACCAGGTTTCTCTTCTTTTTAATCTGCTTTAAATCTAGCTTCCAAGCAGTATATATTAGAGGAAGCTGTCTACGTAGCATCCAGAAGCTACAGAATTGCTTTTATGTTCAGCAAAAACCACTCAAAAAGTGAAATTCTGAAGGAAAACTTTCTCTGACAAATTCTTCTTACACCATCAAGAACTTGTAAAAGGAGCTGCTTTAAAGGCAAGCATCATTTCCACACAAAAAAAAAAAAAAAAGGTTTTTAGGATGATACCCAGTTTTATTTTTCCTACTCCCTAGCCAGAAACTATTACCAAATTTTCAAACTTCTGCACAATGTATTTTGTGCCTGTACAGGGAGCAAATTTGATGGAGGACAAGAGGGTATTTTAGTTTTTATTATCCTGTACTTTTATACAAATCTGGCCTCCCAGTTACCCTTTTTTTTCACAGATAAATGTCTCCCCATTCGTTTTTCAGCCCACACAGACATTGTACACCATGCTATATATAGCTGAATTTGATAAGATTGCAAGAAAGATGCTTTTTTCTGATGTGGAGGTGCTTAGCTCCCTTGCTAGTTGTCATGGCATTTTTAAAAGTTCTACCAAAACATTTGGCTTCCCTATAAGATCTTAGAGGACTGGAACAAGAAAAAAGAGGAAACATTTCATTAACATGCTGAAATATTACTGAATTCTATAGGTGCATTAGCATGTTACCAGACATTAATTGTTTACATAAAGGAAAAATGAAGTAACAGGTCTTCATGGGATCACTGTTATTAACCTATGATGAATATCTAACTTCTAGTCATTCTGACTGGGTTCCTGAGCACCACCTGAAGCCTCTGAGAGTTGTATCCTAAGAGGAAGAATAAGCTTTGCATTCTACAAACAGATAAAATTTGGCTAGGGAATGGTAATTTAATTGTCATCCCAGAGTGAGCCTCCCAGGAAACTCTGAAAATTGTAGTCCTAGTTAGCATCTCATTACCCAGCATCTTGCTTTTATCCATTTTGCTCTGCCATGCCCTCGATAGAAGCCCTGACAGAAGGCACTTTGGAAGGGGTATTTAAATCTGGGGATTTATGTCCAGGCACTGAGTCAGATCCTCAGCTGGTTTGCCATGGTTTCCTCAGCACTGGCAGAAGAAGACTTGTTCACACACCCCAAAGACACTGGTCCTGTGAATGCTGTTGCAAATCCAGATGTGATTTCTGCCCGTCCTTTGAAATTCTGTGGCTACATTGCATCTTTTTTGTCTCTTTTAGGCACCTCTTGCCCTTTCTGAGTCATATCCTTCAGAAGCCTCCTTCATTCTCATTTACTGACTCCATTAGCTTGTAGTCATAATTTTCTAAACCTCTTCTTTAAGCAGCTTGTGCTAGGGCAGCTCTCAAGCTGCTTTCTTTGCTATCTGCCCAATTACATGGGCTCAGTCTTTTAGGATTTATGGCATTTTGTATGTTTGTAGTGGCAGATGCCAAGAGAGCCCTTTTGTTTACTGCAATGAAAACATCAATGTTTTCAATTTCTCCTGCGAACTGGGTGCACACTTTCAACTCATTGCTTGTTTCAAGACATCCTGTGCTTGATAGCTCTGTTTGTAGCCTTTCTCAGTCCAAAGTCTACTTTTGCAAGCTGTTTCTTTTGTAGATTATATATGAATAGGATCCAGACACAAATCTTCTGGGTCAGCTACCAAAGTGTATCCCTGGGATATATATTTTTTTTTCCCCTCTCTCCCAATTAAATGGAAACATTTCTGGTTCATTTATCAGCTGTTTTAAATCAACATCATTGAAGTTAGCAGGGCTGTACTGATTTATGTTCACTGGGAATTGGGCACATGCACCAAGCCTAGTAGCTTCTCCATCAAATGCTCTTTTGTTGTAACTCATTGTAGCTGTGCCTTTCTTAATGGTAGAATATTTGAACTTACTACTGCTCCAACAACAGAACATCATCTTTTTTCTCTGCTTTCTTCCTAGGGTCATGGTTTAGTTCAGTATAAAGTATCACTGTCAAATAATCTCACACTTCAGTCTGACGGCTTTTTATGTCAACTTAGCAATTGTATAACTCATCTTACATGTTGCAAAGTAATGGAAAATAAGGTGTCCAAGGCCAGAGTCTCCTAGATTCACCCTCCTGGCCATGTCCCTCTGGTGCAAATACCAGGGGATTTGGCTGCCACAAGAAAAGATCTTTCTCCCTGTGTACATGAAGTTTGTACTGTGGCTGCGACTGTCTGATCTCAGCCTTGAGTGCAAAGATTTAGGGCTACAGACAGTAGTTCATACTGCCTTCAAAGCATGAGATGTCCTTCTAGCTCCTTGCTCCAGGGACACTTTGGCCATGTCCCATCTCTGTACTGGGGCATAAGCATGGTTCTCTTCAGGATGAGCATATGGTCTGTAAAAAGTGAAAATCTGAATTCCAGACCAACAGCAGGAAAGTATTGGATGGGAAAGGAGTGGTCTTTAATGTAATTCTCTTCTTGGCAGTAGAGTTGGCCTGTCTTTGACTACCACATACAAAGAAAATCCTGCTGTTCTGACTCATGCATGGGATACTATTGCTTTTTGACAGTGTAATTCCAATCTGATTCCTTTTTCACCTGCTTTTCTAACAGTACTTGCAGAAAATGCTACAGTTCTCTCTCCCCATCCCACTTTGGCCTAATCTTTCTGCATTATCTCTTTCCACATGTACTGGCATTTTTCCTTGTGAGAAATAGCAACTAAAATAGTTCTCTATTTCTTCTTTGCTATTTAGTAGACACTTAGCTAAATAGTCTGAGTTTCCTTGAGTTATTTCATTCTTAGGAGACAGAAAGCAGTCGTTTTTTTACTTACTCCTGCAAGCTGTTCAGAGGTTTCTTTTCTTCACCCATCCCTCTCTTCAGTCTGAATTTTAGCTGAGTTTATTGCAAGGCAATGTCTCTGACTCTCCAAGGATATCTGTTTTCATAAGAACATAATCTGTTTTTCATAAGAACATCACCTTCTACTCCTTGCCTAGTGGACTTTATTGTCATCTGACTGAATGAAAAGACGCTGAGAGATAACTTCTGCTATGAATTTCCTAGGGCTGATCCCTGTATTTTTTAGACCACTCTAAACCACATGCATCTTCCCAGACCATATTCCAGTCCTGAGATATGTAACTACTAAACACATAGACCAAAAATACATTCCCTGAGCTAAAAAGTTTCCAAAATCAGTGCAAGACAAGTAAGAGAAATAACAGAGAAGAATAGAGAGAAGTGGACCAGAGCCAAAATTGCTACAGGGAGCAGCAAGGCCTGAAAAACATCTCTGGATTTGAAATCTTTTCTAGGTTTCAGAACCAAGGGAGGCATGCAGGAGCAGTATAGTGGAGAGACCAAAAAAAAAACCATAGCTGTGGAGAGTTATCACTTCTCACACATGTGGGGGGCAGAGGGCAAAACCCTGAAGGCATTCAGCAGACTAGTTAAGAGACACGCACTGAGAGCTGACACTTTGTGCCAGCTGGATTTATGGGAATTTTTATGTTGCACTTCTTCTGCACGTGGCATCTTCCCCTAGCAGGAGGCTGATGGTCACTTTTCCCCACCACTTCTGCCAGTTGTATGCCTTTTGCTTTGATCTGGGAGGCAGGTGAAAATGCCACTTCAGATTAAAGGTCTGGAATGACATTTTTCTTCCCGCTGTATGTTCTTAGCTATCGTATTTACTTTGTTTGAACCTCTAAGATTGCACAGTGAGACACCACAGAGAATGCTGCTGCTGCCTGAGTTGTGGTGCAGCAGCGCTCTCTAACAGACAAGATCTGTTGCCAGAGCAGGCTAGTTAGCTTTGCTTAGAGATTTTTTTGGGCATCTGTTGCTAATTTTGCAGGGCCACAGTGATCCTTTATTCCTGGTCCATGTGCAAACTAATGATCTGTGTCGCAGTTTGTCTTTTAATTAACTTCCAGAGGGGCCTCTCAGTGAGATGCAGATTATGAACTAACCTAGTGACAGGGAATTGAGGAGGTTCCATGCTCACTTCCAGTGGCAGGCTACATTGAGCACTGTGCCCCTGAGTCTGAGAAACTGGGAAAGATTTTCAGTTTATTTATCCCTTGCACAGATGATCTTGCAAACAAGGTAAAGCTTGCCAACAATTACCCTACCCTACTGTTATCAAAAGTGCCAGAAGCTGAGCAGGTACTGGGTGAAAGAATTACTTCGGGTTTTCTTGTGTAGCATCTTATGTGGGCACTGCTGGCTATCCATAGGGGCAGGATACAAGGACTGAGTTCTACCACTCTAAGCCTCCTCAAAATGACCTCATTTTTCTTAGGGAATTAAGCTGTGAGCATTTGGAGATAATTAAAAATTACACCCAGCCATTTTACTTAGGAAGGATATGCTGGGTTTGTGTGTACAGGCACGCTGTGATTGAGGAAGTAGTGCAGACCAGCAGGCAGGAGGTGGTTGGGCAGTGGCTGCCAAATTACAGGCACACCTACCTGTTAGGCACTTCCCAAACAAAGCAAAACACCTGAAGAAAATCAATCCAGAAACTTACCAGAATTATGCCAGGTCAGCCTGGATCTCTTGCATTAAGCACTAAGCCAGGGCAGATTTGGGAGAGTGTGTGCATTTGTGGTGGGGTAGCTCCTCTGAAGGCTGCTCAAACCCTTCACTGCTGCTTGGTTTTTCTGGGATGAAAGAGGTGGCTTTGAAGACACAGACAGGTGATGCCCACAGCAGCTTAGGCTGACAATTTAAATGAGACCAGTTTCCACCAGGCCCCCTCCTAGTCACCAGATTGCTCTGACAGCCCTGGCTGCTAACACATCCACGTTCCCCTCCTTGTGCCCATGCAAGGCTGAGGTGAGTGGGACAGCTGCAGGCCAGGATGAGCTAGCAAGGCCCCAGAAGCAATTCAGCTCTAGAATAGATGCCATTCAACTTGCAAATGGACAGATGATTTCCTGACCTGGCAGAGGAAGGATCCAGGAGCTACCCCTGCTGTCCTGTTCCTAGCACTGTGGTCATGGCTGCAGGAATATGCAGAAAGCATTTTGTCTCTGCCCAACCACCACTCTTATCTGAGAATTTTGGTTCATTTTAGCTGATGGAGATTCCAGGATGAGCTCTATGGGTGGGCTTCAGATTGCCTTAACCACCAGAGTGTGAGGTATGAGAAGGTCTGTGGTTATCTATGTACAGCCAAGCTGGTAGGGAGGTAGTGGCATTTCCAAAGAGGAGCTTACCCAGGCTGGGACAAGTGGGATGAGATGTTCTCTGAAGGTGCCCATTTCTCTCCGTTGATTGTTGGGGGACCCCCAGCACAGACCAAGCCCCTCATTGAAGTTACAAAAGATGAAACTCTAGCTCAGAACCAGTAGTTCCCACAAAGAAGGTGGAAAATATTTGTTCCTCGGTGTATTTTTCATTTCCTAAATTGCATACGTTCTTTGACAGAAGGAGATATTAATCAAAGCTTTGTAGAAAAAAGCAGAGGCTCTTGCTAAACATTAGTGCTGCTGTTACTGTTTTGCCTCCCACCAACACCTCAATGGACGGAACAATGGCTGTTCCATGGCTCTGCTTCCCTACAACATGCCACTTGTCATCAAATGTAGTCATTGCTCAGGAATTTTAATTAAGAGAAATTGAAGCAGAAAGCAGACCTGAGTAAGACAAAGAGGATGAGAGAAAAGGGAGGAAAGGGGAAAAGTTAAAATAGGAAAAGAAGATACAAGAAGTGACTAAGGGGAGGATGCAGCACAGCAGCACTTGTGGGATGTTTCATATTCTGGAGGAAGTATCAGCTCCTGTATTTTGGGGAGAAGACTTCTAGCTGGTGAAACAAGGCCAGGAGAAAGGAAGGCCTTCAGAAGAACAGGGGATGTTCTTCAAATGTGTCCCAGAACATGAATAGCCCTGGGCTGATGGTTAAACTTGAAGTGAGCAATCCCAGACCTCTGTTCCTCCAATGCTTCTTCATTAGCAAAGCACTACATTTAGGTTTCCCATGATGGGTGGGAGAACCACAGCTTGGCAATAAATTACAAGTGAAAAACAGAAATGACAAAACTTTTCTTGCTGCACAAGGTGAACTTGAACTCTGCCTTTCAGGATATTCAAAACATTTTTGCATTTTTTAAACTGTTTGTGCAGTCCTAATAAAGAAGACACTGATGCCACAGTATTTTAAATTATGCTCTCAAAATAGCACAAGCTTCTGTTGCATTTCTTGGGAAAAAAAATCATAATAGTAGTAGTTCTTACTGTTATCTCCTTAGAGCATCTGGGACAGAGCAGGACCTTAACACATGCAAGCTGCTGCCTACAATAGCTTTTGCTCTTTTTTTCATCAGGAAAGGAAATGTTAATTTAGAAAGGGCAAAAGTCTTCTAGGCTGACACAGAACTAGGTTTTATCTATGCATCTTTGAACTTCCATATGTTATGCAGAAGATTTAGTCCTGTCAGCTGAATACTACTCAGATTCCTAGGGAAAATAAATCTTTCCTTTAATCCTCTGCCAGATTACTACAAATCTGTTTGTTTTGTTGGGGCTTTTTTTGATTAATTTATGAGGTAAGATAGAATTTAAATAGTAGAAAACAAAATTATATTGGTCTACCAAAACAATTTGAAAAATATTTCTACATTGTCTGAAACTCTGAGAAAACCTGATGTTCCTTATTAATAGAGTTATGCCTTAAAACCGGTTTAAAACAGAAAATAATGTTTTTTTCTGAAAGTGTGTGGTACAGCTTTGGAACTCATTGCTATGTCTCCAACACCTAAGGAGATTAAAGGTGTAAAAGGACTGGGAAGAGTCAAATGCACAGAAGGTTGATACCCCAAACAGCTATTAAACTTAATGTTCCACATGCTCTGCACCTGCAGCACAGCAGATGAAGAGGAGATGAAGGTCTGTCCTCAAGGCTAAAGAATTTGTGCTTGACCTTTTTTCTGTCTTTTTTTTTTTTTTTACCTTAACATTCACATTATTGTTTTCTGCCAGAGACAAGATGTGGGTTTCAATGATCCTTTATTCTGTATTTGGACAGATATTCCTGTGGTCTTTTAATTTGCCTATGCCAGCAGAGCAATACTCCTGTCAGCTCAATTAATGTTACTCAAGGAGGTGATAGGGCTACACAAAAGTAGTTATAGAAGCAGATGTAACATGGGCAAACTCTTAAAGATTATACTTTATTCACTGGAAAAAAAGCCTTTTTTCTTGCTACTGTATTGACAAGAACAATGAGTTAGTTCTTCATGCAGTTTCCAGTAACAAGCATCATTCTGAGACTTATGAGAGTAGCTGCAAATTATAAGTGTAAACAAATCAAATGAAAGATAATGGCTCTAGCTAGTTTTTTGACTCCTGGAAGCAAAGAAGGAAGAGTTTTCAAATGACAGGTACATGTGGTTCTTCATACTTAGAAAACATGCATTAAATTTTCAGAGAACAGAGATAAGATTAATCCAAGTGTTTGGCTCTATTGTGAATTGCTCAAATGCAAGCTTCATTTAAAAATGGAAGTTTGAAGGATTTTGGTGTATTTTCTGAATGCTTTTAGGATTGCTGTTCAAAACCAATATGGATCCTATAAGATAGTCAGGAATTGTTTTTTCCCAGTCTTCAATTTGAACAGGATGAGCTGAATTTTAGCTGTAGATGAATGAAAAGGGAACTCAGGTTTATGTATATATCAGTTTTGTGGATAATTTAACCCACTCAAGGTTAAGTTCATCAACAGACACTCAGGAATGCTTGGCCTTCCAGGCAATGGAATTTAGTCACCAACAATGCCTAGGGGAGCTCTGGATTTACTGCTTGAGCCCGGGTGACCCACCACAGCCTCCACCTTACAGACTAATGAGGCAGGGACAAGATGATTATTTGTTTTTCAGGCTCTGTGGTTTGCTTGAGACAGAGCTTTCCTAAGCAGATATTTCCACATCGGAATATTTTCCATGTCATTAAAATTAATGCTCCTGAATATGTTATGAAAAACTGGAGAAAGCATGAGGTTTACAGAATGAAGATTTCATGTCCCTGAGCTTGAGTGATGTTAGCTGTGGGTCATAGGCTGGGTCAGAGGCTTTCTGCTGGAGCCCTGCCTAAGGGTGAGTTTCAGCCATTGCTACACAGGTATCATTAATCTGTTGAAAATCTGCCAGAAATGTTTCTCGGTAGTTGCTGAGACTTGATTGTGAGGGTAAAGGGAGAAGATACCCTTTCTGACCTTTTCCATTTCTTGTTCCTATCGTTTTGTGAACAAAATTGTTTATTTTTGCTCTAGTAATTCAAGTAAAAAGGTTTCCCTCTTAACTTTTTGTAACATGCTGAGCAATTAAGATCATATATTTTCTCTCTTCTTCTCCTTAGAATTAAATTAGCTTGGTAAGAAAACCACAGGCCAATGTGTAGCTTTTAATAGTAGGTCTTGCATGGAAAATATTCTGGTTTTATTGAATTTAGAAACAACTACCTTTAAAATAAAAGAATGCTTTAAGTGCTTGGCAGTTTGAGAGACAATGGGTAACAAATCAATAAGAAGGCATAGCTAGTATGTTGTTCCAAAACACCTTTTCTCACACAAGGCAATGTAAAAGCAAATATTGATTTACCCTCATTGGATTTTGATGGCTACTAGGACCTCTCAAGGAACTTTCAGAAGTTTGAAAGTCAAGCATAAGTAGTAATTAGCTACTGAATTAGAGAACACATAGCATCTGCAAAACTATAAGACATATTAAAAAAATAAAAAGACAAACAAGGGAGAAGATGCATAATCTGCTGTCCTCACTTTGGCCTGAAACATGCTTGACAGTCTCATGGAATTTCACATGAGCAATGCCTCCCTGAAAACCAGTACAGTCACAGAGCAGAGGCACTGAGCTGGCATTAGGCACACCTTCTGCCTTTCTAGGGATGGCAACTTTTGTGGCAGTGCAAAACCAAATCCTGACTGCTTCTTTCGTACCTTTAAACAACCTGGCTCCCATGTCTGAGCACATGGGGAAACATTCCAACTGGTAATTACATTAAAAAAGTAACACTTGCTCTGAACATGTTTCCCATCCCTTTGTGAATGCATCAGACACCAGGGTCTGGCCCCAGGCAGACTCTTGACTCCACAAGGGCAAAAAGTGCCAGACTTGGCTTCTCGTTAGGAACTTCACTGCAGTCACTTATTTTGGATGGGAGGTTTACTGCGTGAGACAGTGATAGGTGGCAGATGGCTACACAGAAACTGTGAGACCTGTCTTAGGATTTCCCAGCCAAATTTCAGGATACTTCAGCACATTGTCTGCAGTCTCAGCTAAATTTCAGACTGTTTCTCTGGCTTCCCTAAACAGCCACGCAGCTCCTCTCAGTAATGAGAGGACCAAAACCAGCTTTCAGTACAGACCTGAGCAAAATTAATTAATTACAAGCTTCCAGCTTCAAGGTTAACACTATAGGCATGTATCTCTGAGTAAAGACATATATTTAACTACAAGTCATGAGTGTAGGCTAAATCATAATCAGAAAGAAAAGAAGACAGCATGAAAAACCTGCACTGGAGTGTTCTTTGTATTAGTCTTTGCATTTGTGTCTTAGATTTTTACATTCCAAGGTGCTACCAGCACTTCATAGCTAGCAAATTTTCTCAAAAGGTGAGGAAATCAAGCATTAGCATGACTCCAGCTGCTTGAGCTCTGAGGAAAACAGCTTATCACAAGATGAACGAACTGCTGGTCCTCAGAAAAACCTCATTGTTTTATTTCATGACATTTAAGGTAGCAAAATCATACATGCCCCACATGGAGCAGGGCTGCAATGAAAAGAGACAGTGACAGCTATAGGGGTGTTCCTACATTAAGTCAAAGTAATGCCAAAGTTCAGCACCTTCAAGCAATGAGGCTCAGAGATAATGGGTCATCTCTCATGCCTGCTGGGCTCACAGGACCCTGCATACTAAAAGACTCCTTTGGCTCATCTACTTGCCACAATATGACATGATAATTGGGAAGGGAGCAGACACATGTCAAACTGAATTAACCAAGTGTCTGTTATTTGTCCAACATGGCAGAATACTTTAAATGAAAACTTTCCTCATTCTTGGCAATGGTAGCTCGAGCACAGGAGGACATACAGATTGCTTTAGTCTTTGGCCATGCTCTGCTGCTTCAAAGAAGTGGAGTGCAGAGACCTGACAAATAATTTTTCAACTATTTTCGTGGTCCTTCTGAAAGCATCAAGTGGCAGTGAAAAACTCATATTCCTTGCTAACCTGAGGTCCTCTGGACAAACTGACTGCCCTTTAGCTGCTGGGAAAAACTCTTCTGTGGCTGAGGGGTCAAATGGCGCTTCCCATCACAAATTGTTCATGAGGTTTCTACACTGCAGGTTTCATTGAACCTTCCTTTTGGCCTTATCCAGAATTCTGGCTTGAACACTTGTTGACAATCTGCTAACTCCCACCCAGATTGGAACCCTGCTCTAAAACTCAGCAGTCATTTGCAGCCACTTGCCACATTAGTGCTAGAGCAAATCATAACCAATAGTGGAAAAGTGGGAAGGGTTAAAACACCAGAGTGTTTCTGGCTCACGAGGCCCAGAACAGTTCTTAGCCAGGAGGGTGTCCAGGAAACAACTCTTTTGTCTGTGCATGGTTCTTGTGCTGGTTCTCCACATACCCATTAGGGGCTGGCATCAGCACAGAGCAATCGAGACACTTTGATGTGTTCTGGGAAAGAATTTTAAGTTTGCACTTACCATCTACCCAGAGAAAAAAAAAAAAAACCTCTGCTTCCTTCTGCTCAACAGGCTGTTTGTTTCCCGGTTTCCCCCTGAAAGCACTGCACCAAAATCACTTGAAAATTCAACAGTGCAGCATGCTTCATGAAAGATACATTTTTGTGAACAAGTTTATTTGAAGATAAACCAAGAACTATTGCAAAAATATCCTTCACCAGTTCCCTCTGTACCTGGAGGCCAGCTCTCACCTCAAGGGCACCTGAACAGGCATGGCTGTCTCTCTTCCATGGCCCCATCAGAGCAACAATCCTTGACAAAGAGAAAAAAAGCTCAGTCCAAAACATTTTGAATTGCCCAAATATATGTTTATGACATCTCTCTGTGTCCCCAGAGATCAGTAGGAACTCTTTGCTGTGCTGTCTCTGACCTCTGAACTTGAGACTTTGCCCCTTTTGATGATGGGGTTTGGATTTGCAGTGACCCCTGTGTGTTAATAACAACTCCCAGCTCCTGGGGAGTTTTTGTGTCTGAAATTACAGCAGATGGGGCAGCATGGGGGTGAGTGCATTGGGAAAGGCATGGCCTAGAGCCATGCATTTGGCCATGCAGCCTTGCTGCTCACCATCCATAAATGCGACAGCAGGTAAGAGCCTGTCAGTGAGGCTGGCCCTCCCCAGCTGCCAACAGCAGAAATCAGCTGCATCCTCCTTTGTCCTCCTGTGTCTCCATAGAAACTTCCCTGCTGTCTGCAAGAGGCCAGCAAAGAGCTTTATTCCTCTGTAGCTACCCCTTAGCATAACAGGTACAGAAAAAGAGTGAGGAGATCAGCAGAACTCTCACACAGCAGCAACACTGGGGTCATGACAGTGCTGGTGAGGCAAAAGCAACTTTAGCCTGATATTTAAGCTGGGATGCTTCCCTACATCTCTTGGCTGCAAGTTTCAAATCCACTTAAGGGACTTGAAGACTCAACTCCCATTAATTTTCAATGGAAAGGGACCACCTAAGTCCTCTAGGCAGCTGAGGAATTATAGCAACCGAAAAGCCGAGGCATGAGCCACAGGTCTTCTGAGGATAACATCCATCTTGAGATTTGTGGCATCTTGGGTGAAGTTTGAAATTGTAAGATACAGAGCCAAGCGTTCCTCTAGACAGGAATGCAAAGGCAAAAAAAAGTACAAAAAATGATGGGAAAAAAGGCTTTTTAAAACTCTTTTCTGAACTTACGTAAGCTCTGTCAAGCTTAGGGTAGGAGGACAGGTCGTTCTGCTTTTTAATCCAAGACAGTTCTCCAAAATATAGCAGAACTAATTAGAATTTTTGCAAAGGCAAAGCTTTTAATTGGTAAATGGCTTTTTTTATTTAAGCACCCTGAAAAGCAAATATGATATTAGAGTGTCTATTTCCTATGAAGTGTTGGATGACATTCTTAGTGCACTGTCAGAATTGTTACTGAAATTATCATCAAGGATTTTTATTTCTTGGTTCTTTCATAACTCTTGCTAAACTATTTTTTTAATTTGTGGTAAATGCTGCAAAAATAATCTCTACAATATGTTCTAAAAAATTGCAGTGCACTGTAAACCTAAAAACAAATCCAAAACTCTCTAAAATGGAAACAATTTGCTTGTCTCCACATAACATTTATTTCTCAATTATAAATTTTTGTCACCAGCGTTCCCCAAGAATAGAGTTTTGTATGCTTGAGAATAGTTTTTCATAATAATATGAAATAAATTGTAGTGTCATTATAGCAAAACCCGAGTGCCATTTGTTCAGTTCAGTCATTCTTATATTCCTAATGCACCCACTGCTGTGACACCTGGGCTGTGGGAGAGACTGCACAGAACAGAAAGGTCTGGGCTCAGCTTTTCTCTGTGGCCTGTGCCTGACATCATCTGCCTAAAGACTTACAGCCTCTAAAAGACTTACAGTCTGTGCCAGGGAGAGAAACATGAAAGGCAAGCTAACGAAGGAAGGAAGAAATATCCGTACCCAAAATGTGATGAGAGAGTTCTGGCAAAAATATTTCATAGGGATATTAATATTTCCACTTACAGTGTTCTGTGTGTGGCAGACAGATAACAGGGGGAGAAATACTTTACAAGAGACAGAAAGGTAAGACAGATTAGCCAGAATGGAAATAGTTTTAAAAATTTACTACTGCAAGGTTTCAGCGGGTAACAAGGATTTAGCATCCCTGTCAACCTCAGCTTCCTTCTGAGACCTGAGCATACAACATCGCTCATTTCTAGGCAAACTGCTTCAGACAAAGAGGTAGGGCCTTTATACAGTTATTGTTCTCAGAGGTAATTAAAAACTTCCATCAGATCTCACTGAGGAGCAAAGAGGTATTGAAAGCAAATGGAGGAAAAATAATATTAAAAGAACCTCTTGCCTCATCTTCAATTAGCCATGCTGTCTCCAGCACGTTAACTGCATGGTTCATTGCTGATGAAAAACTACCTTTAAGGTGATGGATTCAAACTGGAGACACTGGGATCACTCATTTGAGGAGCATTTAGTACCAAACCATTTGGCAGAACCTTTCCCAATAGGTAAAAAGGGCACAAGAGGGAAGTGGACTCTCGCCAGACTGGGTATCAGCTGCACAGAACCTGAGAGCACTCATCCCAGTCTCATAAACCTTTTCCTCATGAAAAAAACCACTGTAAAAACTGTAACTGACTTGTTTTGTTTTGTTTAAGAAAGAACAATAGCAAGAACTGATCCTTCAAATTAAGAATATAAAATGTTCATAGCCTTCTCCCTCATTCCACCTAAAATCCTGGGAAGGGGAGGGTTTAACAGGGTGTATGTGCCAGCATCAGTTCCCTTTCACACTACATAAATTTACTCCACTTTTAAGCCTCTGAATCTGGGAGGCTGAATTCTGGTTTCAGTAACAGAAGAGCAAATCTGTTGAACATTGAGCTTTGCTCCTCATTAACCTCACATATGTCTAGATATATTCCATAAGTTCCATGATCTGTAGCTCAAGCCTGAGCCTCCCCCACACTGTCCCAGGTCCCAGACAGTGTCATCTCTGCCAGCCACCAGAAGTGACTCCAGCCTGAGCTCTCCACACTCAGAGCAAGGAGGTGGGCAGGGCCCTGCAGAGCTGTGCCTGGAGACGGGACTTTTATTGAAATCATCCAAGATGCAGAAGGTTTAAAACATTTAAAACATTGTGAAAGAGACTAAGTAATAAATCCTGGGAGTCATTGTAGAATCAAGCACATCCTTGACATGCAAAAGAAAGAAATGGAAGTTGGGTCCACTCATTTCTTGACATCCTATACTATCTCCCTAGCACAGAGGGATGAGGTCCTATGAAACAAGTAAGAGGATGAAAAAGAGATATCAGTAGCATTATATACAGTTTCTTTATCAGAATATTCTTCTCTTTACGAGTAGCACATTATTCCCCTCATATATTCCCTTTATGTATTTCCTTTGTATAAGGGAATTTGGAATAGATCCATAACTATATCACTGTAGATCTCTTAAAGTCTCCTGACTTCATTAGAGCCCTGCAGATGCTGAGAAAGAGAGAATCAAATTATTATTTTATTTTTCCTGTTTTTACTCAACAGGGCTATGAGAACTTTTTAATCTGGTTCCGTGCCCCTCTGCCTCCTGCAACACAAAGCTCTCTTCCTTCAGGAAATCCCAAGCCCAGGTTTGTTCTGCAGAAAGGAGATAAAAAGTCATCTGTTAGAGTGCCAGGTAAGTGCTATCCTCTCACACTCTACAGAAGAGAAAGAGCTGGTAACAAGCACTGTAGGGTGTCCAAGAGGCAATGAAGAGGGCATTAGCACACAGGATCATGGCAGCAATTCCTGCCTGAGAACTGCATGATGCTCATCTTTATGGTTCCCTGAAGCCCTGGGGTGGAGTGACAGAGAAGCAGCAGGGTCAGAAGAACCCCTCAAAGCTCTGCCTTCAGCCTCATGAGCTCAGGAAAATGGGAACAGCAGGACTAAAGCACATAGGTGGGCTGTCTGTCTCCAGCCAGCATCAGGCAGTGATGTGCATGCACTGCTGTGGTGCAGCATTTTTGGTGCCTTTCCTGGCCATACAATTTAGCTCTTTCTATACACAGCTATCTATAGAACTTTTACAGTCCCAGAAACAATAAGACTTCTTTAACATATTTGCCCCGTTACTGTCTGGCACTTTTAATTCTGCCAGGAGCTAAGCCTTGACACCTCTACTGGATTTTAAGAAAAAAAATATTTCCTCTTGTTTCATCTGAGAGGAAAGGCAGTGACAGAAAGGCTACAAGAAGGGAATGGGATCACTGTGAAAAAGAGAGAGTGGGAAAGGGATTGACTAATTTAAGTACTGAAGTGGGCTTTCTCATGTTCTTACCAGCAGTGAAGGACTTTTCTGCATTCTTACCATCCCAATGCTTCTTTCACCCAACACCCTAGGTACCAGCACATCCAGAGACCAAAAAAAAAAAAAAAAATGAACAAGGCATAGGTTTTTGTGTTTAAGACTCAGAAACATTAGGAATATTACAGGAAAATAGATCATGAGGAACTTTCTGCTTAGGACTCTTAGCTCTGAGTTTGTCCCTGAAAATGGAAAATATGGAAAACAGGCTTTAAAGACACTGAGGTGAAATTTTCTCCTGTTGAGTATGTCCCCATCTCCTAAAGCTGGTCTGATTTTCCTGCTTCTCTGCCCCTTGTTTTGCCCTGATTCACAGCTTCCCAGAACCTGCCCCTCTAAGTACAGGATTTGGGAGGTGAAAGGAGCAGCAGAGGCCATCATTAGTCCATGCCATATTACCATTCAGTTCAATAGACCTGACACAAACTTCTTATTGTATAAAGAATTAAAAATCTCCAACAGCAGCTGGAAGTAATGCACCATATCACTACTATCTGTACTGCACCCTGGGAGTTCTTGGAGTAGTATATTAAAGGAGTCCTTTTAGTCTGCCTGCTTTCATTGTCTGTATTAATATTATAGGGAGATACTGGAACAAAGCCAGTGCAAGAAGAACTCTGGGGAAGAGAGTCTTTGGTGGAGAATTATTCTCTCAGGCTCCCCTATCCAGCTCTGGTCTAAGCATCTCTCTGTCTTGATGTTTTCTTTCCAATCAGCTGCTCAGAACTGGCAGGCCATTTCAGTAAGAGATATCATGTTGGTCCCTTGCTTTCCTGGAGAAAGTTCCATTCAGCAGGTAACTTTTCAACTGTCAGCAAGGTGTTAGAGACCATCTTGGAATTTATGGAGCAAGAATGGCAGACTCTTTAACAGACACAGGATGAATGGGAATGAAGTTTGGCATGCTGCTTCCCCTCTTCCTGAATAAAAGAATGATACAAGTGAAAACACAAGGTTTTATCATGCAGATCCAGATCAGCCCTCACTTCCCCGACAGGCAAATATCCTAGGCCTCAGATATGGCTCACACCATCCTGCTTCAGTAGCTCCTGCATCTTTCTGCTCTCTGCAAGACCCCAGGACCACAGTTCACTCCTGCCAAACTGTGGTTAGGTCATGTCGAGGTCCTCACCTGCACAGCCCCAGTATCCTGTGCCAGACTCTCCATTCTCCCTCAGCTCCTCAGCAGCACCACTGACACCCACTATGATGCTCTGGCACAGCACTCTGCAGCCCTTCCACACATCCACCACAGGAAACAACCCCTACTTCCCCAAAAAAACTCTTTCCCCACCACCAGAGCTATTTTATTACCTACTCAAAATATTAAGTCTTCTTTATCTGAGATCACCATGACTATAACATGACTAAAAAATGCAAGAAAAATAATTTCTGTTTGCTCATATACACACATAGAATTCTCAGCAGTAGTCCAGGTCAGAGGTCCCCAAGCCTTGGGGCTTAACTGCTGAACCCCACCCCACTGGGCTTGCAAACAAGAGGGACACGTCATTCCTGATGTTACAATCACAAATGTCCAAGTGCTGACACTCAAAACATCCTCCATCTCTTTGAAAAGAACAGAGCTGTGGGTCACGCTGTTTATTAGATACTAAAATTTTAATGGAAACAGTTTTTGAAGAGCAAACTTTCCCAGAATAGTGTAAATGTGCTTAGATACCCAAAAAACCGCTTCATGTTCAGATTCAGAACCCATCTCAGGTTTTGTTTGATTAGTTATTTATGGTATTGTTCTTTTTAAGATAACAACATTTTATCTTGTGTGTTAGTTTCAGCTGGCTGGGGGGAAAGAGATCTACCTACATTCACCAGCCTCTGAAACAGCAAAGGATCTCATGTCTCTCCAAAGGGACAGTGTGTTGAAACCTACATGCAAAAGTCACAATAGCACAAATACTTCAGGTTGCTTAACATTTTTAATTTTTCTTTCATCACTTGGTAGATGCCTTTTTCTCACTTAAACTGTAAGTGTCTGAACATCAAAATCTCCTTGGCAGATCCTAGCATCAGGCTGACAGGGACCAAAACAGGGCTAGGCACAGGTTGCTCCAGCTGATAAAGTCACAGAATGGCTGAAACAAAAGGAGGATGGAGGGAAGCAGTGAGCTTGGCAGAGACAGTTTATAAGCCCCTTCCTTCTATTTATGATTATTTTAATTTTGACACTTTTCTCTGTTTACAGAGCAACAGATTGTAGATTTTATTTTAATGTGAGGTTATTTGGGGTTCTGTATTTGGTTTCTAAATTATGTCTTTTTAATTTTAAGCTTTTTGCTCTGCTTTGTGGAATTTGTAAAATTAACATCTCCATCTCAAGGCTCTCCCAGTGTGCCTCATCTCCAGGGATTGACAGGACCTATCCCTTCCCAGGGACTGAACAGTGAGCACAGCCATCTCACTTCAGGGTTTCAATGCCACCAAGGGGTAAATACTTAAGATTTAAACAGTCATGGCCCAGGTAAAGCTTAAGATTTCAGCTGAAGGCTTCTGCTAAGCACCAATTCCCCTTGGAAAAGCTGTCTCTGCATCACCATAACTAAGCTCTCAGTCAGGACCCAAAACCTTATGGTAAAGCAAACTTCTTGGTCTTTAAATTATTTTCTCAAGGTTTTATGTGGATTTTGAAGTCAAAATCAGCCACAGACACAGAAGCTAGCAACAGATCTCCTTTATTTCAGATAAAATGGGAGATCATTCAAAATCATGAGTGCTAGCAGTAAAGTTTTAAAATACAGCAATTCAATACAGGAAGCATCAAAAGAATAGGCATTCTGCAACACTAAAAATGCTAAAAAACATACTCAATAAGAGTAAATTTCACCTCAGTGTCTTTAAGGCCTGTTTTCCATATTTTCCATTTTCAGGGACAATCTCAGAACTAAGTGTCCTAAGCAGAAAGTTCCTTATGGTCTATTTTCCTGTAATATTCCTAATGTTTCTGAGTCTTAAACACAAGAAACTATTATATATAACCTATGCCTTGTTCATTATTTGTTTGGATTTTTTTTTTCTTCTTAACAAACAGCCCAATTTCTGTTTCCTGACAGGTCCTACATTCTTAAATTTAAGGGGATTTTTTCCTGGGTGATAAGAAGGTGGGAATTCTATTCTCAGGCAGCCATGTGAGTGTTATTCCCAGTTTAATAGTGGAAAGAAGTTTTCCTTTCTTCTCCAAGGCCAACTTCCACATCTCTATGAAACATAAAACCCAGAGTGGCAGAAGACTAGATCTCATCAGACTCCCTTCAGAGTCCTATTGAGCAAATTCACTCTTTTCTTGAGACGAGTCCTTTTTCTGCTTTAGCAGGCAGAATAAGCAGATGTCTTTGTGAAGTTTCATACCAGTTTGAGGAAGACCTTTGTACCACTGAGGGCACTTGAGGCTTGTGTTGACCTGAGTTCCCTCTCCTGTTCCTGCCCAGGCAAAGTATCTTCTGCCCAAAAGAGCTTCCTTGGGCTTTCTTTGAGCAACAAGCAACAGAGATGAACATCAGCTCAAGCATGACCAGTTTTGGCAGCTAATGTTAACTTGCAATGACACCTGCAGAGATAAGGGAATTCAGAGTTGGATATTAGGACCTTTTCAAAGACATTTAATTAGTCCAACAATGGTTGGGCTTTGCAAAGTGTTTCTTTTTGCTTTGTGCCTGTTAGAAACCCTCAATCATTCATAGCATTATAATTTATGGTTACGATTTTGTGTCCCAGTGAATAATTAAAGCTGCATGAGCTGTGAAACTTTTATTACTAGGTTAACTCTTCGGGTTTTTTTTCCATGGCAGCTCTTTGAAATGCAAGCCACTGTTGCTGTTAGTGGTGACTCACCATCCTAGCCAATGTTTTTTGATGTTTTAAAAAGAAAAAATCAATTATTAAATGGAACACTTTTCTCTTCAAAACCCATTCCTTTTAACTCTTTCCTATGCAAAGCAAGCACAAAGCTGTTTATGGACAAGAATTACATTCGCTGAATCTGATTATATTGTTAAGCACCTAGGCTTAATGAATCTAAGCACACCAACATCTAGACTGAGACTCTGAAGCTGCTTCAGCTGATGAAATATTTTTCAAGCCAGTGAAAAATGCCTGACCCTTCTAAGACTGAAACAAATAAAACCATAGATGTGGTGCTTGTAAGTTTTCTTACTCGCTTTAGCATATCTCTTTCTGCAGTGTTGGCAGCAACAGAAACAAGAGGATTTGAGGATGAAGCATGAGAAGGCATTTAATATTCCTACACTAGTGTGACACTTCTTGTTATAGAGCATTTTCCATGGTATGCCACTTATATATTGTGCTAAATACCTAGTGTAGCTTGGCATGCATGCCAATACTGAGACACCTCACAGAGGCAAGAAAACACTGACAGGTAATTTTTTTAAATCCTCTAAACTAAGAATCCTATGAGCAGCTTTCTTTCTTTCTCCCATTCCTCTTCAGCTTAGTGTATTTGTCATTAAAGCTTTAATTGTGCCCTTTCAGCGTGTGATCCCCTTCTCTACCCTCTGCTTTATGGACCGTTCTTGGATTAAGCAGAATTTATGATGCACATGATTGCTGTGAGATACATACAGGGCTGAACTGTACCCTGCAAGAAGCAACTGAAATCCATAACAGAAGATTGGATAGCTGTAAGGACTGGAAAATGGTAATTTCTTCTCTGGAGTAGTTATTTGAGTCAAACTCAGGGAAAGCTGACAGCAGAAAAATTATAGGCTGATACCAAAATTTATGGTGGCTCCACTTGTTTCAGTGGATCTGTGCCAGCTTACACTCTCAAGAAGTGGTGTTATACCAGGTGCCAGACTAAGGCACACACCAACATTTAGCACCCCTCTTTCTGGGAGGGAGCAGGATGTCTGAGGAGGTCCAGTGGGCATCTCTGCCAATGCTTTTCTCTGCCAGTGTCAGCCAACCTAGCACACATCATGTCACATGTCCCACACCTTAAGAATACACAGGGACCAGCTGTCATGCACTTAGGTCTTACCTTAATGAAGTTTCTGAGTCCATCTGAGCCCAAACAGTGTTCAGCCTTTCCCCTGCCTGGCACAACAGGAGGAATTAATGAGACATTGAGGTCTGTGCCACCAAACCTCTCAGTGTACTTTCTATATGGGATCTGTCTGCTCAGAGACTCCAAAGGACCAAACTTTCCACTCCATGAATACTGGTGGGATTTTATTGTGATAAGGCAAGCAGCCAAGCATGTAAACCAGCAATGAGCTTTATTTGCAGTACAATGGGAAAAAAAAAAGTAACTCATTTTTTATCATGCTAATCCTTATCCATTTTATATCTTTGCTCAAGGACTGCTTGCAGCATATTATAGATTAATCTTTCTCGAGGGAAGGGCTGAGGAGAGCTCACCCTGAGCATGCAAAAGACATAAGCTCCTCAAGTGCTCAAACCTGTATAGGGAAAACAAACAGGACCACAAGAGCTGAGGAGCCTGTGTGTATTTTTCAATTGCACTGAAGAAAAGCAAAGATTCTCTGGGATACAGATTAAGATCTCTCACTTTGTTTTCCAGCTGTCTCAAAGTGGAGATGACAAAGTCTCTCATAAACAGATTGAAAGGTCATTTGATTTCATGGTTGCTTTATTTGAGTACCTTTGTGTCCTCCACTGAAATGTTATTGTGTGCCTTCTTCAGAAATACTCCTCAGTGGTTACCCATTATGACACATTAGGGTACACAGCGCATTAGGGATCACAGGGCAGCATCTGTTCTTAATTATAGTGGCATAAATTTAATAATTCCACTGACTTCAGCAGAGACTTTAATGGTTTACACGAACATAAATGAAAATAGGATTTGCTCTTTGCACTCTAGATCATACATAAAGGTGTCTATCTTCTGAAAATGAAGTGTTAGAAGCAATGAAACTATTTTGACCACAGTAAGAAGGAATAGCCATTTCTAAGTCACCAGCTTGATACCCTCTTCCTTTCATTACACTCAGTCCTGATGGATGCTAAGGGTTAACTGAGCATTTGGCAGCAGAATGTTTCCCCAATACTCAAAAATTCCTCATCATCTGAATTTAAACTTTCAATAAAGATAAAATGATTTTGTCATTTTGATTGTAATTTCAATTTATTTATCTATTTATTCACTATAAGGGTAAAAAGCTTCAAAACTCTAAGATATTTTTGGTTTCTCCAGCCTTAAGTGTTACTCGGCCTAGAATTCATTTCAGCATTTTGGTTTGTTAAGCATCGAGTTCTAACACCAACAGTCAGAAATATTAATATTTTCTATGAAAGAAACTGGCTTCTTCCCTTCACTTTATAGATAACATGTTTATCTAAATATTGTTAACCTAACGATTTTTCTTAGAAGTCAGTGATATTTCTATTACTGATTAAAAAATATAATTAGACAGATCAGTATTTTCACAAATTGCCCTTTTCAACACAATATTTTCCTCTTGTATTTTTTACATATTGATGGAGTGCGTGGGGGAAAGAAGCAACAGGAGATGGTGTATTTATCTGAGTGAGAGGAAACACAGTAGGAGAGCAGAAACACCAGCAAAGCCCATAAGTCTAACAGACCAGAAGAACCTGCCAGCAAAAAGATGAAGAACAGAAGGAAGAAGAAAGGACTCAAAGCTCCTGGCTCACATTGCATGACTTCCCCCTGAAAAGTTTCCCTTTCCTCACTCACCAGAAGTACCACTTTAGCAAGTGGAACTCTTTCTGCTCCTAATTTAAGCACTGGGCGCATGAGTAGCCCACGATGGTAGGAGCTGCTGTGTAGCTCTTGTAGACTTGAAGTCGTTGTAGGATGAGACACCACCAAGGCATCCCCAGACAGAGCAGGAGGGCTCAGAGCATGGGGTAAGGGATGAGAGAGCAGTGGGTGAGTGCTGGTATTTACCTTATTGTAGGGCAGCTGTAATCATGGCTGTCTCAAGACCCCAGCAGAGGGTTCAGAGATCTTGGCATGAAGTCAAAAACACCTGTGGCTTCGATTTTAGCCCATGGAAAACTGCCAAATCTGGATGAGAAATTACAAGCCACAAGGGTTTGCATAGTGTGGTAGTTGGATTAACACAGGGTGAAAGAGTAGAGTTTTAGGGTTTTGAAATAAGGCATTCAGGGGGTCAAGATGGAGGGATTTGAGTGTGTCCTGGCCTTCTTCTCCTTCTTCTTGCCCTCCATGTCTTGGTGTGATGGTGACACTTTTCTATTGGTTTAAGGTAGAGACACACTGTCTAACATAAATGATAGATATTGGCACATTATTGTAAACATAGGACACGTAATTTTTAGTATAAAACGTAAACGCCACCCAGGACTGCAGACAGAATGTCATGGCCAACTTGCTGGACAGAGCTCAGCAGGTCAGAGAAAGAATGTTATAGATAAGGAAGAATAAACAAACTTGAGAAGCCAATCCTACGCATTCAGGCTCCTGCTTTGGCAGCACAGGCTGGGAAACAAAGACTTTTCCAATCTTGGGGTCATGCCAACACCCAGACCCCGAGAGCTCAGGAAAACACAAACCACGTGTTCTGCTCTGTCACTACAGGACACGTGAAAATACAACGCCAGCTGCTGTCATTGTAAAGGTGAAAAAGAGGAAGTTTATTTTCTGACTCCAGCATTTATACTTTTCTAAAGGTGACAGTGGATTGGAGGGTGAACGTGCCACCCTCTCCAACGACATTGGACAAATTACTAGTACATCAAATTTCTCTGCTTCTATGAAGGAATTTAAAACAATAGGTTGTTTACAGAAAGTTGTGTGAGAAAGTTCTCTACAAGAATGCAAACTTAGAAGGTTTTAGAAAATTTTAAGAATCTGCCTGCAGAGTATCAGCTGGAGAGCTTCAGTGCTGCAAGCACCCAAGGATGGTTTTGAGGACTGTGTTTGGACGGCTCAAATGCACTGGAGAAAAGGGCTGAAATGCTACTCAGTCTCCAAAGAGTCTTTTTCAGTCTCTAAAGAGCCTGAGAAACAGGATCTCCAAGGTGATATTCCATTTAAAATCAATTTATAATAAAAAATAGATGCATTATGCAATCTGTGTGAATGGAAAAGATTTGAAGGTAGATGTCAGGCTGAAGACTTTCATTTGGGCACAAATAACATCAAGAATGGGAGGAAAACATGTCCAAAAAATTACAGCTTTGCAGTCACTAAACTATTCTAAATGCTGATCACTGTGCTTTATTTGAGCAGTAAACTTTAAGGTATTTTATGATTTTCCCTCCTCTAACTTGACTGGGAAATATCGTTGTCTTGGATTTTAGTTAACAATTGTGACTTCTGTGAGTCCTGGAAAAAACAGAACCCTTCTCTATACTTTGCAGATAGTTCAAATGAATACAGGGGAAAACAAAATGTATTTTGCTTGATGATGTTGAACATCTCCTTCCTTTTCATTCAAACACAGAATGAAGAAAATACCATGACAAATCTTTTCTGAATTAGTGGGAATTTTGTTTGTGCAAGCTATGGAAGAGATTTGGATCATTGCTTATTATTTTTGTAGCTTGTTCCATCTATTTATCTGTCCATTTAAATGCCCCTCATCACCTGAGCACTTAAGATTTGAGGCTCTATTCTGAGTCCTTGTGGCAGATCAGCCATAACAGAGTTATCATAACAGTTTATCTGTGCTACAAGTTTGCTTGCAGGTGGTTATTTATTACCTTTGCTGCTTGGGATCTTGTAATGCCCAAACCCAAGGATAATCTGTTATGTTTGTTCTAAATTAAAAAACTGCTATATGCAGGGACTGTGGAGACAGATAATTATAGAAAGAGCACCATCTATTGTCAGGTAAAAACACCATGAATACTGTTTATAGGCATAGAGCTTCAACAATGTGGAAACACCTGTGGGATCTGTACCTATTCCAGAAGCTAAGCAAAAAGTATTTTGAATACTTTTGCCCCAAGACGAAATGGTCTGGGGGCAATGAATCCTCTTATGTCATAAAATATGAGACATTGTAATTTATATCAGGTTAGAAGGTTTTATGCCTGTTTCTTTATAGGGTCCTGTTAGAAGAAGTGGATCATGAATGGAAACTGAGTCACAGCTTGATGAATGGGGACAACTGTTGTGATTAATGAGATTTTTGGATGACATGGAAGCATAAAAAAAGTAATGAGAAGGCCTGGCTGGCTGCAGGCAGCACTCAGCTCTAGCCATGGTGCAGTTTGTGCCCAAACACAGAAGCTGTACGGTGTTTGGGCTCTGCAGCCTTCATCCAAGATGGGCAGAGCACTGCCAGGCAGCCAAGGCTCTCTGGGCCACGCTTCCTCACCTGGTACAGACTAGCTCAGACCTCCTGCTCTTACTCTGCCTGCCAGCAGACACTGATAAAGCCTGGTCTGACTGGTCTGAGCTTCTGAGATTTGTATCTGGAGGCAGTAAGAAGAGGAGACAATTCCTCAGTGACTATTTGGAAAGACTGCTTCATTCCAGGCAATACGAGTTACCATGCCAAATACTTCAGAAATCATTTATTTGTCTTTCTGCGTTTTCAGTAGACAACCTAAATATTGGTTTAATGTCTTAATAGAAGTGAAGGACGGTGACTCTCCCGACCGGCTTGTGTGGCCTTTTCTGCTGCAAACAGAAATGAGAGAAGGTGCCAAACAAAGCCAAAAGGAATGAATACTATCTTTTTTGCCTTTCTTTCATAAGCTTTCCGATGCCAGTGAACCTGCCTTTGGATTTCCACATACAGAGACAAAAGATAAGAATATAAGTTTTCAGGGACATCTCAAACCATCAGAAAAACCATTTCATCAACTGCTAATGTCAGCTAATGGCTTGGGTACTCAGCATGTGCAGTGGTTCCCTCAGAAGCACACCTATCAATAAGCAGAAAATATAGCATCAGAGAGATTTAAGGAAGGCAGTATTTTTATCCTCCAAATAGATGCATTTATAAAAGAACATGCCTCTACCAGGAGGCTTGTATATGAGGACTGGAGTGAGGAATAAAGCAAAATACAGAAATTAATCCAAGCCACTAGAGAGAAATCTGATTATAGTAGAGGTGAGGGAAAACAGGTCCTGTGTGAGCCAAGCAGCCAAGGGATCTCTAAAACCCACCAAATTGTCTGCAGGTAGACAAGCACCAGATGGGTATGAGCAGGGAACAGATGAGGGATGTGGCAATGAGATAATGTAGGCAGCTGTTAGCAGAACTCACCAGTTTGCTTGTGTGGTTCTCTGATGAGTGAAAGTCCCTCTGATCCCTGCAGTGACTGATTGTGAAGCGCACTGTGCTTGGTGACTGATGCAGAGAAAAAGGGAAAAGCATGTTGAAGCAGGCACAGGGGACCTGACCATTTTGTCTTGATTCCGAAAACTACAATTCCCTGGAATCTGAGCTAGGAGTGACAACTTCACAGTGAAAAAACCACAGCAGGGCATCTCAGTTTTCTTGGCTGCCTGGCTAGGTTTGTCTGGCCATGCTGCAGGTTCTTGATGGCCTCTCCTCTCATTGCTGCTAGAGTCCCCCTGCCAGCAAACAATGGGGTCTGACAAGTGCAGCACATGAAAGACAGTACAGTGTCTGGGGATGAGCACTTCCCAGCCCTGTCAGAAAACACTGCAAAGCCCCTCCAGCTTGGTTCAGGCCGGGGAAGAAGTGGGCAGATGTGATGTATGTCACCCTGTTCTTTTAAAAGTTTTAAAGTTCTTTTAAAAGTTTTCTATGCCTTCTGATGTTTACATATTTCTACTAGAGTTCTTAGGCACCGTTGATATAAATAATGATTGTTTTGCATTCCTCTTTGTGGGAGGAGAGAATTGATAGACTGTTGGTTTGACCAGTGTAGTTAGAAAAGTAGTAATTTCATCCTCCCATCCACTGTCACTTTTGGAATTCTATATATTGCAAGGACAGAAATAAAAGTTACTTCCTTTTACTCTTTTGATCTTAGTGTGTATGAGTTATTATGAGTCACAGTGAGACAGATGTACTTTGTATGGTGGCCCCAAGATTACAAGTGCACAGCAGCCTGTGATTGCCCCATTCCCATGAGAAGGGCCTGAGCCAAGGTGCAAAGCAGGCCTCTTCCCTTTCCCCTTCCATCCCAGATCACCTCCCCAACTGTCTCTTACCTGTGAGGAGCACTTTGGGCACAACAGATGCAAGGGAGGGAAAAAGCACTTCCTGAAACAAATTTCGTGCAAATCCCAGGCTATGAGTCAAAAGCAACTTTTTTACACTTCCAGTCTCCCATCTGCAAATGCAATTGAAGTGAATAAATGAAGGAGCAAATATCTTAATGAAGCACACAAAAGCCTTTTTTTTTTTCCTTTCATATTCAACATTATTAATTGATTCAAAGGTCAAAACACTGTCTGTGTGGTCAAGCATCAGAGAAGTTTGATGATTACTATATTTTCCACAAGGAATTTTAATAAATATCATTATTATTATTCCAAATTTATTGTATTTTTAACCATTGAAAGGGATAATGGTGTTTCACATCTTCCCTGAAAGAAGTCAAGGACCGGAAGTACATTTGAATAGAAATCTCTGTCTCTTCCCTTATTGGTGCCAAACCACAGTGCCTTGTGTTTTTCTCTTCCAAGCCCATGACTCAGGAGATTTATGCAGCATCAGTAGCTGCACTCACAGACCCCTTTTTTCCCCTCAGTGGTGCTAGATTTGAAGGAAATAAATAGATAAGTACAAATCAAGGCAAAACAAACCTTGAAAATACATATGCTCTGACATGAATACCTAAACCAGGTCAAGTACAAGAACCAAGAAAACTTCCCTTGTAAGCAGTGAAAAGTGATTTTTTTAAACCATTGTATCAGTGTAAATAATCCAAAGAAGGGTATTGCAATGGAAAACATTTTTGTATTATTTTTATCCAAGCAGTCTGCGTGGTGTCAGATCTTATATTTCCTTTGAAACACACTGAACCTGAGAAAGTGTGGGATTAAACTGCTCCATCGCCTCTGTAATCTAGTGTGACTCCTCTCTCTTCCACTCTCACCTTACTTCCTCCTTGATTACATGACAGTCTTACACAGACTTTTCCATCACTAGGTAGTAAATTGCTTCACAGTGATGAGGGGTGTTATAGTCTGCATTTCCTGGTGAGTGAAATAAGACAGGGAAAATTGCTGAAACCATCCAGCAGCAGAGCTGAGAGCTGTACCCAGCCTTCCAGTCCTTTCTTGGAGCCTGTCACCTACATCAGCTAATATAATATGTTGTAAAGAAATACAGTGGAAATACTCCGGCTTTCATTTACTACCTGTTGAATGTTTCACTTGCAATTGCATTATATAAACTTGATAAGGGAAACAGCAAAATAATAATACTAATAATGCCAAATTCTACAGGGGAAAAAAGGGGGAAAGGTAAGAACGAGGTGCAACCCGTGAAAAATATCCTGAGAATTCATAAATACTGGAAGGAATACAGAGAAGAAAGCAAGAACCTCTCCCCTGTCAAGTGGAGCAAGCTCCATCCATATAATATTCATTCTTCTTGCTAAGGTTTATAAAGAAATGTACTTTTAAACCTCAAGCACATGTGTGAGAAACTGGCGTGAGTTTCTGGAGTTGATAAATTTGTTTGTTTGTTTAATTATTTACTCTTCTAGACAACATTAAATGAAGCTTTATCTGATGGGATTCTAGGCTGGAGTGTCAGAATTCAGAGAAAATTGTGCAGAAAAGGGGAAGTGACAGCTGAATTCTCAAGTTCTAGCTCTGTTATTGGCTTGACTGCAATGGAAGGAAATGCTGATTAGGTGATGAGGACGACTGAGAAACCATGGCTAGAAAGGGAAAATGAGTCTCATCTTTAATATTTGCATTCCCCTCCGTAGCAACCTGTACCTAAATACCTACCCTGTGAAATTTTAAGTGATATCTAACTTTGATAAAAAACAATTGTGACATCATTCCCAGATTACATCCATCTGGTGATTTACAGGATGTGTACTGAATGTATATCACATTAAACAACACAAGAATTTTTATCTTTAAAAATAATGAAGATTAAAAACAACCAAAAAAAATTTTCCTACACCCACATCATCCTTTTTCAATTAAAAAAAAATAAAACAGAGAAAATCTTTCAAATGTAAGAAACAAGCCTATTTTTCAAAAGGATGACTAGTTCCACATGGAGTTTAGTTTTTGATAAATCAGTATTTCCAGATGAAAAATACTTTAAAGTGTCCTGAATGTTCCACTTCCTGAACTGAGCTCCAATGGTGCTCCATAAGGGCTGGCACCACAAAGAGCTCCATCAATGCAGTTGTGGAGCTCTTCACAGTGACACGAGGAAGTCAGCGGATCTGGGCTGTCCTCTGGCTTCATTAACAGGACACAAAAGACAGGGACAAAGAAGAGACAGAACTACTCCTGCCAAAGACACTGCTACATTAGACCTCAGCAGATCTTTATTCACCTACTGGCATACCCCCAACTTTTCCTGAGAGTTCAGGGAAACAATTCAGCATGTTCTGATCTGTGTCTCGAAGGAAGTATCTTAAGTCTTCTCTTTTTTCCCATATTCATTTGTAAGAGAATAATTTCATCCAGGCAGGGCTGTCTCTAACTAGCTATCTGATAGGAAGAGATAACATCCAGCTGAGGGAGGCCCTGACCTCATCAGCTCATTAATGTAGGATAAACAGTAAAGAACAAGAGCACATTGCCAAAAGGCCTTCTTTTTCTGGGGCTGCTGATTTGGAACTGTTTGCCTGAATTAATTTGGTCTACAAGAATTAGTACCGAGGTAATGATTACATGAGCCACCAGACCTCTTGGAAGCCTAGGTGAGCATGGACCACATCCCAGCAGGGAATCCTTCTTCAGCTCCCCCTTCTTTAGCAACTGTCTGAGTTTGTTCTTCCTGCATGCAGCTTAGCAACTCTGCTGATCATGGGCATGAGAAATCACATCCCCACCACGGCAGGGAGAGGTGTGACTTTTGCATATGTCATCCCTAACCAGGAGGGCAAATGGACAGAGGAGATATTTCACCAGCTTCCTAGCCTTTGTATTTCCTGAGGTTATCCAGCATACTCAATGGCCACTGGTAGTAAAAAAGTGTTTGCAGCCTTCCCAAAGCAGTGTCACATAGCATGGCAGGCAACAGGCTTGGGCAAGCTCTGCAGGGGAATGTGGAAGTCCTCTCAGTAGCAGCAATAAAGGCAAGAGTTTCATGAAACTAGGAACTCTCATACCCTTGTTTCTGTGTGCTTCTCTAACCTATCCCATTAGCTCTCAGTGTGATTGCATCTTACAACACAAATGTGCTTTCACAGTGCAGCCAGCTACAAAGGAGGAACAGCATTATGCTTGCAGAAGGGAAGGATCTTAGAAACAAAAATAAGTCAAGCTGATACTTGTGCTCAGGCCAGAGGAGTTTTCCCCTGCTGGAGACTTGTTGAACTAGAAGGTAAGGAAGTCAAAGAATCATCAGGAAGGAGAAGATGCAACTGCAGCCAATGCTCTTTGTGGTCACAGTTTCAGCAAAGCATCACAGACATGTGTTTGCCCTGTGCTCCTGGAATTCCTGCTCTAGCCTTCTGAAGAAAGTTTCCCAGTCTTTCAGCACTTCATCCATGGGTAAATTAAGAGCAAAACCTTAGTGACCAAGGTCTGACCTCTAGACAAATGCCCCACTCCCATAAAGTAGGATTTACAGGGAAGATTTTGGAGTAGAAAAGGTATTACCCTGGAAAATGAGAAGGGAAGAGAAAAAGACAGAGCTGCAACTAAGCTGAAAATTAATGGAAGGTTATGGACAAGGTGATAAGAATAAATAGTTTGTTGAAGACTGGAGGAATAATGGCATTTCTGCACAGTTTTGGGCCTTAAGGAACTACGTCTTTCCTTCAGGAATTCTAAGGAGATTGGAGGCTCAAATAGAGGGGAACAAGAGCTTTGCAGTGTGAGGGCTCAAGCGTGCATGGCCATGTGTGCTTGCCATGAAAATAATTGAGTCATTCTCCCTCTGGAAAAGACAAAGAGAGAGCAGCTCAGGCCATGGCTTTGGGGAAATCAGCAGATGCACAGAGCAGCAACGCTGGTATCCTGGGCACCTGCTCTTTCCAGCAGGGAACCAGCATATTCCTATATTCCTTTGGAGTTGTCTGGTAATTTTCTGTTTCAGACCAAATCCTTAGGAGAGAAGGAGGATTTGGCAGGGCAAAAGAGCAGTCTGTGAAGATTTATTTTCTCAAAACTTGGATCTGACTTTCATCCACCATCTAATATGTTCAAATGTTTCTTTCACCTCCTGTGAAAGCAATGCACACACACAGATAATACTTTTGCTACTCCTTTTCGTAGTATTACTATTTATATGAGAATTGCAAGGCTCTTTGCAAAGAAAGGCTCATATCACCATGGGAAAAGGCCAGAATCCAGGATAGAAGCCATTCTTTCAAGGACATACAGCTTTAGTGCAGCAAGATCAAAACTTGATTCCAAATTTCCAAGTTCTCTAAGCCTGCTCCAGCACATCACTCTGTGTGCAACCTGCAGCTGAAGCCTACTTTGAATTAAAAATAAACCAACATCAAAGACCTTCTGCAAGCATTTTTAAATTTTCTTCATGATGAAGTGGTTTGAACTGCCCTGGTTTTAATATTGTCTTCAGCATTTTCATGGATTTAAATCTTACCTTCAAATATTATTGTAGCACAAAGAAAAAAAAAAAAGAAGTTTTGTTTCTTTTTGTATAAGAGAACCAAGCTTTACTTATGCAGTTATAGAAGATTAGTGAAAAGGGCCCAAACCTGCAGAAATCCAGGCTCCAGAACCACATGCTTGAAATTATCTTACAAATACCTGTGCAAGCAACACATCCCTGTCTTTGTCACACAGGTATGATTCCAAGAGCTGCAAAAAACAACCAACAGCCCAAAGACCTGGGCTGAGCCTACTAACTGCTTCAATAGCATTTTCCAGAATCCAAATGGTGACATCAAGGCAAACTGCCTAAAAGTTCACCTTTTTCTTGTCAGAGGTTTTTCTTTTTCTTTTTCTTTTTTCACCTTTTTCTTTGCCTGCCAGCTAAAGACTGTGTAACTCCTCTGGCTTTCACTTCACGAGTCTCTGAAAGCTTATTTGAGGTAGTTCTGTACCCTTTCCATGCTCTTCTTGGCACTTTGCTTTTTGCTCAGCTGGGATGGAGACCCACCATAGCCATGTCTGAATAGGATCAGCCTGCTGCAGGCTCCTTGGGACAGATCGGCAGCTAAATGATGATTTAATTGATTTTAGTAGTGTTCTGATTTTTTAATGTACCTTGGGAATGGGTAGTTTGGGATAAAGAAATTAGTCTTTTCTCTTACCCACCTTTTATTTTCTCCTCAACAGATTTTAAAAGCCTACCCAGGAAGCAAATCTGTGCTCGTATGAAGGAGGTGTTTGAGATTTCAGCACACACCCAGCTGGTTTTATCTGAACCTGCACTCCAGGAGGACAGAGTTCCACCTATGTATTACTTGCCATGTTAGGGGGTCCTAACTTTAATGGGTGATTTCCATTTGTCTCCAAAAACATACTCCAGGTATAGAGGCACAGAGAAGAGGCTGTGAGACTCCCCCAGCACATGTACACAGGTAAAAAAAGAAGTTCAGTTTTCTTCTTTGAGATTTCTTAGACCTTCCTGTGCTTCAGTATGTGCAGTGACATTCACCAGAGAAGCAAATACCCTGCATTAGTCCATGAAGGAGTAAGAAATAGCTTCCATCTCTAAGCTGGAATCCTACAAGGATGGTTTCCTTCATGGTATTAAGATATATTATATTAATATTAATATATATATTAATAAATATGATGATTTATTTAACTTGTTCTCAACCTCAGGGATCCTGCTGGAGCATGGTGCTACATCTCAGCTGGACACAAATATCTCCAGCAGAAAATTGCCACAGATATCCAATCAGTGCTGCAAGCAACTGCTTTTAGCCCTTTGCCTACTTTTACCCTAGGATTTACTCCTAGGGTAAATTATTGGGGTGAAGGTTTTTCTCTTTGCACAGAAATCTTTGAAACCGCTGGCTCTTCAGACCAAACAGAAATATATGGGATGGAGCAAGGATCTGGTGAAAAATTTTCTCACCCCAGATGTCAAAATAAGGAGAAGAAAATACATTGGTAAAGCAATGAAGCAGTGCCAAACTTGTAGCACTGCTCATACTTAGGAGTAAGCCCTCAGAGAGGGATCATGCTCCCAGGTGCTGGAGGGGCTCCAAAAACCAAACAAAATGCCTGCTGTCCTGCAGGGAGCACCAGCACAGGTGGTTGGCTCAGGATTGTATCACAAGAGCAACTGAGGACAAGCAGCTCTGAGGCTTCCTTCACACTCTTCAAGAGCCCACACTTCTTGTTTGCAGCCTGCATTGAGGCACACCTCTGGTCTTGCAGTTCACCAGCTTGAACTGACCTGAATTCTCTGAGATTTGTAGCTTGGTTTCATAATCCTTTTTCTGAGCAGTGACTGGAAACTGCCTTTCTTTCTCTAAGAGTGTATCACCTGTGGAGCCATGCTGGAACAGGGACTGCTTAACCAAGTCATGCAGAAGCCAACAGCTTGCACCAGAGGGGCAAGAGCTCTGTCCCAGAAGACCCCAGTGATTTTTTTTTATTGTCTTGGGAGAGGGATTCAGTTCCCTCCTCTGCCTGGGGAGGTTTGTGTTTGATGTCCTCCTCCAGCAGGACTGCTCTGACAATCAGCCTAGAGCAAGCCACAGGGAGTGCAGGTCCCGAATTGCAGTCAAGCAATGGCTCCATTCACATCCTCTGATGAACCTAGCTGGCATCAGCTTGCAGGAGCAATCCCTTCTTGCAGAAGCAATTTCTTTACTAAGAAATTATCTCATTTTCTCCTCAGCGTACACAGTGAATTTCAAGTACTCGTATAAAAAGGTGTTTCACTATCCATCTGTACCTGGAAATCATGGCCTCAGCAGCTAATCTATGCCTCTACCATCACTGCAGTGAAAAAAACTCTCTGTTGGTGCAAAACCACAATAGCAGTGCCAGCAGAAGGGCGGGGAGCGAGGCAAATTCAGCTGTCTCTATTCTGTCTTCCCTTTTACTTTATAGGAAAACAGGATTTAATGCTCTACTGAACAAATCAGGTCCTTCAGTTCTGCAAAGCTCCCCAAAACAGAAATTAATGACAACATATATTTCATTCTTAGATATCAAAGTACTCTGTACATGTGGCGATTACATCGTTCCCTGCATTTTTGCAATGAAGAAACTCTCAAATATGTGTCTCTGATCTGCTGAAGACTGTGCTATCTTGACTGACACTCTAAAAGCTGGTTCTGGGAGGCTAGAGAAAGGAGGGAGGGGTGAGGACAGCCGAGGCTATGTCTCAGGCATTTAAATTAGTCTCCAAACACTCAGGAAAATATACCCTGCCAGTGTGCCTGCAAGTGCTAAACGGGAGCTGAGTTCTTACAGGGAGCCTGACAAACGTGGGCATAGCCATCATTTATTGGCCACTAGAAACAGAAATGTGGTGTGCAAGTGAACTGCCAGCCACTTGGTAATCGAAGAGCACTTCACTGTATTTATCAGTTCTATGACCAAGAACACATTATTTTTTAATAATTGCTCCATTCACAGCCTCGCCACCACGTACTGAACTCAGACCATTTAAAAGCCATTAATTAATAATTTATTACTGATTACACTTTACAATGTCATCCCAAATTGCTCCTCTGGTGGTGGTAGTAAACATGTCATGGCAGTCCCTTGTTCCACATGCCAGAGGCCAGAACATCACCTGTCTCTAATGGAGCATTACTCACCAAAAGTGCACCAGTTCTTTATTGTGGCAGCAGCTCTGGAGCTCAGAGTAGGATAATAGGATAATCTCATCCGTGGTATAACCCTGTCCCTCAGGATATATAATATGGCTGTGAAACCCCCAGCCAGGACTGGGAGGGGGCAGTGGGGGTGATCAGACTGGACTGCTTGGAAACTACTCCAAGCCAGATGAAAATGTGCCCTTTTCAAGGACTGGAGTAGAATGGTATTTCCTCTCTGGCCTTCCCTGAAGACACCTGGAGCAATGAACCTCCCCCTCCTGCTAAGGTTTTTTCCCAAAAGATCTTTTTTTTTTTTTTCAGAATTTTCTGGACTCTTTTGCACTACTAACTAGACCCCTTCTACCTCAGTCCCAAATTAACCATTTCAGCATGAGAATATTTCTGGCATAGAAACTTTCTTTTTCAAGCCACATGAAATAACTTCCTAGGTCTGCCTCTTCCATTAACTCTTCAGATCTCCTGTGAAAACTTCTTTTCCACTTTGATTTTTTGCTCCACCACTGGTTCCTCCCCTTGATCTGTTCTAATCTTCATAAATTATTCACCATCCAACATCCTTCATGCCGCCATTTCCTGTAATTTATAGTGTCTACTATGTTGTATTATTTAACACCAAAAAGCATTTCAGGGTTCAGCTTTAGATGTATCAGGAAAGATGTAATGAATTGTGTTGCATTGTATAAAACCCTCAGCAATGAAATGGAAAACGATTAATAGCTTGGTGGTGATCATCCTGCTAATGTCTCAGTCTTTTGTGCCTTGTCACATTTATTCCACTGCAAAGCAGGACAGGAGCTTTTAACTTGTTTGCTTCTCTCTGGGAAATAGCTTTTTTTCCTTTTTAAATAACACCACATGCTTGTTAATGGAGTATTAATAATAACCATGTTATTACCTTCTTCCATCAGACAGGGAAGTCCACTAAATAATTCCCAGCAAAATCTCAATTCCAGATCGTAAGTGCAGAAGGAAAGATCACCACTTTTGGCAGTTTTTTCAGCTTTCATCATATTGTCATATCAGACTAAATTATTGAAGATGACTGGCAATTTACATATCTCTTCTCTAAGTCAAACAAGCTAGACTTCACTGTGTTATTCTTCACTGCATTCATAAATCTAGACTACCAATCCAACTTGTTTGCACAGTATATAATAAAATGAGAATAAAATAAAGGCTTTTTTGGCAGGTGTCGCTGAACCAAAGCCTGTTCCAGGCAAAAAGAATAAAAACTATGCCAGCATTTCTCACCTGGTGAAGGACATCTTGTCCACAGCCTCTTAACTCTTTCAATTTCAATGACCATATGACTAATAATACATTAATTTGCCTAACATTTTGGGATTAATTTTGTTGGGTTACTCTGTCTTTACACCAGAGTGAAAAAGAGGAGAATTAAGTTCATTACTTCATATTGAAAGAAGCACACAAGTGCTATAATCTAGTTTTGTTCTTGAGCAATATTTTACCTTTCTATTAAAACTCCCACCAGCTACATTTTAAATGTGCAATGTTCAAACACCTTCTGCAACTACATCAGACATCGTTTATGCTGTGTCTGTGAAAGGCAAGTGTCACTTTTTACATTTTTACATTCTCATTTCAAAATTATTCCTCTAATGACCAGGATAAAAAAAAAAAGTATTATTCAGAACTGAGTTATAGCTTTCACTAGACACAGCAATGGCTGGACAGGATACATGGATTTCTTACATGCCATGTAAACATTTGATACAAATCTAGATCTTCAGTAAAAAAAATTACTGAGAGGAGAATAACAGAATTTCACTCTCAAGTCCTTAATGAAGATATCTATATGCAGAACCTACACCCCTACTTTGACATCCACCTTAAGTGGATTATTTTTCAGAAATACAAGTCACACTGGATCTGATCTTGTCTTACAGGTTCTGAAACCAAACTGCTCCCAGCTAGCCTTGGAAAGACGTTTTATGGTTTTATTCAGCTATTCCCTGCTTTCACTGGGAGCAGCTAACACCACTGTTTTCCAATAACTAACTCTTAAAGTGCAAATCTAACACCAACCTAGTCTGAAAACCACACCCTTTCAATATGACTCTATATGGGGAACATGATCTCAGTTTTTAGATTCTCTGTACTACTAATGCTCTTTCCACAGGAAAGTTACAATCTTTAATTCCTTAATCATATTATTCATCTGGTTTTGCTTATTTTAAACTACAATGAATTAATTTTCTTTCCTTTGATAATATGTCAGTTTCACATCTACTGTCCCAGTTGTGTGTCAGCTCGGTTAGCTGTGCTCAGTTAAGATATCACAGAATCCCAGAATGGGTCAGGCTGGAAGGGACCACAGTGAATCCTCTGCTCCAGCCTCCCTGCTCAAGCAGGGTCATCCTGGAACACATGGCACAGAATTGCATCCAGGCAGCTCTTGAATATCTCCAGGGAGGGAGACTCCACAACCAATCTGCCGTGCTCAGTCACCTGCACAGTAAAGAATTTCTTCCATGTGTTCAGATGGAAATTTCTGTGCCTCAATTTCTGCCTGTTGTCCTTTGTCCAATTGCTCAGTATCACTGGCTTCATCCTCTTGGCACCCTCCCTTCAGATACTGATCAAAATTGGTGAGGTCCACTCACACTTGTGTCTTCTGGAGGCTGAACAGGCCCAGCCCTCAGCCTTTCCTCGTAAGAGAGGTGCTCCTGTCCCTTAATATTCTTTGTCACCCTCTTCAGGACCCATTCCATATCTCTTATACTGAGGAAATAGTCTCTTGTACTGAACATGGCTCCTCATCATAATAAGAGCACACCACTTAATATTTGGGTTGCCTTGATATTATTTTTCTTGCAAAAGCCAAAGACCACAAAGTGTAATTACTGATTCATATATAAGCAAAGAATAATCTCGTAAAAAGCGTTGTAGATGTATTAGAATGCCTTAAATGTATTTAAACAGGATTAGGAATGGGAAAAGTAATGAAAAGAAACCAACATAAAACTACTGCCTTTCAGATGGATCTCAAAATTCACCATCATGTAGAATATCACACCTCTGCTCCAACTACATAAAAGCAAGAAAAATGCACACAAGAAAAAAGTACATAAGGAAAAGAAACTTCTAAATTCTGGCACATGAATGCACCAGCAATGTGCATTAGAAAACTGGTTATTTCTTACTGTTAAAGCTTTCCTTTCCAATTTTTAAGAACTGGAGACAGATTAATCCAGCATTACCTCCAGGAGAGAAGTAAGTAAGGAAATCACAAGATAATGAAATCCATAGTTAAAAATAAACAACAGAAGCCCAGAAAGGTACACTGTCTATACTTTTTGTCTATGGGACTGCAGGATATTATTGATTATGTAATACTAGGCTGAGAAAATTAAATGAGGCAGCAAATTGCAGAATCAGTTGGTAGCTACCCTCAGTAGTCCAAGTCCCCTCACTGAAAGGAATCCCAATAGGAGATATTCCCTAGGTAGTTTCTTCTCTTTGCACTGATGTTAGTCCTCCACATTTATAAGGCAAATTTCTCATGCAAATGTTGCATGGAAAATTGCCAGGGCATAATGGTTTCTGAAACCATTTGTTTAGCAGTTGGTTTGTGGTTGATTAAAACCTGATGGCTCATTATTTTTTCCTAAATAAATAGGCCAGTCTAACAAAAGCCATTACCATTCTGCCTCCCTTATACCTGCACAGCGTCCCTCGGATGCGTGCCACCATCCCTTCCCCTGCAGTACATCCCTCAAATGGGTCACATCCCTGCTTCTGGTGAGGACTGACAGAGGGAAAGAGCTTTTTTTGCTTTTCTCAGCCTGTAACTACATCCTTACCTCCCTGACATGCTCCAAAGGAACAGGGACACAGGGGACTGTCATTGTGCATTTGTTATGTAGAAAGGAATCAGGGAGTTGCTCCTTGAAGAGGATATGAGTCTTCCCACAGTGGATGCTTCTCCACTGCCTTGGAAACAACCACACTTACCATTGCTCAACAGGAAATAAAAATATTGGAAATTTCTATAAAGGCAAGGTTTAGATAAGCTATTGCAGTTTCTCAGATAAACATATCTAACTCCTTCACAGGCAGCATGCAAAAAGTCTTTATCAGCCTAAGCATAAGTGCAGATTCCACTCAGGTTAGAAAACAAAATCATAAACAATGAGGAGTCTCAGGGTTGAGGAGGTTGAGCTTTTACTACTCTACTTTTGCCACGTTGGTGATGTCAGGAAATAAAAAATATTTTTTTACCAGAAATTTTGTGTATATGTCTAGTTAATCAACAGAAGGCTAGGAAGAAGCTCAGCCTTTGGTAAATGCAGGCTGCTGTGTTGAAAGGAAATCAAGGATGGGACAGAAAATGGCTTCCAAAATTTTGCCATTAATCTTCTAAGGACCTCCACTTACAAACAATCTAGAAGCAAAACCTGAGACACTGAATGTATCTCAACTAGTATGCACACAGATAAATTTTGGGGAACAGTTATTCAATCTTGTTCACGTTTCACCACTCAGAAAGTGAAATAATTCTTTAGTCCACAAAGAATGGTCATGTTGTGATATAGTGCTACTGATATTGGAACAAATACGTGTCATTTGAGAATGAAACTAAAATGAGTTTTAAAAACAGCACAAATACCAAAGAACTTCCTAATGCATGAGATTCAAGGAACCCAAATTGAAAGAATTTAACTGTGTTAATTTAGGTTCTTCGATCCAGCTGCAGAAGGACAAGAATGGAGAAAACACCAATGTGTCAGCAACACAGCTGCTTCCTATGTGAAAAGAACACTGATCCAGTTAAAAGGGAGTTATCTTGCAGCTGCTTAGAGCAGTGAAACTCATGACAAGAACTGACACTCCTACTGGGAGCTGTCTGGGGGCTGACAGGTTTTCAGGGAGGTATCTAGTTCAAGGCCATATGTTACAAGCTGCCCTTAAAGAAGTATTATAGGTGGAGAGAACATCAAGAAAACTGAACGACCTGGCAATCTACATCCAGGGGAGACCAAAGGCACTGTGCAGAGACCATTCTGATGCTAGCTGAAGTGATGCACCCTCATTTGGCTAGTGCCAGTGAAAGACTCAGCAAAGATTTCAGCCCATGGAGCCAACTAAATGATCACTGCACCAGCACACCTAGAGCAGGCAGACAGATGTAACTGCATCTTGTCTGCATGAAGTCCTCAACAGCATATAGTAAAGACCATCTCACAAAGGAAAAATTGCTCCTTAAGACCTGAAATATCTAATATGCTTTACAGGAAATCTGCCCAAGACTTCCAATGTCACAATGGCTGATAATACAGCCTGCTTTCTGCAAAAATCTGAATGCCAAGGAGTTAAGTAGATGGTGTTTAGTCAGCAGCAGCAAGCTGTTTAGTTTATTTTTATTAAAACGTAGCATTATGTGCTATTCCTAGGTAACAGGAAAAGTCCTTGACAAGCTATATGAAGGAGAAAAGAGCACAATAACATATTAATTTTAAAAACAGTAATGGAAAACAAGCTGGTAGAAACTGGTGCTTCTCCTTTCAAGTAGGCTTTTCTTTTCAATGAGATACAGGTTCCATCTTCTGCATTTGAGAAGGCAGCCTGTAGATGTCAAAGGGTCATCTTCCTCAGCCAGCACGCTCCAGTTCTGCTCCTCCCTGAAATAAACCTCTTGTCTCCCTGAAAAGAGAAGTAGCCTTGGACTAGGTGTGATAGAAAGCAACACTTGTGTTGCGTTCTGATTTTTTTTAACTCCGTTCCTTTGCCTCTCCACGAAGAGAGAAGGAAAAAAAAACAACCAAAATCAAACAAAAAAACCCAGCAGCAACAAAACATCACAAAAAAACCATAAAAGATCCCACTGCAGATTAATTCTTGGTGAAATCATTAGGATTTTCTGATAGATAGCATAGTCAAAACATGTTAGTTTACCAGTAATGCCTACAGATACATCCATTTATTTATCTGGAAAAATAGATCTGTGCCTTAATCATGAGTTCAGAGCACTCAAATTCAATCCCCTCCTTTTTCTGTGGCTTTCTTACTGTGATCAAGTCACTGAGTTTCTTTTTGCATTGTTCCCCCATTCATAAATGACAGGTCCCCCACATTGTCCAAGGATATCCTTATAAGGCAAAAAGTGCCTTCATCTGTCCAGCATGTCTACCACAGAGGAAACAGAGAAAAACTGAAAAGGCAAATAGTGGTACCAAATAAACAGTAAATAGAAATATCAAGAGAGTGCATATGGGCCAAAATAATACCACATGACACAGAATAATTTAGAAAACAATAAAATCAAATTCCAGACCTGATTTAGCTCTTCTGGGTAGAAGTCTATACACAGCCCTTATTTTCCAAAGACATCAGTACTGGGGTGGCTTGCACAGCCATAAGTCAATATCTCCCTGGGAGAAGGAGCTAAGGAGATGTGGGAATGACCATACCTGCTGCAGCAGACTTACAAGAAACTGGGAAGACAACGATGGAAAATGTTGATGATTTAAATGAGGACACACAAAGGCAAGTAGCTATGGAAGAAAATGCATCTACTAGAGAGAGAAAGGTAAGATCAGAATAAATGAGAGAGAGCAGGAAAAATCATAATATAGGATTTTCTGTGAAATACAACAGTTTTGTCTTGGGTGGAAAAGATTTAATAATCCAATTGACTAAATAATATATTTTAATAGTATCAATCTCAGCTCTTGGAATCATTTAGACTCTTAATTTTCTAGTCTGCTATCATTTTATCTCAGAGTTTCTATAGTGTCTGCGTTATGTCTTTAGCCATTTATTTTTCAGCTCAGAAAATGCAGTGGCTGATCTTCCTTTTACACTGGGGTAAAGTGCTGCAGAATTCAATGACGATGCTTCCAGTGGCACAAAGGTTTTCCCTTTGCATCTGCTTTTCATCATGTTCTTTCAGAGCTGGGTCTCCATTTGATAGATGCACTGATAGATAGGCTTGAGCTAAATGAAGATTTTTGTTCAGAGTCACCAGTCCCTGTCCTACTCTGAACATACTGTGACTCTGTAATAAGCTGGTGGGGAAAAAAACCAGCTGCAACTTCTAGGTCCCACTTTTGGCCCAGCTGTGTTGCTCCAGACAAGGCAGACACTCAGCCTTCAGTGCAATGCTTTCAACTCATTATTTCAGTGCAATTAATTGCATACAACCATATATAGTGCCTGTTTTAAAAGATCTACTCTCAGTTTAAACCTCTGACTTCCACCATGTCTGAGGTCAGTCTAATCCCACCTCTCTTCTTGAGATTGTTTCTGTGTTCTATCCATGCTGTTCCCAGCAGAATGACTCAGAATTCAAATTCTTTTGGGGGAATCTATCCATACCTCAAGAAAAAGTCACACCCACTGAGGGTGGGAATGATCTTGCTTGACAGCAACTATTTAAAAGTTTGGCAACTCCCTCAATAACCTGGTTGAGATAGAAAAAAATACTTCAAGTAAATTCATTGACCCTGTATTAGGTGGTTCCCTCTCTTCAGCGTCTATGCAAGCCTAGATGATGACCCCAGACTAATTTTTAAATGGCTGATAATAAGGAAAATGAATACTACCCATTAAAGGATGGTAGAAAAAAGCAATAAAACTCCATGTCCAAGGCCCTGTAATTTTTTCATATCCCAGGGATATCAGTATACATGGACCACTGATCACTGTCCTCTTTCTCTGCTATGTTTTGGCCCGTGACATATTCTGCATATCCTTTCACCCTGTTCTTCCCTTCTTAACCCTGAGGTGTCCCATTTTGCCCAGGGCTTCTTCCTGAAGCAAGTGTTCCTCAGAACTCCTGCCTCCATACAGGTCATATCCATCTTTATTCAAACCTGTTGAGATGTTTAAAATTGAAATCTATCACACTTTTGTAATTAGTTTGACTTCAAAGAAAAGCCTTTGAAGCTTTTCTTTAGAAAATAAATGCTAGTCAAAGGTTAATAAACAATAGAAAGAGACAACTCTTAGTAGCTGCAGTCTGTCTCCAGATTTATATTACTGGTCTGTATCACAGTTCCTATTCACTATTATCTAACTTTGCTTGGCTTTTCTTCTGTAAATATTGAATATACTAAGATTTATCCTCCATTCCACTGGGCTGCAATAACTCTGCAAACTAAATACAGTGTAAAACCAGTATAAATGAATGGTAAAAAAGGCTCAATGATCTGGATCCTGATCCTAAGGCTCTCTGTGTGTGCAGAAACTGAGCTTTATTTTGGCATAGATGAGATGAAGTCTGTTCTGGTTCATAGTGTGAATGCTTCAGAAAACTACTGAACAAACACTAGATATCATTTTCTGATTCTGATTATTTACTTTCTTTGCTTCACAAAAATCCCATTCACAGGCCTGCTAGCAGCTTGCATTTCAGGGCTTTTTTTCTTCTTTGTTAGTTAATGAGTAAACATAGGTGAAAAGTTTTTATTTTGGGGTCCTTCCAGTGATGGTGTGACAAGCCAGTGCATTCTTCTCCCTTCCCTACTTCTGTTTGTCTCTCATGCTCTGAGGATTTCAGTATTAAAGCTTTCCACACTCTGCATTACCAGTCTGCAAGTTGCTTTGAAAGCTGCTGGCAATTCTGCCCTCGGCTTTCATCTTTTCTCTTTTGCATCCCTCAGCAGTGGTGATCTGTAACAGTGACTGTAATTAGAAACCACTTTTGAGCCATGTGAGGTTGCAGGGTTTGCTTCTTTTGTTTTTCTGCTTTGAAAAACTCATACATGCTGGTTTCAATGAATGAAGCCAATCTACTTCACTGCCCTGTAACAGAAATACACAAAAATGCAGTTCATACACATTAATTTGTATGGATATGTGTAAGTTCAGAGGTGTGTAATGGACAATTATGTGAATTTGTGCATTTCCCAGGGACACAATATAGCTGGGATTTGGCTTTGTAGCCTCAGATGCAAGTCTTGCTTTAAATATATGGCATAATGGTTCTAGCCTGTTTCTGGGCTCAAGACCCACTCAGAAGAATAAAAAGTTACCTACAACAACAGCAGAGGCACTAAGTTCTGCATGAGGTATTCAGGTTTGAAAGGTGCTCGTTGTCTCCTTTCAGAAATGCGTTTTCACATAGAAGCATTGTGCTGACTCCACTTGCAGCTTGCCACTCTCCAAAGGCAGCTCAAAGCATTGTATTGGGCAACCTGTATTTTCCAAAACTGAATTTCCACACATGAAAGTAGGTAGAGGTCTCCAGTGACCTTTTGAAGGCATCCTGGAAGAAATGACAGAGGCAAGGTACCTCTTATCCTTTTCAGAGGAGATACAAAAAGGGAGTGGAAGCTGCCACCTGGGTCTAGGATCTGCCTCCTCCTCAAGAGGACTCTGAAGCTGACTTCATCTATGTCACAAGGCTGTGGGAGGAGAGACAAGTTCAAGGGGGCACATTGCATGAAAGCAGAGTGCCAGAAGAAAAGATTGGGAGCAGGCGTAGAATGCGTGAGGCAAGGATTTCACTAAATGCCAACACTGTAGAGATGCAAACAGATGCTATCAAAACAGACTGTGATATTGACCACAGCTGGAGGGTACACGTGGAACCTCTTGGAGAGCAGAGAGAGAGAGATCTGCAGGAGGTGAGCCCAGAGCAGCACTTTACTCTGTGAGCGAACAATATCAGGATTGCCTGTGAAGAAAAGGATGAGCCAAGTATTTAACGACTCCCTAAAATAAACTCCAAATACACAGGGCCAAAATACTACTCTGATGGCACCATGAATGAGTTTGCTTTGAACACATGGCTCTTGGCAGGTGTCCTGTCACCCCTGGTTCATGGGGAGCTTCCTGTAGGGACCCGTGAGCGCATCCGATTGAGAGAATCAGTTTGAGTTGTGGAGGACTCAGCCTCTTACACATGCAGGTGCTGGCTGATGGCTGCTGGAATGAGCTATAAGTTGCATGGGTCAAGGTTTTCAGCTCTCCTCAGTTGCTCTGAATCAAAGCAATAGAACTGATTTTGTTTGACTTAGTCCTTTATGGCTGGTCTCTCAGCATCTGCTCTCTGTGCTCCCATCTGCAGTGCTTTCTGGAACAACACCTTCTGGGATTTGTGTGTTGTCATTTCCCATTGTTTCTTGCAAATTTCTGCTAAAGACAGTGCTAAGTTTCTCTTGGTGGACCTTTTTTTTTCTTAGTGAATTTGTTTGCTTGTTCACACTCAGCAGGGATGAAGACACAGAAGGTGCTCTGAGGCTAGAAAGAAACCCCCACTCTAATGCAGTCTGTGCTTGAATCCAGATTTTTGGCTCAAATGCCTGCTTCAAATCCATGTAGGATTCTCAGCTACAGGTTCTGTTTTAACCAAATTAAAGGAACAGGGGAGAGCATAAAATGCACATGCAAATCCCACTATTGCAAATCTCATTAATACCTTGAAATAATTTTTTTTCTTTAACTCTACATGGATACAGGTAGATCCTTGAAGATTTGTTTGATAAGAGGCAATGAAGTGCACTATGGAAGGACCAGTCACCTGGAGCATCCCAAAATATTGGGATGCTCAGCTCTTTCTCAAGTACTTAGAGAAACCTCTTCTTCCCAATCAACCCCACGAGCTTTAAGATTTCTAATGTCTCCAGGAGAAGTCTGGCCTCCTAATGTGTGAGGAGGCACAACAGGAGCAAGGCTGAGTTTGTCCACCTTGTTCACCATCTGAAGTGATACCAAGCAGCCCTGGCTCCTGTAAGCCCAGCACAATGTGAGCACCTGCAGAGGTGCCACCCCTGTGAGCCAGAAACAAAATGGAAGGATTTCAAACAATACCTCTCCATGTCAGGTTAGACTACTGAGCTATGGTTTGGAGTAGTCAAGCAGTGATCCCTCCCCAAAATGCACCTGCCACCCTAATGTTAAATTAATTCCATTTACTACTGAGGATATACAAGACTCACAGACCATCATGATATCCACAGCATCACAGATAAATCTGCCTTCAAAGAGAAGCTATTGTGTAGCTAAGTCAGGGAATAGTCCAAGCACTCTAATGACAAGTGAGTCTTGATGCCATGCTTGCTGTACAGAGAGCAGAGGAGGAAAGCATTAGGAGCTCAGGGAAGATGGTTTTTATCTTGAATCACGGGTGATTACTTCTATTTTATCTTGTGCAGCTCAAGTTGTCACGGAGTATCTGTTCTTTATCAAAGTCTGACCCTGCCTGAGTGGCTTTCTGCACAAGAGTCCCACTGGACAGTGCTGTACTGCCGAGACAAATAGTTGTGTTAGGATTCTTGTCTTCCTTTAATTCCATTCAGCCACTTGTGCTCATATTATTGCTTAGTGTCAAATGGGCTATAAGAATGCCCCTATTATGTATAAAATCAAATACATAATGGAGAACAACTAACCTTACATGTAATCCTTTGAATTATCCACAGTTGGAGGTTGGACCAATGCTACACACAGATGAAAGAAGTCGCCTTTTTCACTCATCCCAAGAGGCTGCTAATCTTCTCCAAAAGGAGCAGATAATATTTTCCAAAACATGCAGTGGTTTTGGGCAGCAGGACTTTGGCACCTTTCTTTAAAAAGAGCATAATTTTCAGAGAGAACTCAGCACCTAGCAGCTAAAAAATCATTATCTATGATGAGATTGTCAATTTTAGAAACCAAAATAGAAATCTTTAAGGATGTCTAAGTATCCAAAAATTTTGATTAGATGATCCAACAAACTAAGGACACTGATGTTTGATCATATGCTGATCACAGTCTGAAACATCAGGAAGTGGTTTCCTCCAGGAAAACGTGTCTGTAGGCATTATTTTCTTTGCCTCTTAGTCAAGTGTCGGTGATGTTTTTGCAAAGTGTACAATATCAGACTAGATGGACCATTAGATAAGGCAATTATTTGGTCAGTAGGTAAACAGACAGATGTTTGTGTTCAGGTTGTGAAATGTAACTCTGTAATGTGTTTCTCATAATGTCGGCACAGCCCGTTCACTTCCAGTGTCCCTTCTAGTTTTGCGAGATCATGTTGAAAATGGCATTTTAGAGCCTCAAGAAATATTTCCTTATGCACCTCACAGTAATGCAAATGCACAGTACCGAATGCCATGCTACATTTATGCACTTCAGGTTTGATAGATGAGGGATACTAATGGAATGTAAACTATCAAATTAAAAACTTTCATATTAGGGATGCCAACAGTGTTTGCTGTATCTAGCAAAGTGAGATGGTGCTTGCAATTTTCTTCTGTTTTCTAATATGATGCAATATGCACATTCTTATATGTCACTTCTTTAAAAAGGCGAACGTGCAATTTTAATGAGGAGGCATTCCAGAATCACCAGAAACTGAATTAGTTTTACATTGAGCAGGTCCATTATGCAGTCTGCAGAAACTGCCAGTTTATTACACTTTGCACACAAACCTTAAGCCTGATATTCCTCTTCCCACCTGTGTCATCTTGCCTCTACTCACACATCATTCATTTCAGTAGCGATACCTTGCCCTAGCCCTGCAATGGGTTAGAGCATGGCAGCAAAGCTGGAGCCACCTCTCACATCCTGAATGTGCAGAGGAGTCAGGGGAAGACAAGTGTGCTGAATGGATCTGAGCCAGAGTCCCAACACCAGCACTCAGCACCTCTCAGCTGAGCCCATGCAGCCACATTCCCACTTGTGAGGATGCTGGATAGAAACAGGCGAGGATCAGAAATGGAACTATGGACAGGCCTGCGGCTGATATTTCAGATCTTCATCTGCACTGATCTCCATCCCATTTGGAAGGAGACAACCATGGGTGTCACCCTGTTCTTTTAAAAGTTTTTTATGCCTTCTGATATTTACATATTTCTACTGGAGTTTCTCACGCACTGTCATGTAAATAATGATAGTTTTGCATTCTTCTTTCTGGGAGGAGAGAATTGATGGACTGTTGGTTTGACCAGTATGGTTGGAGAGGTGGCAATTTCATCCTCCAATCCACTTTCACTTTTGGAATTCTATACATTGCGTGGTCAGAAATAAAGTTCCCTCCTTTTGCTTCCTTTTGCTTCCTTTTGCTCTTTTGATCTTAGTGTGCATGCGTGAGTTATTCTGTGTCATAGTGTGACACATGGGGAAGGAAGGAGGTGAAAAGATGGATCCCCTCCACCTGGACCATTTGTCTGCATTCCTTCTCTCGTGTTTTCATAGTCTAGACAGTTTGCTGGTTGCTTGTCTACTGGAAGGTAAAAGAAGAGAAATAATAAGAGGGGATCTCTTTCAAGAAGTAATTTGCAGAGGATGTTGAGGACAGAACTGTCTCCAGTGGATGTTGGCTCTGTAAAAAATTCCCTAGATTAGCTAACCAGGGACTGCAAAATGGGAAACGAGGGTAAACATGTTTGAAGTGTGGTCAGGCACTCGTTTTTCCAGCAGTTGCTGGTGCAGGTAGTGCAGTTCAGAGCAGCTAACTGCAAGATTAATGGAACTGTTCAAATATTTAATCCTATAAAGGTATTACATTAAATGCTCACTGTAGCCTGCTTGTTTTTCAGCTTGCCAATGTGTGTGTCTGCACATGTGCTTCAACATAGGCTCAGGGTAGGGCAAGGAGAAAATAAATCCCTTATGGCCACAGCTTTTCCCATTTCTTAAATGGGACTGAGAAGCCCTGCAAGGTTTTGGCAGTACAAGGAAGGCAGTAGGTCAGACCTCAGTTCTCCAGGTGGATTTTGCAAGACGTGGGCTTACCATGGGGCTGTTTGTCTGTTCTATACAAATCATAAGGAGAGACAAGCTGTTGATATGAGCTGTGGAATGGTGGAAAAGAGAGAAAGATATAGCTCCCTCTCTCATCTCCCTTAATTTTTAAACTTCTGCTGTGGAAATATGCTCCCATGTCTGAAAAGATTCTGGTCAGTGTAGGAGACAGGCACAGGAATAGACAAATGGTCTGTCTTACCACAGGTCACACTCTCACACTCCTCACCCAATCAAAAACTTGCTTTCTCATCTGAAACACTTCCAGCAAACTGAATCATTATTTAACTCACTCCCATGCCCTGAAAAGACTCTCCTCACTCTTACTCTTTTCCTTATCTGAGTTTCATCCATTTCATCCATCTCTTAGAAGCTTAATTGCTTCAGTCAGCACACTAAAACAAACTGGCTTTTTGAGCCTAACAAGTGGACTTTTTGGATGAGCTTATTGCAACACATGGCATGGACAGAGCAGCACCCACTCTCAGTCTGGCTTGAGGTGCTGTCTTCTAAGGGAAAAGACTTTCATGCCAGCTTTTTCTGAGGGGGCAATGAAGGTCAATCCCATTGACACTGAACAAAATGCTCCCACCCGCTCCTCTTGCAATGTGGTAAAGAAGAATGAGCAAACTTACTATGCTTGGACTGGACTTGTGCCAGAGCCAAGATCCCCCCAGGTCACATCCAACAACACATTTTCATCCAGATCTTTATGAAGCACCAGAAGGTAAGAAAGACAGGATGCTGAATCTGCCTCAGACACACCAGTTTTAACCCTTCTACACCCCACACTTGCCTCTGGCCAGGGGCTGGACCAAAGCCTGCAGCCCATCTCACATGAGGGGACGTGCTGGCCACACGTCTGCTGTGGATTTCTGATCACTGCTGACTATCAGCTGCGGACTTATTATTTGCAAAGTGGCCAGCTCTTGTTTTGGACCTTGCTTCATTGCTTTTCCCATTAGTGACACACGGCAGTTTATTGCATTTATTGTGACTCATCAGGCGCGACAAAGCAGAGGTTTAGGGTGACATCACACAGCCCTCCTAGCCATCACTTACATGCTGTGCATAGCAAAAGCCTCCCAGAGACAGGAAATTGCTTCTGGTGGTAAGAAGTAGCTAGGACATAAAGGAAAGTGTTTTCATCCTGAATTACTCTAGGGAGCATTTTGGTTCTCCTAATGGCTCCATTTAATAGATAAAGCCACAGACAAACAGACAGCACAAGACAGATGTTTACTTGATAAATCCCCTCCTCTCCCCTGAACTCACAAATGGGAGATTTTTCCTCACAGCAAGTTTTTTCCTCACACCTCTTTTCCCCCACATCTTACCTGCCTCTTGCTAAGCCCAGCACAGTGAAGGCTGGACAGGCAGTCAGGCCATTTGCACAGAACATCTAAAAATGCAAGGCACAGCCCAATTTGCCTTTCTACCTATTGAAAAATTTCTGCTCAAATGGAAAAGACAGTGACATGGGGTAATGCTAATAGGGAGAAAAGACTACAGTCTCCCTGCTGTCAAGGTCTCCTTTCACAGTTATATTTTGCTGTGAATAGCCACAAAAAGAAGAGCTGGGAGAGGTTTTCCTCCTCTCCCCAGCATTTTCCTGGGATGCAGGAAAGAAGGTAGGACTGCAGAATTTCAGATTGCAAAGGTACTGTAGGATGCTGTCTGCTCAAAATTCTATTCATAGGAGGATTTACTTCAAAGATAATGCAGGATTTTCAGGGCCTTGTCCACTTGAATTTTTAATGTCTCCAGTGGTGGACATCCACAGATGCTCTGGGCCCTGTTTGGTCCTGTGCCATCTTCTTGGGGAATTGTTTTTCTTTCTAAAGTAGAAATTTTTTTGATGTAACTTGTATCCTTTTTGTCCTGTTCAGTTACCTGTGCACTTCTAAGAAAGGCCCTGTTCCATCTTCCCCATATCCTTTTCTAGCCAGTTGAAAAAGGGGAGTAATATCCCCCTCTGCCTTCTCTTTTCCAGGCTGAACAAATCCAGTCTCTCAGCCTTTTTTATCCTGCACTCCATCTCCTTGACCATCTTGGTGGTCATTCACCCAGAGCATTTTGTTCCATTTTGCTGATGTCTTGCACTGGGTGGATAAAACTGGACGTGGTGACTCTAGATGGAGTCTCCCAGCCCCTGCCAGGTCCCTGAGAGGTCCTGGTGAGGCTGTAGCTCTGCAGCCACACATGCAGAACAACTCAGTAATCCAAACAGAATCTGAAAGCACAACACTTTGCATAGCAATGGGCAGCTGTTGTTACACAAGCAAAGCTTCCTGAATATAATGGAGACAAGCTTGAAACCCAAAAGCAACAAGGAAATCCAAGATAGATATGGGAAAGAAAATAACACCCAAGGGATGACACAGAACAAAGAGGGGGGTTACAGCTGAGTGCTGAATTACCATTTGGAAAACACATTATTCATCCTATTTATGTAAGTACAATAAATCAGTGTAAAGCCAAACAGCCAGGGAATCAGAAAGCTGCAGAGACCTCTGTGGAGGGCAGAGCAATGACAGCCAATAGCTCTTTAAATAATAATAGTGTTTTTTCCTATGGGACTCCCAGTTCATATCTATGCTATGTGCAGCATGCACAGATAAAGTTCCCATGCCCCACAGATGGCTCCAATTTCTTAAATTGATATCTGAAGCTCTTCTTGAGGGATCAGGTTGAGGAATGGAAAAGGAGCATCATAATGGCTGCAATTTTCATGCTGCACAAACCTGGTTTGGTTTGCACACAGGTATTAGGTTGATGATGACTGCACTGAAGCAGCTGCCCTGAGAAGGAAAGTGAGGACTGACAGCTCAATTGAGTCCTGGATTTCTCAGCAAACAGCCAGTCCCACACTTAGGAAAGACTAAGTAGCTCAGGCAAAATGACTGTGAAACAGCAGAGATCTTGATTTACTTCAGGGGAAGTAAAGTATGGACTCCTCACACTTTATTTCATACCTACAGTCAAGCTGTCTTTAAAAGGAATGAGAGGATATGTGAAGGAGGTGTGGGATGAAAGCAGACGTAGTACTAATATATGAATAGATATTTTTCTTCAGCTGTAAAAAATGCAGCAGATTTCAAGTCTCAGACAAAAAAAAAGAGTCAGCAAATCCCTCTATTGTACTAGTTTGAAAGCAAACCAGTGGGAAATCCCAAGTCAGAACTAAAATTTAACAGGAAAACTAAGATAAAGGCAATAATACAGAAACACTAGCTTAAACTAGCAGAGTCAAGATACAACCTGACACCCTGTTGGTCAGGGTGGTGGTAGCAGTGGTAGAAGCAGTCCAATTAAATGGTGGCTGCAATCCTGTTGAAGTGATAGATATGGTTCTGTTGAAGCAGTGATCCTGTAGAATGGTCTGGTCTTCCTCTGAAGGTCCAGTAGTGGTTATGTAGTAGTAGTTATGTCCTCTGGGAATCCCGTAGGTAAGGCTGCCTGTGGTGCTCCAAACCTCATATTATATCCAGGTAGGAATGCTTGGTTCCTCTCAGTGGCCTGCGCATTTCACCATGCAATGGGTAGATGTAATTTTATGAGTCATGCAGTGAGACTTGATGGCCCATTAGCAGAAGAAAGCCCCTGGAGGGAGTTACCAGGGATGAGCCATGGAAGAGGTAAAGAACACTGCCACACTTGGTTTTTAACAGCTCATGAAGATGGTGATAGAAGACATACTTTTGGTTTCATCTTACATTGCAACCATCCTCAAGCTTCCTTATAGATTCTGATGGTCTACACAGAGGTAGAGTGGTGGGCAGGTGGAAGGCATTTCCATCTTGGAACTACAAATCCAGAATCTAAGAAGGCTTTAGTGACAAGAACTAATCTCAGAAGTGGAATCTCTTTGTTTTGTTGTTGCAGAAGCACAGGGTCAGCACTTTGCTGTATGAGGCAACACATACAGTGAAAACAAGGATAATTCTTTGCTCCACCAACTGGCAAACCCAAGGAGAGACTGTCATTGTTGGTTTTTGTTTTCTTTTGTGGCACACTTGATCTCTTTTCCAGTGAAAGTGGAAAATATGGTAGGTGGATCCATCACAATCCTAATGCCAGAAAGTTTGCCAGTTTTAATTGCTCAGGCATTTTAGCAGTGGTCCTCAGGAGTACACAGGTACATTGATGCAAAGAGGTGAGGCAGGCAACAGGATGGAGGAAAACAGCAGAGGTTCAGACTCCTGAGGAAGTGAGGTGACTTGCCCAAGGCCATCTGGACATTTGTGTCAGAGTCAGAGCCTCAGGACTGGAGCCCTCAGTTGTTTCCCTAATCACAAGACCCAGGTTCTTCCTAAGTTAACAACAAGCTAAGCAGGTGGTTTTTTTTCCTTTGTCCTGCCTACAGTTAGTGACAGATGGGGTCACAGCCTTCCTGGGATGGTGTCACAAGATGGGAAAAACACAGAGCCTGCCCAGACACCCTCTGCCCATGCTAGGTCTCAGCCTCTCAAGCAGGCAACATGATGAGGACAGAGCAAGACTGCAAGGCTGTGGGGGAATGTCTCGGATGCAGACTGGGGAATGTGAAAAAGGGGCTGATTGAATTGCAGATCGGGTGTGTAGGACATGACAGCTTGGCCTTTGAAGCAGGCACAGTGCCCCACTGGCAAGGCTGTCACTGCAGTTCAGACTGCAGGGGGTCACTGGGTCACACTCTGAAAGAAGGCAAATGCTGCAGGAATTGTTTGCCTGAATATTTAAGACTGCAGCTGTGCACAAAATTGAACACTCAGATATCTGAGTAACCCTTGGCTCAAGCAGTTATGCCTACACATTTAAAGATGTCAGCAATCACAGGTCTGTGCAATGGTGGCACAAGGAGAAGAAAGCTAATCAATATTAGCAGAATTAAGACTGGCTAAACAGCTATTCCCAATTCCCTTTCACTCCCTCCAGTGTTTCCAAATGCCCGTTGTCCAATAGAAAATAATTCAACAGTTGCTAAATCTCTATCTTGGCCAAACTAGTAATTCTAGTTCATCTTTTTATTGGAGGGGCAAGGTGTGTAGCAATGAAACATAATACATTTTATTAGGTCATATTATTCTTCTCTCCCACTTTCCCAAATGAAAGAAAGTGCCTTTACATTGAATTGTCATTTGCTGCTCCCTTCAGATCTCACACACTTCAGAGACTTCCTTGCTGCATGAATCCCTGGAAAACATCACCTCATTCTAGCTGCAGTGGCACTTTTGTTACAGTGACAATGCAGCAGCTGGGTGTGGAGGTTGAGGTCAGAATTCTTCACTTCTGGAAGAAGTGGGTAATTGTTAACCAGCCTGAGAAGGAACTTGCAGGTGTGGGAGGTTACACCAGCAGCAGGTGTTGTACCACCACTGGGCACAAAGCTTGGCAGGCAGCATCAACCCTCATTCATGCCTGTCCATGTTATACAACACCCAGCAGAGTGACCTCAATTTGCCACAAAAAAATAGCAATAAAATCCGATAGAGAGATTTCTGAAGAATTTAGAGGGATGATCAGAAGAATGGCATGTTTCTCTGACCCTTCGTGACCTTTACAGCTACAGCCCCACTGTGCAGGTTTTGTCCATTGAAAACTGAGAGGTTGAGCTGACCCTCCAGTAATTCACAAAAAAAAAAAAATTCACCAAGAATGTCTCCTGGCTTTACATTTCCCTCAGCTTTTCTGGAAAAAAAATAGCAAATGTTTTATTTGTTTGTTTGCTGAAACCATTTGCAGAACATTATTTCCCTGGCTAGAACCACTGTAAAGCATGGTCAAAGGGCTCCTGGGAAAGAAAGACAGCAGGGACTGAGCTGTGCCACACTGCACAGCTGAACACACTCCCTGCAGGCAAGGCTCAGGGTACAGAGGGGGACAGCAAAGTTCCAGGAGGAAGCCAGGAAGCCAAGACTGCTGTGACTGCTGCTCTAATGAGCAAGGGGACAGGTATGCTGAAGACCAAGAGAGGCAGAAGGAATCCTCTGACAGTGGCAGGAGAGATGCTTAAGCTGAGAAGAGGAATGAGTGTGATTAGATTGGAGGAAAGTGAAGGCAAAATTCAATAGGCTCAAGACAATGGAGAACACATGCAGGTCACTACAGGAAAGCAGTGCAGCAGTTGAGAAAAAGCTTTTTCTCTTTGGGTACAAATTTCTACCACAGAACAAGCAACAGGGGGACTGATGGGGTTTTTAATACAATCTGAGCCTTTCTAGATGTCCTTGCTCCAGTTCAGATCCTTCCAGATACCAGCAGCCTCCAAATAATTTCTTCTAAATTTCCACTTATAAATGCAGGAAGTTGATAATAGGAAAGGATGACCCCAGACAAATAGTTGTCTGTAGTGGGTTATGGAAAATGAACACAAGGCAGATGTGCTACTACAAGAAAGAGAGGCAGAAACATCACAAAGTGGAAAAAATGGCCAAATATCAAGTGTCTGATGCAGAGGGAGGTTCAGTAACAAAAAAGAAGATTAGCAGGTGCAGAGGTGTTATGCACTCAGCAGCTGGATGGTCTGCTTCTATGAGAATTCCCATTAATGCAGAGCCAAAGTCCTGGGGGTCCTGTAAATCATGGTTTTCTGAAACCTGAATACTTCTTTCCTGCACAAATTTTTGAACTTGTTCTCCTAGTTAGGTATAGTCTATTGTGATCATTTTCATGTTGTGTCCCAGTCAGAGTTAACAAGATAAGAGTAAAATAAAGGAAAAAACTAAATTAATTCAAATGCCGAAAAGGCTTATTGAATTTTTTATTTATTTTTGAGTTTCCTTTTTATTTTGGCTCTGTGTTAGGAGGAATGTTTTAGAAGGAATATCTTTGTTCCTTTTTATCCAGGCTGGCTTGTCCATCTGCAGAAAGCACCACTTGTGGCTGTAGCTCCCCTCACAGCATTCCAGCTTTAGTTCTGACTCACTGACTGGTCAACAGCTACACAGAATTGTTAATTCTCTTTTCCAAAATCTCTCTGTAGGTCAGGCACTCCATGCAGGAAGTGAGAAGTACATGAAAAAAACAAGAAGGTAGTGCTTTTTAGGATTCTGGAGGGAACAGGACACCAATAATATTGTCTGTATGTTTAATCCTGCAAAAATCCCTTCTTTTAAAGACAGCCCTGAGTGGTGTGTGAAGATGGGTGAGGAAGCACCACAGAGTACTTAGAAAATATTTGAGAAAAAAATCAAGGGAAAGAGTAGACTGGAGTGAGGAAGGGAAAAGACATCTTCAAACAGATTTATTCAGCGTGTGGGAATTAATAGATTAATAATTAGAGGGAAAATAAGCCAATAGCCCTGGCAGTCTTTCCCACGTTGATCCCTAGTCCATGAGTTCACTGCTGCAGCACTGTCTCACTCTGCAGTCACTGAAAAATACTCTGCATTCTCTAAAGTGTTATTACTGGCTATGCCTTGGAGGAGATTGCTGAGTGCTCCAGATCTCACGACTTTGGCAGTACTCAGTGCCACAAAGCCCACACCCACAACTTCTTTACAACTCAGCATCCCAGTGCATAAATAGGAATAGCAGCATCTCCCACAGTGGAGTGAGAAAAGTTATCTACTACAAATACATAACAATTATTAAAAAGAACAGAGGACAAAAGAGCTCTTCAAATTCAACATGCTGTAGGCAGAAACAGAGTAATCTTTGTTTCTAAGATCTGAACAACATAACAGAGAAGTCAAAGTACTGGAAAACTATTTGACCATTTATAGGACTACTCATTTATGTAGTGTGCAGGGATAGCCCCCAGTGAGCCCTGTCATGTCACCTTGAATTATGAAGGATATGAGCTTAGCTCTGTGGGATCAACAAGCAGAGCAAGAAATTGAAGCCTCAATCATGCTTGCTGAAGGAGTAAAAAAAGTCCTGCTCACTACTACCTGCTGCTCCTGGAGACAAGGCACAGGAGCAGGAAGAAATAATAGGGCAGAGGAGGAATGCAGGACAGTGAACAGCAATAAGAACTCTTAATTACTGGGACAGTCTCCTCTGAGGCAGGCTGACTCAGGGGACAAATTCTTTCTTGCAGCTCATGGCTGAAGCTAGCACAGGTTTCATGATTTACATCCCAATGTATCTGGGCTGCAGTGCCAGCCAGCAGGAGGAGAATACTCACTGCTGGCATAGTGACAGCTTAAGAATGTAAGTAGCCCCGTGGAAAATATTTTTTTCTGTAATGCTAATGAAAAGATCTGTATAAGATGAGTTGGCCAGAATACTTTTAATTTAGCATTTTTATTGAAGAGCAGTGTAACTTTTTCTGAAGTTAAAACATTCACATGAAAACATTAGTTATAACTAAGGGTCTCTTTCACAAGGAAGCTCTCTGAGAGGCAGGTGGGACCAACTCATCAGAACAGAAAATTTACTCCAGCAGAAAACAAAAAATACCTTTACAAGCTTTTCTAGTTGGAAAATAAATGTTCCTACACAGTTCTGGTATGGTGGATAAAGTATTCACAGAGCTTTATTTTCACTCAGAAATAAAGAACATTATTTTTGAGGTATTGCAGGTTGCCTCAAAACATCCTTTTCCATCTCTAGCTGCCTTTACACACAAGTCCATATACATCTTAAATCCACTGCCTCATATTCCTAGGACAGGCCATACAGTACCAGCAGAGTTCCAGCCTTCAGTGATTACAAAGCCTGTGGGGATAACCAAGCTGTAGTAAATGATAGGAATAAGAATCACACGTAGTTATGTGCAAGAATAAAAGCTCCCTAAGACAGAAAATATAAGATGGACATATAAGAAACTGAAATTTGGGCCTGAATTTGTGGACAGCTGTTGCTCACAACTGCCAGCTGTTTATAGCATTAAAACTGAAACCCAAAAAATATGACAGAGCCACCAGGTCTTGGAAAACCTACTGCAAGTGGCTCTCAAAGCACTGCTTGCTGGAACCATTGGGGTTTTTTTTAGGAAATCTGGACAATTCAAAACATTGCAGTTTTAATTCAGGGTAAAGATTACTTTGGCATGGAAATTCCTTTCCTTCCCTCATTTTTATAATGAAATAATCTTAAATAACTCGAGGATAAAACAATCACAAAGGTAAAGGCATGTAGAGTGTAGATGCTGGTGTTTACTCCTGAAGCCCTCCTTTTAATACCTCAGGCCCTGAGTCCAACAGGTGTGAATAAAATGACCCCAACTTTTGCCAGCATTGCATTTTAAGAGGTGGAATTTACATCTCTTTCTTCTTTTATACACTCCCTCAGGATTTCTGTGACATATGGGCACTGCATCCAAGGGTTGCAGTCATGGCAATGCCTTTGTCAGACTGGTCTCTACTGGGAAACTATCTCCCTTTCACAAGAAAAAGAGCATTAAGCCATGGTAAAGAAATGCTGCTAGTGGATTGGGTGCTAGATGCTCCAAAGGACTCAGAAGTAATGCCAGCAGCACAATTCTAGTAAGTTAAGATCATGACAAGAAGAAAGGAAGCTGCTCAGTAACTGAAGTTGTGTACTGACTACATTGTCAGGAGTTTTTCCTGCAAATTTTCCTGCAATGTACTTTTGTTCAAAAGGTGCCAATAATCTTTTCCTTGCTACAAGGTGCAGCAGCAAGCATTGCTCAAGTACCATTAGTGCCCATGTTTGAGATTACTGTCCTTGGTGTCTGCTTAAATACCACTCACAGAAATGCAACTTCCAGCAGAAAGATATTAACAAGCCCCAAAACATGAAGGGGCACCCTTAGCATGAGGAGGTTGCTGGGTACTTCAGTCACAGCCTCATCAAGGAACCTGTGAGAAGAAGCCCATGAGAGATGTCCCCAGAGCTGTCCAGCAGCAGCAGTCCCCGCTGTGCTCCGTGCCTCACTGCTCGACCAGCTCTTCTGTGCTCTCTCTCTGCAGAGTACAAGTTGCACTCTGATTAACCAACCTGCTCAAAGCCAGTGCACTATTACTATCTCAACTATTTAGCTTAATTTTTCCTCTTTAATCCTCTTAACTATGTTCACTAATTCAACTTTTAATCATAAGCCTATTTGTGTCGATACTTTTTTTAACCAGCATTCCCTTGCTAATATATCCAACTTCTCTAAAATACCTTTCTACTCTACTTCAATAGCTCTCTTCATTCTTAATGACTTCTATCTCTTCTGCTTCAGTTCTGCAACACTATCATTATTATTATTAGCTAAGAGTCTCTTGCCAGTTCTTTTCTAACAGTGTTTCTGCTGCCAGCGCCTCTGTGGGCTCAGCCCTTCAGCTTGAGAGGATGTTGGAAACACTTCTACATGGGATCCAAATTTTTTTTCAGCCCAGGAAGCCCATTAAAAACATTATTGCTATCTGAACATACAGTAGAGGGACTGAGGCCAAGGACAGAAGCCCCCCAGAAGAGCACTGACTGCTGCCCTGAGATGGGAGGTGCAAGGGCCACATGGGTATGCCTGAGGAACCAGGAGGACACAACCTCGAGCTGATAAGCAGGGTTTGCCCTCACCCATAGCTTGTTTTCCTTGAAATCAGGGCAAAGAAATGCTAAAGAGTCTGATGGACTGTAACAGGAGGCCCCATGCAGGGAGGTTATCCCATGCATAGTCAGGTCCTGCACATGGGGGTAGCTCAGAGAAGTGCTCCCACACAGGTGAGAAAGCAACACCGCCCATTCATGGGGAGAGGAGGACAAGAGTGGAGGTACTTCTATGGAGATGTAGTGAGTGATTGATGCGGGCAGCATAACCCCCACAGCAGAGGGGACGAACATCAAAAGTGATGCAAAGAGGAGAGAGAATCACAGAAAGTGACCTGAAGAGACTTAGAGTTCTCTTCACTCTCTGCACAGAGCAATACTTGTATATACCCTCAGTAAAGCCAGACAGAAATAGAGCACATTCCTGGAGACATCATCTGAAGGAAAGAATAAAAATTCATTTTTAAAAAACATCTCCAGGACATTATCTGTTACTCAAATAGTACTTTTTATTTAAAGCGAAGTGTGTAATTTTGCTCATATCACAATTTAAAATAAATTTATTCAACACCTCCACTATTATTTTCTTTTGCGTTGTTTTATCTGACTAGAAATTAAAACAAAAAAAGAAATTGAAGGAGGAGACATAACTAACCACAAGCCCTCAAACAGTATATCTCATTAGATCACAAGACTCCCCATGAGTGAATGAGTTCTCTGCATTTAATTCAGGAGCCTCAAGAGTCTCTGGAAGTCTGAGCCAAGATTTCAGCCTCTGGAGGCCACCATGCCTCTGTTGCCATCTGTGGAAAGAGCCTAGCTTGCTGCCACAGGGCTAGTGTGTCCTCAAGCAGAAGCTCCTGATGTCCACCACTCTGTCACAGCCACATTCCCAGAGCAGCCCTTTCTGATCCCCAGAGCTGTAACCTCAAAACCAGCAGTAATGTCAGGGGTTGCCCCCTTTCAGTAATGCCAAGCTCAAGGAAGCTGTTTGAAGACCAGCCCTGGATCCCAGTCCCACGGCCCAGTCACTGTCTAAGACTGAGACTCTTCTGTTATTCAATGTGCAGCTGTGGTGCCTAAAAGCTTTGGGAGGTGCAGACCTCCAGCAGCACATCTGGCAGCTGCCTTATAGCCAGGCTGCTGGAGGAAGCTGGCACAGCAGCTTCTGTCTCAGAAACACTGCAGGATTTCTGTTGCTAGAAAATGTCAGGGATATCAAAAGGTAATCATGCAGATAGTCCCCTGAGGAGATTGTCAGTGCTGAGACTTTTATCCCAATCAGGATTGTTTTTTAATGTAAAATTAAATTGGCCAGTTGGTTTTAGTAATTATTGCAAAATTCTGCTCAAACTGTTCTACCAACAGAGGTGAAAATATTTCTCAGGAAAATAATACACTGTGAGGAGATGCAAGCGAAAAAAATAAGTAGTCTATTACTAACAGAGTCTGTACCAAGCCACTTCCCCAGTGTATCATTACTGACTGGGGTCCACTGTTGGCACAGAGGTATTTCAGATGAAATACAAATTCTGAGGTTTTCTTATCCGTGCATCATCACTAAGGGACCTTTGGCACTTTTCCATGAAAAGATTATCTACATCAGCTCTCCACACAGGCAGTTGTGCTGTGCCCAGCTCTGCTCCCCTGCCAGTTCACTGGGTAGTCTGTTCCCTTTTGCCTGGACAATTGAGCAGCATTTGCTACTCAATTGCTACTCAATTACTCAGTTTGTGATGATCTGTGATTAGGGTTAATTGTGCAGCACCTGCAGGACAGGCTGGTGGGAAGGACTCTGTGTACAGGACTCACAGCGACTGCACATAGCCAAAGATGTGCCTGGTGGGATCCCTGGGTACACCATCCCTAGGTGAGCTTCAGATAGTGCTGAAATAGGAGATACATATTATTCCCTGAATGAGATTTGTTGTGTGTATTTGTATAGCTAACAAGATGAGAGCCTGTTTTGTTTGCTGAATTGATCCTTCATATTTTCCCAGTACAATTTAGGTTATCATTTGTTTCATTTATCCACCACAAACACTCATAAATATTAGGTGTGGATAAGCTCTAAGCCTCCAAACCAATTGCATGCAATATTTACTTTCAAACAGAAATTACATACAGGAGCAAGAAAACCATACAGCTTTTCTTTTAATTGATCAGATAGAAGAAAACATAGTTAAGTCCTATGTCCTGGCACTGAATCCCCATCATCCCTGCACCTTGCACACCTACTGGGGAATGAGAAGAGCTATGAGTAAAGTCCTATACCCTTTTTGAGGCCAGATTCCTATTGGTTCTTAGCACAATGGCATTAACCTACCCAGCCAGAAGGATCCCTTTCTTCCCATCCCCATAGCCCTAGAGAGTCCCCAGAACAGTTTGCTTTTTCCCAAAGGAGCACAGAGCAGTGAGGCAGGAACCCCACCTCACTTTCTCTCCCAAAGTGTCACGTTATTAAATTCAGGCTGTATGATGCCATTGCTCCAGGCTGGTTTCCAACTAGGCTCTAGTGGTTTTTTGGTGGTTTTTTTTGTCAGCTTTCTGGTTGCTGTGGAATTGATTGAATCTGTCAAGGTTTTCTTGAGATGGGAGGGCAGGACTTACTGGACAACTACAGATCAATTTTCACATGCTTATCCACTCTCAGAGGAGAAAGGAGAAACGTTAATTGCTTGTGCATGTATCCCAAAAGAGAGTGGTGGAGGGACAACACCCCCAGTGCATCCTAGAGGCAGTAGCTGCAGACAGGTCAGGCCCCTGTGTGTGTGCAAACCAGTCCTCACACGGGCAGTAAGCCTGACAATGGGTCCCTAAGATATCCTAATACAGAGCCCCTTTTTTGTGCACCTCGGCCTGTGGTCCAAGGCTTCATTACAGCTTCTCCAAAAATAAAGTTTCTGTGCAACCGACTGCGTCAGCTACTCGCAGATAGGTGGTGTTAAGCAATAAAACTTTTATAAAATCAGGCTCTGCAAAGCCCAGAAGTTTGAGGCTTAGGGTTCTCAGCTCCTCAGTGGGTATCACAGCGCCCTGGGAGGAGATGGCTTTGATGCAAACCCCTTCTCTGTGGCTGCTTGAACCTCCCACTGGCTTCCATAGGCAGCACCAATGCTTCCAATGGTGGGCAAGGTGGGCAGCCAAGTGTCCAAGGAGGCACATTCCTCTCTCTGGCAAAGAGACCCCCCCAGCCCTTGCAAAGGTTTGTTTTGTGGTTCCTCTTCATTTCTCCACTTCTCAGGCAGTGGTTAATGGAAACTACAACAAAAAAATGATCTGCTTCGTTGCTTTTCAATTAGATAAAAACTCCCATTAGTGATGCAATTAAGGTGCTGTTTTCAAGACTGTTGTTTAACAGCTTCCTTGACATTTCACAGAACTCATTTGTTTTGCTTTGTATTTTTTTCTTTTTCACAAAAACAGATGGAAAATATGATTCATTCGCAGAAATGCAGACAAAGCAGAAAGACTCAAAAGAGTGGGAGCACAGTGAGGTGGGTATGATGCAAGATTGAAGAAGGAATAAAGAAAATAAAAAAGAAATGCTTATTCTGTACTGCAGAGTAGCTCCTAGGCAGGAAGAATAAGGCAGAGAAAAGAAAAAGACCAAAGTTCCCCCATGATTCTACAGGACTGTTTGTTGCTGGAAAACAGCACATATACAAAATAGGCAAAATATAACAACAGAATAGGTCAGGAATTTTGCTCAATAAAACTATTTTCATGCATTTCCTAACTAGAATAAAAAATTTATCAGATTTAAAATGTGTCAAAATATTTCATATTTTCCTCTAAATAGGAAAATACCCTCAACAGCCACAATCTAAATTCAAGAGACCCTTTCTGAAAAAATAAAACATTGGTCTTTGCAGTTGAATAAATATTTTTAACCATGAAATATCAAATTCTATGAAGAACATATGGAAACTAAATTGAATCCGAGGCTTAAAAAATGAGATGTCTCAAAAGACACTTACAAATCACTTTCCACTGAGCTGTACAGGTTGGACAGGAGGGCAGGACCTAACTGAGATGCAGTGCCAAAAAGAAGGCAAAAAACAAGCACATAATTCTATAATGTACAGCACTTGTGGCAACAAGTATCATAAAGCATGCCCTTTTCTTCTCACATCTACACATACATGCTAATTGTTTATGTTGTCCTTGCCCCCCTGTCTTTCAGATTGTCATCATCTTCTGTTTTTCTTCTTCATGCAGATGTTTAAAAAGTGTTTATTCCTATCATTCAAAATGAATTACTTTGCATAATCTCTAGCTGACAGCTGATATTTGCATCTATTTGGTGAAAAAAACCCAAAGAGCCAGGGTTCAGCATCTGCTGCCTTTGAACTTCTCTGCCATTATAGCTTCATCAGGCCAACGGTAGCAAACACAAAAATCTTGTTTTGCAAACATTTTGTGAGTCTGAGAGCAAGGTTTCCAGAGCAGTTACTGCATGCAACACACAGCCACAGAGACATGAATATGTTAAAAGGACAAATGAGTCTCTATCTGCTTCCTAACCCACCACCCAGGGGCTACTAGAAAACATTTATTTCTGTGCAAAAAAAGCATTCCCCTCTTGTTTTTTACCACCCATTCCCTGCTGTGTCTATGCACAGGATTCCTTCCCACAAAAATGCTAATATTTTCTGCCTTCAAAATCCTTCCTAAAATTATTCACACTTTTGCAAAGCCTGAATGGGCTCAAATCAATCTCCAGTATGTCAGGGGGGCTGAGATCTCCACTGACATCTCCGTGCAGCTTAGACTTATCTCTAGCTCTGAAAAATATTTCAGTGCAGAACAGTCATCAAATTTTAGCTAAACTGTGTGTTGCAAACCCAATGAGAAGCTCAAGGAAGCAGACTGGTGTAAAAACCTGCATGCTCTATTCACTGCCTTATTCATTAGCCATCACTGTAATATCCACATCCAGATTGTTCTTCAGAGCTACTGATTTTCAGTCCCTCAGTGATGTATAACAGACCTCCATTTTCTCATCTCTCATTCTTCTCCTAATAATGCAACATTATGATACCTTTTTTTTGCTTTCCAGAAAGAGCTAGTCACAGAATAGGGTACCAGGAAAATTCTCTGAGGATGGGAGTAGGTGAGGAGCTGAGCTGCTGCAAGTATCTTTCGGCTATATGTTTGTGCAGTTCTTGACTGGCAATATTAGCAAAAAAGCAATCCTGCTCAAGTCATCATCCCTGAATCTTCCCTGTAGGGTTCTCATAAAATAAAAAAATAAAAGAAAATAAAATAAAATTTTTAAAAAAGCATCCTTCAGGAAAACAGAGCTCTTCTTTGTAAATGTGTTTTCCTCTCATGGAGGGGTTGACAAAATGCAAGGATGTCAATGAAACCGTGCCAGGTGTTTGGATCTGTAGCCTACTCCTACAGCTTATCCCAACTCCTTCCCACCAACCCTTGGAGCTTTCTTGCTCCTTTGTGCTGACACACAAATCCTCAGCCAAAGTCACCTCATCTATCCCAGGAGAGGCTGAGGGGAGCTGTGGGAGAAGTGGCTGGGAGCATTCCCATGTTGTTGTTTTATACCTGGGGAGAGGACTCACAGCCTTCTGAAGTGCAGTACAGAAAATTTGTCAAATGCTTTGCCTGAAGGGTCTTGCAAAGTTGCACTTCATCTGGGTGACTAAATCTAGATTAAGGATTCATGGTTCTGCCAGTTGCTGCTTTTCAATTTAGATGCTTGCACTGTATGTTTATTTATTTATTTTTAGGATATTAATTTTGTCAGGAGGCAAAGCAAGGGCTGTAGGAAAAAAAATATAAGTCTAGAAGTCAGCAGTGTTGGACTTTTAAGGGGATAATGAGATTTGCTTCTAAAATAAAATCTTTGCCAAGTGAACCAGTTTTATCTAGGCTACAAAGTCCCAAGTTTTACTGTCACTCAAGGGCAATGACAAAGTACCCTTGGCTCCTTTGGGAGCAAGTCTGGGGCATGAAAACACAGCTGCCAGTAAGCAATAACCTGGCTGGCACAACCAGCAGATGCAGGGCATTGTCAGGATGCCTCCAGCCACGTGGCATTTGCTGGATGCCTTTAATTTCTGAGGGGTCCCGTGGTGATAGGACAAGGAGTGATGTGAGTAAAGCAGCCCTGTTCTCTTAACATCTCTACCAGTGTAAGAAGACAAAGAGAACCATTTTACCCATCATTTCACCTGCACCTTTTCTAACACTAATTGTACAATTAATGTCTTAATCTATTAAGAGGAAAAAAAAAAAGTACTAACTCTTAGCAGGTAGTTTGAATCAGAGTTGGGTTGTGTCTTTTTTCTTTTAAACCTTTAAAACTGTATTTGCTTGATGTACTTCAAATGTTTTATTGCTCATACTACAGTACATAACAAAGTAATTGTGTAATTAAGAGATAATGTCAATGCAATAGACCATTGTTGACAAGCTAATAGTCTCCTGCTGCTATTGAAATGCCAAGGCAAAGCTAAAGGATATGCAGGAAAAACATACATGCAGAAAATTAGATGAGGTTGTTTGTTTTCCAACTGAACTGGCAAGCTCAGATAGGCCTACCTGTAATTTAGTATAGGTTGGATTCCCTCCACAACAAAGTAGTAGTTATGCAAAGGAGTGCTCAGGTATTGTACAGCAAGATGGAGCATATGGCAGGGAAGGGGATGAGATCCAAAAATCCACCACTGCTAGTTCTGGGTCTGGTCTCCCAGGAGGAGCTATAGCAGAAGCATTGATGCAGAAAAAGTGCCCGAAGCCCCCATCAAGTGAGATGCTCTTTGCTATCCTGTGGAGGATCTCTGTGCCTACAACCACTGGATGACATGACCCCATATTTTTTATGCACCAAAGTGAAGGAAGACACCTAAGCTTTAGCTGGGTTGTGACACAGCCTCCTCATTTAGCCTTGGGGATGTGCACTAAGCCTCGGGGCTAGAAGCTCACTGAATCCTGTTTGCTAAATCACCACTAGCCCTGGTCACACTTCAGAGAAGTCTGAGCTATTCTGAGTTCCTTCCCTGCAACTTTCTGCCAGCAGCACCAGTTCAGCTGCTTTGTCCCCAGGAGCAGCAGTCCCCATCTGCTGTCCCCTTGGGATTTAGAGCTGCTGCCAAGTCCAGGGTGGCTGTGCTTTTTGTGCCTGGGAAGCCTTCACCATAGGCTTCCTGAGACACTCAAGCTGAGCCAGAAAGCATGGCCCAGTGCAACCACAACTCATGTTCACACTAAATTACAGCCAAACTCTTAACAGAGGGGAGAAAGCCAGGACACAGTTTTAGCCCACAAGCTTCAAAGCAGAAAGATGTAGTGGAAATGTGAATTGGAAGATATCTGGAGATTATCTAGTCCAACCCTTCTGCTAAAGCAGGTTCACCTAGAGCAGATTGCCCAGGATCACATCCAGGCAGGTTTTAATATCCCCAGTGAAGGAAGATCCACAACCTTTCTGAGCAAAGTAAAAAAAGTCTTTCCCAATATTCAGATAAAACTTCCTGTGTCAGGCTTTTAGTCCTTAACTTGTCACAGAACACTACTTGTCCCATCATCCTGATACCCACCCTTAAGTTACTTGTATGCATTGATAAGATTCCCTCTCTGCTCTCTTTCCTTCAGTCCTTCCCCAAAAAGTCAGCAGATGGCTGAGCAGTGCTTCCTTGCCCAGAAATAAAGTGTACCAAGATACACAGACACCCAAGGCTGGAGGCAGAATTCCAGATAGGGATGCTACACAATATGACCCAGAAAACAATATTGTGTTGGTACTGTTCAAAGAGCACTGTGGCCTCCACAGCATTTACTACTTTTATTTATATAAGAGGGTCGATTTCTTCTTTTTTTAAATGTACCCAACAAAAATAAATTTTTCTCTGAGTTTTTGCATTGCCTTGGTACATTTAATACATCAAAAACTATCACATTGACTGAAAAAAGTTTAAAAGTTGCAAGATCAAAGGTAACAATGAAAAGAGGTTTGTGCAAGCTTACTTCAGTGTTTTTGGGGCAAAGCATGTGTCCTGGATTTTAATTTCATGCCCACATACACCATGTTCAAGTGCCCTCACCACCTGGAGAGTACAGTGGATTTGCTTCCCCCAGAAGCAGCTGTTCCGTAATTCATTTTATCTTAATTTGTCTATGTTCAGCCCCAAGCCTTATTTATGTACACTGTGAAGTCTTAATCTGAAGACAACATTAATCATAAGTTCTTTAAAACATTCATCATTACAAAGTTTGAGTGGTTTGAAAAAAATAATTGATGGATATACACAGCAAATCTTGAGAATTGATGTGGTATTTACTACTTCCCATGCAGATGGGGAACTGAGATGGTGAGATATTACATCTGAAATGTCCAGCTATGCTGGGTGTTGCATTTGAAAGTCCTGACTTGCTAGGGGATGTTAGGTTTTGAGGCACTTTAATTGCTTTGAGTCTGGTTGCTGATTTCTCTCCTTTGTTTTGCCAACAGACTCCAATGCCTGCATTGCGCACAGGCAGGACATGGAAAACACAGGGTTAGAATCTCTCTGCCCAGCATCACACACAAGCCCTGTGGCTGCAGTACAGACAGAATTCATTTTTCCAAGCAAGATCACATTGACTCAATCATGATAGCCCTGTCCACCAGCTCCTCCAGGTCCCTAAAGTGTTTGCTTTTTTTAAAGCGTTTGCTGTGAACGTTTCCTCCATGGCAGTAAAAGATGAAGGTCATATAAGCTGTACTCTGCTTTGCCTGCAGAGGTACTCAGTACCCCTTTTTCCCTGATTATCCAGACTAGATACTTTTTTGGAAATACAGTGGTTTTCTTTCATTGTGTGTCAGGGTTTCCTTGCTAAGGAAAGCAGGGTATTAGAAGGGATTGGTGCATATCCAAATTTCTTCCAAACCTGCACTCTGGTGCAAAACATTTGTAGACAGGCTATCAAACACAGAGGCCATCTAAGGACTGGAAATATCGGAAAAGGAACTCCCCCAGAGCAGGACTGATCATGTTCACTGAATGAAACAGAAATCCTGTTGAAAAGCATAGCAGGCTATCCCACAATTAGAGAATCAGTCATAATGCACAGAGGAATCTAATTATGATTGTAAATCATAAAAACTCTGAATCATTAGGATATTTCAGCTGTGGAATTCCTAAATTTCATAGGATCTGGGGGAATAATTCAAACTAGGGAAGATAATTCATGGCAGTAAAAGCCAGGAAACATCTGCCAAGTTTGGGGAGAAAGCACAGCTCTTTGTGTCAGTGTAATCAGTAGTCAACAAAGACACACAGGACTGGAAGGGACCAGTGGTCCAGCTGTCACTAGTGTCACACAAGGACAGCTAGGTGTTTAGAACATGAGTTATCCTGCCTGCAGACCAGGCCCAGAAATGACAACCAGCAGCAAAATGCAGCTCCCTGCCCAAGCCAGGAACCAGCAGCCAGTGAAGTGAGGCTCAGCAGCAGTGCTGTCTCTCCTGCATGTGGGCTGGCTGACAGACCTTGCCCAGGGAGAGAAGCAGGTAGCTCAAGGCACTGTGAGCAGGACTGGCTGGCACCAGGATGCACTCCTGGAGGTGCAGAGATACTTGTTAGGCTCTGCTTCTGCCACCTGCTGCAGCCTAGTGTCTCTGTAGTCCTCTAAGGGAAACACTTCTTTTAATTACTGTCTCAATGCCTGATCTTAAGCTTTTTGGCTTTATAGCACTACAGGGCCTATGCCATAAGCTGTACACATCTAGATAAACTGTCCTCGGATACTACATTGACTTCTTACTAGTATGGTGCAAGACCCTCACTCATCTTACTTTCTCCTTGGTGAACACTGCAATTTGGTTCCTACTAAAAGAACAAAAAGCTTTTCACTCCAGAAAATGACTGAACTTTGATTCACATCATTTCACAAAAAAAGAGCAGACTGCTTCCGTGATCACAAAACCACATGAAAATAAACCCATGATAGAGCAAACTAGTGCTTTCAATCCCTTCCCCCTCCCCCTTCTCCTTTACTTCTTCTTTTTTAAAGAATTGTCAAAATTCCATTTTCTTTTTGATTGCTTAAGTGCACCAAGCCTTCCAGAAGATACAGACATTATACATAATGAAGAGTTGGCTTTTCTACAGTCCTGCTACATTAAACCCATTCAAACTCTAAAAGGGTCATCATAAAGCCTGTCCAGGCTTTCTTTCTTTTCTTTTTTTCTCTTTAAGAAACATATTACTCTACATTAGCAGTGGGGTTGGACTATATGACCTTTAAGGCCCCTTCCAACCCAAACTATTCTATGATTCTACAATTCTTAGCTCAAGTCTTCCTACACTAGCTCTGTAATCATGTTGCCCAGTTTCCCACTTGAAAACAGGTACTCCTGGCAATTTTGTGGCACTTGGGCTGTCCCATGCAAATTTTGTGAGCAAAAGCAAAGTCCAAGCACAAGGACATCACAAATGCAGTTACAGAGAGCTAGCAGAGGGAGGGAGAGGGCAGGATAGGCATCTCACTCTGCACCAGGCACATTCCTACTTGTGGCTCTCAAGTGCTGCCTGCATGGCACCTGATGAGGTACCTGGTACTGTACCTCTACTGCCACCCCCTTCTTCACAGCCAAAATGGTACAGGAAGCTAGGAAATTTCATGTCAAAGGTGCTTCAGGCAGTTCTCCAGGGCAGGCAGGATGCAGGCTTGCTAACCAAGAGTTGAAAATTATTCTAAAAGCTGGTAATGCTCAGGACCACCTCTGTTAATAAACTTGTCGTGGTTTAGGAATGGTAGTTCCCAGTTTAGTGTTCCCACTGAGACTCTCCACACCACATTGGCACTTGCTCCCCCTCCCTTTCCCCTTTGCAGAGGGCTGGAGAGAAGGAGTGGAGACACAAAAGGTAAAGATCACAAGGTGAAATGAGAACAATTTACTGGAAACAGCAATAAGATAAGAAAACAAATAGCAACAGCAACAATATTAATAATAAAAGTGTATAAAAGAGAGAGAGTGATTCACTTGCAAAATTCTAACTGCAGAGCTCAAGCCAACCAAAGTGCAGCCACACTATCCTAACTGGAAAAGACCCCCCCCTTCACCTGGATGCATTTCCTTTGCCCCTGGAAAGTCTCTTCACTCCACTCCTGGCAATACATGAGATGGTATAGAATAATCTCTAGTCTTAATTTTCCCCTCTTAACCAAAAGTCTGGACTTTCTCCAGCCCCCCAGATACTGCAAAAATTAAATGGTTCCTGTGCAAAACCAGGAAAAAATATCATCATTCTGGTGCTATGGATGTCTGCTTCGTACTTTCTACTTTCTGCTGCATAATTCTGTATTTAGATAGGATTTGTTAGAGGGATGCTTAAGGCACTAACAAATTAAGTGCCACTTCAGCTAAATGCCTAAGATTGGGCCTTAGTAGGATTTAATCATATTTGAGGGCTTTCTTAAGTAGGGGTGTCTATAACTGGGCACCTAAGTTAGTTATGAATGAGGAACATCATCACATTTTTTAAGGATATGATTATTATTACCAGAGAAGTGGAAAAGGCTTTCAGATAACAAATTAGCCAACCTTGGAAATTGTAGATTCATTGCCCTGCCTTCATCTCTGTTGACAGGTTTGTGATTCTGTGTGTGTGTAGCAGAAATCTTACTTAAAAAGACATTCAATTTAGGGAAAGAAAGTACCTCCTTCAACATGCAGTGAAAGGCAAGGGAAGGAAGCACCAACAATGGCTTGCAAGGGAGGCAAGCTGGAGAGGGGATCTTTGCATTCCTGTGGCAGTGCTCACTGACATGCAGTTACACCCTCTGCATACATACACAGAGCCAGCCTTAGCAAAGGCTGATAAGCAGAGGTCAGATCAGCAGTTTGCATCGGGCTTCTCGGGTGGCTGGGAGCCATTCTTCAGCTATTCTCAGCTCTTGCTCCCACTGAAAATTCTGATGGAAGTTCACTGACAGCTGGTTCAGACACCATCTCAGACCTCAATGCTTTGTACTCATCTTGCTTATTGTCCTGCTTGCTGGACTGCTTTGTATCCTAAACATGGAAAACCACTTAGTGAGAATTATCTACAGACATATCCCAAGTTTCTGAGGTAGAGGATGTAATATTTTTCTGTAATTTCCAGTAATGCAGTGTAATTTAAAAATATGGCATCAGGGGAATAACCAGTGGGTGGCCATTGCTTTCCCTCTTGCACCAGCTCTCATCTCATAGTGCATGACAGGTTGTGAGGCTGAGAGACACAAGCCAAGGCAGGATGTTTTACTCCAGTGGCCTGTGCTATTAGTGTCAGGACCAGCATAATTGTGTTTACTTGATAAATTTGAGGAGCAAGTGCAGCTCTCTCCACCAGTTTCAAATGAGTCAAGGCCTTTGATTAGTTTAGTAATTAACCTCAGGAATTGTTCCAGTCACTCAAATATACACAGTATGGTGCGAGTAAATTCATAGCCAGCACTTGCTAAATATGTATGCAGGGATCTTTTGAAGCATATAATTTAGTCAGTTATAACATTACACTTTGGTGCATACTTTAGGCTTATTTTTGCTACAGCAGACCCTGACTGTAAGCTTCCAGTTTCTCTCATGTATGGTCATTTCTCTGTTTCTGAAGCTTTCCAATTTTGCAAAGTCCCAGTCCATAAACAGCACAAAGGCCATGTGCATGGGGAGGCAGAGTCTGCAGAGACACCTGGGCTCCCAGTGCCTGTAGGAAGGCTGAGGGTCTGTGAATTTCCCTGATCAAGAGCTCCCATGCTTGTCTAAGTAATATTCCTGGTTTTGTTCATTTGTACCTCTTGAATCTGTAGTCCCAGGTGAAGTGCAAGAACTTTTTGTGAATCCAAAGGCAATGATTTTTCCAATAACATGTGGCCTGACCTTAAAAGTATGGTTAAGCAGGTAAGTGATTACTGCAGACATCTCATACAAATTGATGTCTGTTTCTTTCAATCTAATCTATTGCTTCTCTTCAAAATTAAACTGATGCTGCTACACTTTGTAACCAGGTAAATTTGTACAGGATCTTGCATATCATAGAGTTGTTCTTATATCAATATCAGTTCAAGAATTAAAGAATTAAAATTTTAAGCATCCATCTGTTAATATCCCATAGTTCCCATCTGTTTATTCTCATAATTGGATCATCCCACAAGGTGATACATATTTCTTAGGCAAACACTGTCTTATGCAATAAAACCTCTCAGCTTTTATAAGTTATTTCACCCCACTCAAACCAAGGCCCAAACTAACACTACTTTATGATTGCCTGACCATTTTCTTGCAACTTAATACATACAGATATGCATATAGTACTTTCTGTGCTCTCTGAATTACATCCTCTGCTGTTTGATTATGGGGACTTTGATGTGATAAACAACCTGATTGCCATGGCAACCCTGCCAGCCTGGCTCTGCCTGAGGTTGCTGACAGAACACTTCCACTCTCTTCTCAGATCTGACAGGTCAAAGCCCAGGCTAACGTCCCTTTTCCACTTCAGGAGATTATTTCCCCATTATGGGTGGCATATTTAGGCAGAGAGACATCTGTTACCTAGAAGAGCATTTCAAATCAAAACAAGGCAGGGGGGCAGGGAGGAGCTGGCATCACAGTCACCACACAGGCTGGAAAGGAAGAGTGAAATGTTTTGACAAGCACACACTGGAAACATATATGAGCCCTGTCTCCAGAGAAAGAACAGCATGGAGTTTAACACCTTGGCAACTAGGCACAAAACAGCCACTCACCCAGTAACCCCTATGGGACAACAGAAAGAACTGGAAGAATAAAAGTGAGAAAACTCGTGGCTTGAGATAAGGACAGTTTAATAGGTAAACCAAAAACCACACACTCAAGCAAAGTAAAACAAGGAATTTATTCATCACTTCCCTTTGGCAGGTAGAGGATTATTGTAAATGCAGGCGAACATAATGGGAAGAAATTACGATGTCTGAATCAATTCAGAAGGCTGAATGATTTTTTTAATAAAGTTATGCTAAAATACATTAATATACTATATAAAAAGGAAGATACTAAAACTACATACTACTTTTTCTAACTCTAAATCTCACAAAGCTTGTGAGCCTCTCTCGAGAGTCCAGCCCCAGGTGGATTGGATTGGCCATCAGGCTCAAACAATCCTCACCAGAATCCAATCAAGCACTCACTCCAGGTAAACAATTCTCCAAACACATTCCACATAAGAAAAACAAGAAGCAGAGATAGAAATTGTTTTCTCTTTCATTTCTCTCTGTTCACCTCTATGAAAAATCCTGAGAGGGAGAGAAATGTGCTTGCCACAGAGGATCAGCCATTCCCAGGAAAGCAGAGTTCCATCACACAAAACGGTGACTTGGGAAGACAAACGCCATCACTCTGAATGTCCCCTCCTTCCTTCTTCTTCCCCAGCTCTATATGCTGTGCAAAATGCCATATGGTTTGGAATGTCACTTTAGTCAGCTGGGATCAGCTGTCCTGGATGGCTCTCCTCCCAGCCCCTCGTGCATCCCCAGCTCCCCCACTGATGGGATGGGGTGAGAGCCAGAAAAGGTCTTGACTCTGTGTAAGCTCTGCTCAGCAATAACAGAAACATCCCTATGCTACATGGTTTCCAGCACCAATCCAAAACACAGTCCTATACTTCCTACTATAAGGAAAATTAGCTCCATCCTGGCCAAAACTAGGACAGCCAGTTTTTATAAAACCAGTGCTTTACTTAATGCTTCAGCTCCTGGAATTCAGGGATGATCTTTTGCTGTTATTGTTCTAGTCTCTCTAGTTTTTGTAGTTGCTGAGACATGTGAAAACATGACCACTATAGTACACAGAATGCTCATTAACCAGAGCCAAAAATATCAAATATCCCCAGAATATGACTGTAAACCTAACTCAGTGTTTCAGTGATAATGTTGTTGAGTCAGGGACGGGACAAAATTATTCTAAGTCACAGAAGGCGAAAAAGAGTTTATTGAAAGTAGCAAGTCTTCTTATGTTCTGACTCACTAAGGTGAAATATGATTGGTCTCAAAGTAAAAACCTTTCACACTATTGGTGTACTGTGTGTAACACATTCTGGAAGAACATATCTATAAACAACATGAACAGAAAGAGAGATAATAATTGTTTTTATTCTTTCTTCTAACTTTCCCAGGCTAGGCCTGGAAGAATTCTCTCTCTGAACTGAGAATATCCACATAGTGACAGTTTCCTTTTGTAGAATGTTTTGTTGGAATAGACCATAAAGATCACCAAATTCCAACCTCCCTGCCATGGGCAGGGATGCCTTCCACTATAGACCAGATTTCTCAAAGCCCCATCCAACCTGGTCTTGAACACTTCCAGTGATGAGGCATCCACAGTCTGTTCCAGTGACTCGCCACCTTCACAGAAGAAGAATTTATTCCTAGTGTCTAATCTAAACCCCAGTGGAAAGCCATCATCCATTGTCCTATCGCTCCACACCCTTGTATAAAGTCCCTCCTCAGATTTCCCATAGGTTAAAAACTTTTTTTTAGCTGCTTTAAAACTTTAGAACCAGCAACTCTGAAAGCCACCCCAGACAGGCAGAGCTGACAGTCCTCACAGAGTATTCAATAACTGAAGAGGCAAGGGAAGGTCTGTAGCTCAAGCTGACAGCAGGGCTACACAAGTTCAGCTGCAGTTTTGACAGCACAGTACTGGGTGTCCACAAGTCTCCTTAAATAAAGGTTTCTCACAGGGCTGCTGCAGGATCCCAACAGCACACATTTTACTTCCAGCCATATGGAAGAAATGGTTTAGGAAAAATGTCAGTCCTGATTCTACTTCACACTTAGATGTTCACCTGAGGTTTCATTGGAGGCTTTAAAATTGGCAGGATCCCAAAGGTAGTGTTAGAACTGTTCAGTGTGATTTCCTGCAGACCAGCACACAGGCATCAACTGGATTTCATTAAGGAATCACTGATTACCAATGACTTCTGTTTGAGAAAAATCTCTTTTACGGAATTCCTTCTCTGTTCATTTCCTTTTGTTTTTCTGATGCTTCTGGGCTTCTGGGATCAAACAGAAGCTGGAAATACTAAACTGTCAGGAAAAAAAAAACAAACACCTGTTTTTCCTGTATTTGCTGAAAAGATTTGAAAAAGGAAGCCCTGGATATCTCACAAGAAAGTCTGCTAGGGTCCTACAGCTGTTGGCTTGGTGGTATAGATATGTGGGCAGAGCCAAGTAAACATTTCACAACAAATAAATCATACAATGAATGCCACCATTTTGGTACTTATTAAATGTTCAGAGGCAGACTGGAAAACTCTCAGATGTGTCTGTTATTCACAGTTATCCATGAACATTCCTAGTGAATTAAGAGCAGTTGACAGTTCATTCCAGTTGTGAGTGCTGCACTGTTAAATTCACATTTTGTCATTCATGTCCTAAATGCCATAATAACATCTTGCACCACATAACAAGTGGTGCAAGAGCAAACACAAGGAGATGCTAAGCAGAGCATGTTTTGAAGGTAAATTAATGAAATTTATCATGCTTTTTGAAGCTACACGGTAAGGAGTTTTGGGGAAGCATAGGGAAATATCATTGTGAAGAATAATTTTTGCAAACAAAGTAAAATTCAATTTTATCTGCCAAGCTACTTGGAAAGCAGTATGAGGAAAGCAAACCTATCACGCTCACCCTTTTTTCCCTTTGCTGCTAATAAGAATTAGTGCACTGACCATATCATCCAGCAGTCTGGTTTTGATTTTCTGTTTAGTGGCATGATTAGCTGATGCTTAATCAGCAATAAGCTGTATCATCACTCTCTTCTCCCTTTTCCTACAGATCCACTTCATGGCATGGTCTTTATTTGGCCTTCCCACCTCAACTGACATCTAGTCATACCATTGATACAAGCATGTAGTTCTTCCTCCTAATCTCCAGTGGATTCTTAACTAACCAATTAGCCCAGGAAGCTTTAGTTTAAAGATGGAATACTTTGATCTCATTAGGGCCAATCTCTCATTTCACAAACAAATCTTCACAAGTTCTACATGCTCATAAGCAATAAGAGTTGGAACACTTGTTGCAGTCACACCTTCTTGGCAGTCTTAGTATAGTTCCTGAAATCTTTCAACAAAAGAGTCAGCATGAGCAGCATCACTGAAATTATCTCCTCCTCATCCACTCCACATGTTGCATTTTTAATAGCAATCAGAGGCAGTCTCTTCAATGATCCGAGCACTGTATGATTGCTGGAAACAGCTTCTGTCCTGGCAGTGTTACAGACAGATACCAAAGCCAGGAACAGACGCACCAATAGCAGGAAATAGGAGATATCCCTGCCAAGGAGGTGTTAAAAGCTCATGCACAACACTTCACATGCCACAGCAGACACAGCATGGCAGAAACACTTCTTAGTGTCACCCCAATGCTCCTCAGTCTTCCCAGCAAACTTGTCCCCAGGACTCAAGTTTGGGACAGTGCTTATATGACCCAGTTTAGCTAATGAGTCCATTGAGGCTCACCAAAGAGACCACGTAGTGAGAGGTGCTTCTCCACAGGCATTGCAGAGCCCAACAAAACAATTGATCTCTGGGAAGGTAAACCCTTACAAAGATGTCCCTAGAGATATAAGAGTCCTCTCTCTTGTCTCCAGTGTATATTTTTGTGGTGCAATTTGCCTCATGAATTTCTGTCAATAATTCTTGTCTCTTTACAGCTCTGAGAAGTAAAGAAGGTGTTGTCACTCTCAGACTGGGTTAAACCTGAACTGGTGACCTTCAAGGTGAAAGTGTTCACTACTATTAATCAGGCCCTTGAACTATCCACTGTTATGGACAATGAACCCCTTCCATGGTCACGGCTTACAAACCCTCATTTAAAGAATGACTCTCACAAAGAGCCTGACTGAAGGTTCATTAAAGAATTCTGTCAGAGCCTCGCTTCTGGGCCATGACACATGGAATACAAAATTATATTCATTATCTCCCAAGCCCTTGTTAGGTTCCCTGCTACTCTCTTTAACAGCAAAAATTATTATGTAAAAATGTTTTAAAAATCAGTGTTGATTAATAAAAGCAATTTCAAGAATCTGTACTAAAGAGTATTCAATTTTAAATTCATTTCCCCTGCCTAATAGTCTGAGAACATCTGAGTAATGGTATGGGAATATGAATGCATTGCCCGTTCAGTCCTGGGTAAGCCTGTCTTCTTTGGTGGCAAAAGCCACTCACCCACCACAACTCCACCTCCAGTTTACAGCTGCTCAATGGCATCTGACAGGACTGCTGAGCAATTTATTCCTCCTGTTTTACCATCATACAGAGTTAAAACTTGCTTTTTAGATGAAGTTCTAGGTGCAGATATAGTTTTAAAACAGCACGTGAAAAACAAATATAAAAGGACATCTGATAACAACAGAAATTGTGCTTACTTCATAATAATCATGAGATCCTTACAACTGAAAGCAACAAAAACAATGTGTTCTCCATTTGATCACAAAGAGAGCATTTTAGCAGTCAGTGTTCTATTTAAAAAAAAAATTTGGAAAGACAAAAAACTTCTCCAGCTTTTCCCTGTTTTGTTGCAGATCCCTGCACATGATCTTCTGAGTGACAGTGATGGTTTGTGCCTTGCCCAAATCACACAGAGCCTTCCAGCAATGCCAAGGAGCACTGTGCCAGCAATAGCAATTATTTTTATGGGGAAGTAACTATCTGGAAATATTCATTGTGTTTCTCAGCTTTTCTGGATATTAAACAACAGAAAAAAGAGGAGTTACTGATGCATGTTCTGTGGACAACCACTGTGTAACAGCAGGATCCTCAGCATTGATACTGGATAGAAAAGGATTCCAAATGCACACATTGTAGCCAAACATCAAAGTTTTGTATTTCCTGACCAAAGATTCAGCTGCTTTTTTATACTAGTGCATTTTAACTCTAGTAACTTTTGGACTCAGAAGTCTTCAAAGTCAAGGTCATTTTGGCATGATCCTATCTCCAGAAATAGCTCCAGGAAAAACGTTTTCTTTCAAAAAAAAGCTTCAAAATGCTCTATAAACTTAGTAACATAGGGACAATTTAACCACATGAGTGAAACCCCTCAGGTAAGGAACATGTTAGCTGTTCAATAGTTCATGAGGACAGTGTACAAGAATATAAGATAGGAAAAGCAAATTCAGGGAAGAAGGAAGGAGAGAGGCACATTTCAGGGGAGCAAAGATATACAACTAAATACCTGAACTCCAGTGTGGAGTTAACCTTGAGTTTACTAATTTCCTCATTTAGTGTCACATTTTTTTATCCGGAAACTGAAATGATGTAAACGTTTGCTCATATTTGCACAATAATGTGAGATTACTCCTGAACTGTGACAGTGAATGTAAAGTCTTAGCAAGATCAAAATCAGCTAAAACCATGACAGTGAAATTGTTTGCACTTTTCTGCCAAATGTATTTTAAAAGGCATATGAGCACAGTGTAAGTTGTACCATTGCCTCAGGGAAGATGTTTTTTGCTAATATTTGCCACCTTTTTCTATATAGAAATTTGACTGAAGTTGCCCATCTAGAAAGGCAGACACATTTCCAGCAGAGTTCATAATCACAGATCTTCAGATATGGCCCCTATTTCACAATTCTTCAGTAATAAGAAAAAAATAGATACTACATGTAAAAATGTGACACCAAAACACTGTACACCTTAAGTTTTCCTAGCAGCCAAGGGTTTCTTGTGCCTTTTGGGAACTCATCTGACTGTTTATTGGGCTATAGCATGAAGCAGCATGTCTACAGAAATAAAACCATTTCCCCTGTGCACAGCATGGCCCCTGGCATGCAAGGGCTGGAATGTTCCTTTCAGCACAGGCAGGCAGTTTTCCCTCAGGTAAGAAAATAAAAACTGTCACATGTCATCTGCAATGTAGGTGTAGACAAAGCACTTTGGAATTCAGAAGCCCTGCTGTACTCTGATTATCACTTTTAGCTCTTCTTTTCAGATGAGAAATCACTTTATTGTCTCTCCTGGCTACCAGTATATGTAGTGTGGAGGACAGACAACACCAGAAGGAGCCAGTGAGATATAGACACCATCCCAGCTGTAGAGATACTCAAGAACAGAACAAGTAAATCCATGGCCAGGATCATAAGGTAAGGAGGAAGGAGGAACAGAAATAGGTGGCAGTGTTTAAAAAGAAATAAATCTGAATTCAGGCAATGCAGCTGGGCCTCTACAGGAGCAATTATCTAATCAAAACTTATTCTGAAAAGCAAACCAGGAGGTGAGGTTTTCTAACTCCCACCAGCCTGTGTAGAAAAGCAGAGCACACTTCAAACTGTGCCACCTCAGCTGAGCGTGGGAGGCTGGCGGTGTTCGAGCTTCTCCCAGACAACTCCACTCATCTGCAGCTCAGCACCACTGATGTGTTCCCTGAAAGGCAGAAAGAGAGGACCTCGAGAAGCTAAACGTTGTGGGAAAACTGACTGCCATTCTCACAACATGGGAAGCAGTGAAACAAAGAGTGGCAATTCTCTGGGATTTCTGCAAGTGTGCACAAATCACAAAGCATTGAATGTACTGTTGATCAGCTTTCCTCCATTTCTGTTCCAAGGCTCTGGTAATTTTGAGGTTCCCTTGGATAACTGCTCGCTCCAAACCATTGCTCAATCTGAAGTGAACAGATTTAGTGCTAATAATAACAGCAATAAGATACTTGATGTGGCATGATTTGTACAGAGCAGTAGTTCAGTTTCTGCCTAGATGCAGAAGGTTTTCACGGGTACAAATGGAAGAGATCTACTTCAACCAGAATAAAACCTTCATAAAAACACCCTGCAGAGTGCAGAAAGAGGTTTGCACTGACTGTGGCTCCCACAGTAATTCAACAGTCCAAGTTGCCAGTGTTTACTTCCCATTGTGTGCTAGTTTTGGTCCTTCTTTCAAGGTGTCTCTCATCTTTAACACAAGGGATATAAAAGATCTTAGCAGACAGAGAGGGTTGCCTCATAACTCCCTGTAAAGCATAATCAGTAACAATATTAGGCTTTAGACACTGAAATATATCCTGGTGGCTCAGATCCCAGAAAGCCATGGGTCTTTCAATCATTTATAATTTTTAAAAGCTTTTCAATTAAGATTTCCAGACCTGCTCTCTTCTTGTGGGTAATATTTTTATTTTATTATTCATTAGAATTCTTTGAATAAACTGTTCAGCTGCTTTTTGAGACTGAAACAAAAATGGGCAGTCCTTAGTATGTATTTGCAGAAAAGCCTGAACTGCAACACTGAAGCAAATTATATTGAAAATTAAGCACTGGCATGGATCCCTCCTTTGGGAGAAAACAATTTGTAATCCAAAAATCAGGACTGTGAACCTGAACTGTGAAGCATTTTGCAAACAGCAGAGCTAGAAAGAAAAAACCTAGCCCAGCCTTCTCCATCACAGAGACATGAGGGCTTTCCTGATTCATTTCTGTGAATGATCTTTGGCTTGATCTTTAGAAAACATCTAGTCTGGATGGCAGCATTTTGTTGACAGAGGTGCAAACCTCTCACAAAGCACCTGGTGCCTGTGCTTAATAACCACTACAGATGAAATGCCTGCTCTGTTTTTAGATCAAACCCCTGGGGGTGCCCACCTCAGTGCTGCCAGATGCCTGCTGCTGAAGGAAAAGCATCCACACCTGCAGTACCCCCTCAGCAGCAAGGGCAGGCAACACACTTTAAAAGCTACAAATGGGCTGGTTTTGCTAAAGCTGAATTTACTTTTGGTACCACTCAAGCTCCATCCTTCACAATAGCAGTATTGGTGTTTTGCAGTCTTGGACAAATGCCTGCAGAAGCATTACAGAATCATTATATTTCATCTCCCCCCATTTTCTGCTGAAGATGAAGCAGGGAGTGATATTTTTCATTTACTTTCCAGCACACATTAAGCTGCACACTGTTAAACGGCCACTTTGTGCTCCCTGAAGGCAGCCTGCAAACCTTTCTGAAAGCCTCCGGGAGAAAAGGAGCTTTCCAACAAAGTTTATTCCTCTTCATTATTGATTGTTTAAAAGATTAATAAAATATGACTCCAAAATCTAGTCGTGTTAGACAAGCTGAGCAAACAAAGCTGTGAATCTGAGACTGCTCTGTTCAGAGCTGTAACAGGCTCTGATAAAAGGGCATTGAATATTGGAGGTAATGACTCCTCTTGGAGATGTGAAGCCGAGGAAACCCTTGTACCTGGATTTACCCGTTTCATTCAAGGAGAAGCAAGAAACATGACAGTCCATTGTTCAACTGCTAGGGGTACATTAGGACTTTCTCAGTTTTCCCCTGAGGTTTCAAGTGCCTGTGCCAGGTCTGAGGTGCTAAGCTAGAAATGTCTTTGAAGTCAAATAATTTGTTGTATATATTTTAACAGTTCTATAAAAGACCAAGATGCTTTTCATTATGCACACGCCCACAATGCCTTCAATATGCACATTTTAGGGCACCAAGTGGGATTAGGGATAGTTCCCCTCTCTCTATGGTTGTGCAGCTATCCAGTGAATTACAGGAGAGTCTGTCACCTCTGAATCCCATGGGTATTTTGTCATTAATTCCATGAGGCTGACATTTCAACACTAAGTTTTCTCCTACTCACATTTGATGCAAGTCCTAGAAAGAGGGTAGTGAGCTTGACATTAGCTTTTGCAAAATGCATCTTCTCCTTGATAGAAATGTGTCCTTTCCTTACAAACCCCAGTGAAATAAATGAGTGTAAACACTTAACAATGTGGCTCATTTATGGGATGGAGGGTCAGGCCATCATTTAAAAACAGTGAATATATAATGTCTTGCTTTGTCGTTCTGAGTAATTTAGTCCCAGTAAGCACACTGAAAAGCTGCATTTACATTTGAAACACTTCTTGAGCAGGACTCCACAGAAATCATAGAACATCATTTAACAGTCCATTTTCCTGGCTTGTTTTCACTCACCACCCCCCAGCCAGCCCGGTGCTACTTTTCTGTAAACACATAAATCAGCATCATCTATATTCATTAGGTTCCTCGATCTGTTCAGTGCAAAATTACCCGTTTTGCATGAGTCTTCCCCTTTCTGATTAATATAAATTACTTAAGTTAATTATGTTTCTCTTCATAGAAAAATATTTGTCAAACTGTAAAAGCATCAATAAAAATAAAAATAAAAATGTAGAATTTACGAGGGAACAGATGTGTAAACAAGATCAGGATGGCTTGTACCATACCCAAGTCTTATTTCAGAGGGGCTACCATCTCATCTAATCCCATCTCTGCCAAGGAGACCTTACCCTCAGTTAGTTGAGAACACCAATTTGATTTGAGATTGATGAGGTCAGCAGAAAATAATTAACCCACTCAGATCTATAGTATTATTCTAGAGCAAATATGAGACCTTCTTCCTGCCTTGTGTCTGTCCTACAAGAAATTTCACCCAAAAATCTCACAAAATCTTGTATAGGTTTAATGCTTTAACAAGGTCAACTTTACTTCTTTGTTTCTTATGGTCCTAAATCTGGAAGGCTTCTGATAATGTCAGTTCTCTGTGAGCTTCCTCATCTACAACTTCCTCCTCAGTTTTCACTTTCAGGAACACCCTATACCACAAAGGAGAAAGCATTTGCTAAACAATATTTGAGTTTTAGTTTCCTTTCCTTCCTTTTTTTCTAGGCATTCAACTGTTCTTTCTCATCTTTCTGATGGAATTTAAAAAATAAAATAAAATAACATAATAAAATAAAATAATTCTACAGATGAGAAGATAATAGACCAAAAGTCCAAACAGACCAAGTCCAAAGCCCCTTTCTTTTAGTACCATTTGCAAGTGTATGTGAGGCTGCACCTGGACCCCATCCTTGCACTGAGCAGCACAAAGTTGTGTGACCTTCTCTTGAAGCTGTTTCTCCAGTGAGGGGAGCATCATCTCCATTAGAAGCATAGATGTATCCTATAACCAGAATATAGGAAACTTCCAAGGAAACCTTCCAGAGTGAGGAAATGTAAAATATTTATTCATTTAAACAATTTACTAGCCTCCAAACCTGGTCATGCCAAGCTGATTATTAAGTCTGAGGACTTGGGATGGTTTCTATTTGTTCCAGCTCAGTTCTCCCACCCTTGCTTTATTTCATCTGGCCAAAGCAGCTTTAAATGTGAGCAGGCCAATGTGCCTGACATTGGATTTACTGAGCTCAAGGCCAAAATGATTTCTGAATGCTAGTAAGGGAAGAAAAAATTATTTGCTTCTGATTGCCTTAATTCCCATTCAAGCAAACAGTCCACTGACTTGCAACTGAAAATCTGTTTTACCTTTCAGAGAAAAAAGAACCAGCATGAGTTATCAGCTGGGGTCTTAGGCAGGGAACTTTTGCTCAGGAAGCCACATTTGTGACCTTTAATTACCACAGAAAACTAAATGTAGAAAATACAAAACCCATACATCTGATAACAAAGCTACAGTCACTGTTTCTAGCACAGTCATAGCTTTTTCCTTCCTTACTGAAGGAAGTGCCACTTTTCCATCTCTGATTGAATAGCTATTCATCACAGTCAGCCAGTGTTTACTGCACACAGCTCCTCACCTCGATAAAGCCATCTGCTTTAAAAACAACACAACAGAGCTGGTGCCTTTTTTTTTTTTTTTAATTCTAGACCCATTTCTTCAGGGTCTCATAAGAAAATCCAGTGACATGCCCTGCCATGATTAAATTTCACACACACCCATTGCTGCCACCACAGTCAAAAGGGGAGGATCAACATGTCCAAAAATAATTTCTTTTCATCTGCACAGCTCCAGCACCACATGTGCCACACATGTGCCAGAAATCAGCTATGTGCCACCACAGTGATCAACCTTCCTGCATTTCTGGATAGCTGCTGCTATAATATGATGCACACAAGAAACCTGGGATGTCTTGGGCTGGGGCATGACTTGTAGAAAAAAAATAATCTGGTTTCCAAATTAGCATGCTCACAATTATGAGCTTAGAGAGAGAAATAGAACTGCTAAGAGGAAAGTTTCTGGATTTGGGCCAGGAAGCACCACACTGAACTGAAATACTGCAAATAGGGATTTCAAACCAGATGTTGCAGGTTTTATCTGTTGTCCTTGTAAACACTTTTCTCCACAGATCCTAAAGTATGTTTTGAAGAAAGGATTTTATAGTGGAGAAGTTCTAGGGTACAGGAATACAAGATGTGTTTTCAAAGGTACAACTGAGAGTAACTCACTAAATTTACCCCAGCTTTCACCTGAAAAAACCTTCACAGACGTTGCTTGTCCAGCTGCTCAAATATTGGCATCACAGCTGGCAACAGGATCAGAAGCTTGCTGCTCCCTGCCCAGAGATCTCACCACTCTATAATACACTCTGCCTGCTTTCTAACACAACCCAAAGAGTGCATCTCAGCAGGTTCTTGCATCCCTCCAGTTTCTGATATAATTGATATTAATCTCCCAGTGTTGTAGATATTTGCAATGCACCAGATGGGCTATTGTTTAATTAATAGTGCTGCTTTCATTCAGTCTGAGCTTGATTAAATGAAAACTCCATCTGTGAAAAACCAAAACCTGCAGGCAGGATACAGGAGTGTGATGCTGCTACCAGCTTTGATGATTTTGAAAGAAGAGATTGTATGGGGTAAGCTATATTTCCCACCATTTTTATGAAGGAATAAGGGATATTCTGTCTCTAGGCTGACATTAAAACTTGATGTTAAAATAGCCTGGGAAGAAAAGGGAAAAAGAGCATGTGACTGGTGTTGGGGAGAGGAAAATAAGGTGGGATGAGGAGGGAAGCAGTAAGCCTGAAAGGATGATACCCTGAGAATAGTGGTGGACAAAGAAGGCCAGAAGTCATCTTTTTGCCTTCAGCATTTGGAGTTGATAGTTGAGTGAGCATGACCTTGAAAACAACTTGTGGAGCCCCTGTACCCATCTAATCTTATTCCTTTAACCTCTGCAGACCTCCCTGAAGTTAAAATCCTTTAGCCATCCAGCACACAGCACCATCCATCTCGGACACCCCATCCTTGGGAAGCAACAGAGCACAACCCTGGTCACTTCTGCACTCCAAAAATTAACCTGTGACAAGTGAGGGAGTGCAGGGAGGAGAAAGGCTGTCAGAGAAGGAGCTGGGGCCAGGCTGACCTGAAGCAGTTGGCCTGAGATCACCACAGCCACTCCAGCACCTGCCAGTTCCATTGGGACTGCTCTGGTGGAAAGCAGCACTTTTTTCACACCAGTGCAGACCAGTCACTGTTCAAGGGTGTGAAAATTGCTTAGACTTCCACACAGCCCAGCACTGGGTAGCCAAATGTGCCAGGAGCAATTTAGCTTCTTCTAAATGCCTTTGGTACCCCAGGACATCCACATTAGACACCTGCCAGCCCTATGTGAATGTTTTCAGTGTTATCAAGTTTTTTTTCAGGGAAAAAGAGCTGCACTGTCTGTGGGGTTTTGGGGTAGCTTCCCCATACTGCACAGTGCACACAGCCTAGGTAGCTTTCCTTTTGTTCCTAGCAGCCACCTTCTTTGATGCAATTTCTTGTTACCCTTCTAGAACAAAAACAGGTGAGCTCTGAGGTTTGATTTCAGAGGGCCAAAAATAAATAGCTTGTAAAGTGCATGTTATTTCAGCCCCTGGCAACTGATCTGCATTGCAAATCAGAGCATGTTGTTGCTGCTGCCAACCCTTAGAGCGACTCCTTTAGTCTAAATTAAGGGGTCTGAATGCTGAGGCTGATAGGGGCTTGTACCAAACCTCCCTGACAATTCAGAGCAAGGGTTGTTGTAAATACTGCCTTGAGCTCTTCCAGATTCAGAAGGTGTTTGAACCTCGGTGTATATAGTTATACATGGAGTTCATACAAAACACTGTTCACTTCCAGGGAGGAATGAGACATGAGCTCAGAGCAATAGGAACCCCAAAGCCATAAACAGGGACTGACTCAGATTTCTGCACCTGCAGCAGAGCCCATGACTATGGATGCTAAATCTTGAGCCTCCAAGATGAGTCCCATTCATGGTAAATTAAGGCATCACTAAAAGAGATGGAAATTCCTGAATCCTTTGTCGATTCTGAAGACACAGAAGAAGGTTTTTAACTTATAAATCAACAGAATATGAGTGGCTGCTCCTGGATCCTGCAAAAATTCAAAATCTTGATATATCTGAGACTTTGCTTCACTGCATTTTCTCACTGCCTCTATACCCAGTTATTAGGTTCTAACAGCTTTATACTGTCACCAAAAAGAGAATCACAAAAATTTGTATTAAAAAGATTTGTTATAATTTCTAAAATATATATATATGTTTAAGATGTCTAAATAGACTGGATATCAGACAGATTCAGGGACTAACATTCTAACACATACAATCAGTGTGAAAAATCAGATCAGGACCAGGAAGCCAGGCTATTTGCCAGTGTAGTATTTTTCAGGTGGTGTTCTGCTTCTGTATGCCCAGAAACTTCCTTTATAAACCAAATAAATGAGCACTCATTGGAAGGTAATAAACCCAGCAGATATCTATACTAGAGTCATGCTTCCTAGGTAAAGCAGGCAACTTAACCTACAAATTCAAATGTTCTACTAGGAACTTTCAGCCCGGCTTTAGTCCCCCCACTAAGAATGTGCATGGATTTCCAAATTATTTCAAGTTTATATGCTCCTAGAATTGTCCCCTGGGCTTCCCATTTGGCATCATTCCCAACCCTCCTTCTGCTTGTTTGCTTTTTCCCTTCCTGTGGAATTGTATTTTAAAGAATTAATTACTGTCATCTTACATTATCCTTGACTCATTACTTCCAGATTGTTCTATTTTTTTTTTTCCCAGCAACACACAGAGTGTGGCCATTACTGAAATGGTGCCAGCAACAGCAGGGTAAGCAGACCCCCATCTGCACAAACAAGGACTTTAAAGACAGAAAAGCCTTCACAGTTTTTATCCACTCTTCATTTTGTCTCCTGCAAGGATGCTCCTCTTTTCTGTATGTTCCCCATTAAAACATTTCCCAGTTTCCCTCTGAGTGACCTTATATTCTACAAGCATCTGGTTTCAGTGTCTTCTTTGCTCCAGTCCTGCACTAACATATTCCCTCATAAGATGCTCCTTGCTCTTCACAGAGTCTGTCTTGTCTCTCTTCCCAAATGGTGGGAAACTATCATTACCCTCATCACAAGATGAGCTGAGGAAGGAACAGACATTTAGCTGTAGAGAAGGGAGCAGGTACCACAGCTCTAATCAGATACAGCCCTGCCACCTCCCAGCACCAGCTCCTTCACTGCAGCTGTAAAGTGCCATGCACAACCCACAGCCCCCTGACAGAAGGCTCCTGCCTCACTTTCCCCAGCAGTGAGGCTTCTGTCTTGCCCTCTGTCTCCAGGCAGTGGCCACTCTCCCATGCCAGGATGCCACACACCACTTGTGTGCAAGGGGAGCGTTCTGCACGACTCCTTCTGGCAGATACACTGCCAGCTAGAAGAGAAGGTGAATGAGAAGTTTGCCTTATTTGTCGTTATACAGCTGCCCAGACATGAATGAAGGATATGTCCTTGAGCCTATTTATCCCCACTTCATTTCCACTCTTTTAGGAGAAGTGCTGTGGTCTAGAGCTGGACTGCATGGAGAGAATTTCCATCTTGCAGGTCTGCAGTAGTTTCTGCAAGAGCAGACTGAAAGGATTAAAGGGCTTGTTCTAGCCCAGCCCACAGTTCACAGGACACCTTTACCTTTTTCTGCAAATAAGGAGTGAGATTATTAAGACAGGGATACAATACAACTGTGTTGCAAAGAAAATGCATTATCAAAATGGCACCCTGGGTAGTGCTAAACTGCAGAGCTCTCTGAGGAGGATAACAGGATCAGAGCCCTGCTGAGTGAAACCAATCTCCTCACACAGTCTGCCCATCAGGGCACAAAAGTCACCACTAGCCATTCATGGAAGGTGAAGTACCATCCAAAATTAAACTTTCCATGGGACTTGCAGCAGCCATACCTCATTGGCAATCCCCCCATGCACACTGACTTCTGTTCTGTCTCAAGCAAAACAGTGGTTAAACAAAAGTCATGAAAGCAAACATTTCCCCTATTTTTCTCTGTGTGTGTGCTTGTGTTGATGAATCATTCATCAACTAGTCAAAGGATTCAATATTCATAAGCAGGGACTGAAGATGTGAAAATCAAGGGAAGGGAATATTCCCAAGCTCCACTCATCTTTCAGGCTCATCCTACTTATAAATTACTTCTTGCTCCAGGTTTTCCTAGTCTTTTCAAAGGTGGCCATCTCTCATACACACCTTTTCTGCAGGCTTTAATAAACAGTGAAATACAAATGTTAGTATTTCAGCCATCATCATTCTAAAGCTCATTAAATTTCAAATACCAAATTCATCTAAGATGAATGAGGCAGTGTCTTCAGGTACCAGGTTATTTGTGGGAGCAGAAAGACATTGGTTATATCCTGCTCATACTTTGAAGATTTTTTTTCCCAATGGTACAGGCAAGCGACTAAAATTTTATGTGTTTATTTATCATGTATCCTAATCGAAAATGAGATTCTTAGACAGAAGAAGAAAAGCATCAGGGAAATGTACTGACTTGCTCCAAACATGCACAATTCAAGTCATGTTTATAAATCTCTGCCAGTTAGTACAGATAAATAATTTCCAAAATGCAATTTGTTCACAAATGGCTCACTTTGGCTCCCAGTCACTCATGATGTGTAAATAGTCATATGGCATAATTTTTGTTCTTGGGCTCAATGACTGAAACTTGTATGTGAGATATGCCTCCAAAAAGGAGACTAGTGTATGACAAATAGCAAATAACTCATTTCCAGAATGTATTCTTCAACCATTTAAAATTTGCAAACATTTTCATCAATTCCCAGCAGTCACTGGGATATTGGTGAATAATAAGTTGCAATGCCTCTGCGAATATCCATGAATCTTATTCAGGAGGAGAGTCATCCAGATTTTCTCATTATTCAACCAGCTGTAGCACACAATAACTCTGGAGCAACCCACTAAATTCTGGAGGCAGGTTAATCATCTCTGGCAACAATCTGTAAAACAGCCAGGGTTAAATTATCAGATGCTGGTTCAATTTGCAAAGGTTAAGCCCAGTTCCCTGACTTTGGAAAATTTACCAGCAAAGCCAAAATCCAACACTGCTAAAAAAACACATGCACGTTTCACATACTCAAGAGAAATGGAGATAGCAAGACCCTTTCGAGTTGAACCTGCACAAACTGTGTGTAGAAACAATTTGGAGTTGGGCTTTCAGGTATTTTTTTTTTTTGCATAGATCTCCAACTAAAAGATGATGGAAGACCATCATTTTTCAAAGACATTATTTATCCTACAGAAGCACAGAATATATATTTTACATTTTTGCTCTCCTACACAGTTGGGGAAAGTACCCAATACACTCTCCTACTGAGCAACACTAACAGAGAAAACACAGACCCTTAGGAAATCATATTCCATACATCTACCCCACAAGAGGTAGAGGTAGCAGGATGTTCCAAGTGCTTGGATAACACTTCCAGAAATGCACTAGAGGCTGATAGAACAGCAGTGTTTATTTAATAACAAAAGCACTCAACCAACAGAGCTAGGCAGGGTAATTAGCACAGAAACAGCTGCAGTCACAAGGGGGAAGGTGGATTCATGGGAGAATGTGATGCTGTAGCTCTAGTATTCTCTGTGGGACCCCAGGAAGTGACAAGATAAGAAATAGAGCTTATGAATCTAGAAAGAAAACAAAACAAAAAAAAAGTGGCTGGGTCTTTATTACTTAGTATATCAAAAGTCATTTTCCTAAAGGAAGGAGAACAGATCTCCATTACTTCTTTTAGGCTCTGAAGATGGGATGGGGGAAACAGCCTGTTCTCCCAGTTATTCCAGCTCAGCTCTGCTGTAAAAAAGGTATAGGTAAGGGAGTGGGATGCTGAGAGCCATTTACCTTAGGAAGAAAAAACAGAGGCTATGAGGTGTCTCAGCAGGTAAAGGTGGAAGCAGGGAAGCCCACAGGGTCACTCACTGGCTGAATTAGTCTTCAGAGAATTCCCATGCCTTTCCAATTACACTGCATAATTCTCCATTTGCTGAAGCCTCCCCATCTAAGCTGGGCTTGTAGAGGCCAGAGATGATCTTGGAAATACTTCAGGCTTTTCTCTTTTCTCATCACCACCAGAAAACAGAGCCCTCCCTCCAGACCCAACTGTCTGTGTAAGTGGAGAAGTAGGAGATACCCAGCCACACAGGCATCTTTTCCAAGGCAAAATTTTCAAAGGAGCTTGTGAGTTTTGTGTTTCATCTTATGAGCAATTTTATTACAGTTATCTGAGGGAAGTGTGATCTACAAGTTCAAGGGGTGCTTGCCCTCTTGTAGGTTTAGCCACACCACCCAGAGGTCTGGCAGAGCAGCAGCAGCCTTGGGGCCAGACATCCAGCTGCTCTGAGTTGACAGGAAGCTTTTCAAACCAGTGGAACTCCCCAGTTTACACCAGGTGAGGATGCAACTTTGTCAATTTTGGGGTTGTATGGCAAGGTTTTGGTGGCAGGGGGGGCTGTACATGTGAATTCTGTGAGGAGCTGCTGTGTCTGCCATGTCTGACACAGCCAATGCCATCTGCCAAGACAGATCCACTGCTGGCCAAGGCTGAGCCCATCAGCAGCAGCACCTCCAGGATAATGTATTTAAGTTGGGGTGGGGAGAGGAGGGAATTACTGTGCAACAGCAGCTGGAGAGAAGAGTGAGAATATGTGGGAGAAACAACGGTGCAGACACCAAGACCTGTGAAAAAGCAGGAAGAGGTTCTTGAGGCACCAGAGCAGAGATTCCCCTGCAGCCCATGGTGCAGGTGCATCCACATGGAGACTGTGGAGGATCCCACAGCAGGGCAGGTGGATGCCCAAAGGAGGCAGTGACCCTGTGGGAAATCCATGCTGGAGCAGGATCTTGTGAGGACCACACAGGAAAAGAATTGCACCCTGTATTAGGGACTCCCACTGAGGCAGAGTATGAGGAAGAAGGAGCAGCAAGACAACGTGTGATGAACTGACCACAACCCTCATTCCCTATGCCTTTGTGCAGTTGAGGAGGTAGAAGAAGTCACAAGTAAAGATAAGGCCAGGAAAAAGGAAGGGGTGGGGGAAAGATGTTTTAAGATTTAGTTTTGTTTCTTATTACCCTATTCTGATCTGACTGGTAATAAATTAAAACTAATTTCTCCACGTCTGTTTTGCCCATGACAGTAATCTGTGAGTGATCCCTCCCTGCCCTCATCTTGACCCAGAAGTTTTTTGTTCTACTTTTTCTCTCCTGTCCAGCTGATGAGGAGAATGATAGAGCTGCTTTGTCAGCCCACCACATCATTTTCTCAGTTTTCCTCCAGCAAATGCATCCATTATACTCTATTGAGGAGGCAGCCCACACAGAATACTGCTGCACAGACCAATGTTCTTTAGACATTGGTGCAGCTACAGGTCCCTCATCTGCTAAAAGAGGTTTGACCCATATCTAGATCAGCTGTGTGTTCCTGTGGGGAACCCTCATTCCTCCTGCTCTTACCCAGTAACTGTTTTCACTGCAAGGAGCCATTATCACCACTGAGCAAGGACTATCTGTAGTGGCCAGCTGGACAGCAGCACAGCTCTGTGCCCTGCCTGTCCCCCTGCCACAGACCTCACTTGCAGGCAGCAGGCTTCATGTTCAGCACCCAAAGGCATTCAAGCCCAGGGGATCATGAAGTCCATTCAGCATTTAACACAAGGATGGTCTCAAGTTATGGGATAGATCTGACCACTGGGACCAGGGAGATTACAGAGAACAGAGTCAGAAAGTGGCACTTATTTAGCAGCATCTTCGGCATTTAAGAAAATAAATTCTTTTTCCAGGGAAACCAGGAGAAATGGAGACAGAACCCATGCTGCTGTACAAAGTACAGCAGGTAATACAACAGCTTCCTTTGCAGGTCTTTCCTTTAAGGTGTCAAGAGGATGGTAGCATAAAATTGCATTCTTCAAAATGTAACCTGCATTTCCAGTGGGGTGTGGATCTCTCATTTTGCATTAAATGAAAAAGATTGTTGTAACTGAAGTCATCTTGCTTTCAGATTAACTTAGAAGTTATTATTTACACCAGCTCTCTGGCCTGAAGCTTCCTGTTGTGATTCAGCCAGAGAAACAGGGACTTTATGCTGGAAGACAAAGTACTGCAAAAGGAGAAGACCCTGAGAACTCATCCTGGCTTATGTTATGCTCTGCATCCAAGGGGAAGACAAAAAAATATTTTAAAAGGCTGGGAACAGCACAGAGAAAGGAGCTGATCAGGTTGAAACAAGCCCATGTCGATGTGACAGACCACCAGGTTGTGAGACACAACTTGGGTAGTGGTGGACATCACAGCCATGCCAGAAGTCCCAAACTCTGAGCAACTTACCACACTCCCTCAAAAAATTAATTCCTACCCAAAGAACACCACCACCCAAACCAACTGGAAGCAAAGATGCACAGATACAGGGTTGTGAAGGGCCTGGAAATACAGCAGAATTGTCAGCTCTGGTGATCACTTGCTGGACAGAACACCTACCCAAAATTTTTGTAGAGGCTGAAATCTGGCTTTGCACTGAGACCTTCCATTTAATAATGCCTGCCAGAAACAGATAAAAATGCACTTTGACCACTCTAGTGTGGACATGATGTGGACAAAAACACTAAAGATATTGACAACCACTCATAAACTGTGTGCAGAACAAGAAGTGAATGGACAAAGTAGCCAATATTTTCTAAGAGGTGATTAATCTGTATCAGGAGAGGGCCCACCAATAAGCTGGGAAGGAGATATTTTGAGCTGCTATTGCTCATTCTGCAGATAAAGTTGTTCATTTTCCAAGATTTTCATACTGCTGTTTTATATCCTGGAAATCTCTCTGAGGTTGTCTTAAGCATGAGGTTTCTTAATGATGAAGGGAACACTGGGGAAAGAAATGGTGACTGGAAAAAATTTGCTAAGCTCCATTGAGCAAAGCAGCACTAGATAAAAGCAGCAACAAACCTCCTCTGCCTTCTAACTTCTCACTTAATAATTCCTACATAGATATATATACAGAGCAAGGAAAAGTACAGTCCAAGGAAGATTAACCTGAATTATAATCATAAAATAGGTAAGGTTTTTCATTTTATATTTCCCTAAAGGAAACATGTAACAAAATGATTCAAAAAAAGGAAAAAAAAGCACTCCACCAAACCAACCAACAAGCTGAATTCACTTTAGTCTGAAGAACAGAGTTTCACTGCCAATTTGAGCAAGGAGGATACTATTTGGGGCACTTTAATAAAAACAGGTAACTTAATTAAAGCATAGCTTGGACTGCTACAGGCATCCACGCCACCCAGAGCTGTCACACATGTGTGAAGGTACCAGCTCTGAAAGGTTATTCAGCAATTCTTCCTCGCTTCTCCCTTCAGTTTTAATTTCTGTGCTCCTCGGTTTTACTTTGAGGGGCTTTCATTTCTCTCCCTGTTGCTGTGTGCTGCTCTGGAGGTTGTGGAAGGGCAGCCGGATCTGCCATGGCCCTTGGCGGGCAGCGCTGCCCTGCTGGCGCCTCTGAATTCCTTCGTTTCCTGCAGCGAGATCTCTCCTTCTCCTTGGCACATCCCTGCACACCCTGCCCCTTCTGTTTTCAGACAGTCCCCAGCAATGCACCCCGCAGGGGCAGTGCCTCCACTGCTCGTGGTCTCTGGGGTGAGCAGAGCTGCATCTCCTCCTCTGTCCCAGGGTGCTGACAGAACCCCTTAGCTGCCCATGCAAAGCCACCTGCATGGACTCCACAGCAATGCAAACCCATCCTGTCCTGCTTACCAGCCTAAGGATGCTCTGCCCCATGCTCCCTGTGCTTGGCTAGCCCACAACATATGTGTCATTAATCATTCTCATGCTGGGGGAGATCACAAGGGGATTTTCAGACTGAAGGGTGGCTTAACTTTTAAATAAGAACCACCTGCACAGACTATTTGAATTCTGTATACATGGACTTCTCTTCCCAGTGATTGAAATGCAGGTGTTTATTCCACCTTGCAAGTGTCAGCAAAATCTTACAACTGGCACTCAGACAACACAAGGCAGTGGCTTTCATTTTTTTTTTATTTGTTATTAATGAGATAGCTTTCTCTCTGGGTATTGTGAGTGACAGGAGGCAGAGACCTGCCAATCAAAATGTTAAAAGGACATTGTCAATGTTACCCTTCTTCCTCAGCTCTCCATCAGTTTAAACACAGCAAGAACATAGAAATTACAGTCCCATTATTTGCAAGGTGAGAACACAAAGTCTGCCCCTGCATGCAGAAGCATGAGAAAAACTACAGCTGATGATTTTGTCTGGAAACTTCAGAAAATACAAATTATTTAAAGACTTCTCATAACAGCTTATCTTTGTAAAATTACCATCTTGAGCACTCTTAGCCAACAGAAGGCCACATTTTCTCCCAGTTAAATCAGTGCTCAACTTCTCATCAGCTTCTTCAATAGACGTGTTAGCTAATAGTATATGACATGTTTTAAAGTAGTAAACATTTATTTGTAGGGAAAACAGACGGGCAATCCTCATCCCTGAATATGTATTTCAACAGTCTTTGAGGTTTCTTATGTTTTCTATGTTAATGGTTAAATAGGTTATTTCTAATGTAGCCCCTTGTGCTGTGCAGTAAGGCCATGCAAATCCATTTTCACAGCTTCATAGACTTGGATACATGGAGAGGAAAATACTCATGAAAAGAGAGTCAAAAGCCATATTCAGTGTAATGCTCTGGAAACAGGTCTTTATGGGGCAACAAATACTCCCAAAGGCTTGGATTTTGTCCCAGATGCAGGGACTTTGGTTAGGGCCATGACATTTTGGGCTATGTCATGTCCTCAAGGGAAAAAGGGGTGGGAAAGAGAAGGGAGCAGCAAATGAAATAGGGGCCAAAAAACACTTGTGTGCATCCTCCTTAAACAACAGCATTTGTAGAGGTTGACCCTGGCTCATGGGCAAGCATCCAGCAAAGCCCCTCTCTCACTCCACAGCTGGACAGAAAGAAAATATAACAAAGGGTTCATGGGTTGAGATAAGGCCAGGAAAGATCACACCCCAAATACTACAGGCAAAACAGACTCAAATTAGAAATATTAATTGAATTTATGACTAACAAAATCAGAGTAGGATAAGGAGAAGTAAAAACAGACCTTAAATACTCCTTCCCCTCACCCCTCCCTCCTTCTCAGTTCTACTTTCCCCACCAACCCAGCAGCACAGGGAGATGGGAATCAGAATTATGCTCAGTTCATCACACGTTGTTCCTGCCACTGCTCAGGGAGAGGGGTTGTTCCCCTGCCCTGCCATGGGGTTCCTCCCACAGGAGACAGTTCTCCATGAACTTCCCCAGCACGAGTCTGTCTCATGGACAGCAATTCTCTCTGAACTGCTGCAGTGTGGGCCACTCTTCCATGGGATTCAGTCCTCCAGGCACAGCCTGCTCCAGAATAGGTCTCCCATGGAGTCACAGGTCCTACAAGGAAGCCTGCTCCAGAGTGAGCTCTCTCCATGGGTCTGTATGCTCCTGCCAGGACCCTTCTCCAGCACAGGTCTCCCACGGGGTCACAGCCTCCTCTCAGGCACCCACCTGCTCTGGTGTGGGGCTCCTCCACAGGCTGCAGCATCTCTGCATCCCCAGGGACCTCCCTGGCTGCAGGGGCACAGCTGCCTCAACCCTGGTCTGCACCAGGAGCTGCAGGGGAATCTCAGCTCCAGAGCCTGGAGCATCTCCTGCCCCCCTTCTGCAATGACCTTGGTATCTGCAGAGCTGCTCCTCCACATTCTCACTGCTCTCTGCTCTGGCTGCAGTTAGATCAGAGCAATAACATTTTTTTTTCCTTTTTAACTACATTATCATAGAGGTGTTACCATCATCTCTGATAGACCCAGCCTTGGCCAGTGGCACATCCATTTTGGAGCCAGCTAGCATTGGCTCTGCTGGACATGGAGGAAGCTTCTGGCAGCTTCCCACAGAAGCCACCCCCACTACCAAAACCTGACCATGCAAGCCCAATACAGCATCTCATCACATGAAGGCTTCTACAAGTATGTTCAGAAGGAGCATCTCCCCTTAATAACAATTGCTGTTGTCACCACAAAATTGTGGCAATAGCACTACTGCTTATTCTCAAGCAATGTGCCAGATTAAACATAATTCCCCAGAAGGAAAGCTTGGGAGCCCCTGATTTAAGCATAGCTGAGGAGAACATTTTCTGTGCAGTTGTTCTGGCTCAGTCACAGACCTCTTTTTCAGGCCACACAGAACAGTTGCTTCTGTGTTGGCATTCAGGAGACAAAATTGTCCTTTTAATGAGTCCTGGCTTTGCATTGTTGTCCTGGCTTTGCTGTGCTTTCTGTGTTCAATTTACACACCAGAGTGGGTTTTGCAGCCAATCCTGTTATTCCCACTAGCTTCCAACCCAGCTGTCAGCAGGATCTATTAATTTTTGGAGCATACACAGAATTTCTCAACTGCCAGCCTGAGTTACCATGGGCTATAGCCACGAGTACCCAAGATGGTTGAAGTGACCTGTGAGGTAGCAGCTTTAGGATGTGAAACATTATTTAAAGTAATTATAAATTTCTAAGCATCTATACTGTTCACATCCTGTGAGTCTCAGAGAGGCGTAATCATGAACTGCTTCCCAGCTAATTCAAGCCTTGTATGACTCTAGAAAATAAATTATGACTCCTCACACAAATGAAGTCTTTTCTGTCCTGCTGCTGCATAACCAAGCCTGCAGAGCTCATGCCCTCCAGGGCTACAGGCAGGTTCCTGTCAGAATCACCCTTCTTCCTGTGGGGTTTAGTTTATTGGCTTTTTCACTAAGAGGAGGCATAACATCTTTCTTATGTTTTTATTCTAATTTTTGTAGCATTTCCTCTTTAAAAAGGTGATTCAATGTATCACCACATTGCAAGTAAACAGTTAATCTCTGCTTTAACCCTGGAAAGCTCTTAAGACCATTCATTCTTTTTCTCCCTGACCCTCATCTTCCCCTTTCAGGCCACTTTCTGCTCTCTTATGAGCCAAAGGAGTTGTACAATGTGGTGCTGTTTACTGTCAGGCAGTATCTTCCCTCTGTTTGATGAGGCCCATGTCTCTTGCCTGTCCAAGTTTTTATGGTTTTTTGCCTGACAAATGACTAGCACAAAGCACGGGCATCATTGTAAGTGAAAGCTGGAAAGAGCTTGAACAAGTTATTTGGGTTGCAGCAAGGGATACAGATATTGAAAACAGGCATCTGACCAAATATCTAGGGAATTTCACTGCTTTCCACCCTTTCTGTCAGTGCTCAGCTGCACTTGGAAAAAAAAATTGATGAGCTGGAAAAACAGAGCACCCTGAATTTCCACCACAACAAACAGAACAAATGGCATCAGCAGTTAGGTTAAATTGATCTCTAGGTCAAGGACTTTCATTTCCTTTGTAAGTGGTATCTCCTCCAGCAACAGGACAATGCTTCTCTGAAATGTAGTGGTTTTAGTATTACTGATATCAACATTGCAGCTGATGGTCACTCTCAAAGAATTTTCACTGCACACAGCTCCTCTACAAGAAATCTTTCATCAAGGAAAAAACATGTTAGAAGAATTGCTCTATCAAAGCAAACACTGCTTACTTCATGATGACTTGTGGTTTTAGGCAGCAGCTGCTAGCTCTAACAGGATCCTTTTTGGTATGGCAGAAGTGTTCTTTCACTCACATCTTAAATGGACACTAGAAAAATTTGAACTAAGTGAACAAAACCTGACCACTGTATGTCCATTCCAACCCAAATCCTTCTATGAGTATGTGATTCCTACTCTGCACTACCAAGAAAGCATTTTAAAGAGGAAAAAAAGTAGGAGTGGTGAAAGAAATGCAAGGATGGTGTGATCTGGATGTATTTCAGATGGAGAGAACCATAATGTCCTGAGTTTCAATTAAACTGCCATGGAGGAGAATTTCCCACATTATTTCTTCAATGAAAGTCACAAATACTTGTCAGCATCAGTGCATGGCATCAGCTGACAGTGGGTGGGAACTGAATGTCACCATTAGTTTATCATCCTTCTGTAAGACTTTCATACCTTGTCTGTGAGTTCTCAGGGGCAGCTCCTCACAACACTGACTCCTTTTCTTTCTTCCACACAACTGGCTGACTCCTTCCTGCCCCTTGCAGCACATCCTAACCCTTCCTCCTCACAGCAGCCCAGCCAGCTAATTCCAACTCTCCTCTCCACCAGCTAACCCACTTTTTTATAACATCCATCCTTATTGGACACAGCTGTGACTTATTAAGGGCAAGGCTGCTCCTACTCTTTGGTAATTAGTACAGCTGCAACCCCTCAGGGGTAAGATTGCCTTCAGCACTATCTTTATTCTTTTACAATCCATCCTCCCACAGGTACTCACTTCTGGACACTGGAAACACAAGTGCAAATATGTGTCATTTCACCTCCACTTCTCCTGTGCCTGTCACCTTTTTGGATTCTAAAGGAGAGAGACCAAAAGCAGTGCATCATCCTGGCAAGACAAATGAAGCACAAGGGAATATTTTGCTCCAATACTGGATTACTACTTTTCTTGCACTGGGCTTTCATATAGTTTTTCACCTAACAGCACCTTCTGGGAGTAGCCCCTGCAGAGGAGACATAGATCCAAGCTTGAAGAGAACTTTGGGTCAATGAGTCAAATTCACATTACTTCTATTGGGAAAAGCTCTGACCCAGGGTTTCTGGTAGTTTTGGTTAGTCTATCAATTTAACTAAGTGTGTTCGTAGCCTCTTCTCCTCATAATTGCTATTTCCACCTCTGAACAGCCCATGCTACAGCATATTCACCCTCAGTTCATGGGAAAGGTCAATTAATACTATCCACTTCTCCAAAAAGCATTCAAGGCAGAAAGAGTAGAAGTACTTCCTTTAAAGTTGGGTATCTACAAGTTAAACAAAGCAGATATGTACATGTGATCCAGACATTCTTATCTTCCTTCCTGGGTGAAAACAACCCAAAACTAAACAAAACAACCCTAAAGTGCTTTGATAGCACAGTAAAAGCTCAAAACTTTGATTTTTTTTTTTTCAATTCCAACAAATGATCTGATACAATGTATTATGTTCTTCCTATAAATCCTGCCTTAAGGTGCGGGTATCTGATGCTACGGAGATGATGTGTGGAGAACTTTACTGGGTGAGACAGGGGTCCTCTGTGGAGAAGAAAAACATAGCTCCTGGTGAATTTTTACTGGCACCTAATAGCTTTCAAGCAGTCTGGGAACAACACAGTCCCTCCTGGTTTCCATGACAGCTCTAGCACAACCACAGAAAGAAGCAGGACTTTACTCTTCTTCTAGACATTCTGGGATTAATTCTTCATTGCTTGGCACCAGAGCTGGTTTTTTGACAGCAATTTAAAGTAAGACAGACCCATATACACTGTGTCTGTGGTTCTGAGAGAAAGACACTTGTGCTCCAACTTATAAAAAAAATGAGTTGAGCCTAGAGAAAATCGAGGGTGAAAACACACAGTATGGAATATGGAGTGCAGGTTGATGGGCCGTGTCCCTGCTCATTTTATACACTGAGAAAGAAATGCAGAATGATTTTGTGCTTTTACCATGAGTAACCACTGCTCATGATGATAATTTTTATTGTCTCCACTTTGACAAGCCTCTCTAAAGCTGGCAGGGGGTCACTGATTGTGAAAGAAACCTAGATCGAGCTGCTAAAATGGGACACAGTTTATGGGCAATTCAGAGTCTATCTAGATGATGAATATTCATGACCTAGCTGGACAATTTCACATTCATGCTTAGATAATGCAGATTTATGCTCACACACAACAATGATTTGTGAATATTTATAGGTGAACACCTGGACAGTATTTCAGACAACTGAGAATATTCATAATTACATCTGAAATGAAGAGAAAGGCTCTACCTGAAGTCTGAACCACAGACAAAGAGGAAGGTGCTACCTGACATTCAAACTACAGATACAAGGATCTAATCCTCTATATCTATTGTGCCTTAATGACAATCTGTAACAGCCAAAAACAGCATAAAGAAAAACATTACAGGTAGGGATGTGATCATTCAAAGGATCAGTAAATAGACAGGAAACTTTTCTGAGCTGCTACAGAAATTCCCACCAGTTTAGTCTTCTGATGGAAGATTTCTGGGGCAGCACCTTTTCTATATGAAAATATCTTGTCTTTTTGGGGGGTTGGATTTGGGTTGTTTTTTTGGGTTTTTTTTGGTTTTTTGGGTTTTTTGTGGTTTTTTTTTTTTGTTAGATTTCTTTTTTTCCTAAAAACTTTTTTTTTTTAATTCATACAAAAAAGATTAAAATATTTGTTGTGAAGAAAAAAATGCATGCAACTGAATGTGTGTGCCCAAAGATGTGCCCATGTGTAAGGGGTCTCCTTGCCAAGCTAGCCTGTGTCTTCAAGGTTCATGTTAAATCTATGCTGCCCCTGTTCAGATCCATTGTGCATGGTCCTCATGGAGGTGCTTCCAAAGCCAGCTGAGATTGTCACCTGAGGCATGTGCAAGCTCCTTGGTGTACCTTGAGACAGGATAAGGATTCAAGGCAGAGATACAGACCGGGACTCCAGGAAAGGGAAGGTGGCAGCAGAGAGGCCAGGTCGAGGGAAGGACACCTGCTAGATTCAGGTGTGCTCATCCATGAGAATTGTCTCCTTAGGAGGTGAGATGGACCTGACATTGGAGCTCCCTCTAAAGGAAGCAAGAGTTCCTAGCTGGGGGCGTACCAGGGCAGGAGGAAGACAGATCAGCATCCAGCAGGTGTGTCAGCAGCCAGTTATTCTATCTCTGGTGACAAACCTCTTGCCAGTCTGAATGCCATCTTCTAAATACCTCTATATTCAAGCTCAAAACATAATCATAATCTCATCATTCACAAAATCACCAAATTCTTCCTCACTGTGCTATTTCCACTGCCATTTTACCTCATTAATGCAGGATTAATCTAATTCTTTCTGCCCATGTTCACTGGGAACAAAAGAAGCAGTGATGGCCTACTTCAGCAGCTCACTAGCAGTCAGAGCACAGATCCTGGGCTGGGTCCAGTCACATTTGGCCATGCTCTGTCACATTCCATCCCACCTTGGAGAGGGACACAAGATGTGGGGCAGCAGAACTACAGTAAATGTCATCCCCCTTTCCTTGATCCTCCCCAACAAGTGTTTTCTACAGCCTGGTATTTTTTGGACTAAGCTGCATAGCAGACTCTTTGACCTAAATTCATTGAGACAGCTGAAAATTATAGCAGTTGAAAATAAAAGCATCTCCAGGCCAGTAAATAGCCCTCTTCTTCCCATTTCTTCAAATTATCTCGGCATCTGGCACTTTTCTGCTGATACCACCTCCCTTTGAGATGAAAATCCAGCTGTCTGCTGGGGTGCTCAAATGGATGCACGCAGCAGTCAGATGTCAACACAGGGTACTTGGTTCTGTTCCAGGAAGAGATGAGCTGCCTCAGCTGCCCTCTGCTCCTTCCTCAGGTTGGAATTGCCATGCTGGCTTTGTCTCTGCTTGCAGTAAAATCCAACCTGAAGAGCTGCCTGTGCAAGCACCTGTTCTCAGCTCCTGTTGAACAAACAGCCCTTGTGAGACCTGCTGATGTGAATGGTGCCCCCCTGGTGGGTTGTGGCTCTCTCTGATGGCTAAAAGTGAACAGGTGAACAGCTCTGCCTTCCTCTGCTCCAAAATGAGTTCTTCTTGGCAGCAGATGGAAAGGGAGCAGCTCTTGGTGCTCTTCAGTGCTGGTGCAGCTGGGTCTCTCCACAGCCATTCCCCACACAGCACTGTAACAGGGACAATACCAAATTCTATCCAGACCAGAGCATGTGAAACCTAAAGGATTAAATAACCGAAAACAAAAGAAGCTTTAAAATTCCAAAGCCACCTGATTTTTTAAAGGCAGCCTTATGCTTAAAAAGGTTTGTTTCACAATGTCTGATTAATCAGCTTTGGATGTAAAGGACAATTTGATGAATGCCACCTTTTCTGCCCCGTTTCTCAACTTTTTACTTATGCTGTACTTTCCATCACAAGAAACTGAAGAGTTTCTATATCACACAACTGCCTTTTGCTCAGTTTCTAGCAATCACCACCCAAAACATCAGAGGAAGAGTAATTTTTCCACTTTCCCCACTCCCTAATTTCTGAATTCCCACTGGGCATGTTATTCATTTATTCTTTTTCAGGAAATTTTCTTCCAAAGCCAATTTTTACTTTAAAAATAGAAAACACAAACCACAGTATAGAAAAGGTGAAATTGCAGAGACATTTGGTTACCAGTAGTCCCATCCCTTCTTTGAATATTTTTAATATCTTAGAGTCAGGACTGTCTCTGTGCATCATTATAGCATCTGCAGCAGTGAAACACCAGATAAGGACAGAAGCTGTTCATTGATAAATGATTAATAAACAGTGAGAGCTGCCTCCAGCTGAGTTTAAATCTGCCAAATATACTATTTTTTCTGATGCCTCTCCCCATCCTTTGAACCCTATTGCCCATATATCCTGAGGCTGTTAATTCCATGTGTCTGTCCCACACCGTGGAATACAAGAGGCTGCTTTCAATACCTGCCTCCATCATTGCTGCCCTTTAGTTTTGCTGGGTGTCTTCTGTGCTTCCTGCTATGGGAAGTGATGCCTGCTGACAATGGGAGCATTTACATGGCTTCTGTCAAGGTCCTTCCACTGCCACCTTGCAAACGCTGTCTCCTCATCATCACCCAGGGCCTTCAGCTGGACACAGAGCCCAAGCCTGGTGGGAAGCCCTGTGGAAATGCTGTGTTTGTGCAGTGCTTGTGCCAGTTGTGGGTGTGAAACACAACCACCAGCAAGCACCACTGTGCTTAAACCCCAAGAATCTGCACGTGGTGGCTCTTCTCATCTGCCTCTGGAATTCAACACATTTGCAATAACAGTGGAATTATTTCAGTATCTTTAGAAATAAGTGCAAGGGGGGAGGAGAGTGCATTCTCATGCCTGCTCTTATCTTTCCAAGCCCACAACAAACAAGTTTGCATCACCTCTCAGGATTCCTGAAGACCAAAGGAAGAGCTCATTATCTCAATCTTTAATTGGAAAGCCTGCAGAAATAAGCGTCAGCCTGCAACATCATTCTGGTCACAGCAGCCACCAGCTTTCACAGTAGCAGCTGCATTTACCTTTGGCAGATAAAGGCACAGAAAGACAGAACCACCCTGGCTCAAAGCAGGACACACCATCCCTGTACCTGAAAGCAGCAGCAGCATCTGACCGAGAGTAGCCGTGTCTGTCACCATCAGCTGCTGAGCTCCTGCCTGGGTCTCTACAATCCAATTTTGTCTCAGCTCCAGCATGGCCCTGCTGGGATACCAACCAACCACATCACCTGAAGCAGGAGAAATGTTAGAGCATTTATCTTCCTCTGACATCTGAAATAAAACAGGCCTAAAGGCATATATTAATGAATGTCCTCACTACATCTGGTCTGGAAATGTCTCAGTGCAATCAGCTTTTCAGTGGAAAACACTGGTTTGTTAAAACAACAACTCTTCTTGGGATAGGCTTGAATTCAGCAAAATACTGGGCTGGAAATATTTTTGAAATCTAGAATTAGAAAGTCTCAGGAAGAGAAGGAAGGATAGAGAAGGCATGATTATCATCCTATTGACTTAATGAGGCCAAGTCCATTCTGTGGGTAAAAGTTCTTGTCCTGGGACGCTGCTAGGATTCATTAGGGGGACAGTAGCAGTGTTGATGATGGTATTAGAACATTCTGAAAAGGGAATTCAGCCTCCAGCTCTGTCAACACACTCTTTGAGCATTAAATTCATGCACACACCAGGTGGGAGTTAAAGTAACATATTTACTCACAGACTCTTAATAAAAATGCCACTCAGGGCTTAATTAACACACTTCTTTTTGCAATATCACCCCACAGCTGCAGCAAAATCTGGTTTCCTACAGCCTTCTAGGGCCAAATTCTGCAGTAGGTTGCACCCAGCTGCATCTGCAGGGGTGTTTCAGTCAGCTCAAGCCAGGACTTACAATGGCACAAAGCAGAGCAGACTGTGCCCCTAAGGGTCACCAGATAGCCTTTGCCTCCCACAGTTTTTATTTTTAGCTTGTCAGTAACAGAGGAAAACAATGCAAGTCTGATATTGCTCTGGCCAGGTGGCAATTCCACTTCCTCCTGTCGAGCTGGCTGCGTGCTGAGCTGTACTTGTGCACAAATTCTTGTGTCTGTAGCTGTGTCTTTTCTTCTCTGTCTTCTGCCACGCTTCCCCCTGCCCTACACACTGCTACAGACAAATGGTTTTGAGGAGAGGCTCTGGAGGCTGTAGTACAGTGGGGCCAATCCTCTTCCTGGGGGCAGGATCTGCTGGAAGCACAGAAGGACCATGACCTGACATCGAATATTTTTAAATTTTGTCTACTGAGACACTCAGCTGGAACAGATTTTACCTTCTTTAGTTCCTTGATTTGGTCTGCCTGGAAGAGCAGCAGCAATTCAGGGAGGGGGGAAAAGGGATGCTAGGGAGAGAAAACAAGAGGCAGGTTGATCCACGTTGTCTGGGTGCCATCAGAATACATTAACTCCTTCATTTATCACAGCACTATCATTAGAAATCTCAATTATTTGTGCATGCCACACTGGCAAAATGTTTAATTAGCTACTTTGTTGCATTTATCACTTTTCAGATGAAAGGAAGGACTAGAGGCACCCGTGTGGGGCCCCATTATTTTTTATAGAAATGTGTGGAGAGTGAGGGAATCTGTAATAAATGTCCCCATCATTGCACAGAGATAAAGGTCAGACACCCCCACAGCATTCATATATCTTAAGCCTTTCACAGGTAGCACATGCCTGCCAGCTACAGCCTTCTGTGCTAGACAGGAGAGTGTTATGAGCTGCCTGGGGACCACTGTGCAGAAAGAGATCAGGGGCTCCTGTCTCCCCTCAGAGGCTGCTGCTGGTCCAGCAGGACACAATAAGTAAGTTGGGGGGAGAAAGCAGCTCAAAAGGTACCATCAGGAACCTTTTACAGACAGGTCCTCTCATGAAATTTGTCTGACAATGCAGGTACCATTTTACTTTACAATTTAAAAATCAGCTGGGCATGGGCTTGATGGCATTAAGGAGTGAGAAGGGCTGGGTTTCCTTTTTGCCTTGAAGTCACACAATCTGCTGCTGTAAAGCCAGCAGCTGTGGAAATGAGCCTGACCAACATTCCCATGTGACTCAGAACAGGCACAGCATGCAAAACAGCACGTGGACTCCCCACCAGCTCCTGCAGAGGTAGAGCACAGTGATACACCATGATGAGAGACAAGTTTGCTTCAGTTCCAGAGCCTTTTCCCTGGTTTCTATCCAGAGGCAGCAGGCATTGCAAACAGCAGAGATTTATAATATTATTATTTATTTATATTATCCCTGTCTACTGAGAATAAGACACAAGGTCACTTCTCATCATGGCAGCACATATCTCTGGGTGGAGTGAAGTTATCATTTCATATAAATTACAGCAATTGAGTGAGCTCAGATTATGACAGATTACCTTCAGGGCAAGACCATCTGGACTGCAACCCAGTTTGGGTAGATATTTGGCATTCAAGGCTCAGTGAGCAACACAAGCAACATTCTTTCCAACACTTAAAATCAATCAGCATGCTCATTTTGGATCACCAGAGCTTCCTAGAGGCCTAATTGCAAGAGTTCCCTGGAGTGCCACGTCCACGGCTAACAGGTGTCAAATATCTGTTTTCATCCCCCAAGGGACCCAATCCATCAGGTGTCCTCTCCTACATGCAGAGAAAAGAGAGAGACAAAGTCCACATTCTGTTTCTGAAACATTTCCTGCCATGGGGGTATTCCCCCCCAGAATTGTTCATGCATTAATTCAAACAGTTTTTAATTAAAAACTGAATGGGTGTAAGGTGATGATGTTACAAGTTCCACAGTGGTTATTTAAGAACTGTTTAGCTTTTTCTCTAGCACTGGTCACCCACACACATCTCTGAGGTGTTTATAAATTACTCATAAACATGTAGCACCCAAAAGCCTTTGTGATGCCAGTAACCCTCTTTCCACTGAGGCACCAATGCCTATCAGGAAAAGGATTTCTGGATGGGAGAAAAGATAAGCCCAGCTCAGGGTGCTGCTGGGTATCTGAGAAGATTCTCCACATTGAGCTTCACTGCCAGTTTTCCTGGCTGATTGCTTTTATAACGTTCTGCCATTCGTAAGTCTGTGCAATATATTCATTTCAGTGGTGGCCTTCATAAAATTTGCAAAAAAAGAAAGAAGAGACCTGAGATGGTTGAGCTGAGGACATACAAAAAATAAGAAGCATCTAACTCAATCATTGTTTCAGGAGGACAAATTAATGCAAAGCATTAAAAGAACATTCACGGGGGGAAATGGGTTACATTTGGACTTATCAGTCATTTCTACATTTCTTTCTTTATAGCACTTTTTAAATCTCACACAGCCTCAGTGCAAAGCCATGGAAAGCATGTGATTTCTGCAACAGACATATTAAATGGAGGGAGAAGTTCTGGCTCACAAACCCCAATTAATTCTAATATTAGACCTGCCCATAAAACATACAGTCTCCTTTGCTTTCCACGACCACATCGATAAACATTATTGGACAGGGATATAAACATAACTCATTTGCTTGTTGACACTCAATGGCTTATCTATGTATGTAATGCCATCCTGCCATTATTGATGCTTTGTTAATGGCACAGTATCATTAAACAGTAATGTTTTACTTCTATTAATATCATTTGGGCTGCTTCTTAATAATTATGCCAGAGCGACTGCAGCATGATCTGTAGGCTGTAGATCAGCACACAAAATATTCCTCAGCACATTTCCAGAATCCTCCATGGTCAAAATTCTTCCAACTCCAGCTGTCACTTTAGGAGACAAACCTACTCCAAAACTTGGCTGTTTGTTTCCCAAAACCCATGATGCCAAAATCCAAATGTAGTGACAGGTTACCCCTGCTCAGTGGCTTGGTGCTCTGCTGTACCCCAGTCAGATGCATGCAGGAAATGGCTGAATGGCTGGACACAGTGCCACTGTACACAGGATTTTTCACTATGGCATGGGAACATGTTCACCATTTCTCCAAGGGTATCTTGATCACAGCATTCTTAGTCTCTTGGTGGCCTCTGAAAAGTTTCATCAGTTTTTCCCTGACTCCCCTTTTCTGTTTTTCTCTTGGTGAATTCACATTTTCTTTCAAAATGTCCCTCATTTAGTGAATCTGGGTTTTTCCCCATGTTGTGTTAATGCTCAATAAAAGTCAGAAATTTGGACTGGCAACATACTTTGCTCCTGCCACAAATCAGATTGCAGAAGATCAACTTCAAAGTACAAGACACCTTCCTGTCTTTAAGTGGTCCAACCCTTTATTTTCTTTGCTCTGATCCCATTATTTGTCAGCCTGGTCAGGGTAAATTTGGAGATGGCTGCAAAGGCCTGAGAAAAGTATACTTGCTTGTAAATCCTCCACTAAATGCAGGAGCTGAAGAAACCTCCACCTGGGATTGAACTTTCAGGAGCAAATCATAGCATCATAAAACCATAAAATGTTTTGGGTTAGAAAGGACCTTGAAGATCATCTAGTTTCAGCCCTTCTGCCATGGGCAGGGACACCTTGCTCTAGACTAGTTTGCTCAAAGTCCCATCCAAATAAAGCAAGGGGCTACCTACTGCAGCCTCAGGCTCATCTTTGCACCAAGCTGCTGGCAGGGACCCAGCAGTGCCCAAGGGCTGGGCACAGCCTAGAAAGCCCTGAAACAGCACAGCCAGGAAGCCCTCTCTGCTGCAAACAGCGTTCACTTGATGTGCTCTCTCTCAAGGTCCAACAGGAAGACAAATTGAAAGTCTGAGAGCAAAAGAGAAACACCCCCACAACAGCACTACAAATTATAGGAACACAGATTAAATGCAATTGCCTGCTAACCATCAGCTATTTAATTACATGCTCTGGGTAGGGTACAAAATGCTGATATCACTTAGCACACTGAGCCCAGTGAGTAATTCCTGACCTATACCAGCCTAAATGAAAAGAGTTTCAAGCTTCTTTTGCTTTATTTTTTTTTTTCCCCTAGGGAAAAAAAAAAAAACAGGCACCAAAAAGGAATAAATGCTTTTTACTTTGGGCACATGGGCTTGATCAGCAAGGACTCCAGGCAGCTTCTTCTCACAATGCTCATCCCTATCCAACTGGTGGAGACAGAGAGAGAGAGAGCCAAGCACTGGCCACCAGACAGTCCATGTGAGTGCTGTGGGTTTAACAGCCCAGGCCCCATCTCCAAGGCTGACACTTCACAGTCTCTGCCTGGGAGCAGAATCTGTCTCATATTGACTTTTAAACCCACCAGCTCTAATGAGTTTGTCAAATCCAACACATAACTGCAGTTACTGCAGCTAGTAATTACATGGTGTTCTCCAGTAATTCCCTCACAGCAGTTCCATAGGGGAGTATGGTTGCATGGTATTTGGGCTCAGCAGCTGAAAAAGGTGTTGTCTAGTCATTTAGGTCTACTTTTTCTCAATGCCATGTATGTGGGAGATTATAAAATAGGCTTTGTTTATTTAAAAAAGCTTCTTTTTAATGGAAATGTCAGAGCTTTGAGCTCCTCAGCTCAAGCTGTAGAAAGTTGTGCTTTGGCATTCCAGGCCCCTACTTTAAAACCCTTTGCTCTGCAAGACAGAACGGGATGGCATTCAAGAAATAATTTTCTGTGCCTGAAAGCCAGATATCCTAGCTGACTTGAAGAAAAAACTGCAAGAATTAAATAAAATGGCCAAAAAACAGAGCTGGTATTTTTTTTAATTGGTTGCTTTTCCTATAGGAAAGCCTACTCACAATGGTGACAGACTGGTCACAGCTGCTGGTTCAGTGAAGTCTGGAGTGCATCAGAAGACTCTAAAAGAGCCCAGTCTGCCTATGAAAAAAAAAGTTTTCTTGAGGCTGGAGAGGATGTTGTCATACAGCTCCAGCCACTGAACCTGCATGCAATTTCTTTGAGGACAGGGAGTGTTCTGGAGGTTTCTTCTCCAGGACTAGGACAATGTATTCTTGCTTGGCCCTCTTCCTCTGAAACTGCTCTGAAAACCTCTCTCTATAGGCAGGACAGTAGATCCTGATTATGGGAAGATCACACATTTTCCTCCTCTGCTGTATCTCTTCAAAGCCTTTAATAAACATTAAGCAAGGAAATGAAGTGGCCAAACTACTCAACTAAAAGAGCAGTCATCTTTGCAGGTGTCTAAGGTGTCACAACCCTGTAATGATTGAATGGTTAATGACAGGTCTGGACTCTGGTTTTCTTCTCACCAATGCAATGGCAAATGGCTTTATAACACTCAAACACTCATTTGCATGATGCAGAGGACTTAGAAGCTCCTTTTCCTTCAGCTGCCATTGCTGCCATCTGATTGGCACATCACATCATTTGTTTACTTTACTGATAGAACCTAATTAGGTATAATTGCTGAAGCATCTTAAATAATTCTAAATACAGGAATTGATTTGGGGATTAAATGGAATATGATAATTGTGTAATTGAACAAAGTAGCTGGAGTCCTCACCCAGCTAAATGGATTTTGTGATTGTGGCTGATTGCATCAGAATATAAATCAGTCTGCTTTGCATGGCTGACATCAGCTCCCCTCCTCATCTCTAGAGCTGGCTTTAAGTAGGTCACATCCTGCAGATCAGAGGAAGGGAGCAGAGAGATTGGAGAGAAACCTCTTGGATTTGGTGCTAGATCACTCCATGGTCTCTGCTCAAAAGAAACTATGCTCCTCTTGGGAGCGGGGTGCTTTTCCTAGGGGTTTTGAGTATTCTGTCACTGGCCAGAAGCTGTTCAAGACCTGTGTGAGTCTGGTAGAAATTATGATGCTGCTTCTTTAATTCTTAAATCCCTCAATAGTTTAGCCCATGGTTTCCTGGGAGATTTTTCTCAAGATAACCCTAATAAGGGTAATTGTCAGCAGAAGTAATGAAATTTAAGCAACTTCACCACAAGGGAAATTGAGCAGTTATTTAGGCACTTGGTGAAAGCATCTCTGTCTCTCAGATGTGCTTCTAGTCCCAGCTGAGTTAATCCTCAGCTTGGATCTGTCATTTTGTTGTTTGTTTGGAACTACTTGTTTTGTTAGAGGACTCCAATCTTCCAGTGGGAGTTGTCCAAAAAAGCTGGCTGAGGCTGGAGGAGGGCTCTTCAGGAGGATTAGTTCTGTGGCCATATGCCAGAGTAATGAGGAAGGCTGGAAAGGGTGCAGTTCTTACATGTGGCTCTACATGAGCTGTGGCTGCTCTGTGAATTACTTTTAATTCAGAAAAAAAGCATGTAGTTCTAAAATGGGAGCTTTACATTGTCAACATAATGATTTCTATTTTAGAAATAATAGCATGTGCACACCAACATTAATTCCATTTAGAAAAGCATTGATCCCAAAACTTTTATTTTTCCTTTCACCTGTGTGTTTGTGTGTGTCTATGTGTGCAATTTAGGCTCCAGCTCTTGGTTCACTACCTTTTAATAAGATTTTATAACATTCCACATAAATGTTTGTAACCACATTACTTCATTACTGCACTGGCTGTTAATTGTTTGTTAGTGTTATAAAATTAGTTATAGCAATTGTGTACCTATATTAGAATGAACACGAGGAATAGAATGTCACCTCCATAAATAAGTTGTTTCTAATATTTAGATTGGCACTAAATTCTGCTAACATTATTAATAATGTGCATGCATATCACCTTGTTCCCAATGAAGCAAAATATTTAGAGAAAGATGGAAGTTTCTTATGTTGGACCAATCAATCTGAACTTGTCATCATTCATTCCTAAGTTTTTTTGAAGGGAATATAGTCCTTCTTTGCCCCTCAAAGTGGCACAGTGCAATGAAAATGTTCATCAAAGGAAATGAAGTCTGAGGCTCTGATGTGCTCCTCTCTCCTTGAAACATTTCTGCTCCTCTTTGCATTCACCCTTGATTGCTCTCCTGCTCGTGCCAAAGTTGCACCAGCAGAATGAGAGCACCCTCCTGAGAACACCAGAGCAAGTTCCACATTACAGGAGGGACTTATTGTCCTTCAGTCTGAGGAGTCTTTCTCCACACCAGGAAGGACATTAAGTTCCCTGGGCAGCTCCTTGACATTTGAAGCTGTAAGTCAGCAAAAGTGCAAAAATATACTCCTGCAAAACTAATAAATTACAAAATTTCAGTCAGGCTGAAAACAGGGACATGTATGTGTGCAAATTATGGGAAAAAAAAAACCAAACACCCTGATTTTGGTTCATCTAATAGATATTTCACTTTTTTAGGCTACACTGTAGTTTGGAGTTTGAAAAAATATTTTGGAAAAGAAGAGGAAATGATGGCTAATTGGAGATCTCATGCTGAGCTAGAAGGAAGATTCACTTCAGCAGGGATTTTCACCATGTTTACCTCTGGCATTGGCACAGTTAACTCACCTGTATTTAGAGCTTAAGCAGGGAATGAGCTTTTTGATAGGTCCACAAAATTAAAGTTTGAGTAGCTGACGCTTCTCCTTCCATTTGAGAACCTGCTTTCCTTCAGTGGGGATTTCTGTCAGCAAGGACCAGCAATTTACACTTAGTGAAGGCACCAGTCATTTGTTTCCAGCCATTGCTAGGCTTAGATACCACTTTGAAATTTAGGGAATGTTTCTTCCTGCTAGGCAGGCCACCTCTCTTAACATCTTGGAACACATCTTTATATGCAATCGCCTGTAATGTTCCTATAGCAAATTTTTACTCACATGCTGAATTCCACAGATAAACTTCTTGATTTGAAGTTTATCAAAGCTAGGTTTTTTGATTATTTGTTTTGAGGGATAAATTTTAATGTACTTCTCTTGGTTCAAAATTAATGTCAAGAAGATCAGTATATTTGGTCCCTATTCTGAGTATATTCTTTGAAGCTATAATTTTTAGGTGTAATCAAGGATGAACATTTGGAAAGGAAGGCAAAAGGGTCGATAAAAACATAGGTCCATTGTCCTTTTTTTTGTGGTGTCTACCCAATTAACTCCAAACATGATTTATTGCCCATTTTATGTGCTGTGGGACACTGTAGAGCAGCTAGTATCACCTGTATCTCACTTCCAACTCATAATGGTGAGTGCTCACATAAAGGAATAGCAAAATACAGTTATGGGGCATTCCAGATTTCTCTTGTTAGCTTTTGGTACACAGTACCTTTGTGAGCAAAACTTAATGACTGGTGAACTTCAGCTGATCATACTGATTCTGACATTACATCCAAGACTTTGGTTACTATAAAGTCCACAGTCTGAAAATGAAAAGGAAACTACTCTGGCTTACTGATGGATCTTCATAGTTGCACTGGACAAGGATGAACACTTGTATCTGAAGGACCTAAGTGACCATCTGTAATTTTAGTGTCATTTTCTAGGCTAAGGACCTGGACCAAAATGAGGAGCTCCATTTCATGTTGCATCTTCTTTAGAATATGCCCCAAGAATAAGGGATTATGTTTATAAAGGCTAAAAGACCAAAAGGATTTTTTCATTGTCCTCTATGCTTTTGCAAAACTTAAATCCAATTTCCACCTTCATTTAAAACATACCTGTGGTCAGGTGTTTAATATGGGTAAATTTTAAAAGTCCCTTGATGGATTAAATGTCCTACACATCAGGTTGTTGGACTCGAAGATCCAGCAAGAAATTATAATTTTTCACCCTTTCCTTTCAAAGCCTCAACACTGTCACATAGCCAAAAGAGCATTAGCAGAATGAAGACCAGTGTAGGTCCCTTCCTACCTGCTCACTTGCTGCTGGTCTTTCTGGGCAGTTTCTGTATAGCTCTGATAAAGGCTTTGATAATGCATTGGACACTGGAAGCCTTATAGAAGCTTTAATGATGGTTGAACTGTTGACACCAGCATAAATGGCCTGATCATAAAATAAAACAGAGTTTAAACACCCAAATCTGGAGGCAGGTAAAACACCAAGATGCAGGAAGCTTGAAACTGCATAGAGAAGGTTGTAGTAACTTTTCTGAAAGACATGACTTGCTTTGATCATTTAGGGAAAGAGCAGGAAATAGTGCAGCTTTCTGTTGATCCGTGGGATGTAGTTTTGAGCTAAAGCCTTAATGCAGCCATCCATGTGCTACAGCTCAAAAAAGCAGGTGTTCTCATATCATGCTGGCTGTCATTATGGAGGTCTGTGAGCCTACAGCATGCATTCAGATTAAGGTTTATCCAACTGGAGTTAAAAAGGCTGGTTTATGAGCACAGGGAGGTAACTGATGCAACTGGAGCACTGAAAATGAATGGCTGAAGATGTATTATTTCTCCACCTGCAAAGGTTCCTGGGCTACTCTGAAAGCAGCTGAGAGGTGAACATATGTCTGAAATATCCAGCAATTCCTTTCAGCTTGCATATTTCCAGGGCAGTCCTATACCACTGTTTGAGCAACAGTTTTAGCCTGAGAAAATGTTATAAACAATCAATTTATTGCTGCACAACAATGGTTATAAAATCTTATGCATCAAATGTGGTATAGTAAGTCCCAAGAGCTCACAGGACATTTCTAGGCACTGGACTTGGACAGTATCTCGCAGACACCGTTACTTTTGAGGAGATACCTGCTTTTTCCAAACAAAGGTGGGCTTCAGAGTTTTCAGAATTACTTTTGGTACCAAGAATTTTGACACTGAAGACACTACTCCCACCTTCAACAATGACCAAAAGCCTTGTGTTATATGGCCACTGCATTTTGAAAGTAAAGGCACTATCTATATGTAAATAAGGTGGGCATTCATTTGTGGTATTTTGGTTTTGCTTGGTGGCTTTTATATCACTCGTTTCTTGCCCTAAAGAATTTTTGGAGGCTGCTGAACATAGAATAGATGCCTCACTTTCCCCACTCAGTAGAAACACATCTCTAAATTGCATCACGGCCAAGAATTGGAAGTATTGAGATTGCCACTGGATTAGCCTCAGTGAGAACACGCTCATTCTGCATCAATGTCTGTTCTCATTAAAACTCCCCTAAGTCTCAGGCTGAGAGGGGCTCTTAATGAGACGAGATTAGGTCTTGAGATTTTGTGACAACTCATTTTCTTGGCAAAGACAGCAACAAAAACCAAGAACGACACAGCCTTAATCTCTTCCTCTGACAACTTTAAGGCTGTAATGAGAGCAGACAACTGCAGAAAATGTTTCCCTTTGTTTCTGGAACCAGAGTTATGTGTCCCTGCTATGGAGCACTGCTGGCAAGCAAAAATGAAGATAGTATTAGTGCCAAAATTAACATTGGCTTAGACCCATCATGAAGAGGCCGCTGGAGCTTCTTCATTATGTGCTGCCTCAAGCCCAAGTTCAGCACTCAGTAAAGCTACAGTCCCTGCCTTCAACAGGGCTCCAGAATTCCCAGCATCTCAGCTGATCCATGAATATTGTTGTGCCAGAAGTACTTGCCAGGTCAGAGAAGGAGTCACAAGAGGCTGCATCAGCAGAGCTACAATCCAATATTGCTTGCAGTATTGTGGCCTGTGAACATAAAATGAAGAGAGAGGCTCACAAAAAGCACACTGAGGTAGACAAGTTAATTATCTACAGCAGATGGTGTCACACAGAATAATAAAAAGCCAAAGAACCTAAAATATTTGTTAAAAATGTTCAGCAGATAGGCAAACGTTCTTTCTGTGTGGAAAGAATTGTGCAAATTAACATCCTGTTTAGGAAACATACTTAGCCCTGAAAAGAAGAGGAAAGATTCAGTCTGGGAGAAGAAGGTTGGGATGATGAGCTGTAACAGAGGGACTCACTGTAACAGGGAGCTTGCCTAAGATTTGTGCAGCACACATTTTGCAGCAGGCTTCTTTTGGGCACATCTTCAGGGTAAGGCCATTTGCACAATTAAATGAGCAAAAGGGACTCCAGACACATATGCTTTGATGGATACCTATTTATAAACATTTAGATATATGTACACACATAGTACAAAACAGATAATTCAATGTGATTTTTTGAAAGCTATTTAGGTAGAGTGAAGACATTTTTCAAAGCTATCCAAGGCAGTAAACAATGGGTCAAGCAGACCTCTGCAGGTCAGGCAGTCTAACCTTTCTGCAGACTGCACAAAGGGAAGCTATAATGAGAGACCTAGCACAGGATAATAAGGTATTTGTGCATGAAGTCCTCCAAAATGTGAAGAGTAATATGGAGGGAAAAAACTTGCTGAGTACCTTTGGCAGCAAAAGAGACAGAAGAGACTATTCTTGTGGGCTGATCAGAGGCAAGATGCAAATTCTCACCTTGAAAGAGGAGACAAACTCATGTTTGTTGGAAGAGAGAAGGGGAGTACCATTGCTGCCCCGTCATTCTCCTGTGATTTCTGGTGTCTGGACCCTACTTTTTTCTCTTGTTTCACACTGAGTTATACTTTTTTCAGGTTTGATCTCTGTTCTTGCTATTTTTCAGGCTGTGATCTGTAAGCAGGTTTCCTTGCAATTCTGATGATTTTAATTTTTATTGCACATTTTCCCAGGTCAGGCTCTGGGTTTCACCCTGCATACGTACATGATGCCACATCAAAGGAAAGCACAAAGAGACAATAAAAGCAGTGCATTCCCTTAAGCCTGAAGTTGCTGTATCTCCAGCATTCATGAGAATCTAATTCATGTCAGGTCCCAAAACACTGAAGAAAATATTTCCCCAGCCCCATCCACTTTCCTCTGCAAACGTGTTCAGACTCCTGCATCATTTCTTAGTACTATTTACTGTCTGCTGATCCACATAGTTTTGGGTGGTTGCTGAGTTTCATTGGGTCTTTTCATAGCACAAGAATTTATTTGGACTGAAAGCTTCACCCAAAAGTAATCTAAGACTCCTTCTCTGACCTGGCTTTATCATCAGCCAGAGGACTTCTTCAGATTCACTGCTCTTTGCACATATTTGCCACCAAACGTTAAAATACCTGCCTATATTTTCCAGCCTACAATGAAGCAGAGTTTATTGTATGCTTTTAACAACATTCACTGTAATAAACCTACTTAATATTTCAAGTATAAACCAGACCAGCTTTAATTCAAAGTCATTGACTCTTTTTGTCTTGTGGGCTTAACACCTGACTGAAGATGGATCAAACCACAGGTCTTCATCTGCTGCAGTCACCTTTATGGTCAGGATAAGAAATAGGCCTGTCTTCAGTTTAGCTATGTTCAGGTAGACACCTGTGGGGACATTTGGGCTGCAGAGACTGTAAATTAAATTAATTCTATGATCAGACTGCTAAAGCCAAACTTAAATTTATTTTTAAGAATGAAACAGTTTAAGATCCCAGAAGAGATGTTCTCTAATCATTCTATCAGCTATTCTCAGAAAACTTTGCCAACTTTTATCCCTGGGTTATATTAATATCATTCTAACAAAACATACTGATCACAGAATGCATGCTCAAATATTTAATATGCTCAAATAGAGCCTGGTTCCTCTCCTTCTCAGCAACACAGAGAGTTCCCTAAGAGACAGCTTTTAAAGTTAAGGCAAACAAAAAATAATATTTCTGTGGCAAAGTCAGCTGTGATAAGAGGTCTTGGCATGGATGAAGAAATGACACAGAAGCCATCCAGAAACCTGAACAAGGCCCAGGTCCCATGTGCTCAGAGCAAAATATTGTTTTATTTTCATGATACATTCTGCATCAACAGATTTTTATTCCATTAAAAAAAAAAAAAAGAAGACAAAAGAAACACCCAAAGAAAAAATACTACAAGCAACCAATGGTGTTAAGGTTAGAAAGGCAAAATCCTTCTGGTTTTTTGCAACAAGGCCACTGAGGAGATCACCTGTCCATAAAACAGGCATAATGGGAAAAGCAGGATACAGATAGGCACTAGTTCAGCTTTCCTTCCAACTGCCCCCTCTTCTGTGATCCTTTCAGCCCCATGGTTTCACTGCAAATGAAATAAAAATCAAGGCAATGAAGATCAAAGGGAAACAGACAGACTTCAAATATTTATTTTTGCATAGACAACAAAATTATTATTTCATTTAAAGAAGGAATATCTCAGGTCACAGAAAACACCATGCAGATGTGCCAGAGGCCCCTGATCTGCCTCGCTGGAAGAGCACAGGAGGAGCTCTGGCCTCAGCAGCAGGGGTGAAGGATGGAGCACCAGGCACCTGGAGCACTCCCCTGGCATCTGGCTGCTGTCAGGTAATTAGAGAATGTGGCAGCTTTCCTCCACAAAATACTTTATAGATATTCATTAATTAGCCCACACGGCTCCCCCTTTGGGGATAGAACTGGTTCTGTGTCTGTATGTGCCGAGGAGAGGAGCAAATATAGATTAGATGCCTTTCTCAAGACCTTCTGAGGAGCAGTAACAGGGCATATTTTTGCAGTTTGCTGCAGTCCTGCATTTGCTCATGTTTCAAAAATCCCCTCAAAACCACCTGTTACAATCCCTGTTCTGCAATAAAAGGGACAGGCAGGGTTTGCACTGCTGCCTCAAGAGCACGGAAAGCATTGTGCTAATCCCAAATCTGACTTTGCACTTCAAACACAGCAACAGCAGCCAGCCTGCATGTGCAGCAGCACACATGCTTTTAGTCATCAGAGAAGGAATAGTGCCACCTGCTTCACAGAGGAGTGAGCCTCATGTCCTGAAGGCATCTAATAACGTGTGGTATCGTGTTGTTTCCATGCCATGCACTGTGGAAAGCAGCACCACAGGCTGGGGTTTCTGCCCTGGCCAAGCTAAGAGTGAGAATCCTCTTGGTGCCCTGGTTGGCTGAACGAGTCTCTCTTTTGTTTATACTCTACTTAGCAGGAACAGAGAAGAGTCATTTACCAGTGAGAGTATCTCTGAGGAGGAGCACGACCTTACAGGAACCTGGAAAGAGGTGAATTTGGGGCTTGAAAAGAAAACCTGTTGGCTTGAAGCCTTTGGAGGTAATTTAAGGGCTGGAGACCAGAGTCTTTGGGAAGGTAAAGCAGATTTCAGCAGCTCTTGCTAACTGACAGTTTGTCTGTGTGTATGTGTTAAGAATCCTACATCCACATTAAAATGCAGTTTCCTTGGTCTCTTTACACAAACACCACTATTCACGGGCATGTTTTAAGAGGAAGAACTTAGAACAACATTTTTGTTTGAACTTTAGGGAGAAATTTAAATAAGAAGAGAAGTTTATTAGTCTGCTTGAAGCTTAAAAATATCCTGAGTTACATACAATATTCATAAAAAGAGGAATTTTGTACTCACCTAGTCACAGCTTCATTTTGCTATCCCACCTGTCAGATGGCAGCACCAGTGCCACAATAGTTTTTTCCTCCCTGAGAAGACCATCATAGTGTGCAACCCATCCTGAACTCTACAACCAGCCTAGGAGAGCTTTTATTTGTCAACTCACCCCATGCCTCCTTTGGTTCATAACACTAGTGGGATGGGCACTGACAGCAGTGCACATGTAGCAGAGATTCCAGAGCTTCCCTTCCTTTCTCCTCACTCCTTTGAGAGGATCTTTATGCCTACAGCTCTCTTGTTCCCAAGGTTAACTTTAAAAACCCTTTTTTCCCTTTTTTTTCTCAAGGCTTGTCCTGGGTATTTGCCACTACTGCGGTAGCTAGGGACTTCCTTTTTATGTTAAACCTTAGTTTTCAAATGAAATGTTACAGGTAATTTGCAGGGTAAAATGAGTTTCAATACCATTATGATGTCTTCAGAGCCATGACTGTCCTCTCAACTGAACCCCTCCTTGCCCTGAATTGTGAGCAATGAGGTTGTACTTAGAAGAGAAGATATTTCACTGACACATGAGACAATGTTGGATCAGTGAAGCACTCAGATAAAATGACCAAGCATCATTTTTTTCTGTAATTCAGAATAAAACACTGGGCTTGCATCCTCCCAGAATATTTTGGATTTACACAGCACCCATAGCCTATTGTTGCTAGAAGTCTGATCTACTGAACTATCCATCAGATTAAATTGGTCAAAATATACAACAGAACTGGATTTATCCCTGCCATCCAGACTCCTATTTTTTTTTTTTTTTTGTCCTGGTACTATTAGGAAAAGAAAAATCAGAATATCTTTCTCTCCTTTGTTCAAACACAGTGCAATCTAGTAAGTATCATAGGTAGTATTACTTGTGTAAATAGCACATGTCTGTGCATGCATTACATTTTTTTATTATATTAAGTTTGAAAATCCATTCAAAATCTCTCCCCACACACTATCTTTTTCAGCGCCACCTGCAAAAGTTATCTCAATAATTGTCCGAAAAGAAATTTCAGACTCATTCAATTTTTGCTTGTGCAAATAAAAATAGCAGTGTTTACCAGTCCAATGATGAAAGACTAAATTATCTTACTCAGTTAAGAACAATGAAGACATCATTCAAGACTTTACTTCTAATCTTAAGAAGAAAACCTCACACTCAGATGTCTTCCAAAAATCTTGAATGACAAGGTCAAATAATAACATTCTACTCTGAAATATCAGTGACTTTACAGAGAACTCCCCACTTATGCTGCAAACATGCTATACATTCAAGTCAGTGAAAAGGAACTTTTTAGACAATAAAGACTCCCAGCCTGCAGATGAACTGCATGCTGGTAATCCTTTCAAAGTCCTTGACAGAAGGGAAGGCAGAGGTGCTCCATGCTGGGCTCTCTGACCTGCTTGAACAGCTGGAGTAGCCCTTTCAACAAGGTGTGGGTCTGCTTGCCCTTTCCTTTATACCACTTTCATCCCTAGCACTGAAATCACTGCAACTGTTAGCAAATTAAAATTTATATGCTCAAGTTGATGCTTTGCTCTTTGTGGATTTTGACATATGCCTAAAACTTGAACAACCATTAACTGGAGTTGTTTTCATTTTAAAAGACTGTTTTACATTTTGTTTTACATTTCCCATTTGATTCTGTTTTCACTTCAGCTGACAAATATCTTTCCTTAAATTAATAACAAGAATAAGTGGTCACTTGATGTTCTTCCCTCCCAAGCCTTCCTCTACTAAAAATAGTTATTATCACACCTATTTCAAATGTCTTTCTCCCAATCACAAGTATGGTTGGTCATAATTTCTCCACAAGCCATGGTTGTGTGAAGCAACATTATCAAATACATACAATCACATTGGCACAGGTTCCAGTGTTTGCCACTAAGTGAAATAGTTTATTCCCATTCATAAAGAGTGTCAGTAAGGCTTCAGCTAAAACAATGACATCTTTATGGAGCTTTCTTTGTGCCATTTTAGCCTTGCACGGTTCATGCCCTCAATAAAATTACTCCTGTTTTACACCTATATAAGCTGTAGTGGAATCAAGTGTAAAATGCTTGGATTGATGTTTATTGGGAAATCTTTGAAGTGCAAATCACTTGTACCTCTTTCTTCAGCCCTGATGCCACACTCAGACTCCCTGCAATTAACTGCAGATATGTGCACACAAAGCTGCTGTTTTAACACAACCTTTTGCAAAATCATAGCCAACGTTTGACCTTGAAGTGTGTCACTTTTGGAAATATATATGTGCTATTACTAGATGAAAAGCCAGCTTTCATGAAATATCAGGTTTAATAACCACTCCTTGTAATAGAACTTCTTTGCTCATTGCAAAGTAGAGAAAAAACTGACTGCAGTGAGGGCTGAGTAGGTTACCTCAGCTGGCACAAATCCAATTATCATGCCTGAGTTTGGTTTGGAGATGAGCTAAGTTGTACCCTTTTTGAGTTCTTTGGGGGTAGTTTTTTTGTGGCTTGGATTTTTTGGGTTTGGTTTTTTTTTATGGTTTCTTTTTTTTTTTTTGGTTCTGTTGAGTTTTAGGGGTGGCTTTCCCCATCCTGTAAGTATGTGGAAGTTGATGCCTTTGCAAAGCAAAAATAAGTTTCATTGAGCTCCTGGGTTAAAATGCGAAAATGGGGACCTAGTTGGTTAAGACTCAGTCTGAGACCTCCTATTCCTTTTTGCTTTGCCTAATGTGCTTTTGCACAAGAGTTTAGCAGCCTGGCTTGGAAGAGCACCCTGACCAAGGGGTTGAATAAATCTAGAGGGTGCCAGTTTGAGGAGCACAAAAAATTGTAAATCAAATACCCAATAATCACAATTGTAATAACAATTAATTGATGGCGTGAATTGATGGACTGGATTGACTTATGAATCTATGATGGTCTCCTTTTGTCTCCATTCAGAACTGTGAGAATTAGTACACAGCTATATCAGACTTTTCAGCTTACTGCCACCACCTGAGAATTTCAGACCTCAATTTTTGTTTTATGTTATTTTTGCAGAAAACAAAGGCTTTCATGTAATGGCTTGTCTGCAGCAGCTCTGGAGCTGTGGCTTGGAGAGGCACTTTGCTGTTCACAAGACTTCAAATAAGGCTACCAGTCACCTCCAGGGAGCAATACAATTCCTGGACGTGAAGGGTTAACCCCACTAAGCTCCTCCATTAGTCCCCTCCTCTGCAGATCAAGGGGGAGAAAATAAGATGAAAAAAACCCTTATGGGCCAAGATAAAGGAACTTTAATAAAGCAAAGGCAAATAAAAGATTTATTCTCTACATCCCATCAGCAGGCAATGCATAGCCACCTCCTAGTTTCTCTGAAATATAAAACTTATGGTAAAAAAAAAATGACCCCACTCCTACTCCTTTCTCCTAGCCTTTTTTAGTAAGCAGATAATGATGTGGTGTGGAATATCCCTGTGGTCAGTTTGGGTCAGCTGTCCTGGCTGGGTGCCCTCCCAGGACCTTGCCCACCCCCTGCTTGCTGGTGAGCTGGAGGAATACTGGAGTGCTGATGCTCTGCAAGCACTGCTCAGCAGCAGGAAAATATTGCTTTTCTAGAAAAAACCTTGCTAGACACCAACACAAAGCACAGCACTATGAGGTCTACCACGAGAAAAATTAACTCCATCTCAGCCAGATCCAATACACTGGACAATTTTCATTAATCAATGAAGCAGGTGGTGAGTTCCAAGGGAAGCAGGTGGTGAGTTCCAAGGGGGTTATTAATTTAAACTAGAAATTAGAAATAAAAATGAAGGGTCAAAATAACTACAAATCCAGAAGTGGTGTTTTCATTAATCCTTTCAGTTCAATACTTCAGAAGATTAATGAGTTCTGCTCAAGCTGAGATAGGCATTTTATACAAAGCCTTGCAAAATGTATATTTCAGAGCTAGGCTACAGAGAAACAGCTAACAGAAAAAGGGGGAAAATCTTAATTCAAACCAAAATCAAAATTAGAAATAAGACCAATCCTGCTTCAAATTTGCACCAGCATTTTTCTGTGTGCATTCAGCTCAATAAAATCATAGAAAGAGAATTCTTCTCCCCAGGAGAAGAATCATTGTGGATTATGAATACATGGAGGAAACCTTTAAGAAATGTTCCCCAAAGTACATCCATGGATTCCTCCTTTTTCTCTGATTTCTTGGCCTTGGACTGTGTCATCATGCCTATTTTCAAAAGGTGCAATTTATCTACAGGTAAGTTCTCCCTGAGAATTTATTTCAAGTATTAATATTTTTAAAAGGGCAGTTGACTTAAATATGTGTATGAAAGTACAATATTTTCTTACTTTAAATATGTCCAGAACAGCTCAATGCAATTTATAAAGCAAAATGTTCTTTGTCCACAGCTCACCAGCTTTGTCAGATTTAGGATACAGCAGGCAGCTTCTGCAAGACCCACTTGTTCAAGTGGGTTCACACATTCAATGTACAAAGAGATGAAGCTTCATTTATGTCAGAGATTTAAAAAATTGGTGGCCATCACAGAAATTGGTACATCACAGCAGTACAGTGGCACTCAGAGAACCTCAGCTGGACGTATGGAAAAGCCACAGCTTGCCTCACCACATGCTTGAAGCCAGGGCAAGTTCAGCAGCCAGCTGTGGTGGTCAGGCTGGTCATAAATCACAAAGGAGGCTCTGGATGCTCTTTCCAACCAAATTTCAAAACATTCTAGCTGGAAATGAGCTAATCTGACAATTCCGTTGAGGTTCAAGGTCTTCTGTTCTGTGGCTTCCTATCCATTACTGAGACCACAGAGTTCTTCTTTCTGCTTGTTCAGGCTGCCCATAGAGCAGCCAGGAGAGGTGACATTTCATAGGATACAAAATCGCTGTGTAAAACACTGCATGATTCCAAAGGGCTTGTGGTGGTTCCCTCAGAAAAAATCCACTATATCTTTGCTTTCCATGGTGAACATTTCCAAGAAATAGAAGAGACATAATGAGTATCACAAAATAGGAAATCATTTCTGTCTGAAATGGATGAGACAAAGATGGTATAAACAGGAAGACAAAGCCTGGTATGTTTCAATGAAGTCAGGTGTTCACAAGAAGAACTTAGGTGACTTCATGCAAAAAAAAACCATCTGAGAAACCATCATACAACAGGAAGCTGATCTATTTGATACCTTGCAACAAACCTCTTGGCATCACATCATGCTGTATTTGTTCCTATAGACAACATAGCTTTTCGTAATGAAGTCAGATAGAAAGCCCCTGAGTGCAGTTCTACTCGAGCTTCTTGCCATGCACTCTCTCCATCCTTACCTTTCACACTTCTCCAAGGTTTGGTCGTGCCCACTTCTTGCACCTGTCCTTTGCCCTTGTTCCCCACCTCCATGTGTTCTCTAAGCAGCAGCTCTCTTCTAGGACAACTGTGCTCCTTCAGATGCCTCCTGGAAGACAGTGTTCCTACAGGAGCAAGCAGGGTGGTCTTCTGAAAGACAGAGTGACCAGAAAGTCCCACTGCTCGTGTCCTTCTCCTTTTTCAGTTTTTTGTGCTTCCTTCCATCTCAAGATCTCCATAACTAGAATTTCTGCTCCAGTTGCTGTTACTTCTGTGCAAAACTTAGAAGAGCTTCCAGCCTTTGATAAAAATAGCAAATAATAACTGAGACACACAAAGAAGGCAGGTGAAAGGAAACAGAGTGATTCCAGAACTGTCCCCTGGGAGACTTCTACTCTTCCCTTGGAAACATCTAACACCCATTAAAACCATTTAGTACACTGATCATAACACAGGCCAGACAGTCTGGCAACTTCTGTTTTAGCTGATGAACAGATTACAAGGTTGAAAAGCTCACTCACAAACAGTTTTCTCCAGTGAGTTCACCAACTGACTGTCAGGTATTCTCTGAAGTAAGTTAAACAAAAAAACTTTCTAAATCAATTCCAAATATAATACATTAGCTTCAGGTACAGTTTTCCTTAGAGGTCACTGTATGTTTTCCTGTGTAAACTTCATGAATATATCATCCTGTCCTGGAATTTCTGGTCATTAGTGCAGCTTAATGAGGCTCTTCTTTATGTAAAACTAACATAGTATGTTTTTGACAAATATTCAACAACTACCACTCAGAGAATAAAGAAGATGAAACGACAGATCCCTTGCCACATCCAGCTGCACTTAGAAAATTCCTGTCGAATGTGCACATATTTTCTGTCTTTCCTATATTTTTCTTTCCCTTTTCTTTCCTTTCTCCTTCCAAGGCAGAAAAAGCAGATCTAACAAATTCAGTCCTTCACTGGCAAAAGAGTTTGCACCCAGCAGAACACACAGCCCTTAGAATCTGGAAGAGGAGCCCAGCTGTTACCAGTGCTCTGCTGAACAGAAGGATCTGTGCATAGCTGTTGGCAAAGTGGGGGTCTCTTCTCCCCCTGCAGAAAATTAAACCTAATGCTGACAAACCCCTGCTAACTCAGGGGCAGCTGTGCAGCTGAAATGTTCCTAACCTTGTGATGGTTCATACCCAGTCATCTATAGCTGCATGATGGAAATCTTGTTTTCAGATATTTTGTTTTTAAATTTAGGATATTGCACACATTCATTTGGGCACACTTGCACACCCACTTGCAAAGAATGCTCTTGTGGCTTCAAATTCAGCAAAAGCAAGCAGAAGACATAAATTTTGGAATTGAAGATGCCTATGAAACATTTTTGTGCAATTATAATACAGTCTCTGGCAGGCTAATTTAATTTGATTATTTTCAAGTCCCTAAGGATTGGTATGGGATCTCTTAATGCTCCTTTACTCTGGCTTTTTATCCCAAAGCCTTCTCTTTATATTTTTTTAAGTTGAAAGATTCATAGAGAATGAAGACAGTGATTGCAAACACAAAAGGGTACTGAACATTGCAAAAGCAACTTAATCATTAATTGTGTGTCTATTTTCTGGTTTCTGGTACATTATCTCAGGGTGTGGTTGACAGAGGCACAGAGAAAGCAGCTGTGGTGCACTGTGAGCAGAGCTTGGCTCACATTATAGGGAGTTCTCAGTACCACAGACAGGGTTCTGCAACTCACTGCCTCTTTCCACTTTCTTATTCCCTCTGCTCCTTTCCTCCAGTGAGTGTAAAACAGCACCCTGCTTCAATTCACCTCATCTTCTGAAGATAATTTCATGGAGGAAGTGTTAAGATACATCAGTAGCAAGCAACACAGGAAAAAAAAAAAAAACAAGTGGAAGTGATTCATGCTGTCCTCAGAACAGGGTTTGATTAGCCCCCAGCAATAAGGAAAGGGCATGTGTCTTCGTCAGTGATGGCAAAACAAAATATTGAACAGCTGCTCATTAAATGGATGCTATGTATCCTGAGCCCTGAAAGGAGGTATAAAACATATGAGATAATGTAATTAAAGAATATCAGAGCAGAAGTACACAAAACACAAATTGACTGGGCAGTGTTAGTTTGCACACTGATTCCATTTTGAATGCCTGATTTTGTGACCCTGTTAATAATCTCCAGCCACGGATATGATTACACAGAGACAAATGTATGTGTGTGGCTTTTATCTACAAATGTAGTGGTAATGCTATCTTCATGAGGTTCCTAATGCCAGGTGAATAATAAAAATAGCTAAGAAACAATTTCATAGCTTCTACCTCCAAATGGGACAATTATGATAATTTGTCAAATAAAACACACCATAGAGATTTACTTAAGTGATTTTGTCCATGTCTGGTCATGCCCTCGTCCTTGATGAGGAACTTTGAGTTTTCATCTAGGCAGTTCAGATGGCTGCTGATTTACCCAGTTCATATGCTGCTTGGCCCCTTTCAAAGGGAAGCAGCAGAGTCTCATGAGATTGGAAGCCACAGGCTGAGGCTTCAAAACCTTCTCACACTCTCCAGAACTGTCTTTCCCAAAAGCAAAATTCAGCTTCCCTTCCTGCTGCTGCATAACCAGACTACCATTCCTCCAGACACTAACTGAAATCACAAAGCACTTCCTGCTGCAGTATGAGGCTCATGCTGGTACCCCATCCCATCTGCACAATCCCCACAATTTCTTCTTCTCAGCTCTCCGACTCCCATCTCAGGCAGGGAGAAATGAAAGCTGTCTGAATGTCAAAGTGAATTTTACACATCTGTAACACATAGCTGAGATCCATGATGCCTCTCAGGGTTGCTTCTCTAATTAGGTGGTAGAGAGATCAGAAGAAATGACTTGAAAGAGTGCACAACTGTGAGGGCAGGTAAGGCAGTATGTCAGGAAAGGAGGGAAGATGATGCAAGAAGAAATGCAAATAAGGAGTTTTGGATGACATGCTTCAGATAGTTGCTTAGTACTCAGTTGCAAGTCACTGGGCTGTCTTACTAGGTAAGGAATTTTCATTTGACATTAAAAGATCCCTGAATTTTGATGTAATGGGGGAAGTACATTCACAAGTAGCAGGTAACAGGTAAAAGGAAATCTCGCTACACAAAGTATCATGGGTTTTGTTGTTACCAGCTTGTACCCCCAGATAGGCACTTTCTGGAGTGTTAAGGCCTGGGTGTCCTAATTCCAGGCCTGCACTTAAGTCAGACAGCAAATTTCCAGCTCAGAGCATCAGCACCTGGCTCACTCTGTGCCCTGTTGCAAATCACTGCACAACTAAGCCATGCAACTAAGTCATTTCTCAAAGCCTAACTATCAAGTCCACTGGAAAATGAGAATCTGAATGACTCATGTCTCTTGACTCTGCATTTCACAGCCACAGAAATATTTTGACTTTCCTTTTCTGAGAGCACAGTCCATCTTTACAGAAGTTAAGCCAATATGTTGATGACAAAGTGGGTGAGAGAGAAATTGTACTTTGGCAGCTGTTTTGCCAGCTCCAGAGTCCTTTTATCTGCACAGCTCCCCTTGCTGCTGCTGCCATGAAGTGAAGAAAAGATCAGGTTCACATGCCATTTTTTCAAGCCTCTTATCCCAGGTTCCTGCCTGTATATTCTGGTTCTCTGGAGAAGTGGCAGTGTAATGAATTGTGCTGAATAGAGGTTGCCTTTGTGGACAAACTGTGGCATGACCCATGAAGTAGGTCCCACATTTCCTGGCTGACACCAACTTCAGACTAGAGGAGGTAGCAGCAACCAGTGGTTCTGTAGAACTGGTTACTAACATTTTTATCAATCTGGCATGCACCAGTAATGAACCCTAGGAATGGGAGATGTTGAAAAACAAGGTTTAAACCCAAAACCATAATGGCGATAAATGGCAATGGGGGAAAGATAAATAAGAAGCAGTGCCGAGGAAGAAGGGTCAGGGGTACCTGCTAAATCAGCTTTCCTATCAGAGGAGCTGCAATGTAAACATCTATTCTGGCATGCTAATTCCTCCAGGTTACACCAGTGCAAGAGACACCTGTAGAGGTGTTGGGAATGGCACATCTGGGCACTCCCAGTATTTCACTGGAATACACACTATCTCTCTGAACCTCTCTTCTGTCCTTGCTACACTCCGGGGGGCAGCTCACCAGGAGCATGACAGGTGAGAAGTGACTCTCCCTGAACTGAAACACCAAATGATCCCAGGAAAGCCCAGCCCACAGATAATGAAAGCACCTTGTGCTGACAGCCGCTGCTGCAGAGGGAGATGTCGATGGGACTATTACTGCCAGCCACTTCGCTGAGCTGATGGCAGCCCTGGCCTTTGCTGTGCCTGCAGGCAATTTGTTTTCCTGGCTGCTGGAAAGCTGGAAAGTACCAAGAGACATTAGGAAAATGATGCATGCCCTGACCCTGTCTCACCATCATTTGCTGTGAGGTGGCTCTCTCCTGAAGGCTGCGGCTGCCAGCAGCTGTGGCACAGCTCCTGCTGGCTCCATCTGCTGCCTCACAGGGTGGCATTTGGTGGGCACTGCTTCTCTTGGGCTGTCTCATGGCTGAGCAAGGAGCTGGGGGACTGCAGGCAACGAGGTTCACAGATCTCTGCTGTTTCCCTGCTGCTCAGATGGCTCTGATGTTCTACAAACTCTGGGTACACTTGCAGATACAAGCAGTGAAACATCACTTCCAAAGAGCAGTTTAGAGACCCTTGCAGCAGAAGTAATGGCCATAGGAAATGAATTTCAGCTTCCCAGGGAATTTTCTTCAACACCAAGCTGAATACCCATTCAGTTTACATATATTCTAGACATCCATACAAATATATTAGCAGATTATCAAGTTCAGACAGTTCAAGATCCAAGGGAATGCACAGTCCAGAAAACAGCTTCTGAAGCCTTTTTACTTTGACTACTGAAATCTTAAGGTACCTAGAAGCCAAAGCAGTTGGAGAAATCTTTGGTTAAACTTCACCTCCCCTAAAAGAAGTCTGAGTCCCAAAAGCCTATTTTAAAATGTTATTTTTTTTTTCCTGATACAACACTTTTGATTGTAGGTCTTGTACTCAGCTGCCAGGTCTATGTCAATCAGAACTCCCATGCTAAGTCAGCCCTCATCTAACTTACCAAGAAGAAATGCAATTCTGCTGGAATTAATTTTTAGTATTTTTGCTTATGGTAGCAGGACACCAGCAACATATGAACAGCAACTTTGGCCTGCAAACACTTTCTTCAGTTCTTCTGATGCCCTTCAGCCCATTTGTTTTGACCATTACTGCTGTGTTCCAGTGCTGTGTCCAATGGCCATAACTACACAGCACCATCCCCAGTTCATGAGCTGGATTTCCTGCTGTGGCAGATCATGTTCCTTTTCTGTGTGACCAAGGCAGCTTTTGAAATGACATCTCCAGAGAAAAGCGTGTTAATCCTTCCCTGGCCACTCCAGCATTATCCTACTCTTATATTACATTCAAAGAGGACACAGGAGCATCCTTTCCTAGGAGCTCAACCACATTTACATATGCTAAGAACAGTGATAAGACACTCTAGATTTACACATCTAACAACAATTAGAAGTAATTGCCTAAGAAACAGCAGCTAGTTCTCTGCAAGAATGAAAATAATGAAGTACAGGAGAAAGTGAGCCGGTTCAGGGCTGTTTGCTCACCTGCCACATCCTTCCAGTCTCTCTGACAGTGGGCTCCATCCTGCTGAACACATCCCACAGCTTCCTCTGACAAGGTGCAAAAGAGTCCTTCAGGACTCCTACGTTGCCCTTCTTGAAACTTTCCTCAGGGAAAAGATTTCTGCCTTGTCCCTGCAGCAACCTCTCATCCAACACCATATCCCTCCACACAGATTTATAAGAGGTCATTAAAACTTCTCTGGCAGAGCTGAAGTGGAATTGCTGTTTCCCTATCAGGATCAGGATCTGGAAGCTCTCCAGGATGGCACAGTCTTTTGTCATTAAACTGTCTCACTCATTGCATGGTAGATCCAGACAGATCAAACACCATCTGCATTTATAGAGGGCACAGGTACACTTTTTATGTCTGCTATTAAATCCAGGTCTCTGTGGCCTTTTTTTTTTTACTTATACATTTTCTGGGAAAGAACATATTTGCTTCAAACATGGTTGCAGAAAACTGAAGAGTCTTACATCATTTTCTCTTTTTCTATTATTTTACAAAAAAAAAAAAACCCAAAAGGTAAAATAGGTAGGTTTTAGCATGACACCTTTTATAGGGCCTTTAAAAAATATCAGGACTAATCTTTATGAGATTTTTTTTTTAAATAAGTCTACCACCCTTTGCTGCTGATAGCCTCTTTACCCATGGAGAGCAGGGCAGGGGAACAAGCATCATATTGATCCACTCCATGATTAAATACTTGAGTGTGACAGAATACAGAAACAGAAAATGGGGCTGCTGCTTAATTGCCTCTAATAGTGGTGCCTGCTGGGATGAGGAACGGGTAAGGGAGTCATAGGTGAGAAATGATGTATTAAATAAAAAAATTATGCCTCCAACTTGATGTCTAAAGACTAGACTCACAAAATTTGGATTTAAGCTTGACTCAATAAAACTTATATTCAAACCCAGAGGAATAACTCCCTGTTTCAGTGAGAAACATTTATTACCTTCCCATCAGGGAGATTTCTCTGCATGAATCATCCTCAAGGCCACCTCTTGCATGCCAAGCCCTGGTAGTGTTCCCTGAAAGAAAGAACCTTGAGGATTTCTCTGGGTCAGTCTGCACTGCAGTAGTGTCCAAGGCACAGCTCACTCTCCAACATCAAGGCAAAAAATTGAGGCAGGCAATAGGGATTTCTAAGTTTCTATGCACAAAAGGGGCCACTCATCTTTACAGCATAGCTGGAGCACAGCAGAATAGCATAGTGGCTCTTCAGTGAGCAAGGCAAGGGTGTGTCTTCAAGCCTCAGAAGGAGGATAAATGCAAGCTCTGATACTCACCTCACTACCACACTGCATCCAAGTGAGTCAGATTCCCACTGAATCTAACAGAAGCCTTTTATCAACATAATTTTGTTTTTCACTGACACAGCAGAGCATTCCAACTAAATGTTCTTTCAAAAAAGAAATAAAATATCACCAAAAAAAAAAATCAGACTTCTACTTGTCAGAGTTTGGCTTTCTCAGTGCTGATTTCAGTGCAACCTACACAAGAAAAGAAAAGCCTCCCTCATCCAACAGCCTAAGGGCCAGTGCTTCTGCACAAGCATTTTATTCTTCCTTAGGAACAAGATTGTCACGTAAACACCACTTTCCCCTGGAAGCTCCCAGAGCTGAGAGGATATAAGTATTCAGCAAATAAGCACACATCTGTACATACCTAATCTACATTTATTCACAATGAAGCCAGGCTTCTGGCTATCCACACAATACAGTATTTATGCCCACACAAACCACTGCCATATTGCTGGCACTTTTATGCATTCTCAGAGCCATGTTTAAATCTGTATAAACTCAGATCATCTGCTCCACATTAAAAACATAGAAATTTAATGCAGCTCGGTGGTGAAAGAAAAAGAAGGTTGCAGTAAAAAAGTGAGCAGAAAAGAAATATAATTATATTTAAATGCTTGTGGCATTCTTGTGGCCATGTAGCATGAGAAAAAGGAAGAAACACCATCCCCTTTACAGTGTCTAGCCATCTATGGTAGTTTACACTGCCTGTCACCAATTTCCCTCCCCACCGATTTTCTCTTGATCAATTAAATGCTGAATCAATCCCCATCGGATATACATTAAGGTGTGACTGCTGTCTGTAGTGATTTCTTTGATATTTTTATCAGTTTGCTTCTGGGGACCCCTAGATATCCTGCCTACTGTGCTCCCACCATGGCAAAAGAGTTCCTGCAGCAATCCAGTTCTTTGTTTCAACATGAGCAGCCACAACCACAAGTATGCTTACAGCTGCAGCTCAGTTTCCCAGCACCTGATTGATACCCAAGCTGTAATTTTCTTTGGGAAAAGAGCATGGGACACTTTTATTTGCCATCAGAGACTTATGTTTGATATATGGTTCCCACCAAGAGCTTTGGACTCTCCTGAGCCAGCAGCAGGTACAAAAATGGCTATTCCTTGTCAGGCTAAAGATAAAACTGCTCCGTGATTTTTCTCTAATAACTGCCAATAACTAACACTGAGGTGAACAGCATAAGAGGAGGATGAAAATAGAGTAACCCTTTCCCAATAACGTTCTGGCAACCTGCTGTTCAGGAGTTTTCTGTGGCATTATTGTTCTGCACTTAAAAATAGCCTGTGACAATTTCTTCTACAACTTTTTCGAACTGCATTTGATCCTTTGCACTGCAGTGCATGCAGCTCAGTGGCAGCTCACACAGTGGTTGAGACAGCAGGAGGCTGTTTCTGTGCTGGAGATTTTATTCTGTGTGAGCCTGGAGCAGTGTGTGACACATGCTATGCTGGCATTGGGCCTGTTGGAGAGGAGTGGACACCTGGAAACTGCTAAAACTTAAATTCAGATGGAGTACCCAGACTGCAGACACATTCAATTAATTTCATTAGACAAGGGATCTCCCACAGGCTAAAAGGCTTCAAAGTGGCAGAGGAGATAAATTATCCTTCCAATTCAGACTCATGGCCATCCACCACCTGGGAGCTTGCTTGGATTACTATTAATTTCTTCCCCCTCCCCTTTCTGTAGCAGCAGAAAATATCTGTAAATAGATTCCAGAAGCAGGGACATTTCCAGAATACAAACTCCAAGCTTCCCATTGATTGCTTCCAAACTTGACTCTTGCAACATCCCCAATTCTCCCCTCCCTGACCAAGCCTATCACGTTTTTCTTATGTTTCTGAGGACTTGTTTAAAAAGACTGCCAGATATAATACTACCTAATCATTTCCTCCACGAGATGGATTACTTTTAGGGAGCCAGAGTACAGTGATTTTCACTGACCTTACAAAGAGACAGAGATAAATAGCCTTTAAGGGGAAAAGTTAGCATTCTGTCATAAGATGACATGAAAGAGCCTGGTAAAGCACAAATTGATTTGAAGTTAGGAGGACAGCATAGATGTGGAATGACAATCAATAGCTGTAGGAAAGAATTGTTCCATTTTTCAAGACACAGAAAAATTCACCTGCACTGATGCACAAGCTATTTCTACACACATTTCTTCTGCAGATGGTTTAAATTCAAAATAGTGGGAACTGGGGCGGGGGGGAAGAGGATGTTTTTTATCATAAGTTTCATAAACTTCTTCCCATGTATTTAATGATGACACTAATGCTGGGGGAAAACTCCAGAGTGAAATTCTCATCCTGTTCTGGCCCATTGACATGAAGAGAAGAGGCCAGCCTACAATTAAGTGGTCTGACATATTTATGCCTACTCCCAGCACTGCACAGGACAGCAGAAGACAGTTGCTTGTAAGAGGGATGGAAAGAAAGGCCAGGAGATCAAATGAGGGCTGTGTCCTTGGCATCCATAGGACTGCAACAGCCCCAGAAAGTGCTGGAGCCCTGCAGGCAGCCCAAGCTGCTGATACTGCACTGCAGAGGAGTTCTGCTCCCAGCTCAGCAGACAACAACCATGCAAAGCACTGATATCAGGGTTCACATTGCAGTGTAGAAGCACCTGAGGGGCTGGCCAGGAGTGGGATGCCTTGGTGCTGTTCATATGAAGCACTGCATGGAAGATTTTTACTTTTAAGCATCTTGAAAATTAGGCAGGTAAAGAAGAAAAGAGAGTCTGTATAAATAAAGTGCTCTGGGTGCAACATACACATTCCACCTTTTCTGCCTCTTGCTGGGTTAAATCCAAATACATTGGATTTAATACAGACTGTCCAGATACTGGAGGGACAGGGGTGGACACAAACACAGCAACTTCTGATAATTGCCTTAACAGGTGTTTAAAGACTCCAGCCCACTTAAAGGCAGGGCTGCTGCACCTTCTCTCCCTCCCTGAGACAAACAAAAGCAAAGCTGCCACAGTCCCTTTTTTCAGCATTGCTGATACCTGCCTGGCCAGCTGGGCAGGAGCTGCCCCCACACTACAGGAGAGGCTGCCTCCAGGGTGGCTAAACCACCCCTCTGGGAGGAGATTAGCTACATCACCACATTCCAAATTGGATTTGCATTCCCCCTAATCCCATGTCTCCCTTCCCCTCAAGGATGCATGCATATGATCTCCAAGGAACCCTGAATGGAGATCAATTTTGCACTAGCTGCATGCATGTCCTACCAATGTCTTTTGCATTATGATAGCACCACCAGAATTCTGTTTCATTTTTTAATCCTTTGAGCTAAAATGCTGCTGAGAAAGCAAGGCAGTTCCACCCTCCATTATTTGGTCAGGCTTGTACCACTGTTTTGAACTGTGCCTGGTAGGGGATCTAGCATTTAAACCTATTCCAGAAACTGAATTATTTGGCTGTGGTCTAAAAGCATAAAGACCAGGAGAGAAGAAAGGGGAGCAGAGCTGAAGTGAGGATGAATGACAAGAGGATGCAGGAATCAGTCTCCCAAGTTACAGATGGATTCCTCTGGCAGCAGAGGAGGATGCCACAGCACCAGAGATCAGCATCTTTGCCATCAGCCAGCTTCACTCATGCTTCTGCTGCCAGGAAAGGCAGAGCCAGGCCCTCTCCTGCCAGACTCACCAGCACTCTTGGCATAGTCCCCCCATGGGAGGAAGGGAGTGGTGGCAGCAGTGGCTGCTGCATGCTGACAACAGATTTGCTGTCTCCATCGCTGCACCCACCTACACTCACACATCTACAAACTCACATGTGCTCAAAATCACGCAGAAGCTGCCATGTATTAATAACACTATTAGTAATATCTAATGGAATTGTCAAAGCCACCCAACGCTGGCATAATAGGTCATTCTTCATCATTAACAAAACCTGCCAGCAGAACAGCTACCAGCATCCCACAGTTTCATTTTCACACTGAGGAAGCTCAGAGCTCTCTGTGGGCTGCTCAAAGGGGAGGTTACCTTCCCTGGCCAGTATCTCTCAGGGGCTGCTATTTCTCAGAGGCAGAAAGTGTCATTGGTAAAGACAACAGCCAGCTGTTGTTGACAAAATTAGAGCCAGACCCCAAAATGAGACTTTATTAACCTATGAAGAATTTAAGCCTGCAAAAAAAAAAGAAAAATAATAAGATAATAAGCACTTTCATTGTTACATCTGTGTTCCCTGGCCCCAGACAGGATGGCAGTATGAGCCGTGCCAGCACAGCTACCTTGATTTCTCCATGCACTTACAGCCTGGAAAATGGGACAGGGAGAGTCCATGTTCCCTAGAGTTATTGTCAATATTTCAGCTAGAGCTCAGGGTGATGGCCATGTCCCTGTCCTGCTCATTTCATGAACAGCACCTCAGCCAATATGCTGGAGACCCAAGCAGAAGCCTCAGCAACCAAAACCAGCAGCTGCTGCTGCCTCAGAGCGTGCAAAGCCCAAGATTTTTATTTCTTCTTTTCTTAGTTCCGTGCTCTCAGATAAAGATAATTGCTCATATTAAAATGCTCAAGGAAAAAAATAAACTGCAGATGAAAAGGGCAAAAATATATATACCAGACTTTTTGTAAATGCAGCTGATAGCATCACAGGATCTGCAGGATCACAGCTTCTGGGGAAGCTGTGAAAAGAAGATAAAGAAAAAGAAGAAGAGTAAATTGTATTTTGCGGAGGGAAATCACTAAAATATATAATCAGCTAAATACTTTATATAAAAGTAATTTTTTATAAAAGTCATTTTATAGAAAGATAGGCTCTTTTTTTCCCAAATAATGTTCTTTTCTCTGTGCTTGAAGAGTGTTATTTAAAAAGTCACCACCAAGTACTGCACAGTTTCCAGGACGGGAGAATGGAGAATGAAAAACAAAAAGCAGCTGCTTTGTAACCAAAGCATTTTCAGTTTATTGGAAATCAATAAATTTCATGGCAGACACTAAAATTCGGGGTATTTTACTACTATGTGTGAAAAACAGTTAACAGCTTTGACTTATATGTTGTCCTTTAGCTACCTACAGGACCCACTTTTAGTCCTGGGACCATGGAGGAGGATGCAGGAAAAGCACATTTCTGAGCACTCACCTGCCCACCTGGGGTGCCTTTCTCTGGGTTGGTAAGAAAACCTACTGGTTGGCAAGGTGACCAAACCTACTGGTGAGGAAAAGGAGGAGAAGCTGCTGCATGGAGGGTGTGAAATGAGAGCTGAGACAGGCACAAGGACAGCCAGTGCCTGGCCTGCACAGGCTCAGGGTGGGCAAGCAGCAGTGAGGAAGAGTGGGAGCCCCTCACAGGCAGAATGCAAACAGATGCAGGAGGCAGAGGATTGCACATAACCTGACCCTAAAGTAAAAAAAAAAAAAAAAAAACAACAACAAAAGCCCAAAAAAAGGAAACAAAAAAAAAAAACCCAACCACCGTCCTTAAATGAAGCAAAGACACGATTAAGGCTGAGACCAAGAAAAAATGCTACTGCACCCCTCTCACCAAGGAGATGCTGAAGCTTGGCTTTTTTGCACTTATAAATTACCAGAGGCAGCAAAAGGGCAGAACTGTGGCTGGCAGAAAGCAACAATATTCATCTGGTATTAGAAGCATTAGAAAAGGAGTAGAGCAGGAACAGACAGAATGCCAGACCGTTCAAGGGCTCGGGGGATTTGTTTCAAACGGGGAAGGAAGATGCTGGCAGAGCAAGCCACTTTTCTAGGCTTGATTGCAATCAGTAGGTAGCTACTAGTTAAAAATCTCGGCTGGGAAGTCATTTGGGTGCAGTCATTCTGACATGCTGGCACTTCATGTTCTTTGAAAGTGAGGCAGAATTAGCAGGAGCCCAAGGAAAATGCAGACTCTCCCTCGCAGACTCCAAGAGATTCAGCAACATGGCAGATAAGGTCTCCTAAGAATAGAATTTAAGCATAAAGGAGAGAAATTTGCCATTACTAAGACAAACCTTGTTAAAGCACAGTGGCAACCTATCCTATTGTGATAGAAATGTAGAAAGCTGAATTAAAGATCATTATATTTGTGTCAAGAGCCCTTTAAGGACCTGAAAATCGAAAAGAAAATGGCGAAAAAGTGAAAACTAGAGCACAAAGCAGAGAACCAGCATAAAAATCAGGAATGCTAAAGCACAAATTTAATTACAATTAGTAATGGGCATAAAGCCACAAGTACAAGTGTTAGATTATCAGCAACGGAAGAAAAAGAGCACACACAGGCTATTATTTAACAGGAAAAGAGGAAACTATGGCTGATATAAAGAAGGGTGAAGCAGCTTAATCCATCTCTGCTTCAGGCTCCGTAACATACTTCAAAAATTAATTTGAACAAGGGGACAGAAATACAGGCCAGAAAGAAAGAAAATCTTGAGATATGGTCAAATTATCAGTGTGTTCTGAAATCCAGCCTCAAGCACCGAAGGAACCAATTGTAAGAATATCTGATCTGTTCAGAAATCATCCCTGAAATTCAGGCCTTGGAAGAAATCTCTGGAGACAGAGGAAGGGCAAATACAATATCTATTTAAAATAAGGGGGAAGGGAACATGTCACCTAGTCAGTCTCCCTGGAAAAACCCTAGCAGAGATTGCTACCTGATCAATACATAAAAACCCAAAGGAAAACCAGCTGAAAAAAAAAAAAAAAAAAAAAGAAAAAAAAGCTCAGCATAATGAATTTATCAAGGAAAAATAATTTCAGTTCTTCATTTCAAGACGACAAGTCCGTTGTTTATTCCAGAAAAATCTAATTTCGTCTTTGACAAGGTAGGGAGAGTAAGGAGGAAGTAGTTGAGATATATGTTTTAGCAGAGCACTCAATATTGTCCCACATGGCCATAGGCAAACCAAGGAAATACAATCCAGCTTAGCAGCACTTTTAGCTGTTTGGACTCTTGAGTATAACCTGATATAAACTCCCTTGCAAACACTGTCTGGCCTTACCATCAAACTTTTAATAGGCAAACATTCATAAAGAATTCTTCTTCTTTGCAGCAGCTGCAGACCAACTGCTATGGCTTTGTGCTCATCAGCATTTCACACGTGATGGGGTGGGAATCACTGGCCTACATGGAATTGCCTGTCAGTGAGGAAAAACAAAAATAAACAAATGGGAAAAAAAATCCAAACCTAAAAAAATAAAAAGCAAACAAATAACCCCAAAAACCAAAACAAACAAAAACACCACAAAACAAGACAAACAAACATACAAAAACAAAAAGGAAACAAACAAATTAACAAAAAGACAACACCAAACAGTGAAGTGGCAGTGATTAACTGCCAGTGTGAAATCTCATCTGGATTCCAAAAGAATCTGACCCAGCCCTGGATCTGTTCCAGCTCTTCATTGCTAACTGAAACAACAGCAGAGTGTGCATTATGAAATCTGCTGATCACTCCAGCTTAAGAGCACATTTGTAGAGCAGAACCTGAATTCAAAGTAGTGTCAATAAATTGGAGAAATGGTCTGAAATCAACAAGCCACAATTCAATAAAGTCTTCAACAGAATATTAGCTCGTAAAAGACAATGCAAATGCTGAGATATCAGACATTAAATAGCTGAGAAGTTAGAGGCATATATTTCAGGAGACAGGGAAATGCAAACTCAAGGGGAATTTGGTCCTGTTTTGGTAACTCTCGCTCATTGTTTTCTGCTCAAATCACGAGGAAATCTCTCTGTGCTGTCCCACTTCCATGAGGGCTGCCCTGGTGTCTGGGATCCAAGGCTGTGCACCAGATGGGAAGATTGAAGCGGGTGAAAATGTAGAAGAAAGCTGCAGAAAAGACAAAAATTAAGGAAGCATGCACCAGAGGAGATGGTGAACAACACAGAATTTTCTGATTTGGAAAACTATAAAGGTGGGGTTTTATTTAGAAAAAGGTGTTAGAAACAGGTTTCAAACATAAAAACATTGTTTCTCTTTTGGGTGTTTTGCTATTTCAAATATAATTTTTTTTAAACTGTACAGTCTTTCATCATATTTGCTTTAGATCTTAATACAGGCTTAATTCACTCCTCTGTTATTTTCCCTTCACTCTATTGAGGAAAAAAATAGGATAATGAAAATGATAAAAAGCAGGGAAATGGGAAAGAAAAAGTAAAAAATTAAGAATTAAAAACGTTTTATTTTGTCAATTTTCAAAGATGGCAGTTACCTAATAAATGATGAAACAAAAAATTATTTATGTTATTTTTTATTTCTCAATTACAAGACAAATGTGAAAGAAATGGGAATACTCCTATTATTTTCGACAGAAGCCTAACTTGATATTTTTCACCAATCTTTCAGCTGCCTCAGGAATAGAGATTATCTCCCTGCCATGAAGAAAAGTGCAAATGCCACAGATCTCTTTCTACGACACTCTTTTCTCACCTTCCTCCCAATGAAAAGTGAGACTTTATCTGCAGTACCACAGGGATTTTTCTTCTGTCATCCTGTATTGGTTTGGCCACCCTATTAGCAACAATATAGATCCTCATCAGAGCTAATGCATCATCTTTGATCATCATCCTCGTTTACATTTCTCATGTCTTCTATTCACATCTCAGAGCCCTCATTATTGTACACATTTCCAAGCTTTCATCTCCCAAAGGGCACAGAGGGAATAACAAGGAAGCTGGAATGTAACAAGATTTGGCACTAAGCTTTGATTTATTGAATCAAAGGCCACGGGGAAGGAGCACAGAGAAAGGAAAGGGCAGGAGAGGAGTGGTGCACAACAATAATTTGCAAAGATCTTAGGTGCCAGCGAAACCTTGATTGTTAATGAGTGGCTGCTCTCTGCAATGCTGAGGGTGAGGAGAAATCTCTGCAGCCTCCTGGCCCCTCAGCTTCTCCTGACACAGGCCAGCAGCTGAGATGGAAGCCAGCCAGCAGCTCAGGAGCTGTCAGCCTCCCCATGTGCAGAAACAAACACACCCCTGGGATGGTGATCCCTGGCCAGGCTCGGCAAGGCTGGGAGAATGACCTCCCCTCTCCGTGGGGTGAGACCCCAGGTGCAGCTCACCTGAGCAAAGAAACTTCTGGTCTCTTGGCTGTCCTGCCATGTCCCTCCTCTGCCTAACAAAGCAGCTCTTCTGGTGAGAGGGAGCACGGTCAGCCAGAGGAGGGGGAGCCCTGGTGCACCCCATCACCTGCTGCACTCCTAGAGCAGAGCAGAGGGGCTGCACAGGAGCTGCCACAGGGCAACACGGAGGGCAGTCGGTGTCCATCATCCTCTCACTGCCTGTGCTGGCCCTGAGCATGTGGAGGAAGTGGTTTTGACACAAGTCCATCCTCCAGAAGAGTGCCAGAAGAACAGCAATGTCTAAAGCTGCTGTCATACCTGCTCCTCTCCTGGTATGAATTGCTGCTCCCCACAATAAGTCCAACATCTGTGACTTCAGTCATCACTTCCACAGATTTAAGGATGAGAAAGATGAGCCACAGCTGGAAATGCTTCCTGCTCCAGCTAAATGAAGGTCAACACTGCCCAGCAGTTGCAGCTGTCAGGACAGAGGGGCAGCTACTGAGAGCCCACTGTGGGGTCATGCAGGCAGACAGCTCTGTTGCTCCTTGTTGCACAACTGTCTGCCATGGAAAAATAACAAACACTCCATCTGCAAGATCCCTCTATCTGTTGACATCTGCAGCCCTTTGCAAAAAACAGACACATTTCCTAATTTACAAATCTGTACCCAGGACATTGAAGGTACAGGCAACTAGCCTGCACAGTCAAAGGTGGAAGAAGTCAGCACATATTGATCAGAAGCTTTGAGATCCTCTGTGCAAATATGCCAGCCGTGTGCAGAACAGAAAGTTTAGGCTGAGCAGAGGGGATACAGCAGTATCACTGCTTGTGCTTTGTCTGTTTACTGGATAAACAAGAGTCCTGTAGATAAACAAATATTGTAAGTCTAGCAGTTTCTCCTCTTCCAGATTTACAGATAAACACACAGATGAAAAAGGTTTCTTAGAATAAGCTGGACTGTTTTGGCTTTTGGCACTGGAAATGACAGAGATTTGTGTCAGTGGGGCTCCAGAGTACATTAATCCTTTATAAATGTTTTTTAAATAATACATGTGCCCTGAAAGAACATGTGAGGACTGCCTTATTAAACTGAGATCTAAATTTAAAGGTGTTTTTGAAAAAAGGTATAATTTATTAAACTGTTGGCAGCACCTTCCAGTCTCACAGAAAGCCCCCAGCACAAATGTAAGAGTTTTACTCTGTCAGGAGCCTGTTGACCTGCCTTCAGAAGGAAAAACATGTGTGTCCAGAAGCAGAGTTCTCCAGACAGACCCTACCACCTATCCTGGGCCCCAGATAGAGATGTTGGGCCGGTTTCTTGTGTTTGACTACAAAGCTAGAGTTTGGCCAGCAAAGGTGGCCATGGGAGATTAACTGGATGTATATGCAGGCTATATGGATCTTCTAGTCACCATGAAGCCATACAGGTGATTCCCCTTTAGCTCTGGCACAACCAGCAGGAATACCAGCCTCCTTTTCCTAGAGAAGATGCCTCTGGGCACAGGGTGCATTTGGGGACCTCCAAGCACCAGGGCTTTAACCCACTGAACTAGAGGAAACACTGCTCCCTTTTTATCCTTCAGAGGATAACTCAGGCTCCTGCCATGAGGCTCTGGCAGGATGGGGAGTAGGGGATGTGGATAGCTGACTCAAAATCCTCCCTCCTCCCCTTGGTCCTGTAGAGGGTTTGCCTGCCCTGGGGCTTGTTTGAGGCATCCTATTTCACCTGCTCAGCAACAACAGGTTTTTTTTTGAAAATTATTATTATCAGATGAACAATCTCTAGACAAACAAAAGCATCAAAAAAACAGAGACCAAGAAAAGGAAAATCCTGACATGGCCTAATTTGTGGTCTAACACCAAAGAGGTCTGCAATAGATTGGAAATTTTCTTCACATACTGGAGATCAATAAATGTAATTATTTGGACTTAAACCTCATGAATTCTGAAAAGCTGTTCAGATTTACTTGAAGAAGAAGTGCTGCTTTATACCATGTCAAAGCTGATCAGAATAACAACACCCACAGCAAAGACCCTATCAGTGGTGATGAAACCTTGCAGTCTCTCATTACGCTGTTGCTTTTCCTAAAGGAACATTACCTGGGCACAAATCAAGTTAAAAGAATTGATGTCCCTTCTCCAGAACTATTAACAAAACAAGCTGGGTGTGTAAACCTCTCATCAATCCAGTCTCCAGCTCTTATCCTAAACCTAACACATTCCTCAGATTTCATTTGTTTTCCTCAGTAGCACTAGCTGCTCAGGCTTATGCTTTCTTTATGATGCTGAAGACTGACTCCTGTCAGAGATGGGGCTCAAATCCAAACCCTATTTCCACAAATCTGTATTCTGGGATTTCAGAGAAAGTTGCATTGGCATTCAAGACACACTTGATATCAGAAAATTAAAACATGAACAGCAAGCTAAATCAGTTGCCAAATCCACACTGGTTTGGTCTTTTTCCAGAACCCTTATGTTCACTTGTATGAATCAGGGGTAATTCCACTAAAGTCAAGGTACTGCTCAGCTGGAAAACTGGCATTAGGAGAGAATTTCTCAGGCCCTAAGGTTGAATCACTTTCACTTTACATTAATCCTCCCTGGTTTTCCAGCACTGCACATTGTGGCAGTGTTGAGCTCACAGCAGTACAGGACAAAGTCTGAAACAAATTTGTTCCCAGCAGCAGCCTAGCAGCCCAGAAGTCTATGCATTTTAACCAAGGCTACGTGCTGGAGTCAAAGTGCCATCTTTAGAGATCAGATCATTTGGACTGTACTTGCCTTGGTAGAAGTAAACAGATTTTTAACCAGTTCAGAGGGTGCCTGAACTCATCTAAGCAGAAAATACAGTTCAGTCCCTCCTGTTAACCCTGTGGCTGAGCTGCCCCTTCCTGGCTGCCAAACCCACTTGTCCATCTCTGTGCACCACTCCTGGCCCCCAGCAACCACAACCTGCCTGAATTCAGCCCAACAGTCGCTGTTAGGATGCTGGTGTAGATTGATGAATATTCCAGGTCAGCATCTGAAACACACCAGCAGAGACAGCCCCAGCTCGTGGCTTTTATTGCTCCTGCAAGACAGGCTTCAAGCCACACCATGTGCTGGGCTGTTCTTTTCCACTTAAAACACAGGGAAAAGTGCATCCCAGTCCTTCGGCCAGAGCCCAAAGCAGCTGTCACTCCACATACCTGAAATTTGCATGTGCAGTGAGAGGGGCTGCTCACTATCTGCAGAGAGCTGTAATTATTCCAGCAAGTCTTTCTGACAGAAACACAGCTAATCTTTGCCTCTGCCAATCTGGTTTAAGCATTTCCCAAACTGCAATAAGGATGGAAGTCCACAAAACAACTTCTTAAACTGGTAGAACACTGGCTTGATTTGCAAAGATCGCCCAGGCTTTCTGCAGACACAGAACCCATAGGCAAAGAGCAAGTCACTGTGAGATGATGAAAAATTAGAAAAATACCTGGAATTCTCTACATTGCAGGAAACAAGCAGGAAAACATCTTCCAAAACATTAATAAACTTCAAGGAGAAGTAAGCTAAGCAGTATCCTTCATTTTTATTCCCAGCCACTGCAGGACAGACCACTTTGCAAGAATGCTACTGAAGGTGGACACATATTGGGATGTAGATGATGTTACTTGACAGTGCCATGAGAGTTTTTATGGAGGCAGGTAGAAAAACCAAGTAGCATCAAGTCAGGCAGAGGTAAAGGGATTTATTTACTTTGTGCCAGAGCCTTTATCTACCCCAAGATGTCAAAAAGATATCAAGATAGTTGATGGTCACTCTAGCCTAGGTTCTTTTCTAGCTGTGTACATGTGGTTCACTCCTTGGAGGCAGCTGAAATCTGAAAGGCTCCTCTTGCCCTTGTCCCTGGGCACACCTACACCTTTACAGCACAGACACTCATCACAGGTGGGGACAGCATCTCCACACTAGGATCAGGGATTTTAGGAAAAAGCCTGGATTCAAAACAAATGTTAAACTCAGCAAAGCCCAGTTTCTAAGGGGATAACCAATCTCCATAACTGACTCTGGTAAAACTGTGCTGTGCCTGGCATCTCTGCTGCTTGCACTAATTGCTTTTAGAAGTCATCCATTTATCATCTACAACTGCATCTGATAAGTCAATCAGCCTGCAAGGCCTGGTTACAAAATCCCCCAGGAAGCAGGAAAACAAACAGGATAAAGGCTAAATTAGTAGAGAGGAAAGTTTGATGATTTTGTTTGTTTTCGAAGTAAAGCTAAAAAATGCCATGGGTGACAAAACAAAGAACTCCATCCTTCTTCACAGCACCAATTTCACCACACTGATCATATTCCCTACAGATATGGGAAAATGTTCCCTTTATTCAGAGAAGCTGGCAAAGATGATAGATAACCTGACAGCCCAAAATGAATGAAGGTCTGTCCATGGCAGCACCAGAGAAGATGCAGAATTAGGGCCTCACTTCCCCAGTTATAACAGAGCTGAGAAAGGAGTCAGGTTCAAGAGCTGACCAAACCAGCAAAAATTCCAATTGCTACCTGACATCAGGAATTAGATGTTGTCAGATAGCCACAAGAATGTCCAGCTGATGCTTCATGTCAAAGGAATCAGCTTTCCAAAAATCTTTGAAATGATAGGACGGAAGAACGTTCCCTTTTTCAGCCACACAGTTCTTTGCTTCTGGGTTTTGGAGGTTTTCTCTTTTTTCATCTCCAAACAAATAAATTGAGTTTTTCAGCAATAATGACAGAGGATCAGTGGGGGATAGATGTCAGAGGCTTCTCTGTATGCGTCACGCTCCCATTTCTATTATTCTTCTTCTGCATCTTCTTTTTCAACCTGCCTGCATTATAGACAGATATTTCTTTCTGTTACATGGAGATCATTTCACTTGTAATTGGAAACCTCATGAAATTTTTCATCCCTCATCCCCTCAGAGGAACAGCTGACAATAGAAACTTGGGTGTCAAACTGTCATTCAGATTATGGGAAAGGAGGTATAGCTATGGAAACAACCTAGAATTTTTTCACTTTCATCCTTCAAGTACAGTTAAGAGCTGATAAAGAGGTTGCATAAAAAGCCCTGAGTAATTGGGACCAAGGTGAGCACAAGCATGCTAGGTAGAGACAGATGTTCTCATCGGATGCAGTGGAATTTTGAGTTCTGACTACTTTTATATGCAGCTGATTTTCCCTTCTAGTCCATTATGGAAGGAAAGGTTCTGTTCCAAGTTTCAGCTCATGAGGAGAAATGCTCTTCCATAGGGGAGTCTCTCCTTCCTGCCACGCTGGAATCACGCTGACGTGACCCAGCTTCAGTGTGCCACCCCTCTCTGTGTTGTACTACCTTACTACCTTGTATAAATTGACTTTATTTTTTTCATCTAGAAGCAATACTTGCCATTTTGTTCTGTGTCTGTGAAAAGATTGCCCGAAGTGACCTTGGCCAGAGACAGGGTCTCTTAGGTGCTCCTGCTCTATGAATAGCTATATCTCACCATCTGGAGAAATTGCAGGAAACATTCATAATAGTGATGATATTTGATATTCCTTCTATTACTGGTTTCACCGTCTTGTGTTAAAAGGCCCTGAGGCAGTGAGCAGAAAAACACAGCAAGAGTTGAACCTGGAGTCCATCCTAATGGGAAGGTCAGCCTTCCCATTAGAGAGAGAAATGGCAAAGAAATTTTCCTGGGTGAAAAGATGAAGTGGAAAGAATGGTTTGGGAAAAGTTTCCACTTCTATTTAAAAAAATATATATTAAATTGGTGCTTTAACACTTTGTTATGTGCAAACACTAATGAAGACTGAGGCAAAAGAGATTTCTGTCTATCTGTGGTGTAAGAGCAACAAAAATACTTAAAGATCTTTTTCTCTATGTAGTTTAAAGGCTGCATAAGGACTGCACTGAAGAAAAGAGCAAAGTATTCCACAATCATGGCATATTTTCTAAAAGGAAAAATAAGTGTTTCAGCAAGAACTGAGAGGAGATGTGAGGAAGTCTCTCTGTTTCACTAGTCAGGTTAGAAAACTTCTGCAGTAACTTTTGTATGGATTTTTTTTTTTTTAATTTCTGTCTGTTTAAAATATAAGGAGCCCCGAGCTGGTCACTGTGTCCACTGTCTCTTTAAAACAGTGTGAAGCTGAAGCTCTAAACTGTCATGCTGTACTTATTTATTACATGTTCACAGTAGCCTGCCATGCATGCTGAGCAGTTTCCAAACACTGAAGAAGAATGGAGCCACATCTCAAGATCCCATACTCCAAGAGAAGATTACAGAGGCTAAGAGAACAATATGCAATTTAGGTTTAAGGCTCATTTTACACCCAGGCAAATTTCTGTCACTTTGGCAATGTTAAGAGGATTCCACATAGTAAAAAGGGTGATTTATTGTTATTTTATGGTTCCTTTATATTTTCAATATAACTAAAAAATCGATCTCCAATGGACAGATCTGTTCAGAGTAAACAAGCCAGTAGAAATGTCTCTTTAAAAGGATTCTAAAAGTAGAAAGAGAAATGCTACCATACACCTAATGTTTCCAAACATCTTTGGCTTTTTCTGCCTTCAAGCATGCCCTGGGCAGATTTTCTAGCTGTTCAGCTGAGATTTCTCTTTTTCTAGCAAAGGTGAGGCATTCCCTCTTTGCTCGGCAGCTGCCACACATTACTCTCCCTGGGATCAGCGCTCTGAGGATCGAAGCCCCAGGCAGGGGAGTGATCTCCATCATCCACACAACATCCTTTGCACTCCCATGTGGATGATAAACTCACTGGGAGGACAAATGCACCCTGGCCTGAGCAGGAAGGATGCTCCTGCTTGTACACGCTGGGAGACAAGCACTTACCCAGGACAGCCCCCAGAGCCAGCCAGGGTGTCTGCTGGCAAGTCCATGGGGAGCTGCTTAACTCTCACACAGAAAACACTGGGGAAACACTTCTCTGTTCAGTTACCTGTATGGAGCTGGTGATCAGAAGTTGGGCTTCTCCATGACTGACACCTTCCCACCCTGTGTGGCACCAGTTTCTCCAAAATTCTTCCCACGTGCATTGCTCCATCCACCCCAGACACACAGGCACCAACGAGCCGAGCCGTTCTCTGCAAAGATGGTTCTTGCTTCACATCTCAGCAAGCTGTGCAAGGTTTTATCACTGATTTATGAGGCTCTCATGCTGCAGGCCAGATTCCAATCAGCCAGTTTGTAAATTTGAGTAACCGAGCCCTATCTCAGAGCATTTTTCCAGCATATGCTGTTACAGCAGATACAGTTGTCAGCATAGAATCCCTGACAAGAAACAAAGATTTTTATTGTGTTCTCTAATGCAGTGATTCATCTCTTTTTTTCAGGTTTCATGTATTATTAATTGTTATTATTATTTTTATAATTTGTTAAGCACTTACAGCATATTTCTCCACACACATGACTAAATTATGGTCCTGATCTTTGAGAGGCTGTATTTTCAGTAGACAGATTTTTCTCAGAGACTGCTATAGGCTCATCATAATTTCTGCAATATTTACAGTGTGTCTTAAAGTTCTACCACCTAGATCTTCAGCTTTCATTTTATTTTTGTGGGCATTTCTTCTCCTTCTGTTTGCAATGAGATGAAAGAGACTTAGAAATCTAACAGATCTTTTTTAACAAAAAGCCTGCAGTTTGTTCTTATTAATCCTTTGATTTCCCAGCCAATCCCCTGAATTTTCAAGAACTACAGAACACTAGTGAAAAAAATGTATGAAAGCAAATAGTGGTAAAATTGCACTCTTCGAGCACCACAAAAAGAAATGCCCCATGTTTTATACTCATTATTGTATTTCCTATACCATGGGTTGCGCTACATGAGGGTATACAAGAGAAATGAGTTCTTCTACATGGTTGGTTCATGTACAGTAGTCTCTGATCAGGGAGTCTGAGCTTGACATGGTTCCTGCCCACCCTCTCCACCTCACCATGGTTTTTCAGGGCATGTGTTTGCCCTGTGTACTACAAAGCAAGAAATGATCCAAGCTTTGAGACAAGGTTTTACTTATGGCCTTCACAATCCTTGCATGAAGCACTGCAGTTTCAGATTTAGGCTCTCTTTTCAGATACAATGAATAAAATCATAAAAGAGTTTGGGTTCAAAAGAACCTTAAAGATAATCTAATCTAACCCCATTGCCATGGAAAGGGACACCTTCCACTAGACTTATGTCCTGGTTTTTGGCTAGGACAGAATTAATTTTCTTGCATTAGCTATGAGGGGGTGGAACCTGGAGATTTGAGGGCATGTCCAGGTTGTCATTCTGTTCCAGCTGACCTCACTGTCAGAGGGCAGAAGGAAGGGATCCCCACTTCCAGAAGAAGGTGTGCATGGCTTGCAGTAGGGACAAAGAATGGGCACATGGAGGGTCTGTCCAACATTTGTTTTCATTGTCCGTGACTCGGTGACTATTTTTGGCATGTCAATCACCCTCTCTTTCACACACTGTTGCCACTAGTATTGTCATTACTGTTTGTTCCCTTACCTCACTGGTGTTTCCAGTAAATTTTTCTTACCTCAACCCAGAATTTTTCAGGACTTCCTTAGGGGAAGGAGAGCAAGCAAGCTGTGTGTGATTTGGGCGACTGTCATGGAGCGGGGGAAAGGGCATTAAATTAGGGAGTGCCATTCCTCAACCACAACAGCCAGGTTGCCCAAAGCCCCATCCATCCTGATCTTGAGCACTGTCAGGGATGGGGCACCCACAACTTCTCTGGGCATCCATTCCAGTGTCTCACTACCCTCACAGAAATGAACTTCTACCTTATATCTATCTCTCTCAACCTGCTGGTCATGCTGGAATAGAAGAAATAAAGTCCATGGCTGTGGACTGGGACAGCCAGTGCTGGGATCTGCTGTGCTGAAATGGCTGGAGCAGGAAAAGCAGCTTGCAGCAAGGAGTAAATGACAGGTGGGAAAGCTCAGGTTAGACAGTGGTGGTATTGCAGCTGCTCCATGTATCACCTTTGAGAAGTGAGATCTCTTTTCAGTATCTGGAAGCAGGAATATAGTTCAGAGATCCACAGTGCCTGATTCTGCTGGCCAAACAACCACCTTTCACTCTCCCAGCTGAGAACAATACTATACACAAGACAGGGGAGAGACTTGTGGTTATTTATTGGTTTAAAATGAACTAGGCATATTGATTATTTTTCCCCTTTCCTTTCTGAAAACACGATTAAGTTGGTATAACAAACAGCTCCACTAATGGACTGTGTCAGTAACTGATGGCCGCCTTTGGCTGAAGTTAAATAAATCCTTCTCTACTTGTTTCACCCCTGTGTTCCTTTCCCCAGCAGTGGTCCCACTGAAATCCTTCCAGACCCACCACACACAGCTGTCCTCTCAGCTTGTCTCTAGGGGATCATGGTGCATGAAATGAGCAGATGTAGTTCCTTCATCTGGCCCTGACTCCTTATCCTTATCCTGACTCTAACTCACACAGGGCAGCCACCTTCAGCCAAGGGCTCAAGAGAGGGCTTCAAGCCCTTTCAGAATCTGTCTGCTGGGGAAGCACAGGAAGGTGACAGCCCCAGACTGCCACCTCCCCCACTCCCACACAGAAAACATGACAGGAGTGGAACATGCTGCTCACAAAGGCAAATTGGAAGGATAACTGAGGACATCAAGTCATGCAGACAGTGCCTCAGCCACTGGCTCTCTAGGACCATCCTAGAAAAAAGTCCCTGAGTTCAGAGACGAGCCTATATAGAGTGAGAATGGCCCAGCAAGGCTCCTGCAGGCAAGGAGTGACACTCTTTTTGTGCTGTCAGATCATTCCAGGACCACGTCCCCAGCCTTCTATCACCAAAGCATCACAGTGCCATGACTCTGAGCCCACCTAGGGGCAGGAACTGTCAGGCTCATGCCAGGCCATAGGATGCCCTCTGCACTTACAGCAGTGCTAGAACAGCAGCAGCTTTTGTTGTTGGACTGGCTTAGCACAGGGTCATGCACCTCAGCTGCCTGAAGGTCTTCTGTTGGTCCATGATGCATGTTTGGTGGAATTAGCCACATTTGTGAACTGAGCCACAAGCTGGTGGGGCTACTTGCACACCCCAGATTTGGCACATGATTCGAAGCATCACTGAATCAAGGGTCTGTCAGACATGGGGAGGGGCCCAGCTGAAAGCACCCACACCCTGAGCTGTTTCAGGAGGAGCAAAGAACCTTGTGCAGAGGGCTGAGGGCATCAGTCATCCCTCTGAAAGGACGGCAGAGAGCAACCTAGAATATAAATATCAGAAACACACAACCCAGGACTTTCTGTCTCTGTCAGACAGCCCTCGATAGACAGCTGTGAGAAATACAGCAGCCACATGGTAATAAAAAACAGGCTTACATTTGTCACCTCATTGAATCCAGGTATAAAATATGATACATCTTTCTCCAGCAGACAATGTCTTCTGTATCATCTGCAGGCCAGGTTCAGCCCCCCAAGGCTCCTGAAGGAAGGTACAGGTTACGTGCACATGTGTGCACAAAGGGACTTCCACAAGCACCTAACGTGGTGAACTGACCACCTTCCTGTAGGGGAAACTCCTGCACAGAGGATTCAATCACCACTGCTCCTGCCTATTTTTTCTCCTGATTGCACTGAGAACCATGAAGGTGTACTCAAAGGCAGAGGTTGGCTTCTAAGTCTTCACCTGAAGTGTCTAACAAAGCAAAACCCCTGCATTTTCAGACAAGCTGACTGTCATGTTACATTCCCTTCTCAACACAGTGGCACCTCAGATACTTGCAGACTACTGGTGTGAAAAAACTACACTTTTACACAATGACTGTGCATGGACAGGATACTGCCAGGGAACTTGCAAATATTGGTAATGTTGTGCTTTTCCAGGTGTTTTTCTACCAAGTTATGTGAGAAGTGGAGCAGTTCTTCCACAACTGCAGCAGGCCTGCAGAGCCACAAGAGCATGACCCTACACCATCCACCACTGTGGCTGCCCAAGAAAAATCCCACAAATGCAAATATTTTCCAAGGACATACAGTTTTGGTCCTGAATTCATAAATGATGAAGAAAACCTAGAAAACATAGATACCCAGATCACCAGAAGACCCTTTCTCCTTCTGTCCTACACTCTGCCAGCACTGGCAAAGCCTGCAGTCATGCTTCCTGGATTGAGTTTCAGGAATAGTTGAACTTCTTTGCATCAGTGTGGTGTGTCTCCCTGATATAATCTCTGGATTATGCCTGAAAACCTCCTGTGTGTGTCTAAAGTTTCTCTCATACAAGTAATGCTTAATTCTGTTACCTCAGTCTGATGATACAATTCTCAAAAAAATACAATGGAGATGTGAAAGTGATGTGGGCTGCACAGCCCACCTTGCAGGTGGGCAACGGGGCTCCAGAACCTTCAGCTGAACTCTGCATTTGGCCAAAACAATTGTTATAGTATGGAATTGGGAGTTTTCTCCTTTTTTTATTTCCTTGTTTCAAAGGCAAAAAGAAGACGGAGAGAAAAGCAACCAAACAATCAACCCACTTCCACTCACAGGCAGGAAGAAGTCCTCCACATCCTCCCAGCATGGATGAAACAAAAGCTTATCACTTTCATCACATTTTCACAGAAAATCCTTTCAATTCATTGACCACCTATTTTAACCATGTAGTTGCAAATGTAACTACAGAGAATAGATGAAGTGGCAAGACGAGTCTCTTTCAACAAAAATCCGAGGCTGCCCGAGAGTACCTTGAGTACCACTGCATTCAACACACATTCCCCACGCCACCAGGCCCCTGAAAGTCCCCCATGCTGCCATGTCCTGTGATGGGACCTGTGAGCTCTGTGCCTGAGCCAGGCATCCTCCAAAGGCTCTGCTGAGGAAGGAGAGAAAAGCAGTGCTCTGGGGAGCAGGGCCACCAGCACAGCTCCAGGCCAGGAAGACAGGTAGTGAGTGCCAGGCAGGTAATCCTAGAAGTTGTTCTGAAAGTCCAGCTTCCCATTTGAGCAAATATTTGTGTTGGTATTAATCACAGCTGCCTTTCTCAAGTTCTCCCTGGTAATGCCTTCATTCATATTCCTGTGTAAAGTTCTGTTGGTAGTTAAGAATCTCCACAGACTCCTCTGCACGTACCACTGAATTGGGGTTACTTCATGCTCTGGCAGATAGATGGGATTGTACTGTGTATACTTACATTTTTAAAAAAAGATATTGCTAATGCATTTCAGTAATGATAATTTAAGAAAAAAAAGTCTTCCTAGCCATTACAGTAATGGCTTTGAGCTAATTGCTTGCATTTGCACTCAAATATAGTTCTCCCCTCTCTGACTCATTTCCATTTTTATGGAAATCAGCTTGCTTGCTACACTTTTAACTCGCAGCTCTTGAGGACCAGCTGTTGTCTGACTTCCTCACTCAGGTAGGAACCTACTGCTCTGATTGCAGGAGGACCACTTGTGGAGGAAGATGCTACTTAGCACAGGTAAAATTTCCAGAACCTGACTTACAGTCTGCAGGATGTGCTGGGAGAGCCTGTGTGCTTTTTGTACCTGATGAGTTACACCCTGAGGGATGTAGGCAGGCAGAGCCATCTCCCCTCAGACTTAGCTTTCTTGCAGTTCTGCCTATTGCCCAAAATAGAAAATTAGAAAATAAATAAGGAAGCTCTTAGTGACTCTTTCATGTCATGGGCTGAACATGCAGCTGCTCCAGTAAGACTTTTCAGTGTGGCAGTCCCTGTCCCCTCAGCCTCCTTGCTGACCACAATAATTTCCATGTTAACAGGCAACAGTTCTCCACAAGGATTTATGCTGTACTTGGCACCGACCAAAAAGGAGGAGCAAGGTTGCTTTAAGTTCCTTTGAACTTCCTCTTTGACAAGTTATTGGATCCACAGGGAAAGACAAAGGACTGTGAGGCTGGAAATTTGCTTTGCCCAGCCTAGAGATAAGAAAGTCCATCCCACCATGTGTAAGCAGAGGCCATGGCCCAAGAGGATGCACAGCAGCTGGGAGTTTTGCTCCAGCAACTACAGGATGGCTTCTTTTCTCTTGAGCACCGAGACAAGAGAAATGTGACTTAGACACGCATTTGGAGTCACCTTCAAGCATTTCCTGAAGAACACAGTGACTGACTCTGCTCAAGGATTGTTGCACATTTCACAGGAGAGCACAATACCTGTCAGAAAGTGTCTGCTGCCTAAATGCTGCAAAGCTCCCTCTGCTTGAAGCACACCCAGACTAGCTTGAAACTGAGAACCATGAGCAACAGACCCTGAACTCATGGGAAGAGAACTCCAGCTCTGAAACAGTGTTGGACACTGACTTGCAAACAAAAGGAAAATATTTCACTGCCTTCCTGATGTTCACATGCTCTTTTACCATATGTAATCTGGCCATGCAGAATCAGAGGATAGGAAGGGAGAGGTGCCTGAGAGAGGGATGTGTGCTCTGCTGGGGTCTTTTTTCTCCAGGGCATCTGAGAGAATCATTAACACCTAAGCACCTTCATTTCATCTTTGCTCAGCACTGTGAAATCTTCCAGTATGGGGAGTGCAGCTCTTATTAAAATACCTGTTTGTGTTGCTGACAGACTCAAGTTTGGGCTTGAGTTCCCAGATCTAGGGAACTCAGACTGTACTGTACTCACCTGAGTACAAGCCTCACAAGACTTTGGTCATGTTAGGGGAATTTGCCTAGGCACCTCTGTCAGAAGTGTAGGTTCTGGTCATCTTCCCTTTCCATTTGGCACTTCAGCTGCTTGGAGGACCCACAATTTATTCCCTCATCCCACTTTGCACAGATCCATGTACTCAGTGTTCTCCTCATCTCTTTGCATGTTGTCTGTTATTTTCTTCTTTTCACTCAAGATTTAAAAAAGCAGTCCAGTCTTTCTTAAGGCAAGGGTATCCATAGGTGTCCTCAGGAACTTTGTCCAAAGATTGCTCTGTCCACTTCAGTGCTGGACCTAAATTATGCAACTGTATCCCTGCAAACTGAATGAAGTTACTTTATTATTTTGTCCTACTGCACACATGTGGCTATTTTTCTTCAGTCATGACCCAGATGGGGGAAAAATTAAATGAGTATCTTACAGATTTACATTCCCAACACAGAATTTGTTGTTTTATGTCCTAAATCTATCTGTCAGCTCCTATCACATATTAGGGCCCTTGCTGGAACAACAGCTTCACCATTCTTAAATTAGTTTTCCTTGTTGATGTTTAAATGAAAAGAGACATCCAATTTGTGACTGAAAATGTTTGTCACTTCTTAGGGGGATCCAGACACACAAAATACAATTAACATCTCTGAAGAACACTGCATAGAGGTTCAGCAGCAGCTGACAAGGAAAATGAAAACAAATAAAATCAGTTGTTCTAATACCATAACTCGAGTGAAAAGTGTAATCTTTTCTCTTTATCTGGGGTCGGAATTGCTTTTCTGCAACAGCTTTCATTATGAAAATGCAGCACTTCTCAGCACCAGAATATTAAGACAACACATGCCCACGGGGGCCCAGATCACTTTAACGAGGAACAAACAATCCAGAAAGCAGCTTTTATGGTTTTTTTCTGAGCTAACACCTGCTTTGCAGCAAATGAACAATGGTAATGATAAGCACAACAACCCACACGTATCTGGGCTGAGATGTGCCTCATTGGCATCTTTTTCTTCTCACTGCCTAAAGAAGGGCCCAGTGGCCAAAGTCACTTTTAGGACTGCCAGAACCTTTGGCCACTGGCTTGGGACAAGCTCTGTGATTCCTCAAGCTGCTGCTCAGGAGACTGTGAGATCAGTCATGCTACTGAACATGGCAAGCACATTGCTCTCCCTCTCAGGATTTTTCCTAGAGGTGCACAGAGAGAAATGAAAGAAAAAACAGTTTCTGTTTCTGCTCCTTGTTTTCCCATGTGGAATGTGTTTGGAGAATTTTCTACCTGGAGTGAGTGCTTGATTGGAATCTGGTGAGGATTGTTTGAGCCTGATGGCCAATCCAATCCACCTGGGGCTGGACTCTCACAAGAGGGTCATGAGTTGTGTGAGAGAGTTAGAAAAAGTAGTATGTAGCTTTAGTATCTTCCTTTTTATATAGTATATTAATGTATTTTAGCCACAGTTATAATAAAGAAATCATTCAGCCTTCTGAATTGAGTCAGACATCATCATTTCTTCCCATTAAGTTCACCTGCCTTTACAATAACTGAAGGACTCCCAGCCTCTTGATAAATTTATTTAGGAGTGGATGGAACTTTACCCCTATTTTACTACTGTGGCTCAGGACTCCAAAGACATTAGTAAACTGAGTGAATAAATGACCCAGGCAGAATATAAACAGAAGGTCAGACCCCTGTTTTGTGGCATCTCCCACAAGGGTCCCCAGCTGTGTATTTTTTCAACATCATGTTGGGAGTAGGAAGAGGTAGACAAAGCAGGAAGCTGCTTACCTGCCTGTAGTTTTCTACAAGTAATTATATCAGATACTTTTCTTAAGGCATGATATCACCATCCAGAAAAAAAAAAAAAAGCCTTGTAAGTGTACTAATTTTTAATACCTGTTTTATTTATTCTCTAAACAAACAGGTATCACTCAGGTCTGTGAAACTCATGCACCAGAACTCCTCACAGTGGAGCTTCCTACTCAATAACTTGGGAGTAAACGCTGCCAAAGTTTATGCCACAGCACATTTCCCACCTTACTGCAAAATCCTGTGTTTTCTGCCACTGACTCTGACTGTGAGAGAAGTTGCCCATGTTCTAGCTGGTGATGGCAGTGCCTGGCTGGCACAGCCAGCCTTGGAGCCAGCACAGTGCAGCCCTCTCAGTGAGAGATAAGCCACCTGTCTGGAAGTGACCTAATCAAGGCAATGAGTAGAGCCAGTCTGTTCCGTGAAATAATTTCAAAATGGTGAAATGTAACCTTGAGATTGAGATCCCACTAGTACAACAGCTAGTGAAAACATTATTAAAATTATTTTAAAATATCTTTAACTCAAATAGAAATTTCCCAGTTCTCTGAATTTAGTGCAAAAACAAAAAGTTTTAGCTTTGAGAATTATATGACCTGCCTTCAGTTATTTGCCACTGTTGTTGTTTCTCCAAAACTGTTCTGTATGTCTTGTCCTTGGTTTGCTTCTATCCATTTTTTTCACTACAGATTGCTTGATGGAAGAGAGATTATGCTTACTAAATTTGCTAGCACTGAGCTGCACAGGACTACACATACAGAGGAGAACAAGGTCAGGACTCATCACGACCTTAACAGGTCTGGGGAAGGAAAGCATTAGACAAGGGATATGCATAGGATTTTACCCAACTGAATAACCACAAGTACAAAAACAGGATTTACAGGCATGGATAAGATAGGAGTTTTACAGGAAATCAACAACACACCCTGTGGAACCTTAACCTGCAGCAAAGAACATACAGGCTGCTCATTAGAAAATATGTTTAAAAAGTAAAGGAAGAGCTTGTTCATGTACCAAAATTCTGTGGAGTTTCCTATCACTCAAGATCTTCAAGGAGAGATGGAGACAAATGTCATTCATGAATCATTTCTGTACCAGTGATCCTGAGTGAGACAATGGACTACAGGGCCTCCTCTTCCACCTCTGTATTTCCACTGAACTCTGAGGCAGACCTGTTGCAGGACAGCTCTGTTTCTGCACAGGGGAATGACTACCCAGTTCATCTAAGAGCTTGACATCAGGAACAGCCATTAACCTTGTAACCATGACAGAATCTGTAATGTAGAACATGCCCAGTAAACTTGCCTGTAACATCTGCAGAGAATCTATGATTAACTTGACTTAAGGATTAGTCTTCCTAAGGTTTAGGACTGAATCGAATTTCTGGTATGGCCAGTAAGGTACTGTTAGCACTTAGGTAGTGACTTGCAGAGGATTTGAAATGCTGTAAAGCTGATACACTTGGAAAGAGTTCATTTCCAGAGCAAAGGCAAGTACCTGAGCATCCAGCTGTGGCCCAGCTGTCCCTCTGCCTTCCCAGTCCCTAGAGCTTACAGGTGTCATACAAACCTCTTGCTTCAGCTCAGTTTATAAAAGGGGTTGTGCTTTTAAGCTCTGGAAGATCCCCAGTGTGGTCCCTGGTGTTAGCCAGAATAGCAGTCATCCCAGTCACATTGCTGCTGCATTATTTTTGCTCTGTGGATGAAAAGAGGATTAAAGTCTTCAGAGCTGCCAATCCAGATTGTTTTTGTTGCAATCCGCTCATTTATGCAAACAAAACCTGCAAAGCTGGAAGGAGACTGACACATAGGACTTAGAGTGGAGTGTGGAATAGTGATGCCACATTTTGCCAAATAGAAAATCTATGTGCATCTCACTGGGAAATGAAGCAGAGACCTTAAAGAAGATGGAGGGGAGCAGAGAGGATGCCACAATTCACCCACACACATTGAAAGAAAAAAGACAAGAAAACCCTCAAGACCTACAACTGACAAGATAAAGAGGGAATGTAAATAGCTTTGCCTGACAACATGTTTTGAAAACATATGAAAATACTTCTGTACCTTCTGGTTACTTCTGTTTCCCTTTGGGATTCCACTATACTAGGTGGGATGGCAATGAAAGTGACAGAGGACAAACACTGGTTTTCTGTTGGCAGAATTGTGGTTTTTCTCCTTCACTTTCCTTGGAACAAAATAATGATTCTTCCATTCTCCACAGCCTGTTCCATTTCTCCTTTCTCAAAAGATTTTCTGGTTATATAAAATAAATGATGAAACCCAATTCAGATGCAGGAGCTGCAGATGTCAGCTCTGCCAGTCCCTTTCTCCCTTTCTCTTGTTCTCATTAATAGGAAAAGCTCATCACTCCTTTTGGAAAAGGATAAAAAAATTATTTGCAAGACAAAGAATACATTTTTACTAGTCATCAAAGAATTGCTGCTCAAAACCTACAATCTGTTCAGGATTACATACTGAACTTCTACATGAAGAGCAGAACTTCCAGGACAATTCAAGATTTCTCAGAAGGGTTCTGAAAGGGAAATTTTAGTAAAAAGATCTACTCTTGCATAAGCTTTGTTCAGTCTGCCAAAAAATTGCTAGCTTTGTCTAATCCATCATAAGATATGACACATCAGAAAGCATGACACAGCTTAAATGAAGGATGGTATTTTGTAAAAGCATCTGACCTCATGCCAACACCCATCTGCATTCCCACTCTGCTCATGTCCCCATTTTGTCTCTCTTGTTTACCAGGAGCTGGAGCCTGCCCAGTGCACTCGACTGCACACACAGACACCTACTAGCAGAAAAATATGATGGAAAGCAAACATTTACCAGTGGCTAATACACTTCAACTTCTGTGTGGGCAAACTCATTCCTGGCAGAAAATGGCCAGGGTGATAGCCCTGGCTTTTAAAAGCCTCTCTGTAGTGAGACCAGGGAGCATAATGTGAAAGCAGAGGTTGTTATATATTCACAGGTTGTCCCAGTGCCATTCTGTGGGGAGACAGGCCTTTAGCTTCCATTCAGGCTTATCAAGCTCCTCTGAGGTTACAGTCAGGGAGCCAATTAGCACTAACAATGGCAGAGGTGATTTAGTGATATGGACATTTGTGTTTAAGAAAATGATGGGTGTTGTCAGATCAGTGGAATAAAATATCATTCCTGGAGCAGACTAGTCAGTTAGCTAGGGGCATCAGGTGTCCAGAGAAATGAACTGCAGATCCTGACCTAAATATAGCATAATAAGCAGTTTTAGTTTGGTTTTATTTTTGTTTTTTTCTTTTTTTTTTTTTTTAATTTTGCTCATTACTCTGCTGTACTGCCCTTATTCAGCAAAGCATTGAGGTATAGGCATAATTCAAAGCACATCCACACCCTGTTCTTCATACACTTAAAATCACAGACATGCTTATCTGAATTGCTGGATGAAAGACTAGGAGCACTGTGTGGTTATCTCAAGCACCCAAAACTCCTCAGGTCACACTTCCCACAAGATGATGACAGAAGTGGCACAGGAACTACTCATAATCCTTGGGAACTGTAAATTATATGATGGCAACAGCACAGCCACAAATATAACTGCTCTGCATATCTCTGCCTTGATAATGCATATTCAAATACCACCTAATTCAGTAAATCCTAAATACTTGCCCACATATATTACCCTCTCTATTTCTTCAGCTTTCCCTTTGTCAGTTTGAATCATTGGCATCTCATGGATGCAGAGGGATTCCAGAGAGGAAGAGGGAGGAATCAAGCCTTGCAATTTTTAACTTCTGCAGTTCCTAGAACAATTTGTTTAATCTTTCTCTCTTTTCTGCCTTTCCTTTTACTTTTAAATCCTTCACCGTCTATGAATTTTCAGTAGATGCTCCAAGAGCTCATGTTTTCTCCCCACGAGGAGGCTGCACACAGATTTTCTGTGCAGACTGTCGCTTTCTCTTCTATCTGCCACTCCAAAAAGGAACCAGTGCTTTCACAGTCCCACACTGGCACTCACAGGTACATCTACTTGCAGCATGACTCTGCAAAATTACCTCATTAAAACCACCTAGAAACCCCCACAAACAGCACTGAAGTCTGTGTCTGTAGTTTCTGAAACTGCTTACTACAGTGGAAGATGTCAGACTCATAAAGAATTTATAAAACAGAAAAAGCAGTGTCTCTGCATAAGGGTCTGTGGCCAGCCCACAAGCTGACCCACAATCTCCTTTCTAGCCCACAATTTCAAGATCAGATATCTTTCACTCACACTTGCTTCAGGACCCAGACATCAGCTAGTACTTTCTGTATAATTAAACACCTCACAAGATAGGGGTTTAGAGGGTATCTTAGATGTTCTTTAGTGAAAGTACATTCATTCATTACAGAAATACATTTTGCACCCAACCCAAGAAGAACATAATTTATCAAAACTGAGCAGGCAAACTCAATGACAACACATTGTTGTGAATGATAACACAACAACAGAAATCATTGCTGAGAGCTGTAGAGCTCTGCTGATTTTTTGTGAAATGCTAATTTTTTAAATTAGCATTTTTTAAAGACTAAAAATTAGCTAATTTTTTAAAGACTAAAAATGAGTGTAGGAAGGTCTCTGAGCTTTGGGCTAGAGGAGATGAATACATGAAGGACAGTGTCTCTTTAGTTATTTAATTTCTCTGCTTCCTTTGAAGTCATTGTGAAAGATTTGGTTATACTGAGATGTAGCTGGTTTGCTCACTGTTTCCCACAGAAAAATCCATTCAGGAGACAAAGAATAGTATTTTATTTTATCCTACCTGCCTGTTTAAAAAGACACTGTATTATAGAGCCTCTGTAGTTAATAGGGCTGTGACATCTCAGCCATATCAGACAAATTTAATTCAGATATCACAATATAAATGCAACTAATTTGCTTTCAATGTGACCATCAAAGTATCTTGGAAGTGGAGGTGTGGTTTTGTTTCTTTAGACTATAAAAGGAAGACTGAGACAGTTTTTATATACTACAGCTTTTTAGATTAGAATTGGTTCATATAATTTTCTTTAGGCATTCAGAGTTACCAGCAATTGGCTTCCTTGTTTCCTTTCTTCACTAGAGAAACCCAGGACTGCTCTACAATAGAAGAGTTTGCATCGACTCAAATAACAGCAAAATTATGGTATTACAAGAGTCAAAAGACTGTCAAAAGGGAAAGATGGAGAGTGTCAAACTGGTCTGGTTACATTCATGCAGGTCTATTCACTACTGGGCATTGCAGATGAAAAAGAAAGGTTTGGCTAAACATTCAGCATCACTATCTTCAAAGGAGCTGCTGCAGCAGCACCAATGTCACATTCACCAAGCACACTGCAGTTCCTCTGGCAAAATCAGGAACACCAAAACCAACATTGTGGCTGCTCTGTGACTGGAAAATGTAATCAAAGGGGGAGAGGGAGACGGGAGAGGGAGAGGGAGAGGGAGAGAAGACCCATAATCTTTTACAACTGTTATATTTACAGCAAGTTTCAGCTTAATTTCCTCCACCAAGAGAAAGAAAATTTTGCCTAAAAACTCTGATAAATAATGCTTTGGTATTTTTTTCACTCCTGGGAAAAAATGTTGCCTCCTAAGTGTGTTTGCAACTCAAGATGGGCAGCAATAATTGCCACAAGAAGCTGGGCAGCGAGAGTACAGAATGCTGTCAGGAGTTCAAGAGGAGAGTGAGCAGTGAAGGTCAGCGGAGGGACGAGAACAAACCTGGTGACAAGGGTGAGCAGAGGCAGCAGGAGGTTTGGATGGGCACAACGCTGACAGTGAGGTACACCTATAGGGACAGTCTGGACTCAGAGTTGGCAGCCCAGATTTGAGGGAAAAGCTCACAGAGTGTATGCCAGGCCCTCAGAGGCACTTTCATCCTGTTCACTGCTGCAGCCCTGCTACCTATTGCAGTGACAGCCTCCACACACGCTGAAGCAAGGGCACCTGCGGTCCAGGTGTACAAGTGATGCTGCCACGACTCTTGAGCCGATTCCCATGGGAAATGGTCCAGGAGCAGGGGCTGTTCCTGGCCTGATGAGCCTGAAGGGAAAATCCGACAAGCTCTGCAAACCACTGAGGATCCCTGCAAAAGCAGCGACGCCCCTGCCACAGCTCCCACAGCCCACCCCTTAAGGACTTTCCATGCCAACCCATAACGAGGTCGACTTCTCTCACGCAGCGTTTCCATAGCAACAAAAGAGGCGATTCTAATCTCCAGTATTAAAGGCGCGGCGAAACGACACGGTTTGGAATTTGGGGGTTTTTAGGGGAGCGCGGAGGCTGCGGCTGCAGCGCCAGCCCCGTCCCTGGGCTGCAGCCCCGCCGGCCGGCGGCTCCGCAGCGGCGAGCGGCCAGCACCGCCCGGTGACCATGGCCAGCACCATTCAGTGACCACGGCCAGCACCGCCCGGTGACCACGGCCAGCACCATTCAGTGACCACGGCCAGCACCATTCAGTGACCACGGCCAGCACCATTCAGCGACCACGGCCAGCACCGCCCGG
>QUSF01000008.1:6305949-6322679 GCA_003676055.1 Chloebia gouldiae
CGGCCAGCACCGCCCGGTGACCGCGGCCAGCACCGCCCGGTGGCCACGGCCAGCACCATTCAGTGACCGCGGCCAGCACCGCCCGGTGACCACGGCCAGCACCGCCCGGTGACCGCGGCCAGCACCGCCCGGTGGCCACGGCCAGCACCATTCAGTGACCACGGCCAGCACCGCCCGGTGACCACGGCAAGCACCATTCAGTGGCCACGGCCAGCACCATTCAGTGGCCACGGCCAGCACCACCCGGTGGCCACGGCCAGCACCATTCAGTGGCCACGGCCAGCACCACCCGGTGACCGCGGCCAGCATCACCCGGTGACCGCGGCCAGCATCACCCGGTGGCCACCGCCGCGCCCGCAGTGGCCACGGGCGACCCTGGGGAAGCAGGCAGCCCAGGGCTGGGGGTCGGGCATCCCCAAGCCCGCTGCCATGCGGGCTCCCGGCAGCTCCCGGAGCGCAGCGATCCGAGGGCCCAGGCTTTAACCGGGCAATGCGAAGGGGGAGTGATGTCCTCTGCCCCCAGGTCCTGGCAGCCCCGCAGTGGGACCGGGAATCAATTCAGCTGTACAGGCGTGGAAGAAGCAGCTGTGCCGGCGGACTGCGCTCAAGCACAGGCGTGATGATGGGAAGCAAGCACAATTCCCTCTCCTGGCAGGCGGCACCGGCCGATATCCTAATTGAGGGTGTGCTATTTGCAATAGCTTAGCACGGCTAGCGAGCATCAAACCTCCTTCCTCTGCCCTACCATGACAGAGCAGAAGGGGAAAGCACACTGTGCTTCATTCGCTGCAGTCTAAAGCACTTTCCCAATTAAAACAAAATAAATTAAAAAAAAAAGCAGAATGTAAATTAAGTAGACCAGCACATAAAAGAGCAAAGCACACGGCTTGCAGCAGGGCTCCGAGGTAGTCTGTTAATATTAGTAGTAGAAGTACATATAAGTAGTTGCCCCAGAAACAGCACTTGCTTATGCTGGATGAATACCAATAGTAGCACTGTGGTTCTAATATCGCTTCAGGGGCTCACTAGCACTGGTACCTGTGCAAAATAAGACTTCCATTTCCCCTGGCCACATCCTTGAATAACATTTCTTGTCTTCCTGGCTGTGATATATCACCCAGTACCTTATTCAGGCCTGCAAAATGTCTCCTCCAGATCCCACATGAGGATAGACAAAGTCCCAAGACTGGCTTTTGTGTTCACAGCACTGTTCTCCAAGACAAACTAAAAACACATACAACACCTTTAGAGTTTTTATTTCTGAATATTTTTATTTGTTTTCTTAGAAATTACAAAGCAACTCTCTCCAGGAGAGCAAGGGAAAAAACCCAACCCTGAAATATTTCCAAGTAATTTTCTTCCATATAAACACAAAGCAAAGTTACAGATTTTTTTCACATGCATGTACAAAAACATTTTAAGTAAAACATCCTTCACACATAACATGTGCATTAGTCTCAGAACTGAGCACATAATCAATCAGATTGGCCTCACCTACCCTACCTAATCTTGTTTTCCTGTTTTCTTTTTAAATTGTACATTTCTATGCAGGAAACATCTCTTTTTCTGCACAGCATTATGCATATTCAAATTATCATGGATGGCCTTGGAATTAAATCACTAGGCAGCATAGTCTGACATTAAGCTGTACACATAACTTGTTACACTGCCATTTATACAGAGAACTTTACTGGATACCAGGCAAAACTCTTCAAAAGGAATAAAAAGGTGTTGCTAGAGGGGAAAAGGAGTATGATACACAGCACTCTCTCAACTACAATCCTGTGTGATTCCTATGCAAAACACTTCAAAAGCCAAGTAATTTACAGATCTTGCTCTCCAGATTGATAGCAAAGTTCCTACCAATTTCAATCATGGCAAAAAAAAAAAAATCACTGTAAGACATCAATGCTACTGGATATGGATATGGTCAATGCTCAATATTCCCATTTTTCATCCACCCACTTCTGAAAAGAGAAAGGAGAAAGATGAAAGAAAACTGCAGACTGTTGAAGCAGGTGGGTCAGTGGAGTGCTTCAACAGCCATCAGCAAGAAACAGCAACTGCAAAAGCAGAGCTTCATTCCAACCCACTGCATAATCTCACTGTGGTTTAAAATTTGGGGATTACATGGTCAATGAACACACCTCACTAGTTGCCCAAGGCTGCATTAACACCTAACAAAATCTTATTTGATCCATCAAAAGAGCATATAGTCTGTGTCTGACTTTGTGAGCTAATTTTCAAATTTCACCATTTCATGCATGATGAACAGCACTGTAAATATAAGAACCATAAATGCTGTCTCTGGGTGAGTGAAGGGCTCACCCAGAAGGTGAAGCTTCCACATGCATAAAAGGAATTGTTAAGCACACAAAAGTCAGCTGCAACCCTTAGCACAGTGGGGGAACAGCAGGTACAGCTATTACTCTGTCTTCATTTTTAAGTGTATAAGCAATGCTGATGGGTTTCTCACCTTTGCATACATACATCCCAAAGAGAATCAACAGCACTTCTCCCTTACACTGCAACAACACAGCTGATTCAAAAGACAGTCAATATGCACTGCATTTAAATACACTTGAAGCACTCAGGCTTGGCTTGCTGTGGAGTGTGTTACAGGGTAAAATGAGTGTGGAAAAGGAATGTCAAATAAAATAAAGAATCACAAAAGTTAAGACAGAACATCTGTACATGAACAATACAGAGAAAGCACTTAAGATTAACACTCAAGAGGTTTAACCAAAGCCCTAAAGAACACTAGATTTTCATTTTTAGCCCACTTGAAATCTTTCAAATGAGCAAGTGATGCTGGCAGCAGTCACTCTGTCATTTGGCTCCCAAAAATAGTGCAATGGACTCTGCATAAGTAGCCTGGCTGCAAGAACACTACTACAAGAACCAGTTTGCTAAGCACTTACAGAGAAAGGCCCAATGACAGGTGTTCTCACAGTGTCAAAGACACATGGGGCAAATCAGGCTGAGCCTCAAGGCCCCATCCTGGCACATTCTGAGTGTTGTGGGGAATGCTGGATCTGCTGGTTTAGCTGAGATGGGCAGCCTGCTCTTAGCCCTGTACTACCATTTGAACAGCAAGCTCTAGTAAGTGTGCAGAAAAGAAAAAGCACTGGCCCAGCAGGAGAAAGTCTCTGATTCCCATCCAGGAAAGGCTTAAGTCACATCACTTAACTCATACACTGACAGTATGGATGTCTTCAGCTGAGGTAGTCAAGTTGAACTCACTTCATGGGCACACAAAGTAAAAATAGACCTTTCTAAAAATGCCATTCATTCAACCTGCTTTATACTTCTACCTCAAGGCCAAAAGGACAGTGACCAAAGAATGATTATTCCTATTTATCTGCAAATGTGGCCCAAAGTAACAAGTTTAGATGCAGACATCTAAAGTTGAGTGAGAAGGTACCACCCCAAATGCCTTCCCTGTACCTGGACAGTTGAACAGCAGAGTTGTGTTGTTCTTTGTGATCAGCAGTTTTGTTTAAAATCTCTATCATATAAGACATTTCCATGACCATCTAAGTATTCTCCAGCCAGCAACAGTCCAACTGAAGTGGAATAAAAAAAGCTTGCAGCTGTCACAAAACTCTCTGAATGATTACTGCACCTTTTTCTTGCAGAGCAACTAAATCTCAAACACACTTCTTAAAGGCAAATATTACTATTCTTTTTTACAGCTGAGAAAACAGGGACATTGCAGCTTGGCTAATGGTGACTCAGGGGGAATCAAAATAAAGATTTCCTGGTATGCTCTTCTACTACTGACTAGGCTTAAAATAGCCAGAATTTACCCCCCAGGAGAGACCTTTAAAACTCTGATGGACAATTTTAACTCCATTGTCCATAAAAGCCTATGGTCACGCATTCTTATTAGACATTGAGGAATTTTATGTTTGGATTCCACTTCTATAAAGTGGAAGAGAAATACAGTTAGGAAAAAAGAATTAAGGCCGGGCATGTTATACAGAAACAAAAATACTATGCCTGAAGCTCACTCTCTCAAAAGATAAACCTGCAATTGTAAAGATAAATGGTAGGTTTGGTAAATTTCCCTCAACCATCCCAAGGGGTTACAGGTATAAAGCCAGTTTAAGTGGCTGTTCATTCTTGATTCATGTTCATTCTAGCTCTTTTGAGAGAGAGACACACTGAATCAAGTTAAAGACCGAGTTGATCAACTGAGGATTGTGAAGAACAAAAAAAATTCCATCAGTCAGCTGGGGCATAAAAGCAAGCAGCAAAATAGATTCTGTTTCAGACTAAGCTGTCAAGATAACAGCCTTGAATATGAAAGCTCAGCCAGCCTGAAGTTGCTGCACTCAATCCAATGACAGCAAACGAAAAGTTTGCATTGCCAGTACAGGCTCACACCATTAGTAAAAGCTGTTTCATTCTCTCCAGAAAAACCACATCAACTTCCCTGAATAGATGATTAAGTAATCAACTAGGGAGTAAGCTCTGCTGGTCTTATTTCTAACAAGAAAGAATTGGTGGAGAATGTGAATGTCTTGGCTGCAGAAGACATAGAACTGTGGCATTTAAAATCCTGAGAAACGTGTACAAGACGTGTACCTTTAGGTCAACATATTTTGTTTTATTCAAGGAATGTCTCAGCAGAATTTCACAAGGGAAATTCTGTCCTGGTTGCCCAAAGGAACCCAAGTGTGCTGCTTTATCTTCAAAGACAGCCTTCTCAAAGTAAAAAATCAGTCCTTTCTGACAAACAGAAATTACAGCAGGCGTGACAGGAGGCCAGCACAGATGACTGAGGAACTCCTGACTGATCTCAAACACAAACACAAACGTACACAGAAGTGGAAGTGATGATGGGCTGGCCAAGAGATATAGAGACACAGCCCAAGTACGCAGAGAAGATTAGGAAAGCCAAAGCTCAGCTAGAGTTCAAACTGGTAAGAAGTAAGAAGAAAGGCTTCTTTAAGTGCACTGGAAGCAAAAGGAAGGTTAAACAAAATATAGTTTACTGTTCAACAACGCAAACAATATGGTGCCAAAGAATGCTTTTTGTACTTTCAGGCTCATGTACACAACATCTTTTTCACCTGTTTTCACTGTAAGTTCTGCTTTAAGGCCTGCCAGGTCCTCAAGCCTTCTAGCAGCATGCAGCAATCAAGCATTCCCTACAGCAGAGGAAGACTGAGTTAGGGAGAACTTAGGCCCATTGAAAGCAACAGGTTGAACAGGAAGGCACTGAGGGAGGTGGCTAATGGCACTGTGAGACCACACTACAGCATCTTTGCTACATCAATTAGCAACAGCTCTCCACCTAATACACCCTGACTTAGGATTCTCCTGCTGCCCACAGCAGTCAGCAAGCAGGTAGCCAGCACACTGAGGGAAATTACTGTTCCTCTTTACTCAGCAATTGTGAGATAGTGCTTGGAGGATGTCATTCATTTCTGTGCTTCCCCTTACAAGGGGAAATTACATAGTAATTTCAGTGGAAGCTCACAGAGCTGGCTTGGGGACTGGAGCACAGGATGAGTAAGGAGAGCTCAGGCAACATGGTTTCTCCACATGTAAGAAGAGAAAAGGCTAGAAAGAGATCTCATTGTATATAATCCCTTAATAACTGGAGAGAAAGCAGTAGGACTCTCCTCAGAGATGCACAAGGACAGAATAAGAGGCAGTGAACACAAGTTGGAACATGGGAAATTCAAACTAGATGCAAATATATTCTTTTGCTTACTGTGATAGTTGCCAGATACAGGAAAATGTTGCCCAGAGAGATGTGGTATCACCATCCCTGTAGATACTCAAAACTCAAATGGAAAAAGCCCTTAGCAACCTGCTCTAACTGGCTGAGATCTGAATAGGAGGCTGGAATAGAAATGACACAAGGTCCCTTTAATCCAAAGTATTCAACGGTTCTGTTACTTAGAAAATCTCCTCACAACTACTTTTCACCGGCACGTTCCTCATTAATCTGCCAAAGCAAGCCCTGCACCATCAAATGTAAAGGGTGATCTTCAGCCTCATGATTTGGAATAGAGTACAGAAGCCAGCAGAGAGGGGAGCTACACATCAAACCTCTCACAGTGATTTTATGCAGGTCCCTCAAACACCAGGGCCAGCCCTGTGTTGGAATCATCACAGTACTCTGTTAGCTCCTTTCAAGTGTCCATTGCACACCATCAGGACTAAATAAAAAGGCTGTTCCTTTTCACATCTTCTTCATCTTTTTCTTGCAGCGCTGGTTGAAGACAGGTGAGGATCCCATCAGGCTGTCAGCAGAATGAGAACCGTAGCTGCTCTCAGAGCCATTGGGGCTTTGTGGCATCCCAGCTTCACTCATGCCTGACATTGGCTCCTCAAAGACATCACTGCCTAGAACCCCGTGGCCATGTACATTAGCCTCCTCATTTTCCTGTGGCTCCATTTTCACCTGTGCCAAGTTCCACAGTGGGGAAGCATTCACCTCAGCCCCTAGAGAAGGAAAAAGCAAACAGCAGAAATGAGTAAAAAGATAAATCACAAATAGCACGCAAATACAAGGGATAGCAGCAAAAGTAAATATGGAGCAAAAGCAAAGCCACAGGTTAACTATGCTGGGGGAAAACAAACAAAACACACAGTGATCAATAAAAAAAAAATCTGTTGACTTATTTAATAATCCAGCAATTACCACTGCAAAAAGTATGATGGTATCCTTTCACTGTTAGCCTCCATGTGATTTTCTCCATGACAAACAACTCCACATCTCTCTCCAGAAGGAGTGTCCCAGCAGCAATGAGTACACCTACAGCACATGGACTAGGCCCTGCATAAGCAGGACTTTGAGGCAGTCCAGAAGTCATTATGAGGTCTTTGCAAATGTCAGACATCCAGGGCTTCTGCAGGGGAGGTGAAGTGAGTGGGCAGAGGACCAGGTAGATGAACAGTCCCAATACAACTTTCAGCACTGAAATGCAGGGACATCAAAGCTGCAGTCAGCCACCTGCCTGCCTCCTTCTACTCAATACCCACAGGTTTCATCCCATCCTTCAGAGAACAGAAAGAAACCCTTTTGGCTCAACCTCACAGATGCCCTGCTGGGAAATAGCTCCCCTTGCCTCACTTTTTATAAAACATTTCTGGACTAGTGTGCAATCTGAGCACTGACTATTTTCTGTACAACAATACCAAACCATATTCCTGGAGAAGTAAATGTTTTTTCCCCAAGAGAAGTAATTACAGATTGCATTATATCTGTTTAAGTTTAAAGTGAAACAAAAAATCCTATTAAAAACACACTAACTGGTCTCCTTGCTGAGATGGACATAAACAGACCAGAACTGAATAAACTGTGAAATCTTCTCTCTCTTGTGTGGGGTTAAGTTCACATGGAAAATTAAAAAAAAACCACTAAAACCAAAAACCCAATAAACCAAAAAACAAAAACAACAGAAAAGACACGCTAAAAAAAAAAAAAACAACAAGCAAAATGGGAAACCATTTTAATAAACTTCATTTTCCAAACCACTTTCCAAACTTAATGTCTTAAAGAGCTACAATTTGAAAGCACAACCAAAGCTCTTGTACTAAGCCAAACCTATGACCATTCCCTATTATCAGTATACTAGTAACAATAGGCTGTTATTAGTAGAAATTACAAAGAGAATAAATGTTCCAACATGTGTCTGTGTCAAGAATTCTCCTTTATGAAGACGTCAAGAATCTTTTCCAGACCAGCTTAGCCAAAAACAAGGTTTACAAGACTTTTTTGATAACACAGCCTACATTAGCTCAGTTGCCTTAATGGCAATGCCTTAATGTCCTTCCTAAATCAATCATAAGTAAATATATCTCTCTCAACAACAATGGACACGTCATTAAAATGTTGTTCCAGAGTTACAGCTCCAGTCTACACAATAATCAAAGGTGCTCACTAAACTAAACTGTGTCTTTCCTTCATCAGTTGCTCTTCATCGCTCAGCCTTGTTCCTTTCAGCTCTGTCACCTGTCACTAAGAGTGTCACTAATGACTAAAAGTACTTAAGCATCAACAAAGGATGTTTCATCTTCAAAGCACTTTAACTTCAAAGTACTTCCGAAATAAGCTAATCTTCACGTTATCCTGAGAGGCAGAGGAACAAGGAACAATTTTGCCTCCATTTTTCCAAGTGCAATGAAAGTAAGCAGCCAGCTCACAACTGCAATGTCAGACACCCAGAAAAACACAGGAAGACCATGGAAAGCTGTAATGAAGTTTTGCCCTCAGACACTGAAGCCTTTCTGCCCTCCCTGCAGGCTTCACAGCTGCATTTCAAGATGGCAGTGGTCTAATTGCAGCAGCTTTTTCTTGCTCCTTAGGATATTACAACTCTCCATCCTGCCCAGGTCTAGACTGGAACTTCTCACAGATGAGATTTCCAAAGGCTCTTGTGAAGTGAAGAGGGATTTTCAGGGAGGAACAGAGCACTTGTATTCTAAATTAGAAAATATCAATTCTGTATCAGAGAAGCAAGAGGCATTTAGTATACAGCTAGCGTGCTAACCTCTTGGTCTCAAAGTGGTAGATGCTAATACAAAATCTTCCAGATTAATCACTCGCAACCCTGCATGTGCCAGAGGAATCTGCTGCTCCTTCTCCCACAAACTGCAAACAGTTCACATTTCAGAGGTGATATGGGAAACAGTATGAGCTTTTAGAAAAACACTAGATGGATTTATGTTTTCTAAAACTTGTAATAATGCAAAAAAAATAATGGACATAGAGGTATACTCTAACCTCAGTATATATGCTACTTAGCTTAGGGTTAATAGGAAGACAAGCTTCATTGTTTTTTAATCAGATTTTTTAAGTGAAATAGTTATTGCAGGGACTTCCAGAGTTCAGACAGTTTTATGCAAAATCAAAACTGCCTCTTTTTCATTCCAGGATGTTCAGTTTCATTGAACAGTGAAGAGAATGAAACTTGTGTGTAGATACAGAGCAAGCACAGCCATAGCAGATTCTCCCATGCTTGCCACCAGTGTGCTTCAGTGTCACCAAGGGATGGCACTCTGAGGGTGACAGTGGTCTCCACAACTGCACTAATTCACTCACCATTTCACTTTCCATGGCCTCAGCCAAGTACAGCAGGCTTTGGGACACAGACATTAGGAGGGATTCCCAGGAGCCCATCTCACCTAAGTCACTGATAAGCTTTCATAAAACAGTGACTGTCATTACCAGGGTAATTTCTGAATATGGAGGACATCACCAAGTACCATTCATGTTTCCAGAACTCGTTCAGTGCCTAAGCTATGTAAGGAACAGGGTTTCAAGTTTGCAGGAATATGAATCTCTGGACACAAATCCAAACCTAACCAGGGGAAACAAGATCACATGCAGCTGCTGAAAGGCTGTTTCCAGGAGAAGCAAGAAACCCCTACCTGAAGTCTGTGGGGAAGCTTCTACTTCCAAGTTGGCAGAGAAGCGCTCACTTTGAGCTGCAAGAACTCCAACGGGCAAAGACTGGTCACCAGAAGCCAGATCTCCCTCCAGCTCTTCACTTATGGGGAAAGTAATATCACTAACAGGTTCCTCCTTAATCTTCACGGGTTTTGTGTCTTCCGCTGCCTTTTCAGGGTTGACAATCTTCTCATATTCTTCAGAGAGCTGCTTGCTAACCTGTCAAAGATCAGCAGGTGAAAAAGAGGCCAGAAAGGTGAGAGTGACTTCAGAGGCTCTGATGGCAATTACATTGCAGTGCACTCTGTTCCCTGAACATTATTAACATCTGACCTGAATGAACAAGTAAACAACTTACCAGCTACACAAGAGATTATTTTTTCCTCTTTAAGTGCACCTTCTGTGCTGTAACAAGGGACTTTAATAGGAGTTTTAATTCACTAACATTTGACTGATAAATATGAGCACTGTTATTTTATAAACAGAGATGATGAGGCTCAGAAATTTAAGCAGAGCATGAAATAAAAGCAAAATGTCTCAGTCTTATTCTTTGGTTTTACCTATAAGACTGTCCCCATCCTCCACTAACAAATTCATCCCAGCATTAAAAACCAAGCACTTCAGATCTTCAACAGCCCTGTAGTCCCCACTGAGCAAAGCCTGAGTATATTGCGCCATATTCACAGCAAAAAACACATTAGTTTTCTGCAGTTAGAGTAATGAAACAAATACAGGAATGGGATTTAGAACTACCCTGTACTTGCAGAAACTTAACAATTAACTAAAGAATAAAATTTTAACATATCTGATTTCATCTGCTTCTAACAAATACTTGTTTATACAACTGAAACCCAACAGTCAGTGATCTGTGCTCAGGAAAATTGCAAGACTTGTTAACAGCAGAAGCAAGGAGGGAAAAGAATAGTAATGCCTATTTCCCCCCTTCAAGACATGCTTCCAAATAAAGGGGCTACTGTGGACCTCAGTCCTGCATAAAGAACAATGATTGTTAAGACAATGATCAGCTGCAGGGTGTGAGTGAACTGCAGCAGCAGAATGATACAGAAAATGATCCAGATTCCAAAAGGACACGACATCTGAACAAAAACACTTGAACAAAAATGAACAGAATTCGTATTCTGAGCAGAAACGTTTCTAACATTGGTAACTCTTTAGGATGTTATTTTTCTATAAGAAGAAAGTAGTGACAACAACCTGTGTGACAACTCAGATCAGCAAAATACTACCCTACACTCCTAAAGCTTAAGGAAGTCACTCCTTGCTTACGTGAACACAAACCACTCTACAGCCTAGAAATTTATGTCTGCTTACATGTTTTCCAAAATGCTAACCAGTCAAATATCCTACTAAAGAAGAAAATTCAGTTCCTCAATCAGTTCTGATTTTAACTCTACCTGATAATTTTTTACTGGGTAATTCAAAAGCTGGGGGACTCGTCTTAAATTCAGGCAAGCCACCAGTAGAGCATTGTTAGTGTCACTAGGAAGACAAATAAGGGGCTCTGTCTTCCAGTCAAAAAGTTCCTGTTCTCTTTCCCTTGATGACTCCTCTCCACACCCAAGAGGTTTTCCAGTCAGATTTCCCCTCAATAAGACTCAGGACTTGCTCCAGGAATAAGCAACTACACTGGGGGTACATTTCTTGTGCTGCCAGCTCCCTAGCTCTCTTTTCACCTGCAGCATGTAGCTGTGGTAATCCTTGATGCGGTGCTGCCAGAACTTCTGCAGTGAGAGCACGCTGCCAACGCCCACTTCGTGGAAGACCTGCTCCATGACGTCGGGGAAGGGGGTGTGGCCGAGGCGAGCCTCCCGATCCACAGCGAAGCGCAGCAGCTTGGTGAACTTGAGGCAGTACTCGTGGGCGATGTCCGTCAGGGTCTCCAGGACGCTCTCGGTGGCGCACTCGAAGCCCGTGTGTGCCAGGATGGTGGCCATCGACTGGTACAGGAGCTGCCGGCAGGAGGACCAACTCAGCTCCGTCACTGGCTCCCCTTTTCCCCTGAAAAACAGAAAAGACAAAAATAGCACACTTGGAAAAACCTGACGGACTCTATCAGTTGAAGAGATGCTGTCAATAATAAGGTGATGTACAAAGGGAAAGCAGGGGGTTTGGGGCCCTCCACAGCTTCTGTTACATATGAACACCACCTAAAAAGTGTTTATCTCTTTTCCTTCTTTTCCTCCCTCCAAATCAGCACTTCCAAGTTTCATTTTCCCTTCTAATGCCACAAGATTCTTTGGGTGATTCATGAATGTGGGATGAAAATCTTCTGAACACTTAAGCATCTCCCTTCCCACCCAAGAGCTTTTCTCCTGGAGATGTGAATTAAATGGGTCCTCGACACAAACAAAAAAAGGCATTTTAAATAACATGAATGTAAATAATTTCCCCTCTCAGTTAATTACACTGCTCTTCCTTATTATCTCTGATGTCATAGGCCTAATAGATACAAAGGCTTCTAGGATAGACAAGATTGGAATTTCTAAAGCAAAAGACAGACATACAAAAGCAAGAAATGGGACACACACACATTTCACAGAGGTACACTGCAGCCAGAAAGTCTTCTGCTCTCTGTTTCTCTGCTCTCATTTCCAGTAGTCACTAAGCATGACACTGAAAGAAGTATCCCCATATGCAACCTGAGATGTGAACACCAGGCCCTGGGAGGAGGTCTGGAGAAGTTTGCCCATAAAGCACCATTCCCTGATCTTGGGTTTAAGACCTCCCTCCTCTGTTGCTAAACAGGAAGGAGTGACTAAACAGGATGGAGGAGATGGAGAACAACTGACATGAGCACTTCAAACATCATTCATTGCCTTACAGTCAGCCAACCAAATTTTTATCAACGTGAGTTAACAAATAAACATTCCCCAGAGTTAAGGCAAGGCCTCTGATAGAGAAGCATATATCTACCAGATTTCTCAACTCACAATTAAGTGCATGTAATCTATTTGCCCGTATCAGTAACATGGACTTCAAATGCTGATGTCAAAAAATCAAATTCCATTACTGCTAAGTATGATACTCATACACTTTTTTACACTCCATTCAGCACCAGGGGCAGAAGTGAGCTAACAATTTCACTCTCCATTTATTTCTGATCGTTTTCTCCCAACGTCTTCCACACGGCACCGGGAGATTGTCCTCGCTGTTAGCCGAGATCGCCTGCGTCACCACACGCTCTTTCCAGTAGAAGGACTTGATTTAACAGCACACAGACACTACTGATGGCTTCTTAAAGTTCTCACTACTCTGTCTCTCCAACAATCCATGAGGTACCTTTCAGTCTCCCTGAGAAGCTGGGCCAGAGAGCCTCAGCTTCCCCTGATCCTCAGAGCTGACACAGAGAAAAGACAGCAGTAAAAAAGCAAAGAGGAGTGAAAAGGAAGGTGAAACTTCGAGCTATCAGGATGAAGATTATTCATTCTGAAGAATGCCAGCACAACACTTTCTGATTATGCAAATAAAGGGGGAAATCACACTGTATTATGAGTGCCATATGATCACATTTCTAAGCAGATACTGAGAACAGTATGTGAATCTCAGGTCATGGATTCATCCCAGCTATTAATTGATGGAAAATTATTTGCATCCCAATTTCTACTCAATTATGTAACTACTGTGCAAAGAAGACAGCAGGCACCCTGACAAGATGAATTAAGGGATCATCAGCTTCTTTATAAAATAAGTGTTACCCATACTATTTTTACATCTCACTCCCCCCACCACTTCAGCTGCAGAACTCTGAAGTTCACAAACAGCCATATGTCTCACACAACACCAGGACCAAGAGTTTACAACAGAAATAAACAACCATCAAAGAAAATCAACCAGAAAACAATCTTTAAATTCCTGTCTATAAAAAATAATCACTTTTTTTTATATAAAGGACATACCTAGCTGCCCAGCACCCAGTAGTGGAGACCATCTTATGCTACCAAAACTGAATGCCAGGCTTCTATTAATACAGAGACCTTCACTAAAAACACTGTGGACAAACTTAAATTACACAGATTTTGGCAATCCCATGCAGGATACTTCACCACTTGCAAAGTAGATTAAAAAACATTCAGTAATGCATATCACTGCTCAGAAGAGCAGAGAATATTGTGTCTCTTTTAAACTAATAGAGGAAAAGAAACTAACTGTGAGCATTAAAATGCAGCTAGGTCACTATGCTGGAAGGCATATAATCAACCTGAAATCTAATCAATTAAAGATAGAGAGGAAAGACATTTCAGTTACTGCACTCAAATCCAAATCTCCATCTCTTGCTCTTGGTAAGGCCAGTCAATTTGGTTTTGTTTTTCTTATGTTTTCTTCTCTTGTTTTCCAGTTCCTCATAATAAACAACAGAGAAATATGATTAAAAGCCAGAACAGAGAGCAAAAATTGAAATATTGTTGTAGATGTTAATAGAAACCAATAACGAAAATCTTTTTTCTTAATTTCCTTTGATTTCCAGGTACCCTCTGGTAAGAATGGACATGAAGAAAAGCAGTCATATAGACACATTTATGCTGAAAGCAGTTATCTAATGTCAAGCCTTCCCAAAAAGGACAAGCAAACTTCTTTTCCATGATGATCATAGCTAAAGAGCCTTTGTCCTAGATTTCATCCAGATACTCAGCACCAAAAAAGCACCCATCCAGGTATTATCATTATGTAGAATGCCACCCTCTGCAGCACTTAGTTCTTTTCCTGAAAGGCTCAGTCATATATCTACAAGTAAACATGAGTGCTTTAATCCCTGAAGTTTTGTCACCAGAGATTAACAGGACAGGGAATTAAGCCTGTGACATGGAGGCAATCTCCTCTACAGAATATATAGTATGAAATATATTACAAATACTGGCCAACTTGCCACTCTTCAATTTTGTATTTCTAACAGAGTGCTATATATTTTATATATGGGTTACCAACACTAAATGATGCTCCAGACAGAAATCTTGTCAAGCTACAAATTCATTAGACCCAAAGGCCAAACTTCTACCACCAATACCAAACAACTTTACAACAGAAGACATGAAAATAGTGTCCATTTATACCAACCAGACTTATCTTCTGATTTAGTCAGTTTTCAGAGCTCACCAAAGGCTCACTTTCTGTGTGTCAGTTAAATGACAGTGAGCCACCCCACAAAGGCAGCACAATCTTTTCCTCCAAGCTCCTCTCCTGTAGGGCAGTTTTTCTTAGAGGGAAGGGGAGCTCATGGTTCCTTTCTCATGTAACTGTCTTCAGGAGACAGGCTAAGCCAGCACAAGGATCAGCAGGTTCAGTCAACTGTAGGAATGGATTGAAGTGCCCTGCTCCCTCCTAGGTGAGCAGAAGCCAGCAGCAGATGGAGGGAGGGACTGCTTTTCCTATGAACAGAACAATTTGATGAAACGTTACACTGTGAAGTTGAATTTCTACCAAATGAGCTGCAACAAGGCTGCTTTAGAGCCATTTTTCCAAAGCAGTAAAATAAATGAAAACATTGTACAAACAAGATTCACTAGTAAGAAAGAGCACCAAAGAACACAGCACACTAACTCAAACCAGAAAGTTGTTTTCTTTCAGGAAAGCGCCTTTTTACACCTCATCCTGGGTAAGTTTCTTTTTAAATACCTCTGCTACATCTACAGAAGGCTGCACAGGTATGAAAAAAAATGCTCAATAGATAATGGCAAAAATAAATTTGATCTCAGTGGCATAACCTAGACCAGTCAGCTTAGAAATGGACTAAGCCAAAGCACTCAGATGATCAGAAGTGTCTCCTGCCCACTTTAATTACCACTGGTGCAAATCCTTCCCTACATTAAAACTGCTATCTATCCCACTGACATGTACTTCTCTACTTCTGTACAGACATTTCTTAACTACAAGTCCTTCTGTCAAGAGCCGTCTTCCCATTGCAAGCTCCCAATTTTGTTTATAGATTACCTTTCAAGGCAATCCAGAGTGGCCAGGAATGTAAATGACCAAATGACTGAGAAAATCTGTTAAGAACCCAACCATGCACACAAAAGAAGAAGCACATGAGTAGGTCAGGCTTCTTTTGAAGATGGATGCATGCTACTCTGATGAAGTTGAGCAGACAAGATGGAAAAGCTAGCAGCTGTTATATGGTAAGAGTCTCCTGTCAAAATGGTAGTTTCAAGCCTACAGTTCCTTACTTATTCTTCATCAATTATACTTTAAGCTTCTTTTCTATTTCTACACCAAGCAAAACCAGATGTCAATCCCTTATTGTGCATTCCAAGAACTGTAACATCACCAGGACCAGATGGTACTTCATGCAAGAATATTAAAAGAATGCAAGGATGAAATAGCTGAATAGCTGTGGTGAGTTACCTCTTGCTTTAAACTGCCTTGGCCCATGAGGACCAGAAGACAGAAAATGTGAAAACATTTTCTTTTAATACCTTCAGAAGAGATGTGAAAAACTGCAGGCTGGGAAGCATGGATGTATTTTGGTGCATCAGGGAAATTCTAAGAACTAGAGGACACATAAGTGAATATGTTACAGTCAGAAAGAACACAGAGAACTTTTTCTTAACTGTAAAACCTGCTTCACAAACCTACTAGAGTCCTCCAAATCTATCAACAAGCAAGTAGAACAGAGATCTCCACTCTAGAGTCCAGGTCCTCCCTGTGGAATCTGTGCCAGAATCAGCATATTTTTCATCATGTTTTTTTAACATATTTATAAACAATATGGAAAACTGTAGGAAAGGAATAGCGTAGTAATTATAAAACCATTGTTAGTACAGACTTTGGAGAATTGATAAACCAACTCAAAAATAGCCATAAATTAAACTCTGCCTCTTCCTAATCATACAAAGAGATAGGGGTCATATATGGAGCAGAGGAAAACTAAAACCAATTCAGGAGATAACAAAAGACAAGGGGACAGTGTGTCAAAGAATGAAAATGAGTAACAGGGAAACAGAAAAGGTCAGGCCTATATTAACTAAACCTGTGTTCTGATTCAGGCTGACAACTGTTATCTTCCTTTCTTCCCATATCTAAATGTACCTATGCACTACTTCTCAGACCAAAGAAACAGACTTAAAATATGGATTTATCCAAACACTGTAATTCTGACAACTGTACTTCACAAAGCAGCATAGAATTAAGCACTATCATGTTTTATTAGGGGGAAGAATGTTCTTGATTTAATTTGATTTTTACACACTCAGAAGCATCAGCAAATCATAGAACTTCATTTTTGCTATTAGAACTGCACTTATAAAACAGCTGCTAGCCTTAATTCATGTGTCTCAAAACAGTTAGGAACAAACATGCAACAACA
>QUSF01000008.1:6322689-6352351 GCA_003676055.1 Chloebia gouldiae
CTCCAGTTTCCACAATGTAGTCCTTACACTCCCCCACGTGGCTGACCACTAAATAACATTTCTTTACCCGGACCCCAAAAACTTGGAAGGAACAACAAAAAGACAAAGCAGCTCTCAAAACATGGTCAGAGCCATAGAAAACAATTTCAAGCTGAAGTCACTGAGGAGGACAGAAGAGAACATTCCTCAGTTCTACAAACCACAGGGCCACAGTGCAGGAGTCACTGGCCCTGACTACTCTCACAAAACCCTATTTCCCTTCGGTCTCTGCTCTCTGCTAACTACACTGTATCTTCTGATAAGGATGACATTATTCCTCCAGAAACAGCACTAAAGACTCACTTTATTGTTCAGAGAGAATCTGTTACAAAATACAACATCTTTCAATAAAATGCATTTTATACAACCTCGGGCCATTGAAGATTTCACTGGCACTAAACTGATAAACTACATTCCATTGATGCATATTTACCACTTTAAAAACTAGAATGCATTATCCTTTCCCTCAAAATGTTCATCAGTGGGCATAGTAGCATGGATTAATCCCTTAATTTAAATGCACATAACATCAAAGTACTGTCACATATTGCAAGAAATGCAACACCTCTTTGTGAACTTAGTGCCTGCCAGAGGGATAGACAGGCAGTGGTGGCAGTACTATTTAATCAAAGGCTGGCAGCAGAGGTAGAAGCAGTGCAAATTTTCTTTACACTTTCTCCAGCTGGTGGAGCCAGTAGCAGAGACAAGAATTCCTTTCACTTGTGCTCGTTTCCAGCTCTGACTGGAGGACCACCAAACTGGGTGGAATGTGATAGTCACTGTATCACAGGTCCTTGACCACTGAAATCTGACAAATACATTATCAAATCATCTTTTCAGAACCTACAGATGAACAGCCTAAAGCTAGTTATGAGTTTTCTGGATTTGCAATGACAGTAACACAACTTTAGTTGTAAGTGATCTGGACAGAAGAGACTTCACATCCTGTAACTGAAACTGTTGAAATACCACTGACAAAACCATGCACACACATTTAGCGTAGCACTAACAAGATAGAAATCAGCACCACACCTCCACATTTTACAGAGAGAAGCAAAAGCAAGCAACACGCATGTTATTCACATAGGAAAAATCCAAGTATTTCCTTTCTAAAGTCTGTTTTATATTTTACACACAACTGCTTGACCCTTCAGCATAAGGGAATCAACGTAAGTACACAGATATTTTAGAACACTCAGTTTTCCTTCAGCCATGAACTAACCTAAAGAAATACCAACACACCTGTAGAAATCACTCTCTGGGTCACTGTGCCTCAGCTGAAATGGCATTTTGGGGGTTTTGCTATCCAGAGGAAGCAGGTCATCAGGGAGAGGTGGGGAGGCAGGACAAGACGGCAGAGGCTCGTTCTCTTCGGTTTTGATGCCCTCTGCTTGCTGCTGGCTTTGAGCCTGAGCCGCGGCGATGAGGCTGCGCAGCCGCCGGTTGTGCTGGATGAGCTGGATGGTGTGAATGGTGAGGCTGCAGGGCTCGGAGGGGATGTCCAGCATGGTGGTGGGCCGGGGCTTGTTGGCGGACGGCTGGTGCAGCGGCGGATCCTGGACTTCCACAGTACGAAACTCACGCTGCAGCAGGTCAAAGGAGCTGCGGTTGGCCTGGCTGGAGGAAACTGGGATCTCGCCCCAGTACCGCAACATTTTTGCACAGGTCGTGCTCAGAACCAAGAGGAAGGCAACCGAGTACTGCGGGTACAAAGGACGCTTGTTGCAGGGAAAAGCCCTTTGGGCAGCAGCAGCCGCAGGAGCTGGGACGCCGCTGCAGCCACCTCGAGTCGCGGCCGCCAAGCAGGCCGGCTGCCGCTCAGCGCAGAGTCCTCCAGGCACCAGGCTGCCACTCCGGCAGCCTACAGATCGCACCGCGGCTTCTCCTGCGGGGAGAACGGGCACAAACAACCGCGACCGTGAAATCCTCTCCGTGTGTCACAAGGGCCGGTGCAGACCCACCCGGGCCTCGCTGAGCGGGACCCGCGGCGCGGACAAACCCCGGGGCCGCCCTCGCCCTCCCCAGGCCCGCCCCCGCCTACCGGCGCCGCGCTCCCCGCCGGAACTGCGCCCGGTGCTCCACCGCAGCGGCTCCCCCGCACCCGCGCCCCTCCAGCCCGGCGGAGGGAACCGCCCGCCGCCGCCGCCGCCTCGCTCGCCGCCCTCCCTGCCTCGCCCCTCTCGCTGCCCCGGGCCGCGCTGGGCGGCGGCGGAGCGACCGCGGGAGCTGCGCGCTGCCCCCGGCACCGCCGCGCCGCAGCGCTCGTTCCCGGCGGGCTCCGTTCGCCGACGGACCCGGGAAGATGGCGGAGGCGGCAGAGGCGGCGGAGGCCGAGCCCGCCGAGCCCGCCGCCTTCAAGCACCCGGGCCGCCCTCTGCCCGCCGCCCCCGGGCCCAGCCCGCCCGGAGCGCCCCGCTACGAGGAGCCGCCGTGGGGCAGCCGCCCGCCCGCCGCCGCCGGGTACGGGCTGGAGGTGCTGAAGGGCGGCGTGGCGCTGGGCTCGGTGCGGCTGGAGGACAGCGGCTGGTTCCTGGTGGGGCGGCTGCCCGGCTGCGCCGTGTCCCTGGAGCACCCGTCGGTGTCGCGGCACCACGCCGTGCTGCAGTACCGCGGCGCCGGCTGCTCCCCCGGCGGCGCCGATGCCGCCGGGTTCTACGTGTACGACCTGGGCAGCACCCACGGCACCTTCCTCAACAAGGCGCGGGTGCCGCCCCGCACCTACTGCCGGGTGCGGGTGGGCCACGGGCTGCGCTTCGGGGGCAGCTCCCGCCTCTTCCTCCTGCAGGTGGGCCGGGGCTCGGGCGGCTCCGGAGCGTGTGCGGGTGGTGAAGGCTGGCCCGGGTCAGGCTCGGGACCTTTCCGGGGTGACCGCCTCAGGTGTGAGGCGCTTTAGGAAGCAGCGCAGCGCTGCCGTGGTTGTTTGGCCGGGAGAAAAGCTGTGGCTGTGTGCTGCCGGCCCTGCAGTGAGGTGTGGGGCTGCGGGTTTCTGCTGGTGTGCTCTGAGTGCAAAAGGCATTTCTGTCCCGCTGTGTGATGTATTAGGAATGTCTTTCTGACAGTATGGTGCCACAATAAATAAAGAACTAATATCTCTTTGTGAAAAAGGGGGGTGTTTGTTAGTAGGGACTTGGGCAGCACATCACACTTCAGAAGCTGCTCCTTCCTCAGATTCCCCTATGTAGTTCTGACGTGAATTTTTGCCTTTAGCCTTTTAATTACAGTTATATGTGAGATGGATCTGACTGCAAGTACACTACAATGCTTATTTCTCTGTCCCTTTCTTTTAAAAATGCATTAAAGCTAATGTACAAACCATACCTTATAGTCAAATAATTCCACTTTTTGAAGAGCGGTGTAATGATATGCCTGTGTTATTATATGTAATCTGCATGTGTGCTGGAAATACTTGTTGGGGTTTTTCTAAAAACACTTCTGCTAATTTTCTGTTTTGACTTAGGGACCCAAAGAGGACCAGGAGTCAGAGTCAGAGCTAACTGTGACTGAACTGAAGGCACTACGCAAGCAGCAGCAAGCAAAATTAGAAAAGACAATGTTGGGAGAGGACTCTGATGAGGAAGATGAGAAAGAGGAGAGAAATGAAAGGAGTCAGAATAGTGATATGAGCTGCTCGTGGGGCATGGGTAAGTGAGGATGTATTGATTGGCTGATATGTATTAGAAGATCTGTAAGCCTGTTTTCACTGGATATTAGGGTTAATATTCCAACTGGCTACCAAGAGCCACAATCCAGTCAAAGTTTTTGAGTACAAATTAATCCTTTTGCTGCTAATATGAAAGGTATGTGACAAGCTAATATCTGGTGAGCTCCTTTTAAACAGGACAAGGTAATTTGCCTATACCTATAAAAGGTATAAAATGCTCTTTGGGTTGCTCCTATGATGATGTCCACACTTGTGCCCAAAGGGTGAAATTTAACTGCTTGAGACTTGCAGTATAGCTATCTTTGCATTTAAACATCAAGTCCACCTATCAGAGGCTGGATAAATTATGATTAATGAGCTTTTTGCAAGTGAATTGGGCTTTTTTGAGTGAAAATGTATAAGGTTATAAACCTCTGAAAGTAGTAAGACTGACATTGCTCTGCAAAACTGAATAGTGTATTGGAATAACTAATAGCAAAAAAACTGGTTTTTTTTAATTGTGTATAGGAATAATTCATTTAATGGCAGTAATTTTATGATGTAGCTGATACTTCTTTCAAACTAATGAAAGTTGAAATATGGTGGTGTTCTCTTTCTCATGTTTCATGGGGTTTTTTTGGACTTTTTATATCTTCTAGGTGAGGATGCTGAGGAGGATGAGGTTGAAGAAAACCCTATTGCTGTTGATTTTCAGGATGTTCAAGATGCCTTTTATATGAAAGACCCTAGGAAGGCTTTACAGGGCTTTTTTGATAGAGAAGGTAATTTTTTTCTTTCTTTTTATTAAATGGGATTTTTTTTTTTAACTCAGCCAAGTGTTACTTTGTTGTTTATGTTTCAGGGGGATATAAGGTGTCATATGGGAGCAAAACTTTATGTTACACCGTGGGTAACATTGTTTTGGTGGGGATTTGTAGTGGTTTGTTTTGGGTTTTTTTTCATTAAATCTTGGCTCACCGTTGTACATCTGAGTCTTAGTTACCAATTCCTAAACTGCAGTGAGAAGTTTGTATTCTGGAATATTCTTCAGCTTGTATCCTCTGGAGTGACACTCAAACTTCACCCATGCTTTGAAGCTATGTAGAAAAATTTTAAAAAGACAAAAGGCAATAATTAAGTGGTCTAAAGTTTCAGTGGTTGCTAGTGAAACTTTAAGAATATTCACTTGTTGAAGTGAAAAAGCAACCTTGAAGACAAACAGTATCTGTGAATTCAGATTGCAAATTGTTGTTGCTTCAGCATCATTTACTTTAATGCATACAGAGACAAGATTTGTTTTTTTTTTTCTTTGAATTACATGTTCCTAAACAGGCCACTTAGAGATTTTTTTTTTTCTGAAAAAGCCTTGATTTTGGGAAAAAACCCAAATCAGCATAAGTAAAGCAAAATCATGGTATGCAGCAAGAGCTTGTTATTCCTTTTGTTTAGAAGAAAGTCCCTGCTGTAAAGATTATTCCTGCTTATTTCAATTTTGGTTACTACATCAATTTTATTTTCTTCTCTAGGAGAAGAGTTAGAATATGAGTATGATGATCGTGGGCACAACAGCTGGCTGTGCAGGATCAAGTATGTACATCTCTATTCCTTTGGCACATGGAAGTTGACTGTTGAATTTGCAAACAAAACTGAAGAAATTAATTGTGTCACACTTGGCAAGGTATAGACTAAGCGAGCTAAATTGAGATTTAAGCCCTGATACTGAGACAGAGGTTCAAGGATCAGTGTCTAGTTCAGTGTCTGCTCCTTTTTTGTTCTTACAAGATTTGGTTTTCCTAGGGGATGAAAACTGGGAAAGCAAGGGTCTAGGTTCTTTCAGCTCCCCTTGTTTTGAGCAGTATGTAAAATAGAAATACAAAAGAAGAAACTAGGAAACAATCTCTTTCAATTCCTAATGAGAAAGATCAAAAAAAACCCCAAACTTAATTCTCCTGTTTGTCCAATTTCAGTTCCTGTATGGTATAAGATAATTTTTGAGGAGTTCCTGCTAGAGGCCACTAATGTAATTTCTTCATAAGACAGGAGAAGGTGAGGTGGAAATTAAGTCAACAAGTCTCAACACGGTAATGATTGTACTGCTTAAAAATCATTTGCTTTGTCATGGAAACTATGTGTTACCCACGTTGTATGGATACAAGATACCAGTACTTAAAATGATTCAGGGATTGACATTTAACCTTTTAACTTTCTGTATTTCTAATGGAATAAATAGAGGACAAATTACTGTTTGGACCAGTGAAATACAAATTGACTTATGTGATTAGGAAATCATGCTTGTGTTTTGATTGGTTCTGTATGAAATGAAAAGTGGAAAAATTTGATACAAAAATAGATTAAAATGAAATGACAATGCCATTGTAAAATATCTGAGTAGCATCCCTGAAAAGCTGTTTGTATCTGAGCTGTTCTCTGATCCTTCAAACTGAACAGGTTGCCTGTGGATGATGCATCAGGGAAGCAGCTAGTGGCAGAAGTTCTCCATTCAGGAAAAAAGAAGGAAGCCATGATACAGTGTGCACTGGAAGCTTGCAGGCTGCTTGATGCTCGAGGAGTACTGAGGCAAGAAGCAGGTGAATATCTGTGATCATTCTAAATACCCTAAATTAGGGATTTGAGATTGCTATCTTGAATTTGCTTTATTGCTGAGTGATAAGCAAATCATTTTGTTCCTTGCCTTCTCCTCTGCTTTTCTCAGTATCCCGAAAAAGGAAATCAAAGAACTGGGAAGATGAGGACTTTTATGACAGCGATGATGACACCTTCCTCGATCGAACTGGTGCTGTGGAAAAGAAACGACTGAATAGAATGAAGAAAGCTGGTAAAATAGAAGAAAAACCAGAGACTTATGACTCCCTGGTAAGAACAATTGTTATGACATGTCAGGGTTACTCTTTCATGTCTTTATTATATTATGACTAAGAAGAAATCTTAGTGGGTCATGGCAGCGGATGAAGGAAATGCCAAAACAGGATAGTTTTAAATTAGTTTTAAATAATTGGAAAATAATTGCAAACTTTTAAGTCCACAGGACACGTCCCAAAGAATATCTCATTCTCCTTCAAAGAATAAGAATCCTGGATTGACAGGAATATGACAACAATAAATCCTGCAAAGACAGTAGGTTGTGAGGGATAAGAGGTGCTGGAGGGTTCAGTGGTGGTATAACACTGCTGCAGAAGAATTATGCATACTGTCGTGTTTCAGAAATGGTTTCAATAATTTTCCATGTCAAAAAACGAATAAATTGTTTAGGAAGAATCTAAACCTCTAATTTTTTTCAGCCCAGGAAGTCCTGGTCAAAGCTCAGAAGTAGAAAAGTGAAAGTCATTTGATAGGCTACTTGAGTAACTGTTAAAATGAGATTTTAACAAGATAAAGTCTTCTAAGCGTGTTTTTCTCTCATAGGTCACAAAGTTAAAAGAAGCAGAAAATGAGCTTTCTGAAATAACAGAGAAGCTGAAGGTTTCAGGGAAAGGTAAGGCATGAAGCTTATTTCATCCCAGTGCTTTCCAAAGAATAATACAGAGCCAAAAATTCTTAGGGATTTCTCTTTTCAAAGGTTTGTGTTTTGTTTTTTTTTTCCCAATGTTCACTTTTCACAAAGGGATAGGAAATTTTGCAGGTCACTGAGTTAGCTCAAGAGAATTCTTACAGTCTTCATCCAATAGTTTATATACTCTGTTTATAGTCACTTGCTAATGAATGCAGCTTTTTTCAAAGCAAGCAATATCTAAGTTAAAGTAAGGTGGCAAGTGTACAAGCTCCTGCAGTTCTGAGAGGGTGAGTATTATTACTGTTTATCTGCCCATATTGCTGAAAGTGACCCAGTTTAAGGAATGCTGCTTTTCCCACTCCCTTAAAAACATTTATAAGGGAGGAGGAAAAACTCATAGAAAAGGTAATATATTTTATTTTCAAGTCAGTAGAAGTTCACAAATTGTTCCCTGGGGTTCGTCAGAACTAATTACTGGTGGACTGACTTGGTATCACTCATTCACTGATGCTGCTGAATGCAGATCAAATATGTGGAGCTCTTCAGTCTCATCTTTGGTTGCCTGTTCAGGAAAAATATCAATAAGTTGATGGTCCATTAAATAGGCGTGTAGCTTTTTTTCACTGGGATATAAAGGATAATAGATATGATTGATTCACCTCCTAGTAATGTCAGATTTTAATTCAGTAGTGTAGAAAACTGCTGCAGCAGATAAGGAATGCTAACTGTAACCCTGCAAGCTGAATTGGCTGGTATTAGGCACTGTTGGTGGAATTGAGCAGAGAATCCAATTTGCAAGAAGGGATGATCCAGCTCCCTCAGCATCACTCATTGACTGAAGCACTTACACCACTCTGCAGTGCAACAACGAGCTCTAAATTTAATTGTGGAGCTTTAATTGCTCTGAAGAACATGACTACTCACTAAACCACATCTTTGTAATTTTATGTTTAAATCAAATTTTCATTCTGCTCAGCGCCTGCCTGCAAGGAGGTTTAGACATTGTTAACAATACCTTCTCATTGCTGGTTTTTATCTTGGTTCATATAAATAGTTGTGATGAAAAGAAAGAGTATTTCTATCAGAATTTCTTTTATGATATGTTTTGTCATCACTTATGCTTGCATGGAGGTGGATGCTACAACTGTGTCTTATCTTTTGAAGCCTATTAATTATGTACAGCTTTGAACAGTTACTGTTATGACTTTTGTGTATTTTCAAATGGTAAACTCTGTTTTGTTTTATATCAGAAATATCCTTTTCAATTGAATCCATTTGTAAGCATGAGTCTTATTAGACTTTCCTCTAGTTATTTAAGTCTTGTAAAACTGCTCAAATAGGTACTCTTTATAATAACTTAGTCTGTTTTATTTTTATGCATTTAAAATTTCAAGTGCTACTTAATTAGCTCAAGCTGAACTGAAAATAACTCATTGATCAAATAATTACACTTGTGCATATACACAAAAACACTTATAAAGCAGAAGATACATATTGGATTTGCCACTTTTCATTGAATATTGAAAGGCAGAAAACTATCTCTCAAAAGACTTGTTAAAATTCTGGCAAGAACATTTTTCTTTGTTTGCCTCCAGGTTGTTTTTGAATACCATATAACAACTTCTGAAACACTGTTCAAGCCAAAGAAAGGCATTTTTCTGGATCTTTTTGTTTGGTTATTTTAAATCCAGGTATTAGAAGAGTATTTCTTTTTCTTAGTCATTACAGATTTAGCTTTACCTCCTGAGATTTATTTTAATTAGTCAAGTATGCATAATATTGTTAATATTTTGAAATTAGTTGGAGTAGAAAGACTGTCATTACTCTTTTTCAAGTTCAAAGCAGTTTTCTTGTAGAAGATTAGTCAAAATAAAGGTACATTTTGTGTGATTGGCCTAATGCATGAAATTTGGTTTGTATGCAGTCTTTCAGGAGTAGAAGGCAGCGTTGATTGATTTTGAACTTTGCAAATGTTATGATATAAACATCCCAGAAATGTCAAAATCTGATTCCCTATGCAGTGGTGTAGGTTTTCTGTATGGCTAGGATTAGTTTCGTTTGTGACTACAAAAAAGTCCCTAAGCCACTTTTTTAGGGAGAGCAGATCTTGAAGTGAGATGAACAACCAGGAATAGCACTCACAAAGAAACATTCTGTTTTAAGAGAGGCTTTTTTAGATAAGTGAATTCAAGTTTATTTTCAGGCTTTTGTTAGGAGAAATGCTTTCATTTTTCCAGGCCTAACAACCTCCATTATTTCACAATTCAACAGAAACTCACAGAAAGGATAGTTGTTCCTATGTACCTTATTCTCTAAAGGCAGGATCTGATGATTACAGTTATGTTCCCACCATAACATTATATATCTTTCCTTTATCTTGCCTAGTCCAGTCCCATCCAGCAGCTCAAGATTCTCTGGATGAGTTCATGACTGAAATAAAATCAGGATGCACGTTAGACAGCGTGGCACGAAAGAAGCTTCACTTGCGGTCGTTTGAACTGAGGAAAGAGCAGCAGAGACTGAAAGGATTAATAAAGCTTGTCAAGCCTACAGAACTGCCTGAGCTGAAGCCCCAGTAAGTCTTGGTGAAAACATAAAACAGTTACTTTTCCCTTTATCCTTATCCATGGGCAGTTGTGCAAGCCCAGGAAATAGGCAGCTTTCCAATCACAAAAGCAGGACGGCCTTCCAGACTGCCTGGCTCATCTCTTTAAGGAGCTGCTGTGCCCCTGGGCTATTGCAGCATCTGTGGCTGAGGGAAATGCACAGCACTGCAGTGAGACCAGCCCAAGCTGGCAGGATGACACAGGTAAAGGACTGGAAGCACTGTTAGCTTCTTTAATTTTTTCCCATGTGCATCCAAAAGGAACGGAAGAATTTTACAGATACTACATACAACATGAAACCCACTTTCACTCTGTGAAATGTATTTGGAAGTCAAATGTAGTGGCTGTTCAGCTACTGCCTGCCAGCACCATTGCATTTTGAGAGGGTGTGTGCTGGGTTCAAGTGGCAGCTTGATTAGAGGTTAATTACCTAATTTGTTTAAATTAAGGTTTGGCCTCCATGTGTGTTTTTATATATAAATATGTGTGTATGTATGCCGTTGAATTTAAGGGTGTCGATGTGATACAGAGGGGTTTTTCCCTTGTTCATTTATTTTTTGCTTCCTATTATGGCATGTGTCTGAATCCTACAACATATATGTAGGATGAAGCAATCATCTCCTGCAGCATCCTCCCTGGATGCTGCAAGTGGGAGAGAGATAAAAGGATTTTTATATATCCACTTCTCATAGGCAGACTTTTTTTTTTCTTTTTTTGCATTGGTATGTATAAGATTTGTTTGATACTTTGTATACTGTTTCCCTTTGTGTCTACTTTTTATCAGGAGTGGGAGTTACAGTCTGAATGCAGAGAACAAGCCTAAAAAGATGAACCTGCCTCTCTTTGGTGCAATGAAAGGGGGGAGCAAATTCAAACTGAAAACTGGAAGCCTAGGGGTAAGTTGGACTTTTAAGTGTTGCAGGTCAGTGGCTGTTTGTGGGACCAGTTTCTCAGGCTGTGAAGGCCAAAGGTGGCAACTGTGTCTTCTAACATGCATGGAAACAGCATGGAGGTGCAGCCTGTGGCAGTAGAAGGTGCATGGGCAATGAGCAGGGGCTGTTGGCTGTCGTTTGCTGCCAGCAGTTGCCATTCTGTGTCCTTGTACAGCCAGTTTCCTGGGGCACAGCTGTGGCCAAAAAGCAGTGGATCAAGAGAGGCAGCCTGGGGACATGAGGCTGAACCAGTGCTCTGCCTCAGCAGCCAGTCTTTTTCTTGTTTTTCTCCATCCTCATAGCCAAGATCATATCCATGACTGATGCAGTTTCCAGTGTCCCTCTTATGAAAAGACTGCAGACATGTTTTTTCATCTTCCATTACTACTAATAACTTTTCCTTAAACCCTAACTATTTGTCAGCCTGAGAGTGTTTCCTTACCAGCTGTCTCAGTCAGTTGTGTGTGTGTGCTTCTCCTGCAATGAGTATCTGTGACACCTGCCTCTGTCTTGGCACTGATGCCCAAGTATTTGTCTTGCAGAAGTTGCCTGTTAAGCGTCCAGACATCCCTGAAAGCTTGCTAAAAACGAAAGATGATGGACCAGAGGAGGAGGAGGAGGAGGAGGAGGAAGAAGAAATGGAACAGCAGCAAGAAGCACATGCAGTAAATAGCAGAGTGTCAAACCTAGAAATGAAGATGACAGTAGAGGAAGAAACAGAGAAAGAAACTCATGCTCCTGATGGCTCCCCTTGCAGTAACAAAAATCTAGGATCCCTTCAGGATGGTAAACGATTGTTTCTGATTTTTCTAGTAATGAAGATGAGTCTGTTACTGCTGAACTTTTAAGAGCTATGTGAATCAAATGTTTGAGTCACAGGTTCTCCAGACTACTTCTTTTCCATAGCTTTTTTTGCCATGAGTCCAGAGTCCATGTGGCAGCAGCTGAGTTTCACATGGTTCTAGGTGAAACTCTGCTTGGCAGTCAGTTTTTCATGCTTTTTGGTGAATTAGAACAAATCTCCTGGATGTAAGGAAATCCTATTTTGATACACCGTGTTTCCATTCAATTGATTGTCCAAATGAAAACAACTGCAATGTTTTGTTGGCAGTAAAAGTGACATAATAAGAAAACAAATGTCTGTGCAAAACTTCAGATCCATTTGTAAGGAGGAAAAACAATTTCAAAAGTGGTAATGGAAAGATACCTGTTTAATATCTCCAGTCCCTCCTTTCCTGTATCAGCCTGATTCATTTGAAAAGTCAGTAGTGATGTTTCTCAGTGGACAATATGTTTGATAACAGAAAGCTACTTCTAGCTTTTTGGGTTAATGCTGGACATGTTGCTGCAGGAAAGTGTTTTAACACATCACAGAATTTTCTTTATTGTATTGCAATGGAGTTGGTGGATGAAATAATTTGGAATGTTTTTGAGAGAAGAGTTCTTCCTGAGACAAATGTAGCAAAGAGTTCCCTTTTGTGCTTGGTCTCTGGGATGCACTCTGCTCATCAGTTACTGTAGTGCCACTAAGCTCTTCCTTTTTTGTGTTACAGGGATTGATTTTCTGCCTGAGCCAAAGGTACTGAGGAGTGAATCTCAAATGGGACCCTCACAAGAGAAATCCCAAGGTGAACAGTACAATACAGACTATTTTGTAATAGCATGTGGGTTTGGAAGCTGACTAAAGGACTTATTATCTTATGTGAGTCAAAGGAAACTGAGCGTAATCAAGAACCTAAAGAATTTAGAATTGAAATAAAGAGTATGTTTTGCTTGGGAAGTGAAAAGGGTATGGTAAAGACTGGGCACTTCCATTATATTATAGCTGTCCTTGCTTTTCATAGTCATTAACTGTTTGGAGTTTTTTGTTCCAAAAAATCAGCATGAGAAGAATAATTAATTTAGGAGACTATAATGATGCTTTTTCCTCTGTTATTCTTTAGCACTAGCTCTTAACACTACAGAAGGACAAAACTTTATTTTATAAAATGACAAATAGCATTAGATAATAATCTGCTGGTGACCTAGATGATGCCTCTGCATGTATGCCCAAAAATCAGATCTTGAAAATGAAGAATGTTGGGTGTACATGGAGGAGATTTTTATGACCTTTCTATTTTTTTTGTAACTCCTTAGAATCTGTCCACATCATCTTACCCATAGAGAGCCATGAGAGTATCAATATTTCAAATACTAAGTGGCAGAAAACCAAGGAATTATTTTCACTATCAACTCTTAAAGTTTGGCGTTTGTTTGTTTGTCTTTTTAGAAAGCAAATTTGTCTTGCACATTTCCTATTCCTTCCTTTCTAAATCAATCTCTGCAGTGATTACAGGTAGTGTCTTTTAGAAGATAAATATCTTGACATTAACTCAGGTAAAAAGTTAATAAAAGTTAATATTACAGAATCACTAATAGAGGATCTTACTAAACTACATTCAGTTACATGACTGAGGGTGTATTTAAATCAATTAAATCTAGGAAAAACAATAAGATGTTCAGCAGTATTATTCTCAAGTAAGAATTGAGGTGCAGTGGGATATCTTGGATTTCCTTATGGATGTATAAATTTTTATGTGAACTTCCTATAAGTTTATATCTGTAGAACTGGTCATTTGTGCTGTGTCTTAAAACAATTCTGCTTTCTTCCCAGCATCCAAGGTAGTAAATAAGGAACCTGAAGAGACATCTGAGAATGTTAAGAAAATCAATAGTTCAAGCAAGGTCAGTTACAACACCATGACTCCTGCAGCTTAAGAGGAAGTAATTTGTATTAAAGTATGTAAACTTTGCACATTTTTGGGACTCAGTCAGTTGTTGCCTTCCTGGAGCTGGGAAGGATCTTCTCTGACAGCCTAATGATTATTGTAAGGCTCTTCCCTTCAGAGGGCATCTCACCCTTCTGCTGACTTGGTGACTGTACTTGGAGGACCATGAGTTCTGACCACTGGGACAGTTTCTTTGTGGGGACCATCTAATTTTAGTCCTGCAGCATTTATGAACCTCAGATCCCTGCATCCTGTGTGTGCTGACTGCTGCTTTGTTAGTTCTGGCTGAGGACCCAGGGACTGGGTAGGCACAGTCCTCAGAACTGGGCTTTGTTGCTGGCCTCACTAAAGATGCTGAAGAATTCCAGAGTTTATTTATGCTGGTAAAGCCCAGGTTTTACCACTTTTATGAGAATGGGAGGACAAGGCAGTTTTTCATGCTGAGGCAGTCAAGTCAGCACCTCTCATCAGCAGAGAGTTTGCTCTAACACTGAGCATTCTCCACATGCCAGATGGCTTAGATGTATTCTTTCACCCATCACAAATCACTTTTTCCACATGCTGTCTCTGCCTTTGGGCTCAGATCTTGCATGGAAAGTATCAATCAGAAGTCAGTTGGGTTTTTATGAGGTTTTTTTTGGTTGGTTTTTTTTTTTCTTTTTGTAATATTTCAATAACTTTGAATCATGTAAAACTGGAAAAGCAATTTTCAAGTGATTGTTCACAAGCTGTATTTAAAAGCTGTACAACTCTGCAGTCTAATGTTTTGGAAAACATTAGTCTTCTAGAAAAGTTATTGAGGGAATGAAAATTTGTTTCAACTGCATGACTCTAGACTGTAATGATGCTACAGAGTAATGCAAATCAATGCTGAGTAACTTGGCATTATTTTGAGCTCTTAAGTCTTGCACTCTACAGTTATATGATTTTTTTTTTTACCTGCAGTTGTTGGAAACAGAAGTTGTTGAGAAAATGATGCTGATGTGGCAAAATCTAAAAATCTAGGGACAAAATGATACTGCTGTGTCAACAACCTCATTGCAAGTGACCTGTTGTGGTTTGCTTTAACATTTCAAGATGCCAGTGAGACCTGAAAACAATGAGCATTCTTTTTTTTTTTTTTGAAAACTAAGTTACCCTTATATAACGCCTGAACTTTGTGAAGCTCCAATTTGAAAGTCACCTTAAACCCAAAGTTTTCAGTGATATTGTGCATTGAAATCAGTAGAGCACCTATTGAAAATCCTACTCTAAAGCTTTTCCCTGCATGAAGAAATCCTATGTCAAATGACTTCACCAAACATTAGGATTAAACTCTCCAGAAGTGGACAGGTTCTGTTTTGAGGGGGAAATTGGACTGAATGATCTCCAGAGGTCCCCTCTAAACAGCATTTTTATTAGCTGTGACTCTAATGGAAATTAACTGGATCTATTTGAGAGTTTGATTTTTCTTCTGTATTACTGTTTTCATCCCTGACTCTTGTAGAAATAAGCCTCACCTCTCATGATTTGTCTCTGAATTAGTGAGGCATTTAGTGGCTGTGACACAGTGGTGGAGGGGTACATCACCTTAAAAAATCTTCATCTCTTTGTAGGTCCAACAACCTTTTTTTTCCTCACAGTACCCAGATGATGACCCAGACTACTGCATATGGATTCCTCCTGCAGGTATCAACCATTTCTTTACTAGTTTTAGTCTCATAACTCGGGAATCTTCCTTATAAGTTGTCAGGATGTCCTTGCAAGTCCTTGAAAAAAAGTTAATTCAGGAATACTTTACCCAGAACCATGCTATGCCCCATGGCCATGCAAGTCTTGCAGTGAAATACAGACCATATCTGCAGTAGCTTCATGGCAATGGAGAGATACACCTGAAGTTTGTTTTTCAGTTTTGTAACACCTTAGAGAGCTAACTGCATTCACACATGGTGGTATGATAACCTAATTAAAAGATGAGCTCAAAACCATAAGTGCTTAAACAGTGTTAGTATAAATAATTAGGATAAATGCTTCAGCAATGTTAGTATTCCCAGTTTTCACAGAAGTCTGTGAGATTCAAAAAAGCTTCTTTGCACTTTTTTGCAAAAACCATTGGAATACAAACACTGGGTCAGCTGTTTTAGAGAAAGTCTCAATAATGTTTTGGTGAAGGCACTGAATAATTAATGCAGTCATCCAACATAGGTTAAACTTGAATATTTTTTTTATCTTTAGTTCCAGGGTGTTTTTAGCTAGGTGAAGTTATTTTTAAACAGGGTAATGAATGTTCAGTTCCTCTAAAATAGAAAACTTATTTTTGTGCATTGAGGTTTTCAGAGCAAGTTCAAAGCTAAGCCTTCACTTGATAGATTCAATACTATAATTTTTGTAAGGCTGTTGCAAGGTTATAGAAATTAGAATAAATTTCACTGAAGAAAATTCTTATCTGGTGAATCATCCTTCAATGAAAAGACTGCACATCTGACATAAGAATCTACAGTAGAAGAATACTGGATTCAGTAACTCCAAAGTATAATCTGGGATAGTTAAGCAAGTGGTGTCCATAAGAGGGAGCTCTGTTTTTTGGCTCTGCCTGACAATAAATAGTCAAATGTTCCTTCTAAGCTGGCATTATGAGGACTCCAGAAAAAAAAAACCCAAACAAAACAGCCACAAAAACAGGAGTACCTGATGTAATCCTAACACTGTCAGTAAAACTGAAATGAATTCTAAGAGTAAATCAAAAGACACATTGCAATATGCAGTCTGAATTTTTATCCTCTGTGCTTGTATGGCTGGTGTTACCTAGAGACTTTTTCATACACATTTCTCTTAGGTGAGGGGTAAAAGGAATAATTCAACTCTTCCTCTTTGTCCATTAGGTCAAAGTGGTGATGGCAAGACTCATCTCAATGAAAAATATGGCTACTAAGCTTCCAGTGCCCCAGAGTACATCTGAGGCTTGAAGGACTGCTCTGTTTTGGACTCTCTCACTACATTTGAAGTGAAAGATAAGAGACTTGGATTTTCAGATGCTGTTTAAATTCAAGGGCATCAGCAGCTGCTTTGGCTCTTAGCTCTCCCTATGTGTCCTGTTTGTCTTCCAGATACTTTTTTAAAGTAAAAGCCCACACATTCTTCTGCCTCTTCTTTTACTTTTAGCCTTGTTTGGTTTTTTTTTTTTTGGTTTTTTTTTGGTTTTTTTTTTATTTGGCTTGAAACTGTAAGCTCATTTTTCCTTTTGTAAATAAAAGTAGACAAAAATATTAAAGGAATACACCTCTGTATACTTACAGGCTTGATAAAATTTGTTCATATTGGGTTTATGCAATTAAAATAAGAAACACTACTGGTTTCTTTCTGGTGGCTGCTGTTTGAAAATACTGGTAAACACAACCTAAAACATGAGGGTTCATTTTTTTTTTCATTTTCTGTGGAAAAAAAGAACAACTTACATTTTGAAAAGGAAATTGTTTTCATATCTCTCTCATGCAGTTGTTGGAATACCTGGTGTGGAGTGGACAGGAAGTAGTGAGTGTACAGAGTTATAAAGGTCCAGAAATGCCAAAGAACTGAAGAGGCTGGCACTGCTTGGTGCAGGGGGTAACAGAAGAAACAGATGGAAGGATACCCTGGAAAAACCTATAATGCAGCCTGTTCTTATGTCACAACATGAGCAAAGTGCCATCTTAGTGCAGTTCAAGGCATGCCTGGTAAATAGTCTTTGTCTGGAGGAATCCCCTGGGTGACTCAGGATTGTCCCAGAGCCTGTGCTGTGGTAAAGGCAAGGCCATGCAGGAAGTGTGAGGGTCTAAATAGCTGTAGGCAAAACCATACAGGGACAGAGAAAACTGTAGAAATTACAGTCTTGAAAATCAGAGACACACATCCTTTGGGGTGCTTTCACCAGCCAGTGGCTGTATCCTCATGGATAAATCAAAGGAGGGTTCAGCAGAAGCTGGGGTGAAGGAATAACCATACAACTCCTTGCTTAACAGCCTCAAGCTACAAAACAGCATCTTTCTGCCTGTAATCTTCAGCATATGGAGCAGGGTTTTGTCTGCATCTGCACACCAGGCTGGGTAGTCTAAAGCTTCCTGCTTCTGGCAGAGGCATATCTTTATGTAATCCAAGGAAAGGCTGTTGCCTCTCTATTCAAAATGCCAGACCTCATAGGTTTCACAGCTGTAGCACTTCCCCAGAGTGTTGTTCTGTTCCAGGGTGTACCAGGCAACTGCAAGGGAGTTCCATTCATCACCAGCAGTCCTGGCAGGTTTCAGACAGGGAAAATAATAATTTGCCATTTATGCTTATGAAAAGCAGTAGGGCAAAGAGCCCATGTAAGTGCACCTTTGTTGTTGCCATCCTGAAGTAGGTGGTTGGTGTATCTTTTCATCAGGGGCTGCTTTGTAGTACAGACAAAGTGCATTGACCTGCTGCCAGAAAACATCTCTGGGGATAAGGGCCTGGACAGTTTGGTCCTGGCTAACACCATGAGCTCCCCATCTGTTTCTTTTCATAGCAGCTCACTTGTGCTCCCATCTGAATCTGATGGTAAACCCTGCTTTCCTTAGGCCATCCATCTTTTCTTCATTGTGTAACATGAACACCCAAAGGTCACCCCCACTGGTTGGTTCCAGTCATTTTCATGGTGGCATTTGATAAAACCATGGAAAAAGCACCCATTATATTTGAAAGCTGTCCTCCCATCCATGATCACATCCCCAAAGCAGTTTCTCTCCTGATACTCAGCAGCTGTGTAATGCACAACAGGTTTGAATGTTCTATTTTGGGCCAGGTATGTATGTCATTCATCAAATACCTTTTTCTTCCAAAAAGAGCTATAAACCAGTACATGATCAAGGGAGTAGAGGTCACCATATTACACAGAAAGGGATCTACACAGCAATAAACCTTTTCATCAACTCCTTTCTCATCCACTGTGTGATAGGCCATCACCATAATCTTATCTCTAGGATCTGCAGGCCTCCCTCCAAATTTTTACATCTTGCTGGCAATAGTAACTCAGCTCTTCCTGCCAGCCAAAGATCTCCTGATGGTCTGTGTACATGTCAAAGATTGCTTTTTTGTCCTTAAGCACCACACTGTGCAGCCTATATTAATACTCTTGTGGAAGTGGGCCTATGTAACTGATTTTTTGTTGAAAAAATGGAAGAAATAATTTTTGCAATAACTTCATACCCACAACATAGGGAAGACTGCTTAGTTTCATGACTAAAAAATGTAAAAGAAAATGAAAACTCTGCTTGCACATCAGTTTAACACCCTGGGTAATTAATTGCAGACTTTTTTTCTTTCAGAAGCTGCCTGACAATGGAGAGGCCATCATTGCCTCTGACATTAGAGAAGTGTAGCCCTGAAACTTGTGTCATTAAGCAGCTGACTGAAGTCCACGTGTCCCCTAAAGCTCCCATTCTCCTTCATCCCATGGGACATCTGGCACTCACTCCATGGCAAAAATGTAATTTGGGCCATGCATGGTTTCCTGCATGTTCCATCTTGAGAGGAGAGCCCTGCCCTGCTCATGGGGTTTTGATTCCAGACATGGAGCACTGCTGCTGGCTTGTTACAGACCTGTTCATGGCACAGACTGCACTTCCAGCCTCTACCTTTGAGGTGCTTTTCCACATAAAATCAGAGCCAAACAATCTGGGTTCCCCAGGCCCATGCAGCAGTTTGCAGCTGGGGCATCTCCTCGTGGTGGTGTGAAGTGCATGGTCACACAGCAAGCAGAGCTGGCAATAGTATTTATAGCTGTGGTTGTGGTGATAGGGTCTGTGGCCAATGCCACAGACATTTCTCATCCCAAATACTTTTCCTGACCTCCCTAACCCCAAAATGATGTTCACTGCATCAGAAGAGGAAAGGGCCCCAGGATATCTAGAATGGTTCCTTGGCTTAAGAACCCCTGAGCAGTTTTTTTCCATTCAGGTAAGAGGATGATGAGTACAATAACATGCAGCAGGTCCTTGAACAAAGAGATCCCACTCAGCATGACATTCCTGTGCACAGAACACTGGTTTTTCATGGAGCTCTCTTGCTCTGCTCAACAGTTCTGCACCACCCCAACCCCTCACTGCTACAAGCACTCTAAGATCTCCAGCAAAGTAGAAAGAACCATCACTGGTGGGTTTTAACCAGGCAGCACTGATTTTTGTCTAACATTAGAATGGAGATAGGCTGTGGAGTCCTGTGTACCCCACTCCCAACAGCTTTTACTGTCAGAGTAGTGGGCAGAAAGCCTGGTCACGTGTCAGTTCTCTTTGGCTTTGCACAAGCATAATGACTCAAGCAATAGGAATTATGAGAAAAGTTTCAGACTCAGATAACAGTGGAAAACTTCAGTGGAAGCTGTGGGAAAGACCTGAGCAACACCACCAGGATCAGTCATTTGGAGTAAGTCATCAGGAACTTACTCTGTCCCATCTCAAACACGTGTGTTGTGAGCTTCATGTATCAATACCTTATTCAAATTATAAAATCTCTCCTTTTTCACATGCTACCTCACCCTGAACCTCTGGAATGACCATTCCCACAGCTGTGTTTGCTCTGTGGAAGCCACAGATTGGGCTAATTTCTCTTTTACCATCCTTTTTACATTGGAAGGTGAGGGTAGAGACAGACTTTCAAATATGCACCTTGTCAGGGCAACTGCTTCCACCATAAGCAGTCTGACAGGACAGTCATGGCTGTGTGCTGGGTTTTCTGTCTCATGTTTGCTATATTGCCCAATGGATAAGGAAACTTACAGCAAAGGCTTCATCTCAGGCATAGCTGTAAGGTTCCCCTTACCAAGGGCAAGAAGAGCTCGCCTGCCAACCTCTGTGTGACACCTCCACATCAGCTTGCACGGTCATTTTGTTCCAGGTGACTTGGTGACTTGGACCCAGCACTGCTGCGTTCCCTCTCCGTTTCTCCCGAAAGCACAGATTAGAGCAAACAACCTCCAGATGGAGCCCACGATGCACAGACCTCACCCACCTGAGGTGTCCTGCGACCCAAGGAGGACTCCCGGCTCTACCGGTGGTTATGGTCCCTTAGGATGCTTCCTCTTACTTATCTAAGGAAAACTGAGGCTGCATGTAACACTCCGCTTTTTGGAACAGAAAGGAGCATTCAAAAGGTTCTTCAAAGCACTCAAAGGAGCAGAACACCTATTTGGTTACCTCCTTGTCGAACTGTGTTTACAGCATTAAAAAGCTACAGGACACAGAGAGATGTCATTAACGAGGAGCCCATCCTGTAGCAGCTTGCAGGCCTTGCTCCAGCATTCCCCGAGTGATTGTTTAAAGCTGCTGTCTCCTGCACAGAGGGCATGATTAGCTCGTATTTTCTTTGGAACATGTGTTTACCTCATTATCATACTTACTTTCCACTGCTACAAAACTTCCAGTTCTGTACTCACCTAATATATACTCTCAAATTTATGAGGCATCAATGCCCTAAGGCCCTTGAGCACCTAATGTTAGGGCAGCTGGCTGCAGTTCTATGCATAAAGAATATATATTTTTGCAAGCTGTGTAGCATCACATTCTGCTCTTCTGAGGTACAGAATAAGCTCAGCCTAGCTGTAGACTTGATGAGGGAGGAGATTTTTAGATTTATTTTTTTACATTCTGAAAATGAGATGCTGTCTTAAGATTCATTTTCAGTGAAGTGAATGTGAGGTAAGACATTAAAAATGTACTTTAAGTAAAAAAAAAATCTATATATCAGCCTAATTTGCTTAATTACGCTTTTAAATTGTGGAAGTGTTGTGTTGATTGTTGTGCAGCTGTGTGGATGTATATGCAGGTGTGTATGCACTCTTTCAACCATGAATATATTACTTTGCTCCTCTGCTCTGTTAAACCACTTGAAACTCAAGTTTATTCTTTTGCTAGATTCAGGCTGCTGAAACTGCAGTCTTAGGGCATTTTGAGCAGCTCACCTGTTTATGCTGAGTACCTGTTTCTAATCCAGTTTCTTGTAACACCCAGAAATGAGATATTTAGGCTAAAAATAGCATATGATATGAATCCACCTGCAGGTGACTGCTCAAGGGAAGTCTAATGGTGATTAGGCTCATGGAACAGCAGATCAAAACCCATCTGTGCTGGCCCAAGCGATCAGGGTGCACATTAGAAGGCTCACCAGCACCTCCAGACCCAGGCAAAGAGCTTCACTTGCTATATGGATCATGTTCATACCCCTGCATACAAAGATATTCTTGCTGAAACCTTGATCATATGGCCAGTAGGCAGCGTGCACAGTGCTTTGGTTTAAATGCAGCACGTGGACTCTGACAAAAACTGATGTTTGTGTGAATCAAAAATCTTTCTTTCTACGGAAGGTTTTAAGAGCGGGCATATGTAATAAAAGCAGAGCAGAGTTTGCTCCAAAAAGGCAGTTCCTAAAGGGAAAGATTTACCCAGTGCCTTCTCTGAGTTTCTTCTGTTTGGAAAGTGATCACTTTCTTTTCACGTAGAAGCCAGGGACTTGCAGACACCTCTTGAAGCCACCCCTTGACAATAGCACTCCTGATTTAATTTGATCTTGTATCTTTTCTCACACCAGACTGTTTTGCTGCTGCTGCTGCTCCTCCTCTGTTCCACTGCTGCTTTTCCTGTATATTGAAGTCAGCTCAAGCTTCATTGTTTCCCACAGGAGAGGACATCGTTGTGCTGAGCCTCTTCCTTCATCTTCATTCTTGAGCTCAACTCTACTTACCCATATGGCAAAACACCTCCATCACACTTTTGTCCTGCTCCTGAATTGCACAAGGGGTTCTGCTGGGAGTTGAACTTAACCAGAAACAGCCTGACCCATTATTTTTCCCAAACATGAAGCAGAAATCCAAGAAGCAGAATCTGAATTTTTGTTTCAAAGATTTGAGAGGAGCCTCCAATCCCAGTGGAACCTGAACCAATTTTGGGAGTTGTTTTCTTTTGGGAAAGTAGACTGGGGGGGACACACACTTGTCTCCTAGCTGCTCCTTTTCTTTGGCTCTGTCACATCTTTCTTTTTGGGGGTGTCCATCCAACACAGAATGAAGTGGGCAGTATCTGTGGCTAATCTGGGTTTAGCTCCATGCTGTGCCCTTACCTCTGCCAGGAAGGGCTGGCCCGTGCCGTGGCAGCTGTCCTGGGCAGGAGGTGTGTTTGCCATTCAGGCAGAGCTGAGCAGGCTGCTGGCTTCTGAGCCAGCAGTATGAAGTGGCACAACACCAAACAGCCATTGCCAAATTTCTCCCTTCTTGTTCTCCCTCATCAGAGAGGAGTCAGGGAAGAGTTGAGATTTTGCTCTTATGCATTTCTTTGGGCGGGAAATGGCAGAGCTGTCAGCTTGTGATGGGGCTGGGACAACATTTCTTTGCAAAAAGCCAGAGGATTATTTATCTGAAGTCTCATAATTCACTCATTCATAGCCTTATTCCCTAACCACAAATAATAACCCCACTCCCATTACACTTCTTCAGGCTGCTCCATGACAGCAAGGCAGTAACATCCTAATTGCTCTTACATGTGAGGGTAACTATAATGGGTTCTGTGGTGGAAAGATGATTTATTTTCCTGTGTTGAAAGCACAGCTGTAAGTACACAGACCTTCTCTGTGCTTTCTCCTGAAACAGCTCCCTTGGCTTCTCAGGTGTCTCGCCACAAGACAGATGAAACCATTTTCTCCCTCCAAATTAGCAGATTTGCCTGAGAACTGTCATCTGCTCTTGCAAAGCAGTCAGACAAGGAGATATGTTGTGAAGCACTGATGCTCTGCACGTTCTCCTTGACTGCTCAAAACACACAGACAAGTATTAAACACTTCAGGCTCTGGCCCAAGCAGAATCAGCTACTGAGATTGCACCCTGACCTACTCCCAGCTTCTGACTTCCCTATGGCTTTTACCTCTTGCTGCCTGACACATCCAGCAGCAAAGTGTGGCTAATTTGATAGAAATGCAGCTGCACTCGGTGAGTGTGATCTCTCTGGAAGACACTGGGAGTACACGCAGGGCCTTTGTGAAGAGCTTTGTTAGCCAGGTGCAACCAAGAGTCTCCTCCCCCTGGAGATGGGTTGGTGTTTGGAGTGGCAGGGAGAGAGGGGAGGATGACAGGAGCTCTCTTGTGTAGAAAAGGGCAGAATTTGAGCTATGTTTGAAATTACTATTAAAAAAGCTTTCTATGTACTTTGATGGGCCACTGAGAGCAAATGGGCAGGAGATACAATTTTATTATACCAAAAAATTATGCTGGTTAGCTGTTGTGGCACTGGAGTAACTAAAATCCTCTTGGAATAGGCCCTGGTTGTTCCCCAAAGACAAATGTGAAAATGTGCTCTTCTTAGAGTAATGGTGAGAGGTTACAGCTCTGACTGCATGATTGCTTTCAAGTTACAAAGTGAAAGAAGCATGAATGAAAAAACCTCTACCATCCATTAGGGAGAAAATTGGCTGGGAGGCCCATAGGCACAGATAGATTCATCTCCATTTACCCCTATCAGAAATAGATTCTGTGCCTGTGAGCACTAGCCATGTATTTCTCTCTAATCATCCTTTCACAGGCTAGGTCACATCAGCTGTGGTGTGTTTGGGGACAAAACAACTATGAAATCCCAAGCAGCTTTCCCAGCAAGAAGATTGTTTCACAATCAAGCAGCATCATCATTTTTGCCTCTATGCTGGGAGATAGTTTGGCCTCATTCTTCTCATGGCCCTAAGCCCAAGACATATGCAGCTGTGCCCAAGCAAGTCCAGTGTCCAGGAGGATCTGATGATAGCTCATCTCCAGTCCTACAGTGATGATCTGTGGTGGCTACATACAGAAAGAGAGGCAGGATATCTACAAACAATACTGAGTATCTAAAAGCAATATCGTTATCTTGTTTAAAAATTATATAAAATCTCCAGCATAATTGGATTGGATTTAATTTTTGAATCCTGCCTCCTCTTTATCTAGAATTGCCAAAATGTGTCATGCATGGCAATAGGGTTAACCCAAGCCATTTGAACTCTTTCTGTAATGGCTCATCTTTGTTTCTTATAGCTGCAAAGACCTGCTTAATGTTCTGTTGAGCTTTTTAACAAGCATCCAGTGTCAATGGAACTTCATTAAAGAGGGTTTTTTTACTGTAGTTCTTGCTCCAATTTGTGTTTTGTAATAATCATGCTTAAAGAGGAAAGCAATATCATGTCCCAAGCTATGAGGGGGGCATGTGTCTAAATAATACAAATGAACTGGAGCTGTGCCACAGCAGGAGAAGGAAGAAAATGCCAGATCATCCCCACAGTCGCTCGGAGTTTGCTAGAAATAGGAATAGTTGCACTGGGCCAGAGCAAAGTCCACTTGCTTGCTATCTTTCAGATGCACAGAGGAAGGACAAAAGAAATCTTATTTTTGTGTTTGTATGTGTATATGTGTGTGTGCCCAGATGTACTCATATGTATGTCAGATTGTCCTTAGAGGTGCATGGTGGACAGAGGCAGCAATCACAAGGTGCAGGAAAAAAAAAACCCATTAGATATCAACAGGATTTCCTCACATCTGGAAGGGCTCAGAACTCAACTGGACAAGGGCCTGAACAATTAGGTTGGACTGTCTTTCCAGGGAATAAACATGATCACTTCCAAAGGGGTTTTCTGGCCTGAATCATTCTAATTCTTATACACACATATACATGCACATTCACATATAGAGTTTTAAAATATAAGAAGATACCTATATGCATGTATGTGGCACATTCCCTCTTCATATTCTCTATGGAAAAGTGTGACTTAGCCTGTTGCACTGCTGGCTCATCTTTTCAGAGAAAAGAGAGAAGATGTTTGGAACAGGACCCTGCAAACACACATGTTCAGCAGTGATGTTCATGCAAATTTCTCCTGAACTGAGTAGGGCTCCTGGCATGGGCCATTCTTATGAAAAGGTGTGAGAGACCTGAACTATAATTTACAGTCAAACCAGAGAAATCATGCTACAGAAGAGATTCCCTGGCTAGGTGACCAGTTAAGCTACTGGATCTTTCTTTTCTGAGACTGAGCAAGTGTTTGACCAATGGATAAGGATGGATGCTGTGAACTGGAAGGTCACATACTGGGGAACCTGATGATGACCTTTCTTCTGTAAGGAATGACAGTGTGAAATGAACACTGTGCATGAGGGAGTGAAGGGGCTGTTGTCTCTTAAGCTCTGCTTTTAGTTCTTCCTTTGGATCCTATTACCTTTTGCACAGAAACCTAGTTTATGTCTACATTCTGCTTCAGCCTAAAGCAATTTATAAGTCTTGTTCTTCCCCTTGTGAGTTAGTGGGAAGCTTTTATTTCAGAATCCTTCAAACAACTAGATTCATTTTCACCCTCATAAATTTGATCTCCTACACACATCCCCTTACTAAATAAGCAAATATTTTTTCCTAAAACCAGTTTGGCATATTCCTAGGTTGACCTTTTGTCAACAAAACATGAAGATATTATCGTGATTGGAAAAACTTCTCTCAGGCCTGTAAACTGTCAAAGAAAAAGGGGAGAGAGGAGGAAGGAAAGGCTGGGGCTTAGAAACCTCATTTTGGAAATGTCAATTGGGCAACCAAATAGCATGAATCACAAAAAACAGTGAAAGAGGCAAAGTGTGAACAGTTATTGCAGTGAAAGAGCTGGTAAATCATTGTATATTTAACAATCTGTCTATTAGGCTGGGAAATGATATTTCCCTTAGTCCCATGGCACAGCCTGGGGTTTTCCAAGCAGCAGGCTGGGTTCAACTGGCACAGACTCCTCAGGCCTGCCATGGCAGGGGGATGACACTGGGGTGCCTTGCAGGGGTCCTCAGCTCGTGTACCATCATGAATGGCTCATGCCAGTTTTGCCAGGGAGTCCACCAGGGATGCATGAGGTCCCTCCTCCAACCCAAGGGTGGCTGCCAGCCTGGTAGGGAATTTTCATGTGCCACAGGTGAGGGGGGAGCTTCTCCCAGGTGCCTGCCACCTTCCTTTGTCACCAAAGTTAAAGCTAATGGATGTTTGCTCTTTCATCCCCTAATAGGAATTATCTTGGTCAGGAGTGCAAGTCCTCCTGCCTCCTCCAGAGTCTTCCAGAAGACCTCCAGACCTCTTCTACCTCTGCTGATCCCCAGAGGTGCAAGCATATGGGTTTGACCCATGCAAGGGCAGGATTCCCCAAAACAGCCAAGGGCACAAACTGGTCTCTGTTTTTCCTTTCATCATACACACCCAGACAAGGGTGAAGTGAGCAGAGTGGTTGGACACAACCTGTTCAAACAAGCTGCTTCATACACCTAAATAAAGGCCTTTCCAGAAGCTGAGAAATGCTCTTTGGCAGTTTTAATGTATTTAAGAGGAAAGGCCTGGAGCAGCACAGGAGAAATGGTTTAGTAAACTCCAGAGTGGCATAATTCCTGCTTGGGAAAGCTTGCTAGTTTTCATACAGGACCTCAGAAGCAGCAGGAAGGGATGACCTATCTCAGTGACCTTTCTTAGATGTGCTATCCCAGCTGACTCAAGGCCCTTTCAGCACAGCAGCATGGATTGGCAGCTATGTGCTGTGGGGGAACCAGGAAGGACCCACCACCAAAAGAAGTCCCTTTTTGAGGGATTGAGAGGCAGTTGCATCAACATTTTGGATGAACCAGCATCTGCTTTTCCCTGTGATCCTGGCTGGGTACAGTAAAACCAAACCTGAAGGCTTAGTGGACAGGACAGCCCAGTCCAGGCTATGACATCCTGGAGCAGTCTGGCTGTCACTCTGTTCAGGAAATCATCCTGTCCTGAGCTTTGCCTGTGAGTTGTCCCCTCTCTTCTGGCTGCACAGGCTTGCTCTGACATGTGCACATCTGAGGCATCACTGGCCAAAGCACAGCCAGTGAAGGAGAAGAAATGTGATGAAATTCATTGTGGAGTCAGGTTAGGTCTGTTCCACTGACAGAAGTTTCTTCCTTGTAGCAAAGCATCACAACGAAGAGGCAGCAGGGCAGCCATGGGGTCAGGCAGGGTGGTGGCTGTTTGAGCTGAAATTACTCTGACCTGGTCCCATCTTTTCCTCCTTGTCTTTGACAAGCTGAATCCCAAACTAGTCCCTGTGCATCACCACCTCCAGTTACATTTCAACTTCAAAATTACACAGAACAGTTGCTGGAAGAACCAAACTAGACTGTACAATGCTGCACTAGAGGATCAAGATATCCCAAAAAGTGCACTCAGGACTGGGTGCAGGGCAGACAGTGCCCATTATTGGCTGTGGTCAGGGAAGTGACAGGAATCTGTCTTTGTTTTGCTGCTCATGTTCCAGCTTGCCAGGCTGGGTGTCTCCCTGCCATCACAGAGGGTAGAGAGGAGGGGGACATGAAAACACAGTTCTTAACAGATTTAGGGAAATGCTGAAGCTGTAAATCAAGACCTTCAATGCATTTCATCTCCTTCCCTTTCAGTACTCAGCCAGAAAATAAATGCATACCCAGGAAATAAGGAACAGATGAGCAGGCGCATCTTGGGACACATAAATTAACATGGAAGTGAGCGGGCAGGCAAGAGTAGCAGTGAAGGCTGATCAGACCACACAGGCACCACCAGCATGGGACTGTGTCTCCAAATATTGCAGACACCAGAAAGATCCACAGCAAGCAAAGTGAACTCTTCCATTTTTTTGTGGTTACAGTCCAAGGACAGGACATTGACTACGAGAACCTGATGCTTTGATGACTGGATGGGTAGTGATGTTCCCCAAGAATAAACAATCACTGAGGGAAATGAAGTATAAATAAAGCAAATGCCCTGATTCCCTCCTTTTGGGGCAATTTCCTCTTCCCAAAGCAAATAAGCTGTGAAACCAGAAAGAAATTAGAGCAGGTATTGGAAATCTATTGTGACCTGTAGCTGCTCTTGGATCTGAATGTGGCCAGCACCATCATATTCCACCCTGTATGCAGAAAGATTTTTTTTTTCTACTGAAGCTATTGAAGTTGAAACATTTTTCTCTTGTCCCCAGTGCTCCATAAGCCCTTACTCAGCAGTGTCCCTGAGCATCAGGCTGCAGTGTTGTACAGAACACAATCCTGCAGCACCCACAGAAAGGAGTACAGCCTTGATGAACTCCTTAAAGGACAGCAGCAGTCCTCAGGTCCCACAGAGTCTTGAATGGCAGAGCAGAGTTTGACTCTGAGCACCTCGAACACCTCAGGACCATGTGCTTACCATGCTCCCATCTTGCTCTCCAAGTTTCTGCCTTGAAAATGTTAGACCAGCAAATTGTTTGTGCTTTATTCAAAGGTCTGCTAAGCTTTTTTTGAATAAACTGGAGGCATCCCAGGGCACAGTCACCACAGTGATTTGTACTTAGGCCCAGGTGAAAGTGAACCTCAGCTGTAAGTGCCTGTTTATTCCTTTACATTCCCCAGTTTTGATTGCACACACTGGACTGTGAATGCAGGAATGTCATGGTTTTTATTGATCTTTGTACATTTGCTGAGCACTGTTGGATGCCTGAGAACTGCATGGACTGCAGGCTGGCAAGGACTGTGCTGTGTCAGAGCTGCCGTGCCTTAAGGACACCTGAGGTGCTACTGCTGTCAGGAAATATGAAAAAACAGTGACACAAACACAGCAGTACCTGCCCAGAGCTTCTGTTGGAAGGGCAGCTCTGCTCATCAGGCACTGTAGGACAGCTGACCCTCTCAGGTGATCACAGCCCAGCAGAGCTCCCAAAATGTCCTCACTGCTCTACTGGGCCATGCTGGTTTCCTCCATACTCAGCCATTAAGGCAGCTCCTTTCCCTCCATGCTCGAGGACTGAGATGGCATATCTTTGTCCAGAACCATGTGCACAGTTTCCCCAAGGTGCTGTTTGACATGGACTTTTGCCCAAGGCCTCACTTGCTCCAGATAAGTGCAAGCTGCTGTCCAGTGAGACCAAAGCATTTGCTTAATATCTGAGTTAATTCCTGTGCTCCCCAGATAGGGTAAAGATCAGGCACTTGGAATAAACTATCTGTGCAAGACCTCCCTCCCAAATTACAAATGACAAAAGCATGATCTTCCTTTTACCCCTTCCCTCCAAACACAATACATATTGCTCCTCCTTTGTCTGTATTTTACCTCCCTTGGACATTGTTTTTGCAAGCCCAAGAGGCATTCGTTTTCTCCTCTCCTCTCCTCTCCTCTCCTCTCCTCTCCTCTCCTCTCCTC
>QUSF01000008.1:6352361-6430137 GCA_003676055.1 Chloebia gouldiae
CCTCTCCTCTCCTCTCCTCTCCTCTCCTCTCCTCTCCTCTCCTCTCCATGCACATTGCACAGACCATTTGCCCACACAGGCAGGAGCTGGGTTTCATCAGGCCTCTGGAGTTATGCTCTGGAGAACATTCTGGAAGGGCATTGTAGGTCAGCCTTCAGTAGTCAAGCACTTTGGTGGGGTGGTGGCATGAAAACCTTTGCAAGTCAACAGGAGAAGTCTGAAAGCAGCACCAAACCATAGAAGGTTTGGGTTGGCAGGGACCTTTAAAGATCACCTGGTGCCCCCCTGCAGTGAGCAGGGACATCTCCAACCAGCTCAGGTTGCTCAGAGCCTGATGTGGTGCTGAGCCTGATGGGCTGATGCTGGCCATCTTCAGCACAGCACAGCATGTAGCAAGGAGGGATGTGGTACTTTCCATTGTCACAAGAGAATTTTCCTCCATGCCCTCCAACCTTTTGCTGAAGGAAATATTTTTTTATTTCCTCAGTGTGTCCAGATCAAAAGGACTATTTCCCCCCCCTACCAAACAGACCAGGTCAACGCATGTGGTGTTAAAAGTCACTTCCCTGAGCAGCCTGCTCTGGTGAGTCTCCCTCTTTCATCACAAGACAATGAGAATGGAAGAGACCTGGGCTGGATCTAGTCCTTTGCTGTCACAGGCAAAGGGCAAAACTTGTCCATAAACTCCTCTGCAGAGACTCAGCTCCATCGAGCTGTTCCGGGGAATGTTTGCTTAGCAAGAGTAATATCTATGTAAAGTATGAATGAGAATCAAACATCAAGCACAGGTTTCAGTTCTGGTTTGGCATTTCCTGAGCAAAATCCCAACAACATATGAAATCTTTAAACCTTCAGGTCTGCATGTCACACTTTCTCTAAATTGTGTGTCTCCAGCCAGGCTGTCTTGGTATTCTGCAGCGTGGCAATAACAAGCTTGCATTTAGCTGAAAGACCCTGCTCCCCTGTATCACCTGCTGAGTGGGTCCCAAGGTGCACCACAGGCTATGGAATGGTTTCTAGAAATCACTTGGGGTCCTGTTGAGAAGCAGCCACCTCTGAACATATTGCAGCACTCACTGAATGGCTTCCAACAATGTGAGAGCTTCATTTGTGAGGCTCCGAAGGAAATTGCATCCAGTTGTCATTGCAAAAGAGGGAATTTAAGGCATGCACAATGTAATTATTCCCACTGGGAACTGCCAAAAACAACAGGGTGGCACCCCATTGCTGGGGGAGGAGGGGGCAGAGGAGAGGGGGGGAGAAGCTGTAGAATATCTCCTGCTGTGTGTGGCCAGGACTTTGATGTCCCATCTCCTCTGAGCATGAGCCCAAGCCCACAGCATCTCAGGCCCTCCTGGTGCCACAGGGGAGCACCAAGGGGGCTGGAGGCAGAGGTGAGCCCCACCAAGGAGCCACAAGCTCTTTGGCTGTCTCATGTGGGAGCAGGGACCTGTACTCTGGCAGAAACAGATACCTCGGGCTAAGGCCACCAGCAAACAGTTTGGAAGGTCAAAATTTCATTTACAACATGTTATCAACAAAACCATCTAGGTCCAAGTAAGCATTTAGGAACTGAGTTCTCAATTTAGCAGGAAATTGGATATGTAAACATTTTTGAGGAACTGTATGTAAAATGAGAATAACAGCACCTGCAATTTTAAGGAAGGTATTTCTGAGGTGACAGAAGCTCTTCCTGGTGAGGTGGGCAGCACTGGCAGACAGAGAGGGGCACTGCTGTCCTTCAGTGGGCACTCCCCAGCCAGGACTCATGCTGGAGGCTCTGTGCCACCACCTCTGCTGCCCAGAGCACCTCCTGGCAGTGCCCACAAGCCACAAAGGCTCTGCCTCGGGGAGCTCGCAGCTTTTGCAGAGGTCCTGGTGCAGTGAGCCAAAGACAGCCATTGCTGGGTTGTCAGACTGGAAGGGCCAGGGAAAGCACACATCTGTAAGCTGTCCCAGGCTTCCCCACCACCCTCTGGGCTCTGCAAAACATCTTTAATTGTCACCATGGTTTGAAAAGACCCAGGAATCAACACCTGGATCAAATCTAGGCTTCATTAACCTGTAAAATGTCCTTTCTTCTCTACCCAAGCTCTTCTCCTCCCAGTGTACAAAGCAAAACATAGCAAAGAGCTCTGGGAGAGGCTGGGCCTGGAAGAGGCTCAAAAGAACCTAATCTCCTTCTTCTGTGTATGTTTTTGCTCTGTAAAGACCTCAGTATACATTGTTGTTCCAGATGTCAGCAGCAGAAGGGAGCAGACAGAGCAGCCATGGGACAGGGATGTGATGGACACACTGCCCAAAGGTGGCATTGCCATTGTCCCCACAGCAGCACCCAGCTCTGCTGGCACTCACCAGCATATTCCCAGTGCTGATCCTGCTGGTATGAAAGACAGCCTGGACACTGTTGTTTGGAGCAGCTATGTCTCAGCTGCTCTCCCATGAGGGGGACAGCTCAAGGGAAGGTCCTGGTTGGGTCTGAGCAATAGCTGGAGCTGGATGTCATGGGTGTGACATTGTCCTACCAGCTGCCAAATGCAGGAAGTGTCCCACAAATAACCAGTTGTACAGTGAAATGGCCAAAGCCTGCTGATTAATCTCCAGCACAGGCTCTAGATTTCAGTAGTTGTTTTCATCTGTGTGTTAAATAATACCAGTGCCTTCCTGAAAGTACATTTTCAGAGGTTTAACAGCAATTAAATTCATATGTATGTCTTGCATGGGAGCTAAGCTTCACTGAATATGGTTTCAATAATTGAGTGGTATTTTGTTTACATGCTGTAATTATGATATTAAAATCTATACCTAAACATCACTGGAGACAGATTTTTTTAATGTATGGCAGCCTTTGCAATGGGCAGCATGATGCAGAGGTAAGAGGTGACAAGATAGGTGTGGGATGAGCACTCACAAGATTACCCAACACCACAAACACAGCTGAGTGAGGTTCCTGGCATCCAGCAAGATGGCCACAGCTTCCAACTCTTCAGCTGAAAGCTACTGGATTGCTATTTGGAATCCCTGAGAGACAGACATTATCAGGGGACTTAGGTGAGATGCTCTGTGTCCTGCCAGGGTCACAAGAGGGATGAAGTATTTCTGCTTATAGCTGTGGTTTTAAGATTCACACAGCTAGGGCTCACACTTAGCATGAAATGTTATCCCCTCAAGTGATGGGATGGAGGATCCCAAATCTTAGCCCTTTAAATTTCCCCAGGCATGCTAGGTAGGGCTCAGAGTTGCACTGGGGAATTAACTATTTGGAGTAAAGCTTTCTGGAGAACCAGAAGCATAAATCAAACACAAGGTATTCAGTACCATCTCTGGCTCAAAATCCTTCAACACTTTCCCTCTCTGGATTTGTATCTCCCTCCTTGTGGCTGTCTTCTCAGCCTGCAGTGTAAGCTTTTGGAGAAAGGTGCTCTGTTGGTACTGAATGCTTGAGACCCAGAGATTTTGCCTAACAAGCCATAGCCAGTGATCCAGTGAGGATATATCCAGCACATTTAGCCCAGGTAAGAGGTGGTGAGGAGAAGTATTTCAGTGTTTCAGTTCAGAATGTGGACAGCTCTGTGCCTGCCCACAGTACCATCACCCCCAGTGCCTGGTCAGATCCTGCCAGGGACATGCCAACCTTGCCATGCCAGTGAGCTGGAAAGCATGGCCCAGGCTCTCTGGGCTGCATTACACAACCAGCTGAGCAGGATTCAAATGACTGCTCTTCTCTTTAAAATCTGTGGCTACAAAAGAGAGGTAATTTGTTTGTCATGTGTTGAGTTGATGACTTTCCTCCAAGCAGAGGAGCTGTGGGAAGAGAAACAGTCAGGGGCTGAGATTAAACGGTACCTCCAGTACTAAAAGCAAAGCAGATTTGCCTGTAGTGAGTTTTCCTTTCCAAAAGCCATGCCGGGATAATCTCAGTTTCTACCTAAGAGATAGCAGAGCTGTCAGGACGTACTGTGTGAGGCCACACAAGAAAACACAGGCGTGACCCCTTGGCTCTTAGGAACAAATGTAAGGGGGAGGGGAGAAAAGAATTAGCAGGGGAAGAAGGCAACAAAACCCAAATTCATACAGCAAACAAATGAGAGAGCTTCTATTTTTACTCAGTAATCTACATGCCTGGCCCCCTTCCTATTTCTTCCATTTTTAATCTACAACAAATATCTCTGAACTGTGCTGAGACAATAAATCTGGGGCCCTTTGAAGACTTTGGGCGGCAGTGCAACAACAATACACATTATTAACTAAACATTTTAGGGATTAATTTTCCCTTTGATCTGCAGCATGGCACCCCCACATCCCACCCCGAAGCATTTGCATGTCCTGCTGAACCCACCATGCCATGGGAGATTGTTCTCCACCACTGGTGAGGGACATGAGAGAGGTCATGGATGGCTGTAACATGCAATGTGCACCTACTCAAGGATGCACATGTGAGCAAAGCTCTTTTGGTAAAAGATCACTATCAGAGAAGTGGCCACTCCAACAGTGGTAAGCAGCAGAATTTAAGGTCACAGTGGCAGAATTAATTGTTCAATGGTAGGGGCAGGAAGTGGTTATAAGCAATAGGGTTTTGTTTGTTTTATTTTTAAGCAGAGAGAAGAGGAAAGGAACTTTATTGCATGATATCTTCCTTGTACCCACAGGAACCTCAGCGGGGTCACATCCATGAGATCTGCTATGCAGCCTTCAGCCCTGAACTGGCAGAGTGAGGGCAATAGCTATTTGTCATTCTTTGTGTAAGCCTGCTTTGGACACTTCGCCTGTGGAGTTCACAGACAATTGTTGACAGTGGAAAAATAATGATCTGATCACTTCACCACTCTAGTGGCTGTATAGCTGAGTCCACTATGGCCTCCCACAGCCATTGAGCTGAAGGGATGCAGAGCATTTATGAGCTGCACATTAATCACCAGTGCATCACTCAATTCCCAAATACAGCTCCCCTGGGCCAGCAAAATTGCTGTAGATTAGCAAGCAAATGGGATCTCTAAGCACAGCAATTTGGGGCAAGAAATAATAATAAAAAAAAATCCACGGCTCAAAGAAAGAGAGTGAAATCTGGCTGTGAGAGGCATGCATGGCCCAGGCTCATATTTCCTGGTCACAGAAATGTGAAGGCCCTGTTTCATCAGCTCAGTGGAGTATTCTCCAGGAGTCAATACTCACAGAGCTCTGTCACAGTAGGCTACAGAGATCAATCCTACTGAGCCAGAAAAGAGGTGGCCACATCTGGAGACACCCTGGCCTCTTCTCCAAGGACTCTCAGCCAAGGGATCAAACCTCTTTGACTTACATGAACTGACAGGATCATGGTAGGAGTGAGGAGGTCCATGGGCATGTCACCTACACTGCAAACAGATCAGCTGCAGCACTTGCTGTGTGATGCATGTGTTGGAGATGTTACATCCTGAGGAACAGACAGAAGGTTGCTGCCTGTCATTCTTACTAATTTTCCGGATAATTCAGCCACTTGCTACCCTGCCATTGTGCAAGCATCAATTCAAACTCCAGAATAACAATTTCTACTGCTTTTTTGGGCTCATTCCTGACAACTATGCCCAAAATGGTTGAGCTGTCACCAGAAGGTTTCCCCTTACTTAGTTGATTCTGGGGAAGAGCTGCACCAGGCACACACAGCTGCGAGGCCAGAAGAGCAGGGCAGTAGATGCAGCATTTTGAATCAACAGCGTCCTCCATCCTCCAGAAACCAAAGGGAAGACAAAACCCAATTTGACACAAATTAATTTCCTGCGAAGACTCCAGAGCGAGTTAAAAGGATGTGAGTGCACACACGCAGAGCCCAGAGCCTGAAAGCTGAGCTGGTGTGAGCTGCAGCGAGCCAGCCCCACGCAGAGGGGAACACCAGTGTTTGGACAGATGCAGGTCTGTGTCATAGGCAGAAGGGCTGAGCAAAATGCTGATCCTCCACTGCCCACTATGGATCCCTCCACAATATTCTTCCAGGCTCTTTTTAGTTGTCTTAGAAGGTCTTGTTCTCCAGCTGCTTCTCAAGTCCCTCTTACACTTGGTCTTCTTACCACGAGGATTGTATACACCAAGCTTCAGGCAATTCTTCCTACCAAAATCAGAAGATCCTGCTTAAAATGTAAGACTTCTTTTTAAAGGATTGAGGTCTTCGGTTCGCTTTCTTGCTGTGCAAGCTACACACAAGCTTTCCTGTGTCCCCAGGAGCCCTGTTGTCACTGCTTTGAGGATGTGGGAGATGAGAGCCACGTGTAAGCACAGCACTCCAGGAGCTGGAGCTTCAAGGGTATTTAAAGAGCAAACCCCAAGGAGAGGGGTTAAGTTTGTCTCTGGTGTCTCAGCTCACACACAGGGGCTGGGAGCAACTGGGGGTGGCTGGGATGATCCCCCAAACAATTAATTCTGCTTTCAGAAAGTGCACATGGACAGTAAGTATGGGACTAAACACTGGCTACATGTTCTGTACAGCACAGGATTTAGGGGTCAGAGGAGCTCAGAAATTAGGGCTGGAAAAGACTACAGGAGGTTGTCTAGTCCATCGTCAATCCCAAGAGTGCATCAGCTATCCCCGCAGTGCTTCTGACATGTTTTTCCAACCTGTCCTTTGAGACATATCCACCAATGGATTTCCACCACTCTTATCCATTAGCAGGGGTGACCTAGGACATGTTTAACAACTTTGGCAGGGAACAGAGAAAGTAAACACTGGAGTGACTTTGCTTTCCAGGATGAGAGAAGAGAAGAAAGTCAAACAAAAGTAAGGAGGTGGATGGAAAAGCTGAGAAGAGCCACAAAAGACTGCCAAGATTTGAAATTTTGTCTCCTTCCACCCTCCAAGAGCTACACAAACCCCAGTCCTCCTCTCACCACATCTGGGGGCCCAAAAGGCTTCCAGATGGTAGACAAAAGAAGAGTCAGAGCCATGTCAGCACCCCATGAGGTCACATCACCACTGGGAGGTGATGCAGGAGACCGTGACTGTAAAATCTCCATCTTCATCACGAGCCAGCACTGACCCCAGGAGCAAGGTCGTGTTGGGGAGGACACATCCCTGGTAAGTGGCACTGCTCTCTCCCATCCAAACAGCCTCTTCAGGTTGTCAGGAGTTGGTGGTGCCCATGCCAGGGCCCCAGTGCTGCAGCAGCTCTCCAGCAGTTGGCTCATTGCAGTGCAAGGCTCCAAGCCTCTTACAGCCCTGTAATAGCAGAGCAACTCCACTCGGTACCATTCAACATTACCACTGCTGTTGATCTTGGCGTATTATTTATCCATCTCCTGAGCCATAAATTTCCTTCCTGGACTCTGTGACTTGTTTTATAACCACACTCTTTGTGCTGAGACTGCAAAGCCCTGGGGACAAGACCTTTGCCTCCACACTTTCTATTTAGGGCCATGGACCTTTATGACACCAACAGAAAGAGTGACTTCCCAGATGACTTTGGAGCCATCACAGGAGTTGTTTTTTTTTAAATGCTACTTTTTTGGCTACTCAGAAGGTCACTGATAAGAGCAGGGATAAGCCTTAATCCCAAAATGCTACCACATGGAGATGAGGAGATCCTGGTAGCTCACTTGCAAATATGACCTACAACAAAGCATAAACTCTTTCCCCTGATCTCCCAAATGGATCAGCATTAAATCCCCACCCCAGAATCTCATTACTTGGCCTCTGTTTCTCAAGTCTGAAGCCTTTACAGGGTGAGCACCCCCACCACATTATCACTGCAAGCTCAGGTGCCTGCATGATCTCTGCACCAAGCTTTGGGAGCTCAAGCAAAAGCAGTGTTTGAGTGTTTGCACTGCACACGCTCATGTTGGACTCTCAGAGAGGCTCTGAGCTCACCAGCCTCCCAGCTTGTGCACCAGGACCAGCATCAGTTGATTCCTGCTCCAATCCCAAAGTCAATCATCCCCACCAGCCCTCTTGTTCTGGACCTCTGCAAGGGTCACTTTTCATTGGGGTGAGGGAACCCCAGCAATGCTTTGCATCCCTGCCTGCCTCAGCTTGGAGGGGTCCCTTGAGTGTGCCATGAAAGGAGAGGCACATCTGGGCTGGATTACAGGGTGGTGCAGTGGCTTTTACAGCTACAGATTCCTGCATATGTTTCTGAGCAGGACATACATGCTCATAGATCAAGATGCACAGAGCCCCCAGGGTTGAGGGCCCTCACTTACACAAGTCATTCCAGGTTGTCCCCTCTTTGGAGGGCTTAGCTCTGGACACCTTGGCAGGCTGGGGGTGGTGGGGAGAGATGCTCTGGCTGATGCTGTGGCTGATGCTTTCCCACTGGACACAGAGAACTGCTTTCTTCTGAGAACAGAGGCCAAACAGAGGGAATCACTGACAGCACTGAGCAGTGGGTGTAACACTGCAATTTACTGGCATATTGCAGCCACAGAGGCAGTGACTTCGCATGGATAAAGTGAGCTGTGAAAAAAACAAGGGAGGAGGCAATGAGCCTGAGAGTAAATCCACAGAGATCAATAATGTTACATTAGATTTACGCCAGTTAGTAAACCAAAGGTTGTGGTCTGCTCTCTGCAGAACTGGTTTATCACAGCTCCAGATTTTATGCCACAGTCACTGCAAGCAGGATCCGTCCCCTGAGGTTTTAGGAATAACCTCTTTCTCTCAAAACTCTTTTCTTTAATTGTCTGTGGGTTGAGAGAAAGAGACAGTGATGTGTGGATGGAAAAACAACAACAAAAAAACCCTAAATTAAAATTAAAATGCAGCAAGACTCCAAAGAATTTACAGATGTCTCTCCTCTACTTCCTCCCCCTCTGCTTCTCCGTGGTCAGCTGTAAATATTTATCTGGCAGGCTGCAGTGAAAGGCATGGCCCAAAACACTTAATCACAATTCCAGCATGGCTGCCCTCCAGAGCACCCCAAACTTGGGGGCCGGTGTTTTTGTTCTGCAGCATTGTTAGAGGAAGCTACTTCTGTCCTTTTGCAGGCAAACAAGCATCTTCAAAAGCAATTCATAACACCTCCAATATGGACTGCTGGGTGCTTTGTTTGTTTTCTTCTTTGGATCTTTTTCTTTTTAAAGGGTCTGATTTTCTTTTTAAACCTAAGTGGCAAAGGTGGACAAGCTCTGTCACCCCACTGTCAGCAGCAGCCTGGTGCTGACTGACAGGCAGAAGTGGAGTTGAAGTTGGACTGGATCAATGAGGAGGTTTGGGAAATCTTCTGCAGAATCAAAGGAACAATTATATTTCTGTAATTCGCCCAAAACTGTTCCACAAATATTGATGGAACCTGACCCCTTCTTCCCTATGAAGGGTGGCTGTCTCTGGGGTGGAGCCTTGGCAGCTTCCATGGGTTGCTCAGCAGAAATTTGGGACAAGTGGAAGCGCTGCTAGAGGCTGGTAATTTTAGGGCCTTTGCTTTTGAGGATGCCCAGCAAGAAACACCATTGGCACAGGGATTTCTGTGCAGCAATAGGTACCTGGAAAATCAGGAGCAAAAACCAGGGGACCAGGGACTTGCAAGCCTCATTCCCTGGTTTTCACTTTCATGGCGAGTCTGGACTTCTGATGTATCTCCCTGCAAGGATTTGGGAAGATTTCTCCATCTTCAGTTGCACTGTTCCTCCCCACACACAACCATTACATCTGGCTCTAAACCTTATATATTTATATTTTTCCATCTCCTGATGGCTCGCTCTGCAGTTTGATATGGAGGAGCTGGGAGAGGAGAAAGGACCATAATACACAAGGCTGTGGGTCCTCTGCAACAAACCCTCAGAGACTCTGGGGCACATAAAGAGGCAGCCAATGTTCACTTCGTGTCTCAGCTTCCAGCCTCACCAGCAGATGTGTGGTAGAGTCTTCCTTGGCAGAAGAAATTAAATGTCCCACCAAAATCTTGGTTGCTACTTTACCATAGTGATTATTGCCTCAGTTTCCAGATGAAACACAAACATATTTTGTTTTTACAGTTCTTTGCTATTTTCTGCAGGGAGTGGCACACTTTGGCCAAGCAGAGCCATGCATGACATCATATTTTCTTATTGGCCTTTACTGCACTGCAATTGCCTCAGCAGTTATTGCCACTTACTGCCAAGTAGCTGTTTCACCACCTGATTATTTATCAGCCTGCCTTTATGCTTTCCTGGGCACTGAGATTCACTTCACTTTCTCCCTCCTCCTTGCCAATATTTCCAGTAGAAATGATGCTCTGTCAGCACATCTGCAAACATGTAGATTTCCTTGAAAAGGCAAGTCCACTACTTGCTCATTCAGAGCAGGTGATCAGTAACCATACAGATAAATTGGTCTGAGGTTAATCTATTATCCTGTCAGTGACTGTTGCAATTTTTAACAGACTCAGAGCATAGAGAACTGTTAAAGCCCCCACCCTCTAAGTATAAATATATAATCATCTCAACATCCTTCAAGAAATAAACTCCCTTCTCTGCTGCAATTATTGTGACCTTGCCATTGCGATGCAAAGGGTACCTAAAAATGCAGACCAGCTAAATCCAAAAGTTCTCAAAGCCCAGAGTAACCATCTATTAATCTATTTTTAAAGCCAGTATGGTGAGATTTGAGGCCTTCTTTGAGATCTTGTAATCTCTGGGGCTGCTAATACTGTAGCAGCTAACTGTGTGCACTGACACCAACTGCAGCATCATCAGGGGCTGTAGGATGTGGGACAGCAGGTTGCTGCTGCCTTCATACAGCTGAGGCAGACCATGGCAGGGGGGGAAGGCACATGGGCTGGGGAATATTCTCCATACTGCAGCTGCTGCCAGGCTGACAGCAGCAACCAGAGCTGGGCTTTCCCACGGTTCCTTCACCTTCCTGTCAGTGCTGGGGGTGAGATGCCAGCCTGGCCCTGGGCTGCTGGCTGGCTCTCAAGGGGTGAGGAAGTAGAAGGGGCTGCCTGGGCTCAGCTGGAGCTTCTCTGACCCAGACATTAAGCATGATGCTGTTTTGGCAATGCACTTTGTCCTCCTGTTTTGTGAGCCAAGAGTTTATACACCCACAGGGAGAAGAACCTCTTCTTCCTCTCGGGCACTACCAATCCTGCTTTTGGCTGCAGACACTTCTTTGCTGCACACCCCTGAGCTGCAAATGGGTCTCGAAATCAAGCAGATATTTGCTGCTTGCTTTTCCTCTTTAGGAACTGATTTGGAACAGCCTGGCCAGTGCCACCCTCCTGCCCACCCCTATTTTGCTCCAGAATCAGCAAAGTGGCTGCTCCAGGTAAGTCCCTGAGAAGCAGGAGGCTCGTGTTGCCTGCAGGCCCCATAGGGATCTGCTGACGGGAAGGCAGCTCCACACGTTCCACCATCTTCAAGGAACATCTTGGCTTCAGGGTCACATCAGCTCAGGCACATCCCCATCTGCCTGACATTGGTCTCAGGGTCTTTCTGCTGTTTAGAGATACAGGGGCAAGTCTGTGACACCTGGACACTGCATCGAAGAGAAATGGAACCTTCCTTCTGTCCTCACCATGAAGGGAGTCTCCACCAAAGCTGCACATCCGCAACAGCCTGGCCCAGCCAAGATCATGACATGAAATGACTTGAGCTACACCCTGTATTTTTCCATACCTGCTCTTTCTTCACAAGCCCAGGAAGCCCAAATTATTTACCTGACACAGAGGGAAGCAACAGAGTGGTTCAGAGATCAAGAAACTTTTTATTTCTCAGAGGGAAGATAAATACTGTTCCTTTGCAGTAGGTGAATTGTTTGGTAGTGCCAGCACCCAGAACACAATGTGTTGTTCTCCTGGTTGATGTAGGATTGTCAAGGCCAAGGCTCGGGCATCCAGCAGAGGCAATGCTGGCATCTCCAAAGCCTGATGGGGGTTTCCAATCTATACTAGTCTTAGAAGAGTAACTTCTAAGTGGCTGCTGTAAGGAAAGGGCTAAAACTTTGACAGGAAGCCACAGGATGTGATGGGAATGTGAGGTGAGGAGTTACTCAGTCCATGGTACCCAGCCTCTTACAGTGGCAAGCAACCACACAGCAGATGACCCTAGCTGAGAAGCCCAAAGTCTCTGGTTCATGTCCAGAGCATTTCCAGACACACTGCAACAAATCCTGGCCAGCCTCAGCTCCACAGAGCAGCAGCATCACTCACAGAGCAAAGGCTGCAGGAAGCCCTTGGCAGCATCTCCATTTCAGCACCACGAGGTGCCTTTGGTGAGCTACCCTGAAGTCTTGGGTCCAGAAGAGAGGAGCTTGATGGAGCAGCATTCCCTCATGAGCAGAGCTGGAGAGACACAGAGGGAACTCGCAGGTCTCATCCTGCACACCCTGGACAGGAGTGTAGGCCTGGTTCCTACAGCCCAGTGCAGCACTGGGCAAAGCCACTCAGCTGCCCCAGCTCCCCAGTCTCCTCAAGAACAGCTGTAACATCCTTTGGCATGTGGACAAAGCTCACTGAAGAGCAATGGGAAGTGTGAAGAAGTCTCTCTGAACACCTTGTTCATGGTGTTTAGACAGCACTGCCTATGGACCAAGGCACAAAGAGACTGGATTCCCATAGCCACAAATAATAGAACATGTTCTTTTAACTGGTGCTTCAGATGATCCCAGTCACTTGGGATCAATTGTGGTGGTTAACCACCCTGCAGAATCTACCTCAAGCACTCAGGTTAGTGCCAACACTTCTGCCACCTTTCCACTCCAGCCATAGCTGAAAGTCTTCGTGCAACCAGCGATTTCTCTAAGGACCTAAATTCTTTGCTTACTGTGTCCTGCATTTCAGCTCCAAAGGCAAGATCTTTGTGCAGTACCAGTGGAAAATTCAGTATTTTGGTGTGCACAAGTAAAAGCCTATTTACCTCAAATATTGTGCTGTCTCCCAAGGGCAATCATAAGGCTACAGTTTGTAAAGCACTACAGTAATGAAAGCCCCAGAAATACCACTGGAGATGGAAAGGTCAGGTGATTTAATAGGAACCATATGTGCTGCTCCAAGTTTTCTGAGTAATCCAGCTTCTGCATGTCCTCGCTGCATTACAGACATGATGCATCATCTCCCCTTGCCTTGGCTTCGTTATGGGGACTGAATCTCCCCCGAGACCCTAATTGCTTCAAATGCTCTCTGCTCTATTTATATTTGATTTTACCCAGTGGTTTCAAGCAATACTGATCCTGAATGACTGTTGATCAGTCATGTACCCTGACTGACATCTGCTTTGAAGAAGTTGTGTGCAGGTCTGTTTGAGTAACATTACACAGGGCAGAGAGGACTCTGCTCTTCAATTAGAGGCTTTATAATGATCCAGTCAATACAATGTTTTTATTCACAGACAGAGCCATTTGACCACAATGGTTTTCATATCTGTGGACTTAGTTTCAGGTTAATATGTATCTTTTCTCTGTCTTTGTGTTGGGTCCTCACCTCAGCTACTCCCTACCTTGGTTTCCCCCTCACAAACTGGTCATAGCTCCCCTCACTTGGGCCAAAGTGCTGCCAAACCTTGATAACCACCCTACCCTATCTGAAAAGGGAACTTTCTTGTGCTGCCTGGTGGAAATAACTGCAGCAGGTCCCACTGCTGGCAGCCCTGGCATCTAGAGGTGAGCAGAGAAGGGGAGGAACATTTGTCCCCTTCTCAGTGGACACAGAACTGCTTTATGGGCAAAGCAGTGCCTTCCCTCTGCTGCCACAAGGCACAGCTCAGTCTGTGTGGTGGTGGAGGGCGGGGGGCAGGAGGAGCACAGAAAGCAGACAGATGGCTACACAGCCAACCCAGTTATTACCAGAATAAATTGGGTAAATCACAGGCTAAGCAGTTGTTCTCCCTGTGGTAGAAGAGGATCTGACACTGCGATTGAAAATTAGCAGCATCTCAGAGGCAATCATGGCTGGGAAGCTTGCTGTGCTGGGAAGCTCCGCTCAGCCGCCTGTTGCACTTGGACCATGTTATTACTGCACCTTAAACCACAAGAACAAAATGTTTGGGACATGCTAATGACACCAGGAGAAACAGAAGCATTTTGATTTGGTAGTAATTGTAGTATTTGCTACCAGGGCAGATATGAATACAATATAATGGGTCTGATTATTTATCAGCATTCAACACCAGAAAGAAAACAATGCTGGTAAATAGCAGAGGGTTTATTTTGGGGAACTGTTTAAAGCCAAGAAAGGACAAAACATCTCTGTTCAAAACAGGGCCTGTGGAAGCTCTGTGGCAAAGATCTGAAAAATCATATACAGCTCTTCACAAGAGCTGTACATGACTGAGATTTGGCCCTGATGTGTTTGGCTTGGTGGCACTGCCAAGGCCAGATTTGCTGAGCAGGCAAGACCCTGACCAACATATTGCCAAATGTCACCCACTGGCAAAGAAACCACCCAGGTTAGAGCACTTTGGCAACCCATTTTGGAAAAACTTAGCAAAGATGCTTCAAACACTTGCAGGAGTGCAAAACCAGGAGAGTGGTAGGCACACCAGGACAGGTCTCACACCAGCAGTATTCACCATCCCTCAGTGGGGAGCAAAGACCTGTGTCACACATGGTCCCAGGCCACTAGAACATGCACAGTGCTGACCAGCCTGCCTTGGAGTGTCTGCAGGACATGCCAGGGCAAGGCAGGCATTGCTCCTAGGGGAGCCTTGGTAAGAAAGCAACTTTTCTCCCATTGCAGATGGCAACCACCATTTCAAAGGGGCTTTGTTGTCCCCATTCACCTCTTTAATTGGCATCCAGTTCCCATGGTGCTTTCAGTTCCTCCACTCACCCAGCCTCAGAGCTGCTGTGCTGTGAGCATGTCAGATAGGAACATGCAATCAGTTCTGGCCAACCCACTAACAGACCCAGCTGTTACTGCAGCAGGCACTGATGTGAGCAGCCACCAAAGCAAACAGATCTTTGGGCTCCTCATGTGTCTGGAGCTGCCTGCACATCCTGCCCCACACTAACTGAAAACACGTGGTCAGGTCCTGCCAGGCTGGCGTGCAGCTCCAGCCAGAGTGAGCTCTCAAAGCATCTACAACTTCTGTTTGCTCACCCCCTTGCTTGACTAAGCCCACTGAAATCTAGCTCAGGAAATGGTACGATACCGACACGCTTAAATGTTCTCATCGTCACTGATGTTACTTCTGCAGAGCCTCACCACTTCAGCTGCATCCTCTTTGGCTTGCTGGGTTGAGGTTTACCATGTGAGGGTTGCCCATCCCTGGAGGATGCTTGTCCTTGCTTTCCTAACATGTTCCTAAATTTCAAAAGGTAATTCCATGCATAACGTACCCAGTTATGTGCTCAAACCAACCTCACTTTGTTTCTATGACACATGAACACTGGCCTGCCACCCAGGACAGACCTCATACACTTCAGAAACCTGAGCCTGGGCTATGCCTTTGTGACCAACATGAGGGCTGAGTCACCCCTGAGGCCTCCCCATGGAGAAATTCTTGGAAGTGTAAAGGCAATGAACATGCATACAAGGCAGGGCTGGCATGGCAGGGTCAGTTGCTGGTGCATGTGCCTGTTTGGAGCTACTGGCCCACCTGGAACCCTGGCAGGAGCAGACCCTGCCACTGAGAAGGGGGCAGAGATGGGACTGGCACACAGTAACTTACCCCAGAAAATGCCCCTATGGGATCACCCTCTTCAACCAGAGGTGGGATTTAGTTTCCTAGGTAGTATTTTCCCAGGGTGCATGTAGTTTCCTAGGTAGTATTTTTATTTTTTCCTCTTTTCTTTTCTTTTCAGGTCTGTTGCAGTGTAAAAACCAAGCAGCCACAGCATCCTGTGGCACAGGGTTCCCCAGTGCACACTCTGTGCAGATATGCTTCTGGTTGTTTGCTTTGAACCTGCCACCTGCTACTTTTATTTGATCTCCCTGAAGTTCTTGTCTGAGAAGCAACAGCTTACAATCACACTCTAATTTGTATTGAGATCCCCTAATCTTGAGTCACTGGTGTCCAGGTGCCTGCTTCTTTTTAGTTCAATGGTGAAAGCTCCTGAGTGCCTCAAGAGCACAGATCAGGCACTTGTAAATTTTTCTTTACTCTTCCAATCATTACTGGTGTGATGCACTGCAAAAGTCTGCCAGTTATTACCATAATGGATGAGACTGCAGAAACAGGAAAGAAATACCACCCTTGCCTTGGCACATATAACCAATCTGTATGTCCTGCATGCATCACTGCCTGCAGACACCTGGGAACACACAGCCTCATTCATGCCCCTCCCCTGCACAGGCTCTTCTGCCCATGCTCCAGTGCACATCCACCAGCATCCATCCTTCCAGAACCACACCTGCATGCATGCATGCCCCTTTATCATTACTCCTCCAGTACGTCCTTCTGATTAAAATATAACTAATATGCCATAAATACAAACACCACAGGCACATAAATGCCACTGTAAATGCACTGTGTCTATATACCCACGCTTTAACAGCACATACCCCATTCAACCCTAACTTGACACACACCCTTCAATGCATTCTTCCACCCCACACCTTGCCTCAACATGCTATGCAGCTTCAGGAAGAGCAAGAGAAAGCCCAAAGTTGTTTGAATAAGATGGTCTGTCATGGTCTGTCCAGCTGGAAATTCTGCTGCTCAGTTTTTCCTGTGCCAAGCCATGTTTCAGTGGCCTCTGTGGATCCTGGGGTGAGAACCGTGCCCCCAGCAGCACTGCCAGTTTTTCCTATTTTCCTAGTCAATCCCACAGATAAGCAGACACTCAGCCTGCAGCTGAAAACAGGGCAGTGGGTGGGTTTTCCAAGCAGCGCTGCATTTTGCAGCACAGAGGTGGTGAGAGTGCCACAGATGGGCTTCACGTGGAGCCCTGTCAAAGACTGAGCCAGGCAGGTGAGCACAGGGCATCCTGCTCGTGAGTGACTGCCAAGGGACAGATATTTCTGGACAAATGAAACACAAGGAGACAGAAATATACAAAAACACACACACATATATATATACACATCACATGTGTGCATGCATGTACATAGATATATGCCAGAAAATGTTTGGCCAACACAAGGAAGACACAATCCTGTGTGCTGGCTGCAAAGGATTCACCAAGGCTCAGAGTATACATGTAACAATCCATTTTGCCACTGCTGTGATTTTCATTCTTCTTTGCTATTTTTAAAAGGCCATAGCATTAACCTAATTAATTTACTTTAATTGGAGAAGAGTATTAGCTTAAATGGTCCTGCTTAAATTGTAGAGAAGCTGTAGCCAAGCTCTTCAAACAGCCGCTTGTCCCCATTCACCCTCCTGCAGATGGTTAACACAGCTGAGCTGCACTTTGGCACAACAGCCCTGCTCTCTTCACAGGGTGTTTTCTGCTCTGAAGGGAAACACCTGCACATCTCTAAGGAAGATGGTTCAGAGGAGAGAAAGGACTCAGCTTAGAAGTTGCAGGATCCCCTGGACCCAAACCTGGTGAGAAGCCAGGAGCTCCAGCAAAGTAGAGGTCCTGAGGGACCCACGCCAAGCTGACCATGCTCACAGTGCTCAGACCTCAGCTGGCATCCCTGCCCACGCTGGCAGAGCAGGAACTGTTTGCACAAGCTGGTTTGGAAGCCACAGAGGTGATCAGCCCTGCAGGATGGATTCCAAGAAGCAGCAACAGGGGCCAGTGGCTACAGCAAGCACTGTGGCTCAAAGACCACAGCTCAGCTCTCATTTCCCTGGTATCTCCTGCAGTGGGCATTGGGAAACCATTCCCACATGGATGCCAGAGTCTGGCATCTAAAAGAGTCCAACATCCTCTCTCCTTTGTCAGTAGCATTGGTAACTACAGATGGAAAGTACCCTGTAAGTTCTTAATGAATCCCCCCAACCTGCCTTCCTTGAGCTTCAGAGTTGTTGCCAATTGCAGTTTATCACGTTTCACCACCAAAACTGCCCTGTTCTGTTGTTAACCCAGAGGCCCAGCTTGCAGGGAGAGATGATGGGTGGGCACAATTGAAATCCAAACAGATGCTGGGGGTCCAGCCAAGAGCCCTGGTGCAGGAGCAGCAGCTCTGCCCCCAGCTCACCCTGGCCAATGGCCCAGCTGTGTGCCAGCTTCCCCCCTGCAGCTGTACCCTGGGTGTCTGTATCCAGCCTAGGAGATACAAGGGCAATGCATCCCTCTCTCTCAATACACAAAATACACTTACAGCAAGCCTGACCTGGCAGAGGCCTACAAATGATCAGGGTTTGTAGAGTCATAGCCACCACCATGGCTTTGAACAGCATCTGGGGCTCCAAGGGTGAGTGCACTGAGGGATCAGGCTGGGCTGGAAGAAACATCCCAGAGGAAAACATTCTGTAAGGGAGGTACAAGAGTGAGGGCTTGGGGGAACCAGCAAGGCACCGTTCAACGCTTGCAAAATTGGCCAAGGCCAATTAACAAGCTGCAGCTGACAGGGGAGGATTTCAAGATAAGAGAGATGGCAAGAAGCCTAGAGGAGATCAGAGCTTGGAGGGAAGAATGGAAAAGGCCTCCTGGGAATGAACCTAACTAGGACTGCTAAGAGAATTTATGCTAATATCTCTCAGGAGGCCTTAGAAAAGGGGACATAGGTAATAGCCTTGTGAGATGCTGATGAAGATAGAGAGTTAGCAGTAGGGGAGAGACAGGAATTAGCCCCAGTAGATAACAAGGGGAGGGGAATGCACATTGCAGGCACCTGAGATGGAGTATTTAGAGCAAGATCCAGAGGAAGGGATGAACTATAGCTAAATTATGCAGAAGGAAAAGTACTCTGCTGTAAACAAAAGGGCTGTGGAGACTCTCAGGACAGATATGCAAGACTTCCCGAAGTTTTAATTACAAGCCAAAGACCATTCGGGTAGTTACCCACCCTTCTGTTTTGGGGGAGGCTGGAAACCTCCAGCCATGCTACACAGGTAAGTCACTTGAAAGCCAAAGCACCATCTTGGTGAGGGAAGCACCAGTGAGGGACAATACACCATACCTCAAATGAAGCAGCTGCACATACAAAGAACCTGGCATTCATTTTGGAAAAGCTCTTCATTTTCAAAGCCATCCACTTGCAGGCGTGGCCTCCTTGCATTGTGAAGTGCTTGGGACTGGCTGCACTGTGTCACAGCTCACTCTACCCCACCCCCTCCATACCCTTGCCCACAAACACCCAGAAGATGGCAAACGAGCAAGACCCACCAGAGGTGTGAATATAGAAGCTGTTACACTTTATTTCATTGTGGATTTTTAATTTTTTTTTTTTTGTTCTGATTGAAAAAGAAAAGACAGAAAAGTTACAAAAGTAGTAAAAGGCAACAATATCCGCAGGACATCCCTTTTCCCTGCTCCCACAGGGGGCAAGGCAGCCTGCCCCACCTGCTGGCTGGCAGGAACACACCTCTGGGCCCCAGCACCTTGGCAGCCCTTGCTGAGCAAAGCCTGAGGCTGCAAGGCCATGTAGGGGCTGCCAGCCCAGCCCTTTGCACAAGGAATGCACCTCTTAGATGGGTACTGGGCTATGGCTGTCCCATCTCCTGAGCACAGGGATTTGGTCCAAAGGAGCAATGCTTCCTGTCCTGCACTGGTCAGCTTGATCTGGCAGCAGTTAAAAAGCTGAGGTGTGCCATCAAAACAAGACAAGCAGAATTTCTACAGGGGCAAGAGGAATCAGCAGAAGAACTGCACTCTCTTGGAAATAGAGGCTTGCAGGGAACCATGATGGTCTGCCAGAGGTCCCTCACCAGTAAACACAATTGACTCTTGGAGGTGATGCTGGTGCAGGGGGTGGTTCAGCTGTCATAGTCTGGAGCCAAACAGCAGGCAGAGCTGGGACAGCATCAGGACAGACATCCCCTCACCACCTTGCCCAGCTGCTCTGCCTGCCTGAATGACAGGAGTTAGGGAGAAGAGGGGGGGTGGGAGATTCAGGTCCCCAGGCCTGCAGCCTTTGGACTTTCCCCAGGGGTCTCAGTGAAGGGTCCAGACTAGCTCACTGGGTAGCCTCATACTGGCAGCTGGACTGACCACTGGTCTCAACCAAAGAGCAGCATCAAAGACTCTACACTGAGGCAGATTTAAAATCCCAAAAATTATTTTGTATTACTCACAGTTGCCCCTCCTGATCCGGACAAACTACTTGCTTGCCCTGACACTCAGATACAGGCTCATGGTGGACAATGCCTACACCAAGAGGTTACTCTCTCCACCAGGTGCAGCAAGGGGAAAGGCCTTGTTCCTCTGCCTCAACAGGAGAGGCAAGAGCTTGTTCTATCAACTCCTGCCTTTGGCACAAAACACACACATGCCTGAAGGACAGACCCAGCCAAACACCAGGAGTAGCAAGGCCTTGATCCCAACAGCCCCAGAACTGTCTGTGGAGAAATGTCCCCCAACTTCACTCAAAGTCCCCTCCACTTTCTTACACCAACAGCCACAAAATCAACTTTCTCCCCACTCCTTGCTTCATCTGGGAATATTGTCCCACTGATACTAGAAGAGTGTACCTGAATTTAACAGCTGGCCTAAACAAGGGGAGTGGAAAGCTTGCTGGAGACATTAAATTGGCTTGAGTTTGGTGGTACCAGTTACATTCACCATCACATAGTGGGACAATACTATGGAGAAGTGTTACATACCCCAGAACACACACTGCCTCAGCAGAGATCCATGAGCACACAATCACCACCAAGTTCCTCTCTTTGATGATGCTGAGAGGACTGAAGGTGGGCACTGCATTTTCCTGGATGGCTCAACACAGACCTTCCAATTCTAGAATTTTATTCTAATCTCAGATCTACATATGGATGTCTCACTCTCCCATTTCAATCTGTTTTTGGACAGTATCAATTAACTGCCAGCAGATCATCTAGAATGCACAGCTAAATGTGCCAGTTACTCCTCCACACACCTCCCTGTCCTAGGGTTTTCCACTTAAGAGAGCTTGATGTGAATGCAATTGTAACAATCTCAGAGAGGGATCTTCTTCTTTTGCAAGCAGCTCTGTATAGCCTCTTTCTCCAGTCTTGAGCTCACATCTGAGTGGGAGAAGTGTCAGGTCTATAGCAAAGCACTGTAGACCCAGGTATCCTTGGGAAACTGGATTTGGTTTCACAGCTTGATCACTCATCCCTGCTGCCATGCAGGTTATACTAACCCCTGAACACCTCCTGGATATCTTCAGTTGCCACCATCCTCATGTTGGACACTGCCTTGGTGGCAGCTCTTGTGGTTTGTGGACCTGACTGGTTTGCTTTGCCCTGAAAGACAAAACTCACTCCCTTTGCCACTGCTCGGATCCATCAGTGGTATGAGAACAGGCACTGCTGCCAAGCCATTCGCTTCTTCCTGCCAGAGCAGCTGCATTGCAAAGATGTGTCATTGCCCCTTCTTCTCCCACCCCTCCCCCGGGTATCATCACCTCCCCTTCTCCCTGCCAGGCAGGACACCGGTTGATAGTTCCTGAGGTTTTTTGGAGAAACTCCTTCAGTAGGCACATGACGGTTCTTCCACTGGAGCTATGGGGCTCAGCGGCTTCAAGGTGCTGAGGGAACGGAAGGCAAAAGTGGAGGGGTCATACATAAAGTGGGGCGGCGGGCGGCCTCCGTTGGTGCTCTGCAGGGGAATAAAAAGAGGCATGAAGTCAGTGCTCATGTCAGCTGCAAACACTGAAGTTCCTGCCCTGAGTGCTTTGTCATCCCCCTCTCCAATACAATTACACCTCCTTGAATGGGTGGTCACGCTTGCACTTGCAGCAAATGGCACTAACATAAGCAGTGCAAACACTTTGCTCAGTTCCTTGCTCTTACCCTTCAAGATAAAAAGCAGGCACACCTCCCTTCCTCCAGGACTGAGGTCCCTAGGACCCACCTGACTAGGGCCCACGGCACCTGTAGCCACTAAGTGAAACAGGATATCCATGATGATGCACTCAGAGTCAGAAAAGCATCACTATCAAAAGGTATCACACGGAAAAGCTAAATTCACTTGGCCTTGAAGTAAGATTTCATACCCTTTTAGAGCACAGAGACAACGCATTCTTCAGCCCCATTTTTCAACAGCTCTCCAATAAGTATTTACAAACCACTCTTTCTTGAAGTCCCAGGCATGCTGAAAACTCTCCAGGGGTTTGGTTCCAGACTCTACAGTTTGGTGAGGAATGGCTGAGAAACGCTTGAAGGAAAATATCCCACCCCCAAGGCCTGACAGACTGGTTTTACCATGGCCACTAATTCTCTCCCCTTTTGCTCTCAGTGTTCAGAGCATAGCCAGAGCAGGTCCAGAGTAAGGAGGCCAGAAATAGCCATGTACTCTCTGAACTGTGTGACAGGACAGAAACGCTGTTTTCCACTAGGCTGTACTGGGATATGTGGATCCCAGTGGAATCATAGTGCCAAAGAAGTAATTCCAGTCTGTTAAATGTGAAGAGCTTTCCTTTTACTTTTCAGGACCTTTAGTTTGTCTCACCCAAACACACACAGCAAATCAGAGTGAGCTAAGGAAGTGTCCAAACCAGGCCCTGAGTGCTGCAATAACTGCAGCAGGATCTGGAAGCCTCTTGTCTCCAAGGCTCTTGGTCACAGCTCAGCCCCACTGGGCAGCAGCCTTCATGTCAGGAAAGACCTCTAAAAGCCAGTGTGGGCAGCACGTTCCTGCCTAGTTGGTATCTCTTCTGCAAATTAGGACGGGCACTAGAGAATGGAAAATGCCAACATGGTGCTTGGCATCAGCTGTGCCTGGAGTTTCAGCCAGCAAATCCTGCCCTGCTACATCCCCCTGACACCTTGGCCAGCAGAATAAGAAACAAGAGAGGCAGATTTAAGGGCCCTTACTCAATAGCCACCTGCTGTGGGGTTATATATGGTGTATGCTCTGGCAGGCCTCAGAGCTGGAAGGTAACATAGCAACCCCTATTCAAAGCTAAGGGGTAGAATAAATCAGCACATTTGTCCTTCTCTAGAGCAGAGAAGGTCCCCTGCCAATGCCAAGAGGGAATGGGAACAAAGAACCTGGCAGTCCCCTCCATTTTGAAATGCCAGACAGGATTAGGGAAGGCAGCTGAATCCGCTCATTTTTGGCAGACGGCAGATGAAGAGGCTGGGGAAAGACAGGTCCAAACAACAGACAGAAGTCATCTATAAAACTCACCAGGCTTTGGGTGGAAAACTGTGCTATGGTTTCTCTCTGGTCTTCTTCTGGGGCCCATATGTGGGGCAGAGAGCCTTCCCAGGGCACTGCCAGGATGATGGGCACAGAACAGGTGAGGTTGAAAGTCAGGGATGTGAGAAGATGCAGGAGGATGCTGAGATTGACAGGCAGTCATGCAGCTACAAGTGAGGCTCAAAATGCACCCAATCCTGCCTCTTCATCATGGCACCTCTCAAGCAGCCACGAGATGACCACTGGCTTTCAACAACCACAGACAAGGGCAGAGTGAGAACGGGCCTGTGTCCACCTGCAGGCAGTAACAGGAGAGGCAGTAACCTGACTGCCCTGATCCATAGCAACACTGACCAATCTGCACTCCTTTATAACCCTGAGCAACACAGGATTCTTGTGCACCTGCTCCCTGGCTGACAGGGCAGCACCTCTGGTACCTATATTGCTGGAGGTAAGAAATTCCCAAATCCCTCAACTCTCCTCTTGCAGAGGAGCATTTTTAGATTGGAGTTCATATCCAGCTCTAAGGATGACCAGGCCTGATCTGGCTTAGTCCAAGACACCATTTGGGATCACAGCATGTGGTGGTCTGGTCGTGATGGGTAGCACAAGGCAAAGCTCTGTAGATATATTTCCAGAACAAAAACGGATAGAGCCAGCTGCCAGAGAGGGGAACATGCTCCTGCCACCCTGTCGCTTGGCCAGCTGTCTCTCTGTAGTGTGGGTAAGCATCCAGCCTGCCCTTCTCCTTGGGCACACCATGCCTAGGACTTTGCTTTGCCTAGAGAAGAGTGTTAAGAGTTGTTGCTGCCGCAGCAGGTCCCCAGGGAGCTTGCCATAAACCTGCCTGGCAGCCCCTGGTGAGCAACCCCAGGCCAGCTCCTGCAGAGGCTGCTCAGAGCACAAACAAGACGCACTTGACATTAAAGGCTCATGTGTTCACTCTTATGGCATTCGGACAGCTGGGTACCGCTCACAGAACGGAGCCTAATATGGGCCCTGTGCTAATGGGAATCATTAACCAGAGCCCTCAATTTGCTAAGCAATGTATTTACACAGCTGGAGAATGGCCCGAGTCAGACTCACACAGCTGCCACAGGAGAGCACAGAGGCTCAGACATAGACTCTGTCAAACACCCGTGCTCACTTGCACATACTCACCTGCCTCAGGTCCTCCTGAGCACACAGGCGTTTCCCTGGTCACTTGTGCACATCCTCTGTGCACACACAGACCCCTGACTCAGAAATCACAAGGAGGGCCTTTCCACTCATACAAACCTTTCCTGCTTGTAAAGTAATTCAAGCCATGCAGAGCCAGAACTTCACAGCATCCAGGGGATGGTCTAAGGCACCACAGCTCATCACCGGCTTGTACAGCTGCTCAGCACACAAGGTAGTTCCAGCACTTGAAGATACCCACACTGTCCCACTGCACACCTGATTTGGGTTAGATGAGCTCCTAAGGGAGGTAAACTCGTCTTATACATGTTTCAAGCAACTATGCACAAACCACCGTGGTCAAGGATGCCTCTTTACCCACGTACATGAGCTTGCATCTACACTCCTGCCAACATATACTGTTCTCACCCATAACATTATCACCTTTAAATACAGGGGGGGGAAATAAACAACCAGGTCTGAAACATATCTGAAGTGTGTTAACAAAGAAGCACACCTGAATATAGTGCGTGGAGGGAGGTGCCTCAAAGAAGGCCAGTAAGATTAAACATCACAGAAGAAATGCCAATTTCAATCATATTAGCAGCCCTCAGAAACCAAATACAAAACTGCCCCATAAACCCATCTGTAACATAACTGTACATTATGGAAAGAGTATACAGGAAGAAGACAAACATGTAAAACTAAATTTATTAATATGGAGCCATATTCCTTCTAGAAACAGATCCCTTACTTCCATGAAGTCTGGGAAAATATCCCAAATGCAGACAGTAACATGATTTTGGTGTCATGGTTCCATAGAATCACAGTTCTCCTCTCTGGACAAAGCCAAAGTGAGTACAGGTCCAAGTAAGCTTTCAGCTGTGGGAATGATAATCCTCACAGGGAAATGCTCAACACAACATCTTCAAAGTGAGTGGTGTGCTACGGGAGATGGAAAATTAAGAGGACTCTTTGATCCTCTTTCTTAAGGGCTCTAATATCCAGGTAGGATTCAAAACCAGATCATCTTGTGCACTCTGCCAACCCATCCCTACTCAAGGCCAATCCAGCACAGAAGTCCCTTCTTTCCTACCCTTGGGCCCAGGGGTTAGGAAGTGCTGCTGAGCATCCATTTAAAGGATGCTGCCTTCCAGTGGTGGGTGAATGATCCCTTTGCAGTCTGCAGACTCACTTGTTAAAAGTCCTTTGTGATGAAAGGCACCATGTAATTGCAAGTTGTAAAGGTGCATCCGATTTCCACCACCCTGTGTGGAAAGGAATAAATCCCCAGAATAGCTTTGGCAAGGACAGATATTCAGGCAGAGCACAGAAAGAGTAAAAGATGTCAGACTCCACAGAGGAGCATTTACAGGTACACTGATTTAACTCCACTTTGTCCTCTTTCCTCTCACCCCTGCTAAGTGTTAGAAAATAAACTTCACTCTTCAACTTTGGGGTGTGAAGACATGAGCTGTGAGCAAGGGAAGGGGACCCACATGCCTGCTCCTAGTTACACCACTAATTCCAAATATGGTTCTGCCCAGGCCACCTTCCCAACATCTCTGACTGAGTTTCTTCAATGCTTAATACATACATGTCCTGGTTTCTGCTGGGATAACATTAATTTTTCTGCCTAGTAGCTGGTGTATCCTGTGGCTTAGATTTAGGATGAGAATAATGGTGACAGCAGTAACTAAAAATATCAGACTGTTAAGCAGTGTTTATACTAACTTAAGGACTTCTCAGCTTCTCATGCCCTGACAGTGAGAAGGTTTGGAAAGGCATGAGAAGCTGGGAAGGAAACAGGCAGGCAGTGACCCCAACAAAGGACTTTTCCATACCATATGATGGCATAAGCTGGTGGTTTGCCTTCCCAAGTAACCATGATGCAGTCCTGCTTTCCTGGAGATGGCTGAACACCTGCCTGCCCATGGGAAGCAGTGAATGAATTCCTTGTTTTGCTTTGCTTTGCTTGCATGCACAATTTTTACTTTCTCTATTAAATCATCTTTATCTTACCCCACAAGCCATCTCACATTTACCCTCCCAATTCTCTCCCCCAGCCCACAGGGGATGCAAGTTAGCAACTTCATCATGGGGTTAAGCCACAACAGTACACTTCAGCCAGGATGAATTAATTAACTTCTAGGTGTTTCAACCTTCTGATGAGAGGCGATTTCTTTTCAATTACAGTCTTGCTTCAGGCAGTTTTCAAGAAATAGTCGCTGGCAAGCAGGACCAGCTCCTCCAGTGGAACAACAATTCACATTTAACTGCTTATTCATTAACTCCGATAGGGCCTCTAACAATTTATTCCAGTCACAGACCTGGAGCAGCTCAAGGAGGAAACTTTCACAAGCAAACTCCTTTCCTCCTGGAAGTTTGCCCTCCACTCCCAGGTTCATACAGAATTTTATTTCAAGGACTAGTTAAAAAATAGACCATGCCAGAGCTTCCTTTTATGACTACTCTTTTTCTTTCTCTTCCAAGAAAAAAAAATAGTCATCTCCAAATGTTTTTCTGACAAGGAACCCAAAACTTTTCAGTGGGCAGTTTTCTTATGATTTTCATCACCCTCCCTTAAAAGACTGAAAGACCTATCTGCCATCACCAACATAAGGCTGCCTAACATCTATTTCTTTCCATACCACCACATTGCAAAGAGCAGTTCAACAGTTTACAAACACATCACTGTTCCTCTTAGAAAAGTTTAAAAAAAAATTTAAAAAATCAAACATTTGAAAATGTGTGTGCAGAGTTGTCAGGTGGCAACTACCAGACTTACAGAGGTGCCACCAGACAGACAACACTGAACCTTTTTGGAAGGTACTTCAAAGGGCCTAGCAGATGCTTGTTGGTCACCTGCCCAGGAGCAGAAATAACCAGTTTCAGCTCTGGGTCCTTGCTGGCACCAGCATGATAAGCCTTTCTTCTCCTTTCTCACACATCTTTAGATATGTCTTTGACAAAGCTGACTGCAAGCTTTGATTTTGCCTGCCTGACAACCTGAAGGAAAGAGGCTGTGCAAATAAAAGGGACAGATGGGTCATTCAGAGGGGCAGTCTGTCACTGCTCCCTGCCAAGCTGGGGAACCCACCACTCCAGGGTCCCAGTAAAGATCATGCTCTGAAGGCAAAAAAAATCTCTTAGGAACAAGTCAATGAGCCCATATTTCCCTACCAGAAAGCCATGTCTTGCACCCACTTTTTTTCCTTCTGCTAAGAAGTTGCCTGTGCTTCCTGCATACCTGCAGCAACTTCTGCAAATACTACAGGGTCTGCATGTGCCTGAGCAGGAGAAGAGGCAATCACAAGAGTATCTCCAAAAGAACATAGACACAGGCAAGGCACAATCTGGCCCTAAGTCTCCAAGTGCATCTGAGTAGAGTCCTTAGTTTTGGTTTGCACACAAGTGACACTACCTCACCTTCTCCTTCCTCTCCACCCTCCCATTCCAGCCCTTGCTGTGTAGCAGAACACCCTCCTGTCAGAGAGATCACCCCAGCTGCCTCTCAGCCCTCCTCCCTCGGGGCCAGGATCCCCAGGTACCATGCTTCCACTGAGCCGGCACGTGGTGCCTCCTTGGGCGTGTGCAGCTTCCAGTTTGCATGAGCCCAGGGCAAGCAGATTCCCTCTGGGCAGGCAGATTCCCTCTGGCCAGGCAGGCTGGCACAGAGCAGCACGCTGCTTTCAACTTAAAGGGTACACAAATTAAACCTGCAAAGTGAGGATTAATTAGCCTGGCATGAGCAGGCTGCAAACACATGCTGACATAGTGCACTTGCCTCTGGATAAACCACCCCAGCTGTGGAAGCCAAGCAGAGGAAGTGGGTGTATTATGGGAGAGGTGTGTGGGAAAAGAGGATCACAGCTCTAGGGACTGGGAGAGGCAAGGGGTGCCAGGTTCCCACAGCCTGTGGAAACAGTGGACCTGGATACAGTGAGCAGATGTGCCTAACCAGCCATCTTGGACTTGACAGGAAACAGTGACTATCCTAACCCTGTGCCATCCCCTACATCTCTACCTCTCTGTTCCATCACCCAGGTATGACCCAGAAGTCATTAAATCTGACCCTCTGTCTGTGAAACATGCCTTGCCACTCTCCATTCCCTTGAACCACAGTGCCACTAGCCACAGCCACCATTGACACACAAGGCTCTCCCAGAAGCAATTGGGCTGCACCTTGTTTCTACCACTCCCCACCTCCCCATATTCTTAAACCAGACCCACAACCCACATCAGACCACAAAGCAGGAACAGTGCTGAAAATAGGAAGTCAGCCTCCTCACTCACCAGCCACTTGCTACTTTCATGGTGCTGTGTGGAATACAGAGCTCTTGGTTATTCCACTGAGTCTATTCTGTGGGCACTTAGATGATTCAACAGGTATGAGGGCATACACAGCAGGAATTTATGAAAAGCAAGAAGCAATATAATTTATTATCCTTACAGAAACAGAAGAAAGACATGACAGCCTCACTTCTACCTGCTATGGGCAGGCTAAAGGCTGGTTAGCCTTTGCCATGAAATCCAGTAAAAGCCAAGGCAGATATTTGGAGTAGTTTTTAACAGACAGAGGCATTCCCCCCTTGGTTACACAGGACCTTTCCCCACACTGAGGAAACTCTGGACAAAGTCTTTTGTCAGGAATTACTCAGGACAAGGGCTGGTGTTCTCCAGGACCAATTATCATCTTCAGCAGGCAGTTCAATGGCTGGGTTGGAAGAAGTGTAGGATGCCCAAAGGGATATTTATGCTCCCACTTAGCAGAGGGCCTTCTCCATTTTGCTCAGCAGAGGCATGCCCACCAACTGGAGCCAAGACACCACAGGGGAAACTGGAACACCAAAATCTCCATGAGAGGCTCCTGACCCTAAAGTAATCCAAGGCTGTGACTGGCCAGGGAGGCAAGGCTCTCTTGTTGATTCTAAAATCAGGGTCAGGTTTAGACACTCAGTCACATACTATAAACAACCAGGAAGGTTTGACAAACTATTAGGAAGCTGCAGTTTGGGATTTATGCTGCCTGACATGCCCTAGGTGTTTATACTTGTGATATGGTATGAATAAGGACACAGCTCTAGGAACACGGCCTAAAGTTCTCCTCACCCTATCTCTCTTCAGGTGAGTTACACTTTCTGCTGGTTTCTCAGTGTAACTCACTCTGAAGCTGCAATCATGGTATTTATCTGCATATTTATATGCATCCAATGCTAAATGCTTGCTCAGCTCCTTGGGAGCCTGTGATGGAAGGAGGCACATTTGTGTTTATATATATATATATATATATATATGTATGCACATACACAGAACCTTCTGATTTTTTTAGAAATCTTTACTTTGTGCTGCACAACCAGAACCAGAGGTTTGCACCAACTCTGTCACCTGGTATGCCTTGCACTTGTGAATAGCTCAGGCATCTGCCCAGAAGGCTCTGGCCAGTATATCTCCTGCTCAGCTCCAAGCTGAAAAGGTCCCTTGTTTTAGAAGAAAAGCCAGCATGTTTCTGCAGTGGCTTTTTAGGATGCAGAGTAAGAGATAAGACACAGGGAAAGTCATTTGAGGGATCTGGCCCCTGTCCAAGCAGAGGGCGTTCTCAACATTGATAAGATCAATGCAAGAGCACAAGAGGTTTATGTTCCGATTTAAAATTCTTATTTTTACATAGCAGAAAACATCTCTCTGATCAGCCAGGTTATCAGATTGGCCTTGAAATCCTTCCTTCCTTTCTGCCAGTCCCAACAAGATCCTTGAGACACAACTGGTGAGCCCCTGGATATCTTCTACCCACCTACTGCTAAGACAAGCTCAGCTTCACTAATCCCATACAGAGACTGCATGTAGAAGTCTGTCAAGGAAGAACAAAACCAGGAATAAATGACAGACTTTTAACCCTCATGCCAAGATGGGCTAGAAAATTGAAGACTGGTGATACAGATACACTTGAAGACAGGTCTCTGCATTCAGAGCTGACCAAGCCTGGTCTAGGGCAGAGTTACACCCCACGAGCACAGGGTCACACAATCATCCTCCTTCCAGTGCTGAGCAAGTGTCTCCATTGCAAAACACCTCACCATGCAAAGGCACTCTGGATGCTAAAATACCCCACAACGTGTGTGCCCCTCTCCCCCTTCCAGTGCCTTGCTTCCAGTTACAGACATGACACTGGCTGACACTTTGGGGCACCAGAGACCAGGTCTGTACACTCACACTGCCCAGCTCATGTGCCACACACACAGGCCAACACCTGCCCTGACCTTGGTGGCCCATGTGCTTTGCTATATTTACCTATTATGTACAAATCCATAGTTCAAGTACATGCTGTCACCTCTAATTTATCTATGCTCTCTTGCCCACAGGGGATGATTCTGTTGTTCCATTATCCTTTACTGGCTGGGAACAGAAGGAAGATTTTTTTTTTTTCTTTTAAATATTATTTACTCTTCACTGTAGGCTGCCACCTCTCACAGCTGCTATTCCCGAAAACATTTCAAACTGAGCTGCTGCACATTAGAAAAGGTTATCAATCTCTCTTCAATAATCTGTTAGGTTCTTACAGTAGTCACATCACTACCCCATTGTCCCACTTAAGAACCACGGAGTGAGTGGAAAGGCTGTAGCTGATCACCACCTGAGCTGGCCCTTGGGAAACTTAAGTACAGGAAACAACAGTAAGGTGACACCTTAGTGTTAAAACAGCAGCAAAACCTGCTTAACAGCAGCAGGTCACCTCCTTAAGAAAGACTACCAAGGACCACAAATATTTCCAAAGGCTGTAGCTGTGTTTCCATGCCAGAGGGTAAAGACACTGCCCCCTCCATCTCACCTTCCCATGGAAGACTCTTCCAGCAGAAGACAGAGGAAGGAATAGCTGTAATGATGCATGAGAAAAAAACATCTTGCACCCTGACATACCAGCAAAGCCCCAAGATGTCAAGGCAACCGAAGTATCAGCCAGGAGGATGGCTTTTTTAAAAGCAAGCATCATCTCACAACCACATAAGACACTGATCTCAGCAAGAACAGGATGAAAATGCTTCACTGATGATATTAGAAAGTCACTGTCATCATTGTCCTCACACAGAATGGAATAAGCACAATCCTTTCTCCTACAAGTTATTCAGCAGCAGGAAAACTAAAGGGAGAAAGCAAGGATCCTTGCTTCAAATCCCTGGCATAAACCATTAGATTCTGCCTGCTCCTCAGATCAGTTCACTCACTGCCTGTTCATCCAGCTGTACACTGTCTGATATCTGTGACCATCTCAGTTCAGAAAGAGACTCCACCTGAGCTGAAAAAGGAACATTTGTGCATCAGTGCCACAGTGACACAAGCAAAGTGGTTCACATGGTGATGTTTCCTGTTCAGACACACAGACAGCTGCCTGGTTCCTCCTGTAACAACTCCTCAGTTCATCACTGAGATTTGTCTTCATTTCTTCTACCCTCACCACCATGGACAGGTTCCAACATGAGTCTGTGCCACCAGACCCTCAGCAACAGAGAGCCAAGCTTCTCACCTTGCCTCCTGCTATCACTCTTTGTAAAATGCCACATTCAGTAGGGGCTTCCAATAGAACTCAGGTCCCTTGTGTGCTCTGACCCCATTACTGAATGCTGGACAAGACTCAGAAATCACTGAGGGGTTGAGGCTGGCATGCAGCTCTAGAGATGGCTGAGTTCAAACGCCCTCCTCTGAGCAGGGTCAGCAGGAGCCTGTTGCCCAGGACTGCATCCTGGCACACCATGGCTCTTTCAATGGACAGAGATTCCATGATTTCTCTGGGCAACCTGAATATCTTACATATCGACTTGTGCCCATTACCTCTTGTTCTGCTGCTGGGCAACACTGAGAAGGAATACCATGCCAAGCATGTCCTGCTGGCTGGATTGAGGTTTTCCTTTATATGATGAGAGCATGGCACTGTCTTTCAGAAGTATTGACCTCTCTCAGCTGTTTCCAGAGCTGAGGCACTTCAGCAAAGAGTTCTGCCAGGGACCTGCTGCTTCCTTTCTCAGCTGAGTACACAAAAGTGGGCATTCACAATCACTTGAAAAATGGAGGCAAAAATGCACCTTTACTTAACAGCTCTGCCACCACAGCAAGAGGCTGTGAAGTATCACATGCTATTATCATAGAAGCCACAAGTGCCTCAGGTGGACAGCCACTGTCCCAGCTTGGCAAGGCTGGCCAGAGAACAGTGAATTTTGTGCCATCTGTTAGAAAAGCGTGCTCTCAGTTTCTGCTGTTTATTTTACTGCAAGCTGACATGGGCTCAAGGAGCAAAGGGATAATTCTCCTTTCAGATTCTCCAGGGGCACAATAGGAAGCCACAATAATGAGCTTAAGGTGTCAGAAAGCCACCTCACCGAGGCATCACTGAAACCAAATGGACAGAGAACTACCACCAAACACCACTGGAAATAGCTGGGACAAACACCCAGCAAAAACCCAGTGAAAGAGCATGAGGCAGGCATAAAGGAAGGTGATAAACAAGATGAGCTAAAACATTGCAGCAGGATTAGACAGCTGGCAGGTCTGAAGGACAGGCACAGCCTGGGGAGAGCTCATGGGGCACAGAAGGACACAACTATATTGAAAACAATTCAGGCAGAAGCACGTGAGAGGACCTAAAAAATCAAGAATATTTGTGCAATCAGAAGTACCAGTTCTCTGTGGGGGTGCTGGAAGACAGGACTGAAGAGCCCTGACAGAATGTGTTTGAGAAGTCAGAAAAATACCACCCCCAGCTCTGCACAAGGTTCTAGCCAGTTCTACCTGCTCCTCCTCCTCTCAGGTAACAAATTCATTTCCAGAGCAGTGATGGGCAAGGACATCCAACAGCATGCTTATCAACTGCAGCACTTCTGGGTACACAAATTCCTATTGCCTGCTGGGCAAGGTAAAAACCTTGAAAGGATCCTGGTCTGTCATTCATCCCTCTTGCAAGGCTATAAAAAACACTGCAGTGAAAATAGCAGCTTCATCATGAAGGATATTTGTTTTTTTCCCCCTAATCTGTTTCTGCCTGTGTATCACAAACATGGAAGATCATGTGGACTGAGGTACACCTGCTTTGGTGACAACATGCAAGGTCACAAACAATCTTTGAATGTTTTGGATTGGAAGGGATCTTCAAGATCATCTAGTTCCAACACCCCTGCCACGACAAGGACACCTTCTGCTAGACCAAGTTGCTCAGAACCCCATCCAACTTGGCCACAATTCTTCTTCCAGGGATGGGGCAGACACAACTTCTCTGTGCAATCTGTTCCAGTGCATCCATCACCCTTACTGTGAAGAATTTCTTCACAAAATCTAATGTAAATCTACTGTCCTTCAGCTTAAAGCCATTCTTCCTTGTTCTATCACTACACACCCCTGTGAAAAGTCCCTCTCCAGCTCCCTCAAAGCCCCCTTTAGGTATTGGAAAGTGACACAAGGTCTCCTAGGAGCCTTATCTTCTCCAGGCAGAGCAGCCCCTGCTTTCTCAGGCTGTCTTCATGGGGAAGGTGCTGCAGTCCTCTTAACAACTTCACAGCCCTCCTCTGGACTTGCTCCAACAGTTACATGTCTTTCTTGAGTCAGGGTGTCCAGAGCTGGATGCAGCAGACAGAGAGATGAACCAGAGCAGAGCAGAGAATCACCTCCCTCAAACTACTTGCCACTTTTCTCTTTGATTCAGCCCGGGATACATCTCCTACATGACCATACAGCAGTGACCAAAAGAAAGACAAGGTACCCACAAAGGAAGCAGGGGCTGGCTGATGAGTCTGGGAATGTGCTGCTAAAGACAAAACTCTCAGAGGTGTAGGTAACAAAATCTACAAGGACGAGACTTAAGCATATCTGATAGGGATGCAGGCTGTCAAGAATGGAGAAGCTTGAGACACTGCAGCTTCATCCCAGCTAAAGAGTCATCCAAGCAATGTAGTTTTTATCTGTCATCACCCAGCCCCATATCCCATCTGGTTCTGCAAACATCAGCACATCATGCAGGTGCAGTCCCTTTTCCCCAGCTATCTACCACACCTCTGACCCCCACCAAACACCACCTGGTCAAGAAGGATCCAAATGACACTCTACTAGACTGCTATGCTGTATGAGCTCATAGCATGGATGTAGACTTTGACACCAAGGAAGCTTTGAAATCACGGTCTCCAAAATGGAAAAGATAATGTATTATTAGCCTTGTCAGCACCTAACTTAAATTGCAACTACATTCTACACTCCACACTAGCAACTTTTGTTATGAAGCTGATCAAGGCACAAGAAATCTCCAGAAATCATCTTCTGGACACAGATGTTTACCGAGAATTACCACATTAGGTATATGTGGAAAGATTTTCTGCACCAGTAAAGAGCAACTTACACGAATTTTAATTACTCTAGTCTTCGCTCCACAATTCTTCTTGAGCAGCATCTTCTGAAAGAAAAGTACAATCCAGGGATTAGTAGAAATAGCATGAATGAACAGAAATAGGGATAGTTTAAGGAGTCCCTTTTAATCAACATTTCATTAAAACAAGATGGATGGATGGTTAAGTGGCATATGAAATATTAAGAATTACCAAAGGTGGCCAGCAAGTAAATCAACCTAATCTGTGACTGTCTTACACAGCCTGCACAGAGGCCTCTGGCCTAGGTTTTGAAAGAACATGCAAGAAATTTCACAGGGAAAAAGACAAAACAACTGCCTGAAAGGAAATTTCTTCTTAATTTCCATCAATTAGTGGTTAAACTTTGCCCTGAAGCAGGTGAATTTATCTCCCTTTACAAAGGAAAAAAATGGTCTATTTCATGTAAATGTGGATGTTCCCATTATTAAACAGATATTTTTATTATGCATATTTATTTAGAATGAAAAAAGGCAAAAAAAAAGCATCTGCCTCCACTTCTAAATCTCTTTACCATATATTGCAAGAGTCATTAAAGTTGTCATAACTTGAACCACACAACTTAGCAAACAGGATATACTTGAAACAGCAATTATTCAGGGAAATTACAGAAATAAACCGGTGAGTTGAAGTTCTATCCCAGTTTTAAGGCACTGTTTCGAAAGCTGGCAAGTGAATAAAACCATTCTTTCTCCTCAAAAATTGTCACAAAAAAAAAAAACCTCCCAAGTGGAAAAACAAGGCTTCAAGAGAACACTTCTGTCATTTAAAAAAATACTTTAACTACATTTTTCATACTGGAAAAACTGGTGAGGGAGGCATGTCAGGAAGAATCTTCTCCATCAGCTTTTAAAAGAAATAAAGATTTTCCTTGCTTCTGTTTTTAACACTTCTCCAGTAGGAAAGCTGTGTGAAGTATGGAAAACACTCCCCACAATCACACACTTTTACAAAGCAACTGAAGTGTTTTTCAGATGAAGCTCTTAAGGCTGTAGAAAGACATCCCACCATTTTACCAATATGAGTGGTAAATAGTGAGACCTTTCTATTTTCTCTCTTTTTGTTTGTTTATGATCCTTCTGCTTTCTCTAGCACAAAGCAGGATAAAAAGCAACACAGTACGGGGAAGCTTGGAAACTCAAAAAGTTTAAAAAATCCAAAACATACAAACAACCTCCAAAAAAATTCAGAAGAAAAAGCACCACCCCAAAATTGAAGTCAGTGCTTAGGTGAAAGTATTTATTATTTTTCCAGTAGAAAGTACTGCTGGGAGGTGGGAAGTAGTCCCATTCCTCCACTGCCCTCTGTCATTCTACATCCCATAAGCACGTATTTGCAGTCCCAATCCACATTACTGCCCAAAACTTGGAGAGGGAGAGATCCACCCAGCATTTCTAAGCACATCAGCCTCTTTGATCTAAAATCCAGAACTTGGCATAATCACGTCCCACTTTGAAACTTTCACATGAATAGTTTGGGGCTCAAGGACAGTGTATTTTACTCTCCAAGCATACATGGGGGAAGAAGGGAGGTACTGCAAGGATTTTGAGCTTTTCCTGTTAATCCTTTAGCAGGTGAATCCTTCTGCTGTCTCTGTTATTGAAAGGACTCAACAGTAGCCATGCCTGACTGCTCTGGTCCCAGGTCTGACCTGGCAGCACAGCTCCAAGATTTCTAACCCAAAAGGACTCAACAGTTCTTTGCACAAACCAGGCAAGAGACAAAGGGAACTGCTGAACTGAAATAGCCCAGCCCACAGCTGTCCCACTAAACAAGTAATCCTGGGAATTCTATAAAATATCACAGGACTCAGCTCCCAGCCAGGCTGCAAGGCACTACAGTAAGACTGATATTTACTGGGAGGTCACTGCCTTTCTCAAGGCCCCCATAACCACACAGTGAAAAAGAGAAGGAAGGAGACCTTGGTAGGGCTGACAAAACCCAGGGTGCAAGGAAGGGCAAAGCGAGGACCTGTAAGGTCTTGCAAAGTTTTGGTCTCTCCTTAAGTTTTTCTTGCAGCTGTTGTAAAATGTTTGCTGGTGGGATGAGGAAGGGTAGGCTAGATAGCTCAAGCCACAAGCCCAACAAGCCCACTGGTGGGATAAAATGTGCAAGACAAAGTCGGGTTGAGCAATGAAAGTTAGGATCAGGAATCGTGATTTTGAGTCCCCTCCTTTAGGGGAAGAATGCTGTTAGAGCAGAATGTACCCTGCTGTGTCCCATATGACTACAAGCTTTTTGTCTTTGGGCAAGACCCTCAACTTCCCCAGGCTAGTGTAAAGCTGAGCTTTATAGTGGTACTTGGCTGAACCCCCAGGATGAAGTGAAGCTGTGACATAAAATTCTACATTGCCTCAGTAGCACCATTGAATCCTCAGCCAAAAGGGGGAAAAACAGCTCTGCTGGCCAAGGAGCAAGTAAAACACCTTCCAGTACAGTCCAGTGGGATGAAATGCCAAGCCTGGCCACACCCACAGGTCCCCCAATGACTTCATTGGGGTGCAACACAAGATATTATTTCCCAAATAAATCAGCAGAGGCAGCAAGATATTTACTCATCCTGGCCTTATATTAAAACATACAGGGAGGACAAACAGAAACAGAAATTACAAGATGACACCAAAGAGTGATGGTAGGTGGGACAACCAGCCAGACTCTTACAAGAGAAATTCAAGTGCTCAACTGTATCCCAAGTCCTATTCTTCTGGTAGAGAACAGAAGTGTTCTTTTAGTGATGCTGTTGTGATAAGCTTTAATTATATGAGAATCTTACCACTAGTTACGCTCCTGCTACGGTTTGCAAAGGTTTCACTGTGCAGCAAGAGCAAGATACCCTATATAATTATGTTCCTCTTGTATCTCCTTTTTGTTCCTGGCATTCCTCTCGATGGACTAAGTAGAAAAATAAAAACATGACAACCTCTCACACACAGGCTGTTAAACTGGAGCATAAACCTCAGCATACGAAGCTGCCTGGAACTCTCTTATTTTCACTTAGACTGAAACCAGAGCAAGTCCACTTCTGCTGCACTCTTACAACTTCCAGATCCCACCCACATCATAGTAAAATCCAAAACAGAGAGCTGGAGAGAGAGAGAAACCCAGCCACACGATCCCCTGCAGCTGAGAATGAATACAGGGAAGGCAAGTAATCAAATGTTATTCTATTTAATCAAATTGCTTCCACCTCACTTGCAGCCACACACTTTCTGCACCCAGCACAGTAGAGCCATGCTTTAGAAAAAGTAAGGCAAGCCATATTTGAATGGTTTTCCATCCCTCAGTCTTCCCTTTTCTTGCCAAACCTGAGCACAGGCTTTCGGACAAGGAAGCTAAAATGCAGTGCTGCCTAGCAACAGCAAGGGACTTTCCACAGCAGCCTCTCCTCATCCTCCCTCTGGAGACCTCCACGTCACAAGCCAACCACGAGATGCAGCAACTCGTTAACTCCTATTTACACAGATACAAGGCAGAGCTGAAATAACATTTATTTGGCTACATGACTTGCAGTAGCCTAAAGGAGGGGAAACAGCCTACAAGAAAGGTGACATATTCAATTTAGTAACCCTGGGATCATTCCTAACTACTACACCAATGTGAAAGTGCAGTTTTATTTCCTCAAGCTATTTTCTGGGAGTTATGACAATGAGCAGAGCAGAGATTTGTCAAAGGTCACAGAGGATATTAGTAGCAGAGCTGAGAATAAAAGCATAGGGTATGGTTTCCAAAACTTTCTTCCACCTGCAGAAAATGAAATGGAAGAAAAAGAGGCAGTGTCCCTATTTCAATTAAAAAGTCTTTCCTGCTGGTCTCTGACAGAACTGCTAGCATCAGAGCTGAAAAATACAGCTTGGGAGCACTATTATTTGCATGAAGGGAAGTTTATTTTGCTGTCTACTGTGACTTCTACTAAGAGGAGGAAATGACATGACTAAGGAAATGGTAAAGCCTTTTTGAGGATACAAGTTATGCCTTGCTCTAAAAGCAAAGCTAAACTGGAACACTTCAGGGTTAACCCTCCAGAAAGCAGCAAAATCAGTTCAACCCAGGAACCCACCCAATCTCACCACCTGCTCCCAGAGACTCACTCAGTCCTGAGCCTGGATTCAGAAGGAAATTGCAGGGACTGGAAATAACAGAAGCACACTTTCACCAAATGAAAAGTAATGAAGCCCTGATCTGCCACACATCACTGCCACATCAAAATATCCCCATTAGAGCAGAGATGAGCCACCAGCCCTGCTTCTCTTGGAGCACAGCTCTCCAGTCCAGCCTAGCTTCAGGAAATATCTCCAACTGCTTGAGCAGCAGTGCTCCAAGTCCTCCAACACTGACTTGAGCAGTTCTGAACTAACCCAGAAGGAAATGGTGAATGTCTGCATTTGCTTATGCACGAAAGCTACCAGAGAACTATTCTATACAAATTGCACCACCCAGATGACGGTAATATATATTAACAATCAAAATACAGGCATTCTTAATGCAAGATCACTCTAGGATTGCTGATATCCCCAAGATGAATGAATTTATGTCACAATGCTGCAACAGTTCAAAACTAGGTATTTAAAACTCTGTCAATGCACAGTTTAAAGACAGGCATCACAACTTAATTTTCAAATGTTTAAGAGTTTCAACAAACTCTTAAACCAGCATACAGTGCTAAATATTTTACATTGATAGATATTAATAAACACTTTCATCTTACATCAACTTATTACATACACATTTCTGGTTTTAAAATAGTTTCATTTTCACTACCTCCACAAGACAGAATAACTCTTTTGTCCACTAGTGTTGCAGGGGCAGGGGGGGTTTAATTGCTATTATTTATTTATTTTTATTATCTGATTATCGTTTTAAACGTAGCGGCCTGTCCAGAGTTGGATGCAGTTTAACTACTATTGGTTTTCTCCGACTAGTTTAGCCTATTTCTAGCAAAAGAGCACAGGAACTCTCAGTTTCTCAAAAAAACTCATAATTTAATGACACATTTCATCAAATGTTACATAGAGATATACAGATATAATCAGCTTGTTACAATTTAAGAATGTTGCAGAGATTTTCACTTGCTTAATGAAAGAGATTTCAAAGTTTAAAAAAAAAATTCATTAAGTGTGCTTTAATTTGACACAAAGATCAGACTTCCAAAGAACATCAAGCAGGCCAGAAGTCTGCCTTTCTTTAGTTTTGCTAATGACCCTTCACAGGACAAGTGCACTTTAAAGGTATGGACATTTCTGTTTCTTGTTGAAATCTTAAGGCTCTTGACAGGATACAAAGTTTAAGCAGTCCAAATTTTCAGAAAAAGCCTCCTCAGCTCCATAACCCATTTTACTTCTATGCTGTTAATCCTACTAGCCAGCTTCCCAGCTGTCCAGAGTCCTCCAGGAACAAGAAGGCAGACCAAGCTTGAATGTCTAGCACAGAAACAGAGAAACAGAACGATGATTTTGCTTGCTTTGTTTGTTTTGTTCAGACAAAAAAAAAAAAAAAAAAAAGAACTGAAAGAAGAAACAGTACAGTGTGAGGAGAAATTGCATTCTAAGTCACAGCAGAGAGCTGATGAAAAGGGAAAAACCATGCCCAGTGATGCAATGTGCACAGAGAAAATTGCCTCACAGCAAGGCAGGGAGGCAGCTCCATGGCCCATTAAGCAGAGGACTGAAGGGGCCTCAACAAGAAAATCTTGGGACAGCGAGGTGAAGTGGATGCTGCTGCAGAGGCAATGTGAGCTCCAGCCCGACACCAATGCCATTACACCCAGGGAGCCAGCCAGGGAAGCACAGCCCTGTGGCCCTCCTCTCCTGGGAAGGCTTTTCAGAGCCAAGAGGCTGCCCCATGTCCTTTCCCAGCCGCCCTGAGAGGCAGGTTTGGGCCAGCAGGAACAGCCTTCCCCTGCAGCCAGCTGCTGCCGCAAGCCTGTCCTCCATCCCAGCCCTGCAGAGGGTTAAGGCAGGGCAGGGTGCAGCTGCAGCACAGTGGGCAGATGAGGTCAGGGTGCTGCACAAAGTGGCCATTGTGCAGCACCCTGGGGCTGCAGGCTGCTGCCTGACCGGCTCCCACCTCCGTCCCAGCGCGTGGCTCCGGGACAGGGCCGGGAGGCCTCAGCTGCTGCCCAGCGGAGCAAACCAGCGGCAGCCTCGCTGCTGATGAACCAGAGCAGTCCAGCAAGGCCCCTTCTAGAGCACAGGCTGAATTAAAGGAGGGGGATCAGTGCTTACACAGGCCAGATGTGAAAGCCCAGCACAGCCCCAGTTCAGTAGCGAGGATGAAGCTTTCAGTGTTTTCCCAACACAACAGCTCGGTGCACCTTCAGGCTTAAACACTACAGCCCCTCTGCTTTAGAGAGATCCTCCACCCAAGAGAGCAGTGCTTCATGTCCATGAGGGAGCAGGGCCATGGCTCCTGTCCTTTCGCCACAACAGTGATGAGTCTTCTACAAGGAGCAAAGCCAGGTCTGCTGTCCCAATGAGTTTAGGAGAAAAACAGGCAAAAAAAAAAAAAAAACCAAAATAAACATAAAGCTATTTTGTAGGTTGATTTTGGACTGGCCTTTTTAATTCCTTGGCACTGAGAAATGTTGCTAGGACATGGGCATCATCTCTTAGCCCTGCAGTACAAAAACTGTACAGAAAAAACAGTAAGTCACAGGCTCCTCCTTACTGCTTTTAAGCTGAAGCAACTCCAGCTGACACAACCCCCACCCAGGCTCAGGCAGGCTCCCAGGCACATATGACTTAAACTAGCAGACAAACCAAGGGGCCAAGCTTTCCTAGCAGGCACCTGAGGGTAACTCTACATTTGCATCACCAGGGATGCCCTGTGCAGGCCATCACCTGCTGTCTTGGCCCAGGGGTGCAAAGCCACTGTATCCAGTGCATCCACCTACCAGACACAGACACAAGCTCCCTGCCCAGCCCCTGAAGCAGCACAGCAACAGAAAGGCTAGAGTTCAGCTACAGCTTTAAATTACAATTATCATTAGTCACAGTCTTCAGACTTCCCCATCAGAAGTTAAACAGTCTACAGCATTTTAAAATACAGGCCAACTCAAATTGTTTGGCCAACAGTCCCCTCCAACAAAAACAAACCCCTACATCCAAACACTAAGCTTTGGTGGTAGTACAGAACATCCTGAAAAGCCTCTTAACTCTTTTGAAAGCCATTTCTAGTTAATATTCAGGTGAATTTGGTGAATTCATGGTTTTTTTGCCACATTTATCCTCAGTCCATCTGAAGCTCCTTCAAAACATCAACACACTTGGTCTCTTAAAGAACTTCCATCGCCACCAAGATGGGAGTCCCAGTTATCCAGGCAGCACCTCTGCCAGCAAGGGTCAAAAATCCACAGCCTTCATATAGTGCAAACACTGACAACTTAGTGTATCTGGACAAAGCAGCAGAGGAAATGCTGATTATTAAGAGATCACTGAGAACAAATTCAAATTAAAAAAAAAAAAAAAAAGCCAGGCAAGGCCTTACAAAAAAAGATGTATTGCAAGGACTTGCACTCAGCAAACAGTGGACCTTGAAAACCAAAACAAAATAATTCCTGTGGTCACCAATATCCTTTCCAACATGGTTATCATTAATCACCTCATTTTGTGCACTGCTGGGAAGGGCTCAGCTATCACTGCTGAAGAGAAATGGGTGAGAGCCTACAAGAAATAAAAAATGGCAGAACAGCGAGTCAGTCTCACCAGTAACTGCTCTCTAAATAAGCACAGCCAGTTGCACTGCAGTCCAGAAAAGCAATGTGCAAGTGATCACTGCAGAGTGGCACCAGGCTCCTGGGCCTGGTCAATACCTACAGAAGAGAGTGAGCTGAAGTCTGGCCAGCAAGGTCTGCCACCTGGAAGAACTGCTGAATTCCCACTATTCCCAAGGCTCAGAGAATAGATTAAATTATTCAAATTACAGGCTGCTTTTTGAAGTTTTCCCTGCATATCACACTAGAGCCACGGCTAATGTAAACACAGCTACCTAGTCACACAGTTGTGGTCTAAGCAAACAGACTGCCTGTCTGTAGGTGACTCTGGTTTTCTACTGCTCCTCTGTCTCCTTTGTGGCACACAGTTTCCAGATATACTCTGGATCAGTACAGAAGCCCCATCCCTTTAGGAACAGATAAAATGGGCCATATTTTCCCTGGCACTTTTACTACTAGCCCTTTGATTGGAATTTGGGGATGGAGGAAGTGAACACTCTCCATGGAGCATATCTGGCTTAGCAGCCACTTTCCCTGCTGGTCTGGCAGAGTCTTGAGTCTGCTGATCTGCAGGGTACATCAGATGGTTCATCTATTCACTCCATGCCAACCCCAAATCCCTCACTGAGTTTTCTTTGAGGCCTGGAAAAAACCCAAAGCTCCATTTGTGCAGGAAATAGACCTGACCAAAAACTCCAGCACCTGTGGAGTAACAAAAATGTAAAGAAAGGGCAGGATTCATTAATTCCCTATCACTCATCTGCACATGCCAAAGCTACCAAAGTTCAAATGTCAGGCTTGCCCCTCCTGCTCATTAGAGTCTGTGAAAGGAGGAGGGGTGCAAAGGGACTTAGGGGGGTCTAGTTTCACAGCTGGCAGGCTTGGTAGCAGCTCCTGAGAAAAAGCTTACAAAGCTTTTAATTCAGGACAGCCAGCGTGACTGTTTCCTCCCTTCCTTCCTGGCCTTGGCTCCAAAGCTGTCCACAGGGAATGTCCAGTCCAGTCTAACATATCATCTGATGTCTCTATAGTTTATCTCACTTCTAACTGAGGCCTTGGCTCAGACATGACTCCAAAGCCCTCCCTCCCCACAGACTTTTCAGACAAAGCTAAGCAGAAGGCACACTGCCTCCTGCAGCTTTATCCCATTCCCCTCATCACTGCTGCTGCAGCACATGGGAGATGGCAGTGCTAGGGCCTTGAAACAAGCAGCCCTGGACTTTTCCACCCTTTGCTGTTTAAATGCTGTCCCCAAGTGCCCCAAGAAAAGGTTAAGACATCAGCACAAGTCAGGCAATACTCTAAACACAGTTCCCCCTTAAGCAGGGAGATACAGAGAGTTCTGAAATACACTCAGCTGTATACCCTAGGAAAGAAGAAAAAAAACACTAAAATAACTGAAAGGCACCAAGTCCTGTCAGCTGCGACATTACAAGGACATGGAGAGGAAGATAATCCACAGATAGCTGCTCCAAACCCAGGGGACACAGGTATAAAAGTGTGTGCCTTTATGCTATCCTTGGGTAACTGAAAAGACTACAAGACATTCCAAATGCTCTCTGTACATCACAGGACCTCTTGCACACCAGCCACAAAGTGAAGAGCCAAGCATATACAACACCAGATTTCCAGAAGAGACTGCATGCTCACACAGGTTTGCCACATGAAAGAATAGATGTGTGTGTGGATAGCAAAAGGAAAAACTAGGCCAAAACAACTAGCTCAGAATGGTTTCAATTCTAGATTTTTAAGCCAATTTCTTCCTGGTTTTGACAGAACTAGAACATTTTAGATGTTCATATGAAGTATTTATGTTTAAAAGTAAAAATTGTTGGACTTAAATGCTTGTTTCTCAGTCCAAAACCCTGCCCTATTAGCACAAGGAACTTTTCAGGACATATAAAACCCACACAAAATTTACCTAATCCACCACAGAAAATATCCAGTGGAGATCACTGGGTTTTCTCTGAGGAGAACCTGGAATATGTACCTTTTAATGAGATTTATAGCCAGAGGATTTGTCTTAGTGGAGTTTCTCAAAAATAGAGCAACATGAGATATAGTCATTGCACTAAATGAAGAAAGAATTTGTCAGTGGCCTGGATCTTCACAACAGGAACCTCAAAAGGTGGCTCTGAATTGCCTCCCACGCTCTCCAGCTGAGTGCAGAGGACAATACCCTATGGGAACCTTTGTCTTGGGTTCATCTGGTGCTGCTGGGAGCACTCACAAGTGGAACTTTAAGCAGAAAACACAAGGTCACATCTTCAGATGAGAACTTGGATTCATGGACAGCAGGGAAACTTTGAAAAAGCCAAATTCAGACAGACTATATAAACAGCTCTAGAAAGCCAAAATAAGCCTGTCTTACAGAAGCAAACATCCCAAGCCATGTGGCTTGCTCAGGCTCTGAACACAGGGCAACAGAGTTCCTCTTCTTCTCCTAGCAAGACACACACATGTATCATGTCTGCACTGCCCTGCAAAATATTTGAACATATTCTCCTTTCACATGACTGTGCCTGTTTGGGAAATCTCATGTTTGCGTGAGCACATGAAAATAAACAAGTACTACATGAGAAACTGGAGACAAGAAGATGATTAACAAACCTGAGATACCATTTTTGCCTACAAAGAGACATCCATGAAGTGGGAGTAGTACACCACAGAGAGAAATGATGTAAGCCAACTGTTCCCACATTCCCCACCCAATCACCTACTCATCCACCTGCTCCTCTTCCCCACTGAACCTCACTTACACATCAGTGACAAGGGAACATGCTGAAGCAGCTAGGCAGATAACAGGACAAAGGCCTCTGACTCCAGGGAGCTAATCTATTTATGGAGAACATCACTAATGACAGCGCTTGGAGATCCTTCTCCCATGCCCGCATGGAGCAGGGCCTGCCCACACGTGCCTCGCAGCACAACACTGCACAGCACACAGGCTCCTGCTCAGGTGGTGCTTGAGTGTTGAAACTCAGAACTTGACATGGGCTTCAACCTACTACTGTGAAAGGACAACGCCTGTACCCATGTGAACAGCTTGCAAATATTCCAGAGGAGCCAGTGCCTGCCTAGTGCACTGTCCTTCCTCTTAAGTAGACATGAGGTTCCCTTCAGCACTGCCAATCAGCACTTGCAGATTCTGATGATTCTGATAGATTCTGATACCATTTTGCATCCTTTCGTTCACATGGCTTGATATGGTGTAAAGCTGGTACAGGGAACCATCCCCAGTGCAAGGAACAAAACAACCAATTCAAGCAATCAGTGCTTCTCCCTGGACACTCCAATGAGCTGAGTGAGCTTCAGCATCTCTACTTGTCCAGAATACACATTACTTCTGCCAACATTTTGAAACTCCCCAATGTGAGGGCAGTCAGGCACCATTGGAGTTGGAAGCAGATCATTGCCCTTTTAAACAGGTGTTAACAGAGCACAGCAACCCTCAGAGCTCTGCATGAAGTATTTGTTGGAGAACTGCTGCCTTCAAGTATGCCACTGCGTTGTCTGCATCAAGATGCACCTTGCAAGTATTTGGAAATAAACCATCAACTCAACAGCTTGCAAGAACACTGACATGTGTTATACAGAGCCTGTATAACACGTGTCAGTGTTCATAACACATGCATCAGTTTTAATGCACAAATCATGAGTGTTTCCTTCTTTCAGCTCAGGATTTCAGCCCATCTCATGTTTGCAAAACGGCCATGCTCTAGGACCAAGAGGGCTCCTTCACTCACACTGCCAAAAGGCAAAAGTACAGATTAATGCATTAAAAAGAGACCAGAATGTCTCAAGGCCAAGTTCATTAGGATCCTCTGTACAGAGAAAGGCTGGTAACAAAAGCAAAAGTTTATATCCATTTATATGAATAGTGCTGAGGGTGTTTGAATGATTTGGATGCTTGCAAATTAACCAGTGCCTCAGCTCAGTACAGAGTTTTATATAGTGGACTGAGCAACATAGGCAAGTCTTACAGTTGCAGCAGTAGCTTTCTACCTCTAACCCTACCAGCAGCCCCATCATGAGATAGCAATCTGGCTTTTTTTCAACTCTTGTGGTTTTACTCAGAGAGTCCATAGGCTGTTTAGCACAACTGCCCATAGTAAAAGTCTGCAAAATACAAACAGAACAAACCAGCACAGCAAAAATGCCTTTCACACTTCTTGTAGCAGTCAGGCTTGAATAAAACAGTGGTGTACTATGAAAGAAAAGAGACAAGAATGTTAGAATAGTTGTACTGTAAGTCTTTCTGCTTAGAAAATATTTTCCAAGAGCACCAATTTCAGCGCTCATAATTGCACTCATTCTGCTAACAATAATTTGAAACTAATAGGATTGGTTATGTTATTCAGAGGAAAACAAGAAATTATATTAAGTTGAAAATTAGTTAAGAGCTTGACTGGACAGCACACTAAATTCAGTACTACAATGAAAATAAACATACCATGAACTCGCTGTCCTATTTCCACCAGAGCTCTGAACAAAGCACTGCTACTTAAAGACTTGCTTTAAATTATGATCAATATACAGTCTTATCATCCAGTCAGGTACACCATGTTCTTGTGTGAGGTCTGTCTGTCTTTCCAGCACATACAGCAAACAGGAGCAGTAACAAACTTTCTTGAACAAACTCAGGACATTCCTTGACCTATGGTGGTTCTGCCAGCTGCAAACCACATCACCTGAAACATAACAGGGAACAGGTTTACAGAAGTGAGAAAAATCAGACAACTGACTAGCTCTATTTTAAAGATATTTCTACCTATATTAGGAATTACACATACCCACCAGATTTGAAATTTGGAAAATTATTTTTTTAAACTGTAAAAGAAACTGATGTTTCTTTATCACGAAACTGATGTTTCTTCGTCATAATATGCCCATATACCATCACAGCAGAGTCTGTAGGATTTTTTGATAAGCCTCTGGAGTCACAGGCAAGATAGGGAGTTTCTAAAGCCTCCACAGGTAGACAAATTTTTATTTTGTTTATACTGTCAAAAAGAGCATGCTTACAATAAGACTGCAAAGTAAATTGCAAAGCATTTTAGGCTTTTATCCTTTGTACAGCGGATCAACCTGTGTTTTCCATAATCAAACATGTGAAGGTGAAATTATAGCTTGAAAACGTATGCCAGGATTCTAAAGCACAAGCATGTTTCTGAATTAAAAATACAGCCTTCCCTAGTATAGACATGACCACAGACTTCATTTACATTAAGTTCCTAACACTCTAGACAAAGTTCAGTTTTACAAATTCATTCCTATTAAAACTGCTTTGCATAAGCAGTTGAAGTCCAGCAGGAAACCAAAAAGGTTGTTTGTAATGAGGAAAACCAGCAATTTTCATAGGGTCTCTCAAGTGTCTTCATTTGTGTTTTATTTTCAATTTACCTGTGGCCCCCAGGACACCTATGTTTTCGAAATCTTTAATTTAGAAAAAGTGTTGTTACTTTTTTTTTTTTTGTCTTGAAGAGGGAGGGTTTGTCTCTCCCTCATTGGTCATCATTTCTTCAAAACAAATTGCAGCTCAACGAGAAGTGTATCTGGGCTCACAGCTCTGGAAAAGGGCAGGGAGTTTTACAAGGGAATCTGCTCTGATTTAACTCAGTCTCCATCTACATGAGAAGTAGATGCCTCTATTGAGTGCCTCCCCCTGTGAGATGAGCTGTGGAGCAATGCCCAAAACTCCCATTGACACCAACAGGCTGAAAGAAAGCGCGAGCAGGGCCCAGCAGTGCGGTTCTCATGTGAGCCAACAATGGAGAGGTTATTCAGAGCTAAGGCAGAAAATCAGAGCTAAACCCCAGCCCACGCCAAGGACAGCTGTGTTGTTGACAGCCAGGCTGGCTATTCTACTACTCCAAAGCTTGTCTCAAATACAGCATTTCCTAGAGTGTTTACTCTAGTCACAGGCTTGGCCTTAAAAGCTCAGCCAGCTTCTGCCTATTGAGCAGCAGTAAATGGCTGCTGCATTTTCAAGACTCAGATATGCCCCGAGACAAGCTGCTTGTTCTCCGTGTGTGGTGACAAACTGGAGCACAAATGCCTGGCATTAATATTTAATCAGCACCATCACATGACTGCCCTGTTCCTGCTGTTACCACTCATACTACCACCTCCCTCCTTCCGTCTCACTCATGGGCCTTGCCCCATGGGACACTGCTGGGTGCAGAGCACGCCCGTGTCACCTCTCAGACACCAATGCCAAGCCATGCTGGGCAAGGAAGGTGTTCTGGTTCACAGACACTGAGCTAAGCATTGGCAGGGAAAAGCTAAGGAAAACCAAGCTCTTGTTCTCCATTCCTTGCTGCCATCTCTTCTGTATAGTGCTCTGACCAAGTCTATAACCACCTGAATTCTAAACAGCCCTTTTTATCTTGTAGCTGCTGAATTCTAAGGAATTAACACTTAAATGGTGATAAAGTAGGAACAAAGAGAAAAAAAAACCCTAATCTATCTCTACTGCTTATTTCAGTTTCGTAACCTGTTCAACACAGTCAGAAAAGCAAGCAGAAAACTGCCACCACCATCAGATGTCCTCTGGACTATATGAGGAATAACCAGAGTGGTTCTAAATAGCCATTCACCCTCTCCAGTTTCCTCAAGCCACTTCACTGGCCCTCCAAAGAACTAAACTGTAAGGCTGTCTCCTTTTCAGAGGTTGCTACCACAAGCAAAAGGTGCAACTTATTACGCCTGAAGAGAGATGCATTCTCCTGCAGACCAAATACAACTTGGGCAGTGACAGCACATGGTGGAGCTGCCTGCAGACTCCTTCTCTCCCCAGGCAAGGAGGAGATATTTGTATCACAGTGAGCCACATGCTGAGGGAGGAGTGGGCAGGGACAGGTATCTGGCCAACTCAACAGCCACACTGGGACCCAACCCAGGCAGCCCCTTTAGTCCAGACACATCAAGGCTGGGGGAAGTGAGGACAATCCAGCCCTACTGCAGAAGAGGAGAGCAGTGCAGAGAAAGGTCCTGACCTTCACTTCCAAACAGCATCCCAAGCTGGTGTTTTTGAAACATATACACAGGTTGCAGCAAAACTTGTTAATCTATTAGGCTCCTGAGGTTACTTGGGCTGAACTCAGGGACTGGGAAACAACATGCCAACATTCTCCTCCTACACAGTACTGTGTCAAAACAAGAAAGGAAATATCCTGCAGAAAACCTTATTTGAAAAGGACCAGAAGTCAACACGCAAGAGACAGAACAGTGATATGTTGCAGGATGGCCACCCTTGGGGATCCAGTCCAGCACCCATTCTGTGACTACTGCTCACCCCACATCCACTGACATTTTAACCAGTTGTGTTGTTGCTGCAATTAGGAGCTCTCGGTTTTTCTGAGTGATGTTTTCTGTGGCCAGCTGGTAGCACAACATAAAACACAGCTAGCAGATATGGGAGACTGGGCTTTTCCTTTTATTAGTTCAGTAGGAATCATTCTATGTGGTGCTTTGAGAGCAGTGAAAGAGGGTAAAAACCCAACCTTGTCCATTCACATGCAGAGCTTCTGGCAGATGCTTTCAGATGGAAATGCTTTACCTCCTTCCCAATTTGCTCCTCTCAGAGCCTACCTAACCATCAGAATCAGACCAAGAGTTCAAGTCCTACACAGCATCACCAGCATCACTCAGGACTTCTCCCTGAGTCACATGCCAGTGGTGCCCATTTGATCTCCTCTCTTTGGACTGCAGCCAAAGACTCAGCTCTAGTCTAATACCTTCTTACCAGGCTTTAGAGCTTTGAGGAAAAAAAAGAAAGACAGCAGGGTTGGGAAGGTATCCAGCAAGCCTGCCAATCTAATTGACAAGCTCTTGGCTTGAACCTCAGGCTCATAATTTTCTGCCACTGGTGCCAGGTGCTATTATTGTCCCTTTGGGAATCTTAATACAACAAAAATACTCTCTCTCGCTCTGTCACCGCCATTCTTAACCTTCCTATTCCACAGATCTCTGCTGCTTCTTAAACTTCAGCCACATCAAATTTCCTTCCCTCGTCTTCCTTTTGCTCAACCAAGCTCGCTGGTGTTATCCAAATGACCCTGACCAACCTAATCCCTGCTCTATTTCATGAGTCACAGTAGCATCTCAAAGAACCACATTTCAGATGTCTCAGCATATATTCTAGCTACTGGCTCACCCTCCCTTGATAGTCCAGATGGATATATTCACCAGCATGCAAGCTTCCAGGAAAAGGCAGCAAAATCAAACAGCCACATACCCCAGGAAAAAGAGACCGATAACTATTTCCAGACAGCAGATAATTTGTCCATCTCCCTCCTGAACTGTTGTCCCTTTGCACATATTACAAAAACAGAACAAAAATGCACTGAGACAAAACAAGGAAGGAAAACATAAAGGAAGAAGAACAGAAGCATTTGGCTCTAGGAATGGACTACACATTCTGTGCCAGGGCTCACACAGCAGTGGAAGAGGTGCAAAGAGGAGCAGAATGAAAATCTGCTAGCAGCACACCTGAAAGGCGAACACAGTATCAACATATGCCATGGGGCAAGGCAGAACTGGAGTGGACTTGCACTAAAATTAATTCTGTATTTCAACAATGCACAGAGAACACACATCTTCATGGAGAAGCTGTTGATACACAGGCTGCAGAACTTCCAAAGGGCCTTTGCAACCTCAGCCATTCTGTGAGAATACTCTAATCTCTGGTACACTGGTTGATGCAGACAGTTTAGGAATAGGACTAGATTATCCGGCCTGCCTTGCCTTTGGCATTTACAAGCTGGCAGCAAGATGAACCTTACCATCAGTGCAAAGACAACATAGTAAACTTACCTGTCTCTTTCAGGAGGAAATCATTATGCTTTTTAAGAAGCAGCTAGGCCAAATTGTACATGGGTTACTCCTCTCTTACATTCCCATTCATCCAGCTGCAGCTGCACACAGGCACTCCCTAATGTTTTTGCATGAATTAGATAACCATCCAGGGAACACTTAGGAGACACAGAGACAGAGGTATCTGCTGCCTGGCAGAAGCATAATCACCTCCTTGAGGCTAGGTGGAGTTCCTCATGATTTCCCCTGCTATTGAGTCTCTCTCCACCTCCCCCAGACAGCACATTTTTCTCCCCACCACTGTCACACAATCAGTGTCTGATGTCAGCTAACTGGACATCAGCTAGCCAGCACTGAGCCAGTCCTTACAACAGAGATCAAACCACAGGAGAACATCTCCTCAGCTCCTCCAAAGTTGCAAAGAATAAGATACCTGTACCTTGCCCCATCTCCCACTCATATGGTACATGTCTAGAGTCCCTGAGTCTCCCACCCACCATGGAACTACATCCTTGTAGGTGAGCAGACCAGACAATGTCATCGATCACATTCAGCCCCAAATTTCCTCATGCTAGGACTGCCTTGCAGCAGCCACACATAGGATTTGTTTACTGGTCACTTCAGTGCCAAACACTGTCAGGATTGAGATAGACAGGCACTTCTGTGCTGGAAGAACAGCTGCTGCAGCATATTTCTGGGGGTGAAAAATTAAAGCAAAATTGCAGGAAGTTACCAGAAGCAGAATTTCTCATTCTCTACTGATGAAATCAGTTTCTGCAACACTTTCTTTACTTTGTCACCTTAACAAGCCCAGAAAGAATTGCTATGGCCCAACTTCCCACACCTGAGAGACAAGTTCTCATACTGGGCCTCATAAGAATTGGTGTAAGCCATTTATGCTCATCACAGGCCCCTGAACTCCACTCAGTCACTCTGGAGACTGAGGCCCAGGGCAGAGATTGTGATGAAACTACCACCAGCACCAGCAGTAGATTTTCCAGCACCCTCTCACCACAGAAAGAAGCTGAGATGGGCAAACAGATGGTAACAATTCTGAAAAGGCCTGGATTCAAATGGGAGGCCAAGAGGTGAAAAGGACTCATGAGCTCACACGTGGAAGCTATCTGGAAGCTATTTGTCAAGTCCTGGAGAGACAGGCAAGGGCAAAACCCAGCTGTACTGAGGATATGGAAATCTCACCCTGGAGCCATTAGCAGCCCAAAACCCAGACCCCAGTGCACCAGGGTCACACACTGGGTCCTTGGTCACGTGTGGCGAGGGCTGTTCTGCAGCCTCTGTGCAACCAGTATTGACTCAAAGGACATTTTTGGAGCTGATCACCCCACCAATGCTGAGTCCAACCAAAATGCCAGCACTAAACAAACAGCAGAAGGAAGGTGGTCTTGATATTACACAGCTAAGCCCAAACTGGATTCTCATCAAGCACTTTATCCAAGCCATTCTAGTGTCAAAATGAAGATCCACTCCTATGTCTTGCACTGAAACTAGTCACCCACCAAAGGGGGTGCAGAGCCTGCAATGAGCAATCCAAATGTTAGCCTAGGATGCATTGTTCTCTTCTCTGATAGCGTTTTTCATCCTAGCATCTCATTGCATTTCAAAGAATGCACTAAGCCTCCAAAAGAAAATGATATTGGCACTCTGTAGAGGAAGCCAAATAAAGAGCAGCTGAGATCACTTGGCTTGTTCAGCCTGAAGAAGAGGAGACTGAAAGGACACCTCATTGCAGTCTAGAACTTCCTTATGAGGGGAAGCAGAGGGGCAGGCACTGCTCTCTTCTCCGTGGTGACCAGTGACAGGACCCAAGGAAATGGCCTGGAGCTGTGTCAGGGGAGGTTTGTGTTGGATATAAGAAAAGGTTCTTCACCCAGAAGGCAGCTGGGCACTGTAAGAGGCTCCCCAGGTTAGTGGCCATGGCACCAGCCCTGCCAAGGTTCAAAAAGTATTTGGACAACACTCTCAGGCATATGATGGGATTCTTGGTGCTATCCTGTGCAGAGCCAGGATTAGAACTTATGGGTCCTTTCCAACCCAAGATACTCTATGAATTTCTGATTCTGTCTATTCATACAAGCAGGAAAACCACAACAGAAAGCTCTGAGCAAGACATGAAACCAATCTAATCACTTTGCAGCATAGCTGGAAATATACCCATGTACTCATACTCTTTGCCTTGTACTTCAAAATTATGATTTTGTATCAGGCACCTAGCCACCCAAAGAATTTGGACAGCTTGTACCACCCCAAAGCTGCTCTCCCTCCAAGAGATCTCTCTCCCTGCAAATGCTACACTCTGACTTCACAAGCTTCTTTAAATAGATTTCAAAGGTGCTCCTGGCAGTGCCACTGAATAACACAGGAGGATCCTTTACTTCCTCTCTGTTTACACAACATGCCAAGACCAATTAGTCCCCTGGGAACGAGCTCAGCAGCTCCAAGAAGTCTTTGTGACACCCTAGACTTCCTTATGCCTCAGGTGAACCTGGTGCCTTCATCTTGAACCCAAGGATGTCCCTGCTCTCCTTGACCTTATGCTCTCAGCACTGCCAAAAAAAGTCAGATATGCTGAAATGGCAGCAGCCATGCAGAGTGGCAGCAGGCTTCATTAAATAGCAAGTGGTTGGCAGCAGGGCCTGCACACAGTGATGTGTCTGTCCAGGGACCATGCTCGAGGGGTGCTGGGAGAGGGCATTCACTGCATCAAAGCAAGTGTCTGCACAAGCCAGGGCATTTCTGCCCAATTAAGGGAAAGAATAGAAGTCTTCTGAGCTAATTTTCTATGCCTTTGGAGAAGCAAAGAAAAGCATGCATTGAAATATCCTCACCCAGCCTCAACAGGGAGACACTGGGTGGGAAATACATCTGCCAACACTCCAAACTCATGTCTAGGACATAGAAGGGCTGAATAACTGTACCCTGTGAAGCTGGAAAGGCATAGGCTGGCATCTAACCAAAACAGGGCTTTTTAAACCTGCTCCTGGTACAGCCTTCCCTGCTGCAGGAGGCTGAAATGAAAGGCATGGATGATGGAGATTTCCATTTATTCACAGGCTAAGAAAAGACAGCAATTCCCTAACTTCTTTAAAGCACTCTGATTGCCCCCAACCCACTCGTCTCCCAAACTTGCTCCTCTTTTTTACCAAAAGGCACCAAATCATTGGAATTCAGGGAGACATTTGGATACCACTTGGCACCAACCCATGGGAGGAAGCAAAATCTTCTTAAACATCCCAACACAGAGCCAGTCTGCACCTCAACTCTCTGGACCAATATTCCATCACCGTCCAACACAAACAGAATTTGATGCAAAGCACTTGGCATCTCTTCATCCACCCTTGAGTTACCCATACCACATCACACCCCTAAAGTGTCTTCTTATCTCACAGCACATTTGTTTCAGGCACAAATTCATCTTGCCTGATGCTCTTTGTCATCTGTCAGCTGCATAGAGCTGCAGAAATGGGAAGTAAGGCTCAGGGATAAGAGTGAAAGCCACATCTGCTGCTCAAAAAGAAAAAGTTTAGCTGATAAACTTTTCAGCTGTGCTCTCATGGGAAAGCATATGATAGGATAAGAATCACAAAGCAAGAAAAGCTTGATGTTCAGAGCCCAGATGAAGCCTTCAAGTAGCCTGTTTAATATTAACATTCCTCATATGCATCATTTACCTGACTAAGAAATACATTATGCCACACACCGCCCAGGCAGTTAAGAGCCATTTTTTTTGGAAAAAACAGACCAAAATACAAACACCCTGGTCCAATTTTATAACTGGGGAATGGGAGTCCTGAATGATTTCCATAGGAGAAATAAGTACAGGTAGCAAGCAAAGATTCATCATAAAGCTTCAAGATGTTACTGGCTGAAAGTTAACCAATTAAAACTACAAAAATAAGACAAATGACCAAATAAAATATTCAGGCGGCATCTCACTGTGCTTGTGTGTGTCATGTCATGTTGTGCCCTCAGTACACTTCTTGTTAAATTAAATCCACCAGCTGACTCTATCCTTTATTTATAACATGGATTCCACAACCATGGAATGTTAATGACATCCACAGTAAAAACGTTATTTAAAAAACACACTGTCACCTCCAGTCCAGATTTCAACTTCTTTTGCAAAAATCTTTGCCACAATTAATCCAGAAGTGTGGAGAGCAAATGGACAAGGAAGTCAATTCTTTTCACAAAGCTTCCCCAGAAGAAGCCAACAGTTTGGAAAGCTTGTTTAAGTTAGCCCCTATCCTTTATCAATATACTCCTAAAGACAGTGCTGAAAGATGCCTGAGGGAGAGCAGGCAGATGCTATGCCTGGCAACCAAATCAGAGAAATCACCTGGGCCAAAAGAAACATTTCACCATTTACTTATGTGCACTCTGAAAAAATAGGAGCCTGGCACAGGCTTAGCAGCTTTCTTCTTCTCTCGTAAGGATGTGAGACTAATTAAAGTCTGTCAGTATCAGTAGAAGATTTGGGTAATGTGAAATGCAAGACTGGGCCTTTTGAATGTTCTGTGAGCAGAAACTTGGCTAGAAGGTTGAAAAGGGGGTGAGGAAAACCTTACTGAAAACACAAGTCTCTGCATTATGTATTCATGGGACGTATGCTGCCAGCAGGACTGAGAAAAACCAACAATGTAATAGGGAAATAGAAATCTCACTTTTAGAGGTCTTAGAAAATAAATGCATAGTCCTTTCTTTTAGTGGGTCCATCTTGTAGGCTTAAAGGAAGTGTTGCAAGAAAGGTTAAAACTAGTACATCCAACAAACCAGAGGCAGTGAAATTCTTTCCTAATGAGAGGAAATTCAGAACTGAAAATAATTGTTTTTAACTTACTGCAATGTACCAGGGCCAGCAGATGTCTGCAGATACCCTTTTAAACTGACACTACACCATTGCAAATAGAAAAATAATGAGGAGACATGAAATACTAACTCTACAGCAAGGCCTTTTGAAAGAGAGGCGCCAGATGGGAACTGCACAGGGTGGCCTGCCCCACTTCCCAGGCTCTGCAGAGACAAGGCAAACTTCTAGCATTTCTACACCTCAGTCCCAGGCCAAAAAAAAGTCCTGAAAAATCAAGAGTAACTGCATCTAGAGCAAACTGTAAGCAGTTTGTTAAGTGTTAAGAAGGTAAAAAAGCACTCTTTTACATTGCTATAGAACTTCTAGGCGGCATAGAGAGATCTAGGCCCAAGGAGGTCAACAAGTGTGGAAATTCCTGTCATCATCACATCGACAACCACTTTCACCAAAGGCTCTTTTTATACACGCTAAGCAATTAATTTATTTTGCAACAAGTGACATGGGTCAGATCATGGAAGGAGTGGTAACTTGATGAAAGCAAACACCAGTGATTTTGTTCCTGTGCCATGCAATGAACTGGACAGTACAAGTGCTGCTTTCCTCCTGGGGTAGCAAGAGAACAGCCCAAGTGTAGCAGGAGCCACGCAAGAAGCGGTGCCTTCACCTCTCAGGAGGAGCGTCTACACTTACCCCAATTTATCTAGACAGACAGCAGAATACCCTGAAGTTGTGCCCCTGAAGACATGACCACAACAAGCAACCCCATGTATTTACTGCTCCTTGCCTCAATAACCTTTTTCTGTCTTTGCTTACCGGGCCTTTTTCTCGAGCAATGCCGCTTTCCTCACGTCAAGTTCTGCCTTACCTGCTGCATTTTTTCCAGGTCAAGGCTGGGCCTGCTGACCTTATCCCCATATCCTTGCCGATGTCTCTTACAAGGCATGACCTGCTCGAGGCCGGCCCCAACACTCGTGAGGATTAAAGATCCCGAGGCCGGGCTTCGCACCAGGGGCTGGAGTCTCTTGGGAGGGGAGGCACTGAACAGCACGGGGCTCGGGCTGGCGTGGAGGCCATCGCCCTGCTCTGCCACGGGCCGGAAGGACATGGCGCACAAGTTCTTCACTTCCTCGTCACTGGAGGAGGCGTTGTTGCCGTCGCTGCAGCAGGCGAGCCGGCTGACCTGGGACCACTTCCGCTTCTCCGCGGCAAACTCTCGGTTGATGCGCTCCAGCTCCTCTTCCGAGCTGTGGCGGTCAAGGCTGGCGTGGAAGAGGGCCCGAACCTTGCAGCATTGGTTTTCCTGGTTCTGGAGCTGGTTGGTGGCCAGGGGAGTCAGGGTACAATTCCGTCTTCTCTCTAGTGGGAGGAGGAGATTGAGAAGTGGCAGATCAGATCTTTGTCCCACAGCCTGATAAAATGGGCCTGTTTCCTCCTGACCTGCTGTTTTCATCTCCTCCCAAGTAAACTTCTCTTCCCATCTTCTCTTCCCCAGACAAAAACACCCCCAGCTGAATGTTTCCCTTTGGAAGTTTCCAGACCTTTTTTCAGACCAGACTGCTAGATGTCATCCCCTTTCAAACTATCACCTGGAAGTCTAGTTCCAGAAAAATAACATACATCTGTCACCCACCTCATCTCCTCAAGGTGGAAAAGACATGAGCTTACAAATGTGTTGCTAAGCACTTGCCTCTAGCCAAAAACTAATATTAACTTCTAGTAACCAGTTCTCAGGGCAGAAGAGCTAAGTAAGTTACACTATTCTAAGCATCACATTTATGGCTCAAATAAATGAGATCTGGTTTCTGGAAATAGAAGTCCTCTATTACAAGACTTGTCACACAAGAGAGCCTGTCTTCAGCCACAATCTAGGCATGCTTTATTTCTTCTTCTGAGCTCTTTTTATGCTAAGCATATGGAGAAATTTGAATTCTAACAGGGTATGTCCTGTAGGTCAGGAATTGAACTTCTGCTGCCTCTGCATAAGAATCTACTTGCACAGGGCATGCACTAACAGCAAACTTAGCATAATTTAAGAGATGCATCTGCTACAGATTTCACCTGCAGCTCTAAGCTACTTCATATCAAGTCCAAAAACAACAGCAAAGCACCTGTATCTTGTCTATCAAAGACTCTCACTAGATGCAAGAATAGGGCTGCACAATACCAACAGTCTAGGAGGAAGGGAGAGAGAATCAAATAATGAGTCCAGGGGAATGAATAAACTGAAGGTTAAAACTCAAAATAGCAAGTATGAGGAAACCCAGAACAAAGATGACACAAGTGCAAAAGCATGGAACAGAAGATAAATTTTTAGTCCCAGCTCTGCTGCTGGCACAGTTGTGGACCATCTCTGCAGCACTGAGACTTTAACACATGGTTAACAATGTCTATTTCTGGTGGTAAAAATGCAACTGCAGCATCTGATAACACCAGCCTCTCCCTGTGAGGTGCCAAATGCTTCAAAGGTGACTGATCTAAGGCATCTGATTGTGGTGCACTGGGGACTGAGAAGGAGGCACTTGCAAGAGCACAAGTGAAAAGAAAAACTGACTTCAGCTGTAGCATCCCGGGATCCTTCTATCTTCATCCCTTTACCTCTGTCGATCTGAGCAAGTTCCTGGTTCTCTCCCTCAGAGTCATCGCTGTCCTCATCACTTGGGGGATAGGAGATCTAGGAGACAAGGAGAAAGAAAAGCCTTCATCATGAACACTAAATATTGCCCTGCTGCTGCCCAAGCCACTTCCCCCACCCTCCCCCTGTCATATCCTGGAGGCATCCACCCCACCTAACCACATAGACCCAGCCATAGCACCTTCCTGCATACACATCCTCATCTCCCAGCCCCAATCTCCCATCGTATCCTCTTCATTTCAGCAACACAGAAAACACAGATTTCTGCTGTTTCCACCACGCTGCACTGCCAGCTCTTTCCCAAGTACAATGAACATATCCTGCCTTTCACTTCCCAGACATGTAGCTGACAACCATCATGGCCTACCACATCCACATCACGTGGATAACTGAATCTCCAAAATCTCCACGGCCAAGATAAAGACACATCCTGTCAACAGCACTTGCAAGGCACCCACAAATGGAAGTGGCACGTTAGCTTTAGCCATCCTGTGTATGTACCCACACTTCCCCCTTGAAGTTCACACACAATCCACCACAGAACAGACTCATTTTGCTTTCCTACAGGACAACCCTGAAATATTTAATAGAAATAAAAGAAGCATGATTTCACAGAAACACAGACAATACTGTTTCACTGTCCCCTCCAGGAGATAACTTACAGTACCACTGAATACCTTTGCATGCTCCAAGATTAACAACAATTCATGTATTTTGTCAATATCAAGACAAAAACAACAATTCATATATTTTGTCAATATCAAGACATTTCAGGAACATTTGCTCTGTGTCAGCCAATGGACTTCAAGTCACCTACTCACTCAAAACATGTCTAACACTGAACAAACCTGGTAGCTGCCTCTTGAGAGGATTCAGAGATCTGAAACCAAGCTTTTATAGGTCAGATAGATCACACTGCTTCTGAGTTTCCTACACAGAGGAAATCCTACCTACCTTGTTACTAAAGTGACTTTTGTTCAGCTGCATAGAGCCTACCTGGAAGTTATTAGATCAAACCACTGAGCTACACAGCTTAGTATGTGTCTCTGGCAGCAGCCAAAACAAAATGAGTCAAAGGAAAATGCAATACTTAAAAGAAACCTTTATAAGAAACAGTTCTGGAATAACATGATCATGGCAAGATGAACTTCATTATTCTTTACACCTTTTTATTCAGAAAAATAAACGTGGCCATCAATCTTAGCTGCCTCAAAATACTTGCTCACAACAGTTTCAAAAGGTTACATGCTATGTTTCTATTTTACATGTTTGATGTGCTGTGCTCTACTTTTACAAAGAGGCAAGCATGCAGCCATTAAACTGATTTGGACCATTTTACCTCCATCACCTTGGGGAGATGTCTTTGTAGTGTTTCAGCCACCCAGAGACATAAAAGAGCAGCTGCATTTACCTAGGTGTCTATGAAAGACACACTACTGATGCAGAGAAACTTAACAGTTGAGAGATTCTGACTGATACTGAATTTGACAGCTATTAAATCAACATACCTATTTTGTGACCATCTTCCAGGCCTGTGTTTGGGGCATTTTGTTCCCCCAAAAAGAATGTTGACACCTTTTTTTCTCCCCTCCTTCTTTAAAAGCTACCTTTTTCCCTTCTGTATTTACACTGCCCTTTGAGAAATCAAAATATATTTTCCTTCCTTCTAGTCTTTAAACTACATTTTCAACTGTTGAAAGATGAACCAGGCAAGTCAGATTTCAGATTAATCCCTGCTGCAGATATTCCTGAAGCAAACACAGGACGTTGTTTTTCCTTCTACAACTACAATTTTCTTGTATGTGTTCACACACATGCATCATTTAATAAAAGCAGCTGGCACTGAGGAACGCTGCCAAACAGAGACTTCTAGTTGTCCCCAGAGCAGGTATAATACCTTGTTTGTACCATGGTAGTTCACAGAGGGGACAGCTGACACTGAGGTGCCATTGTGTAGCTGCTGTACAGACAGACAGAGGTCCTGTCTCCATTATAAAAGCTAAGGCTCCCATTCTAACTCAAGAGGTACTGACCTTAGTCTGTAGCTCATTCCCACATAAAAACCTTTCATTTGGACACGGCAGGGTTTTCAGTGAGGTTTAGCTGCTCTGCGTGGGAAACTCGGCAGCTTCAGTTTCTGTGCAATGTGAATGTCAATATATGGCATGGCACTGCTTCCAAAAAAAAAGCCAATGACATCTAGCACATGGAGGTGAAACAGCTACTGCACAATGTCACTGGCTTGAGATGATTAAGATAGAAGGTGGATTTGAGGCAATGACTGACATTTGAAGGTCTTTGTGTCTACCAGTCATGGGCTTCCAAAATATTCACTCTTCCTCATGCAAGTGAAATTTTGCCAGCCCTTGGCCTCATACGGGTAACTCTTCTCTACTGGGCCCTCCCTAATCCCTCAGGCAACCAAAGACCAATTCCCTTGTGAATTGCCTTAAACACTTTGCTAGAGACTTCCTTCAGAGAACCTGAAAGAAAAATCTTTCAAACAAGAGACTCTAGCTTTCATGTCCCTCAAAAGAAAACCATCATTCATAGTAGGCTAACCATTAATCTTGCAGAGTTAAAATTTTTTACCTGAAACTCCTTGCCACAATACCTCACACAGGCAAAGATTAATGGAAGATCAAAAAATGGATTCTCTGTCAGTCTGGATAACAAGACTTTCTAAAAACTAAAGACCGATGGAATCAAAGACTAATGCTCTGACTAGTTGGAGATAAATATTCTCTCCCTTGACTCTTCTCAGGCTTTAACAGTACCCTCTCCTAAACACTGAAAAACATTTCAATAAATACAGCAGTACCGTGTTCAGGCCTCCAGCTTCCCATATATTAGCCACAGATTTTCTTTTGTCCAAGGCCATACAGCCTCATTTTCCTCAGAAATTCAGAACTGTGGTGCTGCTGTAGCAGAAAATTCGAAAACTTCATGTCAAAAGTCCCCCCAGATCATGGCTTCATTCACAGCACATCAATTACAGAACTGCTTAGACTGAAAGACACCTCTTGGTATCACAGCAGTCCAAGCTCTTGCTCAAGCTGGAACAACTAGAAAAATTGCCAGGACTGTGCCACACTGCCTTGACACGCAAAACTGAAAAGAATAGGGAAAAAATCTTCAATTCGCATAAATGTGTGAATATTTACAAGCTATGGCACAAAAGAAGCTAAAAAATCAAAGGACAGGTGGCCATCCACCCTTCAGTATTTCTCCAGTAAATGCATCAGAAAGCATTCTCCTGTTGATGAGGATCACCCAGTGTTACACCTGGGATCTTCAGCTCTGGCACCTGCCTTGCCTTTGGTCAGGATAAGCGCTCCTTCTGTGCCAGACAGAAACAAACTAACTTCCCCATGCATTTCATTTCTCATCCATCTCTCCAAATATGGGTTGGTGTAAAATAACCAGATGGTATTTAAGGAAAACTTAAGAGAAAAGCTTACACTTTTGAGGGAGTTTTAACATGAAAGACAAACTAGGAGATACAAGAAAAAAAACTAGAAACAGAAAATTATGTCTTTTTAATCACACTGCTACTTGCCAAGTGAGTAATAACCTGCAGCTGAAACTGCCCAGGTCCTAGAGGGTCACATCACCCTCAAAGTCTAAAGCTCTGAAATACATCAGACCATAAAAAAGTCTCATTATGTTAAAGTGGAGGTCTTCTTGGTTTGGCTTCCAGAAGAGAAATTATCCTGCTATCATACAATCAAAAGCAATGACATTAAGAATCATCTGTGAGCTTAGAAAGGATAAGAAATCTCACTTTTAAGGCAGGCTAAAACTCCCCCACCAGGCTCCACTTAAAGGCTGCATTGTCCTAAAAACCTAAAACACCAACAGCATGGTTTGGTTCAGCGTAGGTATGTTCATGAGGAAGAGATAATACAAAGATACAACTGACCACAGGCATCCCCTTGTTCCCAGCTTGAATGAAGAATGCACACAGGCTGGAGGGCATCATTCCCAATCTCCCTCTGGGAACAAGGGAGGGAGGGGAGGAGGGAGTTTACCTCCAGGGAGGTGGTTTCCCTGGCAGAGGCTAATACTGCCTGTGCTGTACATCCAAGGCTGTTTGTGACCCAGGCTTGGCTCATTTCAGGCCAACCACTCCAGGGAATCTCTGCAACTAAGTGAAGTCCCTTCCAAGAGCCCTGGAAAGAGACTCTGCTAAGTTGGTCTCACACCCCAGTTCCTGTCACAAAACCAGAAAGCAATGGATGAGCTCAGTAATGACTACTGGTATCTCTGTGATGGGGAACTGCTTTCCATTTCTTCAGACTTCAGACTGGAGAAATGAAACCAGTACTCACTCACCTCCCCCCTGCCACACTGCCTACAGAGCAGCTGCTACAGACATGGACAACCTACAGCACAGGGCTCTGCTGCTGGCTCTTCTCCATTTCCATTGCTTGGCTTTAGCAAAAACATTTCACTAAATTTCCCTAGTGTTATTTTTCCAGGTCAACAACTGGTACAGTTGCCACAGGACACTGCCTGATCTTGAATGAGGGAGGTGCCATCCTGCCAAATGTAAGAAACTCTGAATTAGAGAGAGTTGGAAAACAAGGTGGATGAGACACTGAAAAGCAGTTTGGAGCCATGGAACATTAGGAAGAAGGAAGGAATGAGTCAAACAGACCTTCAAACTAACATGTAATTCCTTTCCCAAGATTTCCTTTAATTTTGAGAGATATTCAGTGACTATCAGGGAGAATTTATGCTAGTACAACAGGCTGTCTCTCTTCTCAAGAAAAGTTGCCAAGTTAAAGTGCAGTTCAATCTTCAAACAGGTGAGATGTGACTCTCCAGACTATATCTGGGGTTTACAGCTGGGGTCCTTCAACAGCTAAACTCCCAGCAAGAACCATCCTGATTTGAAAAAGCTTTTCTAGAATATGTTTTCCATGTTACTATGTTCCTTTTTAATTTTCACAGTAGGTCTGCCTTCAAACTCTATTCACCATTTCCTTGCAAATGGCTACAGCCAAACCCAGGGTTCATAACCCCTGAACATGGTCCTGCTTGACAGAGTAACTGTTGGGTTAATGAAAGCTGGGATGGGCCAGTGGGACACAGCACTCCCTGAGGCCCTCGTTTTCTAAGCCCTACCTATGCCAAGTACAGCAAAATTCCTGTTGTAGGAATGCCAGCTTCTGCATGGGCCTGGAGTATATTAATTGTCAGTAGTTTCACAGATGAGAGGGAAACAGAGAGTCACTCCAGGTAGCCAAATCTGCAATGCTTTAACAGTACATTTATTATTTTTGTTCAGTGCTTACCATTCTCATAAACTGCCAAACATGGTCACTGGCAACTCTCAGGATGCAAGTGGTGGCAATCATTAATCAAAGAACATGAAAACCAAGCTTCTGTTCTGAGGAGCAATGACTGAGCTGCATTTCCAGAAGCATGGGCTTGAATTGGGTTACCTAAATCTTGAAAGGAAGGCACAAGGCTTACAGAGAACAGTGAGGATATCAGTGGTGCATGGGTCCTCTTACCATTTTAAATCCTCTCCCTCATCCACCTGCACTTTCACAAATACACAGGTGTGTCCTGACCATACTGTCTACAGCTTCTGGAAAGAATTGGCACCTGTGGACAAATCTGACTACAAATAAAGTAGAGATACACTACCCTAGTGCTGGGGATCCTCACCTGCAAGCAGAGGAAACCAGACAAGTGCCGACAAGTGCAGTGGGGCTGGCTTCAGCCCTGGAAAAAGGCTGTTGTTTTGACTGGTCAAAACATGGTTCAGGCCAACACAGCTGACTCTCTGCACTCTCTCATCTGCCCCACATCAGTTCTCTTTGCAGCAGTCAGAGTGTGCAAACCTCTTTTTCAAAATCTTCCCCGGGCTAAGCTGAGATGATTTTGCAGGGGGAGACAAAAGCTAAAAACACCAGAGGGTTTACAAAATAGAAACCAACCAAACAAAAAACCCCAAGAAATCCAGCAAGCCCTGATGCTTCACCATTAATCCAGAAAAATGTGTTTACACCACCAGTGAGCCTATGGTGCTTGAAGACTTGGAGTGCACAGGCACCAAAAACTAGATACTGCATGTTCCTCAGTCCCAGGGAAGTGAACACAGTTGATGCCTACAACTGAGTCACCCTGGGTCTGTTCTCAGAAACTCTGGGCAAATATTGTTACAAGAGTAAAACCAAGATCATGCTTTCAAATTCCACCCAAAATAGAAATAAGCAAACAGACTCAGTTCTACCAATGGTATAGGCATCCATATAGAGGCATGCACTCCTCCTATCAGGCATCACACTTCTGTGCCAGCAAAAGACACAAAAGGAATGCTATCAGTTAAAAAATTAGCCTTTAAAAGGCCTCCTAGGCAAAAAAACCATCCAGACTCTGTTCCTTACCATACAAAATACTCAAAATCTGAGAGAACTCTATTAAGTTTATTTATCCTCAAAGCCACTATGAGAACAAGAATCTCTGATTAAACATAGCTGCAGTCATGTTTGGAGCCATGGTTTCAATGTTATAAATTTTACTTGTTGAAAATACAGATAAAGTCATTACAGCCCTCACTCAGCAGGTAGATGGGGTCTGGTAATAAAGGTGTTACCACCGAAATAGAGTCTTTAATCCTTCCATTTCCTTCCTGACTTCCCAGACCGCTGTGTTCCAAAGCAAAAACTTCTGCAGCATGGAAGCCAGGGGAATGGTGCAGTTCCATACTGTGATACATATCACTCTTTTAGTAGCAAAAACTTTTACAAAATACTCAAACTATCCTTAGGTTGTTAGCTTAAGGGGCTAGTTAAGGTTTGTAGCTCTTACTACAAGCGACAGAAACCATACGCTCCTCCAATTCCACTTCTACCTGCACATAGAGCTCACAGGTGTGCCACCTCGCAGTAAGTGTCCCACCAATGTCCTACACTCCTCCCACACCCAGCTTCTGCTCCATAGAGACACCCAGCCCAGGCTGGCCTCAGGTGGCAGTCACCTGCATGTGACAGAACCACACTGAGCTTCTCAACAGCTCTGGCACTCCACTCACAGAGCTTTGCTGCTGCAATAAAGACAGCTATGGCTAATTCCTATACAAATTTCAAGGATTCTCATGAGGCTGGCATTCACCTGTTAGCTTCCTCATCCTATGAAGGGAGACAACACAGCTCAGATGAGAACAGAAAAAGATCCCTTTGCAAAGGAGGTCGGCTCCCCTGAGAGCTGTCAGCAGTGTTGACACCACAAAGCACAGAAATCCAGGAAGACAAAAAGAACCCCGAAGGATTAAAGACCTTCTTTACAGGGCCTCATCCACGCTGCACTAAAATACAGTGACTTAGCTCCGCGTGTAATTTACAGCCCATTTGCTGCTAAACCTCAGCTCCAAATAGTCAGATTAAAAGGAACACTATTTATCAGAGGCTTAAAACCCTCTCAGACATAAGAGGAAGACAGTACAATGGACACCTAGAACTGGAGAGGCACCTCTAATAGCTGATCTTATCTGAGTAAATGCATTTACTCAGGGAGGGAGGATGGGAGCTGGCTGCTCACACCAGTGCCAACCATTCCTGCCTTGGCCACGGGGATTTAAATACATCCCTCCCCATCCCGACTCATACCCCACCCCACCAGCCTAGCTCAGTTACTATTTGTGTGATAGGAAAAGGTTTCTTTGCACAGGCCAGCTTCTCAGGCAGTTTGCAGCAGCTCCTCAGCATTCCAAGAGTCCCCTGAACCAGGGAAGCACGGCTGACAGCAGCTGGCATAAACAACACATCTGGTAACAGCTTTTCCATTCCCTGCTCAAAAGGCACAGAGGGCAACTGCCTTTGCCCTGAGATACTTCCTTAGCTGAGGAGAAGCTGCTTGTGTTGGGAGACCTCACTCGACACTCACCTCTGCTCAGCCATAAAGAACTACATTAGCCACATTTGCAAACACGAGGAACAATGCCTTACAGTCAGGCTGGAAAATACATTTGGAGCACATGAGACATTTCAGACTTCTCCTCCCCTCAAAATCTCACATTAACCTCTCTGAGTGCAAGCAGATGAGAGCTGTTTCATCTCTGTGGATTTACACCAACCATCTTGTGTTTTATCAGAGAGCAAACCAGTAGGTTAATCCTTTCAGACCAGGTCTTTGATCCATCTGGTCAGGCACCTTCAAAGTAAGAGTTAGGAACATGCTGTAACTTGCAACGTCTCTCACTGCACCAGATCCTTTCCTGGTAAATATTTTGTGATTCCAAGTGGTTCCTAGTTGGGAAAATCTGACAAATGGGTTGTCAGATCATCCCACACATGGAAGGATGACCTAGAAAAGAAGACAGAATTTGAATATTCACCAAGACAGAACTTGAATATTCACTCTCTTCTCCAATATAGGGCGCAGAAGGCAAAAAACTAAATTAGTATGATGTAGGTCCTAAACAAATAACAAGTGACCATTTGGCAGTGTGGAGTTAAGGTGTGAAATACTTTGCCACACACAGATTTGGTGGTGTAAAATGAACAGGTTTAGGCAGAAGAAACTTGCTGGGTTACAAATGCAGGAGGATAGGCTACTGGGGGAAACTGTAGCTCTAGCATGGGATGGATGCTCCTAAACCCCATTCATGGAAGCAGGACACAGAGCACCATGCAACTACTTGCAATGTCACAACATAAGGGGGATGCACAGAGCAAAGTGTGACAGCATTCTTCAGGTCCAACTCACCCCACCACAGAGGGCCACTGAGACAGTATCCAAGCACCAAATACAAAATTAGCATCCCCTCTCATCAGTTCAGGGGCAAGATGGGAAAAGCTGCATTGCACTGCAGCCCTCTACAAAATACCATTGAGGGGTTTCCCAAAAGTGATTGGGTCTGTCTAAACCAGAACAAAAAGGGTACTCTGAGAACAAAAAAAATCTATACATCGAAGCTGCTGATTTTTCAAGCCTCTAAATTATTTCAGTTTATATGCTTCACACCAAATACCTCTGTTCTTTCCTCTTAATTAGCCTTTGTCCACAGAACTTTATTCCCTTGGAATAATCAACTCATAGGACTAAAAAAAATATATATTAAAAAAAAAAACACACAAGAATAGTCTGGCTGCAGACAACTGTCTGGAATAACCACTTGGCTTTGTGTGTAATAACTGGGTGACAGGATATGGAAGGATTATTTTATATTTTTCCAGCTTACATCCAGACACACTCTCAGCAAACTGGAGAACTTAGCTGCCTGTCTGGCACCTTTCCTTAAGATGGGAAATTCCCCATTCAATCAAAGGAAATTTTATTCTCATCTTATGTCCATATAGAGCTTGGCAGATTGTGTTATGCCAAGAAGTAAGGACATCAGTTAAATAAAAACCAGCATGCACCATGGAAACAATGTGACCCCGTTAGGAAGGAGTAAGATGAGACAGATTGCTGAAAAAATGGGTGTGAAGGGATAGGATCTTTATGCTATCAGCAACTCAAATTGTGTGATCTCCTTGAAATCCTAGCTCAAAACCACATTTGTAGCCCAGACAAATCAATTAATCAGCTACCAGGCAATAGTTTGGTCCCTAGATATATCAGAAACCAAGGCCTGCCTACTCTCATTGCAGATATTTATGCATATTGAGGTATTTGGACATCTCACAAATACCAGGCATCTCCCATCCTTTCATAAATCTAAATTTAGATAAGGACCATCTACCTTGAAGTCAGGCAACAAACCTCAGGTGAACCTATCTATGAAATGGGAGACATGGCTAATAAAAGACTCCTCTGGAGACGTAAACTCAGGCATTGGGTTCCTTTTCCTCCTCAGAAAGTGTTTCAAGCCCTGAACTCATAGTTCTTCTCATATGGCCTGATGCTGGAGCTGGGATGGGGAGGTGAATCCAGGCAAAGCTGCAGAGGCCTTTTCTCAGGTGTGTTTGCTGGGCACGAGGACCAACCAACCCAGCCATGGTGTTTGAGGAAGGCAGCCCACAGCCTGCCATGCCTTAGGGACACCTCCCCGGGTACCACCACATCTCCTCGCTCACAACACTCATCCAAAGGGTGCGTGCCAGTGGAGCACAGACACCCATCTGCTCCCAGCACCACAGCTCAGGCCTTGGCAAGCTGGAGTTCTCTGCAGCAGGCTGAGCCTGATGATGAGCTGCCAGGAGAAGAGTGCTGGTGGGGAGGAGAGGGCTGGAAACAAAGAAATAAGGGGCTGGTCCATACCAGCTGCTTTGTAAAGCACTCGGAGAATCTTCTTTGGGCTTTTAGCCCCTGCCACCCTTAGATGATACTCTGCTGTGCTATCCCAGAATAACTAGAAAGAACAAGGATTTGGGTTACTGCACATGCAGCTAATGGCAGCTTTGGTGCAAATCTACCAAACAGGGTACCTTCTTACATACAAATCCAGCAGGAAGATTCCATAAGCATCCACCGTATTTCACCCTCCATGAAGCCACCAAGGATGGTCCAGAGAACGAATCATGTGAGTTCATCACAAGGGTGCTCTGTTGTGGCCTTCCAATTCTGCTAGAGCTGCTCCACAGGACAACAGCAAAATTCACCTGGCTGAGCACTTGGTGTGCTGCAGTGGTTACAAAGGAGATTAACACAACAACAAAAACAAACAAAAAACCCCAACAAAACAAAAAAACAACCCAACTACTCATCATGCAAGATCTGCACCTTCTGCCTCAGCCAGCTCCTGCCTAAAAATGCCTGTCCTACATGAACTGAACAATTCAGTGTGACACAGACTGAGGTACATGTGGATGCCAGGTCTGTGTCCAAACAGACCAGTCCATGGCAGAGAGGAGGTTATAATGGGTACAAAAAGCAAAAACATAGCAACAGAGAGAAGAAACACCTAGAGACAACCCTGAGCTGTCCTTCCCCAGGGGGTGACCATGCTGATCCAGAAGAAACCATATTTGAGCTGTGCTTCACTTGCTGCATGCCCACAGCCTGGGCAGCCCTGTGCCCAGACTGGCACGGAGACATCTCTGCACAGGTCACACTGGGCCAGATGTCCTCTACATCGACTTTCAGGCCTGGGTCACAGCAGAGTTCGCTGCACAGGGAATGCTTTCAGTGCAGATAAAGGTCACAACTAATTGGCTTTTCTCTAAATCCTTGCCTGGGTGTTCCTGCTGAGTACTTGTGGGTGGCGCTGGTGCCTGTTCACAAGCAGCTCAGCTGGCTGAGCGCTGGTCACTGGTGGCAGGGGACAAACAGGCCACGTACAGCAGCTCCCGAGGCAGAACACAGCCCAGCACACACATACCTGTGATGCTGGTTGCTAGGAAGAGCTGGATCACCCGGCAACCTGAATCCCACTCAACAGGAGAACAGGGGCTACAGATAAAGGCACGGGGGTGGGAGGGGTTGGCACTGCCTACAATGTGTGTGGGGGTGTTATTTCCCACTGAAAAGGGAATACAGCCCTTGGTTCCCGTTCTGAGGAATCCCAACAACACTGCTGTGACCCCAGGCATGCTCCAGGAACAGCCAGGGAAGCTGGCCAGGCTGACACATTTTACAGCAGAGTGGTACCCTGTCCACCCACCACTCCTAAGCAGATGCAAGCCTTACTTTTTACTATTAAAAAAAAATTGAACCCACTTTTTTGTGAAAGCATATAATTAAAATAAATAACAACCTGGTTTTGCTTTCTATTTTCACCTCAAATATGAGCTCTTTTTGTGCTCAAGAAGACATTTAGCATCCCAAACAGTGCAACAAATTTGGAACTTGTAGGACAATGCATGACAGCAGGAAATTAAGAACTGCATTATCCAGCAAAGAAAAATAATTTTTTTCACTGAAATCCCCAAGCTAAATACATAGCACTGACTTCTCAGAATTTAGTTTTCCAATCAAATAGAATACAAGAACTGGGAAATACAAGGAAAAGTAATGAGATTTCTTTGTGCCTTTGGGAGGTGGAGACTTTTTTTTTTACATCCACAGTTTCCTATCAGTCATAAAGACCAGCTGAGAGAGCATCTCAACAAACTACCTCAATGTTAATGAATGCCCATGCTGTATATGCAGTATCTGCAATTTGTCTGAAGTATCCCTCTTTGGAATTAAGTCATTGCAGGAGATTATCAGTGCTGAATGCCTGCAAAGAAAAGATGACAACCCTTAAAGATTCAGATCTTCAAAGCCAAGTAGAAAAAATTGCAAACCTATTATTTTACAATGCCTCAGGCAGAAGTCTAAAAATCCTAAGGCTTAAAGTGGCTAGGATTGCCTATTCTACTCTTTGCCATAGCTAAGTATCTATCACAGCCTTTCTAACCCACTAAACACACATATTTTCAGTCCAAATTATCACAAGCCTGACTTCAGGCATATTCACAGGTACTCCAAAAGTCAAAATTGTACTTACACACTTAAAGGATTCATGCATTTGTATCTTTCCTGTGATTACAACAAACCAGAAGCATCTAACATAGCCAGCTGGTGTAACAGGAAGAAAAGCAAAGTAAAATAGAGTCCTCCACCTCTAGAGGAATGAACCTGTTTGGTGGCATCTGCTGAAAAACCCACAGAAAAAAAAAAAACCTGCATACACCACAGCAGACAAAGCTAAGTTTTCCCTGTGCCAAGCTGAAGACATGTGACACATGACAAGCAATCGGCCCAAAGGAAGGCAGAAATCAGTCTGTCCTCATTTATAGTAAGCCTGAGCACTTATGCAGATCTTTGAAAGCATACCCACTGTGCATCAACAATAATGCTATTCCACTCTTTCATTTTTTTTTAGTCTAATGAGAAAAAAAATAATGCTCCCGGCTCCACAGAGTAACAAGCTACTACAGGGACACTGACTGCAGGAGTCTCTGCCTTCAAGCCTGAGGTTCACTTTGCAGAGCCAACTGAAGCCCCTTCATACAGGGAGGATGAAGTTATTCCCAGTTGCCTGTCAGGGCTGGCCAGCCAGACCAGAGTCTTATAGGTGATTCCAGATACAGATGCCAGTAGAAAATAACTGCGGTGACTTTCTGTCCCCCAGTGCTGTGTATGCACACATATAAGCTGCAAGAGTACATGAAGAGAACTGACACAGTGGCTTTGTTAGCACCTAGCACACAATTCCCTTTAAGCAAGTATAAGGCTAAAGTTATATAGAAGAGAAATGCAGTTCTCTGTCACCAGAACACTCACATTTGACTTTGTACCACTGATCAACATTAAGGAAGTGACAAGCATGTCTGTATTATCTCTGCCCAAGACCAAAGTGAATATGCCAAGTACATAAGTAATTTAACAACTTCTGTGGATTAGAACATCAGTTGTATCACCTCCAACGCTGTTTGTGTCAACAGCAAGTTGGAATGAAATTGCCACCTTTAAAGCACTCAGTCTTCTTTAGCTGCATGTTCCAGCCAGTTAATTTTTTAACACACCACAATCCAACTGTTTCATTCTGATAACACCTAGGGCCACTAATTAAGGGCTTAGTTTGACTGGCAATGCACAGACTTGTTCCAGCCAGATGCTCCCTGCACAAAGGAGTTTGCTTGCAAGCAAAGCGCAGAAAACAGACACCCACACTTGAGCCACTACATAAATAGCAAGGCCCCAAGAGTTAAAGAGAAACTTGGAAGAAACACATTTGTGTGAGAAACCCCAACTCCAAATTGTGTGCATGAATAAGACATTTTATTTTCAGAAAGCTCAGAGTTGGTTAGAGAACACTTCTAAGGGCTCAATGTCATTACTCCATACACAAACCCACATGCAAGCCCAAGACATGCATTTTAAAAGCTCCTTGATCAGCCTGACTTAATAGTTCAGGAAGGGCTTTTCAGGGCTACAAGTCTAAAACTAGGAAAGAAAATAATAAAAAACTATACTAGACTGTAATACTGGACAACTAACACAAAAAAAAAAAGAAAACAAACAGGCCTTGAGTTACAGACCCCTCTCACTTTCCTGGTTTTGAAGCATTTCACTACCATATGGGACACTCCCCTGATCTCACTTTTTTCTCCTGTCTCAACTGCTCTGTTGAGACCCAGTTGCCAGCCATTATATATATGTAAAATCAGATCCACTTTTGGCTCAAAAGCACCCAAAAATGTTATGGAATCTAATTTCTAGCCAATAACACCAGACCACTGAAGCAAGAGGTAGACCAAAGACTTAGGCACCAGGCATTGCCCTCTCCTTTCTTGGATTTAGCCACAGAAGCTGAAGGCTGAAGAGCTGAAGCTCTTAAGCTAACAGGCTGTGCTATGAGCTCAGGAGAGGACAGGCTGCCCCGCTACAGGGACACAATGGAAAGACACCTCAGAAAATTTGACATCCACAAGTCCACAGGCTCTGACAAGATGCTTCCACAAATGTAGAGAAAGCTGGCAAATACCATGGCTAGGCCATTCATTATCATCTTTGGAAGGTTGTGGTGATCAGGAGAGGTACTTAAGAACTGGAAAAAAGCAAATGTTATCCCAGTCTTCAAAAAAGACAAGAATTATGAGTCAGGGAATTACCAGCCAGTCTGCCTCACCTCAATCCCTAGAAATGCGATGGAATGCCTCATTCTGGAGGCCATGTCTATCCACATGGATGACAAGGAGTAGTCAGCATGAATTTACCAATGTTGTGCCTGACACACCCAATTGCCTTCTAAAATGAAACAACTACCTGGCTGGATAAAGGGAGATCAGTGGATATTGTCTGCATTGACTTCAGCAAGACTTTCAACACTGTCCCCCTCACAACATCCTCACAAGCAAACTCAGGAAGTGTGGACTGGATGAGTGGACAGTGAGGTGGATGGAGAACTGGCTGATGGTCATAATCAGTGGCAGTCTGGTTGAAGGCCTGTAAGGTTCAATACTGGGCCCAATATTGTTTACTTCATTCATCAATGACTTGGATGAAGGGGCAGAAGCCTCCTCATCAAGTTCACGGATGTCACAAACTTGGGAGGAGTGGCTGATACCCCAGAAGACTGTGCAGCCCTTCAGAGAGATGGAGAGATGGGCACAGGAACCTTCTGAAATTCAACAAAGGGAAGTGTAGGGTCCTGCACCTGGGGAAGAATAACCCCATGGTCCAGCACAGGCCCAGGTGCTGGAAAGCAGCTCCATGGAGAAGGACCAGGGGATCCTGGTGGACAACAAGCCATCCATGAACCAACACTGTGTCCTGTGGCCAATGGTATCCTGGGGTGTATTAGGAAGAGCACTGCCAGCAGGTCAAGGGAGGTGATCCTGCCCCTCTACTCAGCCCTGGTGAGGCCAAATCTGGAGTGCTGTGTCCAGTTCTGGGCTCCTCAGTACAAGGAGCTCCTGAATGGGTCCACTGGAAGGTAGCAAAGATGATTAAGGGATTGGAACATCTCTCTTACCAGGAAAGGCTGAGGGAGCTGGGCCTGGTCAATGTCAAACAGAAGCAACAGAATCTCATTAATGTATAATAAATACATAATAATGTATAAATAAATACCTAAAGAGGGGGTGTCAAGAAGATGGAACCAGGCTGTTCTCAGTGGTGCTGAGCAATAGGACAAGGGGCAACAGGCAGGAAAAGACAGATGCATAAGTTCCACCTGAACACGAGAAAGAACTTTTTTACTGTATAGGTGACCAAACCCAGAGAGGTTGTGGGGTCTTCCTCACTGGAGATATTCAAGAACTGTCTGGACACAATCCTGTGCTCTACCATGACCCTGCTTGAGCAGGGAACCTGGAACACATCATCCACTGTGATCCTTTCCAACCTCACCCATTCTGGGATTCGGTGAAGCAAGGTCAGCTGTCTTACAAGGCAAGGCAGTCAAATTTGAACCCCAAATATCACACTTGACAGCCCAGCCACCCTTATCAGAAACTGCTGGCTGTGCAGGCTAACCCAACATCAGGTGAAGTGTCAGTCAGTCCCTCCCTTCCCACCATGGTGACTTCTGGTGAAAGGGAAATGGAGGGACACTTTTTGAGACACATCATCACATCTCTTGAGTCAAAGTCCTCCGAGCAGCCCTAGTTGCCAACTGCCTAAAGGCCAGCTTTAGAATGGAAAAAGAGAAGTCCATTACATCAACACCCAAAGATCACATTATTTTGTGGTTTCACTTACAGAAGGCCATGGCATCCTCTCAGCTCCTCCATGCAGGCAAAAACTAGGAGGACCTATCACAGCCACACTAAACTGATTTGGGACACATCATATAAAAATAAAGCCTTTCCAGTGGGCAGAAATTTCATCCTGAAAAGAATTCCTAAAGCTTGGATGGCAATCCAAGATTGGTCAAATCTTCCACACTTGTAAAAATGAGTTGACAATTTACCCAAGGACAGTCTCCTGGGACTTTGGCTAATTTCAGTACAGTTGTAATCTAGAAGCACAACAGCAGCTTGCTTTTCCTTTAATTTGGGAACTTCCCAAGAAAGTCATAAAATGCTAAAGTGAGCAGGCAATGAAGGAGATGAGCAGCTAAGCACACCTAAACCTCAGAAAGCACTTGGTTTGGGTGGTAAATGTAGATCAATTTTTACTCTAAATTCTTACACTAACCAAACCTGATGCTTATTCTCCACTTACAGGGCTAGAGATCTCTACAGACCTGATTCTGTGCTCTCACCAAAATGTTCACTAAGTTTCAGTGACACTGGACTTCTTAAATAATGCATTTACCATACAAGCCAGAATATGTACAGACCTGCATAGACACAGACCAAGCCCAAGAAGGCTGAAGTCTGGTCAGTGCCCAGCAGCCCCACATCATGAGGGCAGTAGAGCAAAATGGTAGAGGACACTTGGCCTGGACACAGGGTCCATGCACAGCACAGCAAACAGAAGCTTCCACACTGCTCACCCCCTGTGGCACCTATCCAGGGTCCATACCTGCAAGGAGCTCTGGTCCAACACCTAAGACAGAGCACTGCACACTCCATTAAGCAATTAGTATGCTGCTGCAAGGCTCAACCAAGACCAGGCAGCTGCACATGGTCCCCAAAGGCCTACAAAACAGATTTAAACCCAGAGTTTGCAGGTCTGGCTTTCTGCCCATACACATGTGTACCAGTCATTGTAGCACTCCCCACTGCAGGCTGCAAAGACAGCTCTGATGGGCTAGGCAATAGCCTTGCAAGCATGGCACAGTGCAACTCAACTGTCTCCACTGAGCCTGCAAAAATGCAGACCACCTGTCTGCAGCACAAAACCTTGGCACTAACATGAACAAAATGGCTGCAGATGCCCACTCATGCACATTTTCCTGCATGCCTCCAAGCATCCTGAAGGCTGTATCTATCTACCTCTGAGAGTTCCCTCCAAAGATTCTCACGGTTTCATAACCTGAGGCAAGAGACAAACAATAAAGCTAAAGGAGGAGATTGCAGCCGTAAGGCCCAGAAACACAGTGTTAAAAAAACCCTCACTGCCTCTGCAGATACTCTGCACCGAATCAATCCACTACAACCTAAAGCATTGCCCTTATTTTACTTCCAAAAATAAAATCTAACCCTGCCTCCCCCCTGAGAGCCACTGCATGTGCAATCCCCGGAGGAAGAAGTACAGCAAACTTTGTTAGAAACAGTGCTGATGTTTCATCAAAGTTGCCATCAGCCTCTCCAGAGTGACTGCGCAGAAGTGCAGCCACACGGCAATGAGCCTCTGTGTAACACATACAAAAGACTCCTCTAGAGTCTGGTATACGGATCCCCAGCCCCCAACTCAGGCAACGAGAGCTGCTACTTTTCCCAGATCCCTTCTTTTATTTGGGGCCAGGTGCTACACTTCCCACAGTACTGGTGCCAAACCAGAGTAACTCTGCTGATTTCAGGGGATATCCCTTGGTTCACAACAATCTTGCCAAATCAGGATCCGGTATTTTTTTCTCATTCATCATGGCTCCATTTTTATCCCACGGTATATGGCTCAGAAATTCCTCTTTATATTTGGCAGGAAAGGCTTAGACTGTTCTTACCCTGAATCTGTGGTCCTTGGTTTTATTTTAAACATTAAAAATGGATGTATGAAGAATCTGGAAAGCTGTGGGACAATACAATAACCCAGCCTGCAAACTTCAGCTCAGACTCTGGCCTTCAGGACCAGAAGAGAGAGAAATGCAAATAACGAGCTGAAAGGCATTTTAGGTAAATCATGTTTGTACAGTACCTAGCACAGTGAGGTTCTAGCCTGGAAAGGGCTGAGAGGCTACAGATTGCCCACGTACAAAGGTATCTAGGCAAATGCCTACAGTTAAATGTGAATCCCATCAACAGGAAAACATTCTGAAGAACAGACAGATACAGAAAGGTGAATGAAGAGAGATGTATTATCTGAATTGTGCAGGGTAATTCTGAGTGCAAAGGAACGGGACTTTAAGTAACAGGAATACAGCCTAGGCCAGTTCCTCCTGAGCACACTGGCTGAGAGGAAACTGACCCAGCATAATAAACACTGCAAGTTTCCAGCTCCTCAAAGGCCCTCTTAGTAGTTACCTGAAAGGGACAAAAACCAACCGAGACAAAACCGGCTTTTCTTACCTTTAGCTGGAAAGGTTGGATTTCGTTCAAACTCTGGTTCCTGAGCTTTTTGGTGAGGATCTTCAGCATGGTACAAGCCCGAGGAGCCAAGAAAGGGTTAAGCACACACACACGCACGCATCAGCATCTGCCGCGCCGCTGCCGCTACGCCCGGCGGAACTGCGCGGAGCGCGCATCCAGCGCCGCAGGTACGCGGCGGCGGGCACGGCTCCGCACAGCCGCTGCGGCTGCGCCCCGGTCCCCTCCGCCACGCACCCCGTCCGCAGCCCTCCGCGCCGGGACGCAAAGGGAATCCCTCTGCAAAGCCTACAGAAAAAAAAAAAAAAAAAAACTGAACACCAAACTTCCTCTGCCTTCCACCCCCTCCTCAGTTACGCTTCAGCAGGGAGGGAGGTACCAGCTGGCAGCGTGCTGCAGGGGACAAGAGGCACCGGGCGCGGAGCGTCACTGCCGGACGGCAGCGCTCCCCGGGCCCCGCTCGTGGCAGCGCTCCCGCCCGGCAGCCCCGGGCGGGCATCGGGCATCGCGCCCCGCGGCCGCCGCCGCCACCGCGGGCTCCCCCCGGCACGGCCGCCACGGGAAACTTGTACCGAGCGCCGGCCGCGGCGCACATTGGCCCGGCGGGGCGGGACGGGGCGGGACGGGGCGGGGACTCCGCTTAAAGGGTCGCCGGCCCT
>QUSF01000008.1:6435137-6489446 GCA_003676055.1 Chloebia gouldiae
AAAAAAAAAAAAACAGGGAATAGTGCACACGAGCAGATTGCCAGTCTGGCATCCTGCATCCAACAGGAGGGAGTAAAATGCTGACTGAAATCAGAAATCCTCCATAGACATATGCAATAATATGTTTAATGCTAGATAAGAATTATTCATGGGATCTAACTAACTACCAGTATATATCCCAAAGTCCAACCACTGAGACTCTCTTATAATTTTTTCCTTTTTTTTTTTTTTGTTCCATATAAAGGGAAATTACCCAAGCCTGTATTCATTCCTTATTTCAGCTCTGGAGACACTGGCTGTCCTTGTAATGGTTTGTAAGATATAACCCATAAACCACAGTCAGCTTAAACTACCGTGTGTGATTGCTTTCCCATTCAGAGATCAAGCAGTGGAGCAGGCACATGTTTGTTTCAGAACAGAGGAAGCTGAAGAAGCTCCCTGAAACAGAGAAGAGCAGAAGCTGCCATCCCAGCTGTAACACATCACAGGCTCTACCTGAGCTCACCCCACCACAGGACAGCAGTGGGGACCCCACCCTGGTGAAGGGTTTGTCCTGGGCCTCCTGACCTGCTGCAGGGCCAGCCCTTCTCAGGGCAAGCAGCAAAAACAACTGCTGGTGAAGCTTTTTGGGGGCACTTGCAATTTGAGAGAAACAAATTCTACAAATCCTGCTTCTGCAACCTTTACCTACACATGTTTCAGCAAATACCTGCAGAGCAGCTGTTTCTTCCTTGCTTTGTATTTCATATGATCAGAATCATCAATCCACAGCATCCAGCTTCACCTCTGAACGAGGCACGGTGACACACTGCTGCAAACAGTGACAAGCAATTTAGCAGACCCCCAGAGGAAAAGAAACCCTCACAGAAAGCAGAGCTACTGCTGCAACCCTTGTCTTAGGTGATCTGTGCCCCGAGGATGAGGTTCAACATGCTGAATGGGTTCCCAGTAGATGAGAAGTCACACTGCTGCATCACATAGTGGAAAGAAAGCTTCCTGAGAGGGCTGGAGACATTGCTCCTCCACATACAGGTTGCAGAACACTACTGAGTAACTTCTATCTGAGGATAGCAAAATATTTTCTAAGGGTAAGTCATAGTATTACTCCCAAAGAAAAACCCGAGTCAGAAAAGGTTACTTGACTTTCTGAAGGTCACTGAGAAAAGCTGTGGAAGATCCAAGAATAGAAGTGGTACCTCCTGGCCCCTAGCCCTATGTGCCCAGACTGTAATCTAGCCTGTTACTAGATCACACTGCTGGAGCTATGCAAAATTCAGTGGTTTCTGTTCCCAAGCATCTCATGTGATCACTCTGCTCTGTTTTTGGTTCCTGTGGGTTTCTCACCCCTAGAGTTTTGATCTGCCTACTGGGTTCAAACCAAATCTCAAATCTCAAACCTAGTCCAAGTTTCCTCTGGTCACATGATAGAAGCATGAAAAATGCATCACACAACATTCAGGGTAAACCCATATGCCTGCTCCAGCATTTCCTGAAGAGTTCTTTAAGTTCCTCATGGCCAGACCAGGGGCAGAAAGGAGGCAAGTGGCAAGTTTTCCCTGCAAGAACAGAGGGCACTGAGGTGACAGGGAGAGGGCAGGGGACTGTCAGCTGAGGCAGGGTACTGGTTCACTTCCACATGTTCCTGCCCACTGCTGCCATGGGGAAGACATCTCTGGATGTCTGCTGTACCTCATCTTCCTTTCCCTTGGAGAATTCCTCTGTGGGAATCCTGACCAAACAGCGCAATGTGCAGACGGGCAGTAGGGGTGAAGACAATGCAGTGAGGAATTGTTTAATGCACAGATTCCCTCTGGGCTGTGTTTCCTGTTGTGCTCAGAGGAGAAGCTAATGCCTTCTGCAGTTTATCCTGCCCAAGGTGTACCACTGACACTGCCAGGTGCAAGAACAGGAATGTGTGTGGGTGCAGAAAGCCTCATTAGGCAGGCCTGGCCAAGCCTTCTCAAAAGGAAAGAGATGCTTTTTCCGCCCTTTGAAGTCGCGTGAGGATTTGCTTGCCCCTAGTTACACAGTGAACGGCTTTTTGGTCGCCTTTTTCCACACACCGTGCCGTAATGGGCTCCTGCTGCCTCTGGGATGTTCAGACCTGCGTGAACATCCCGAGGTTGGAGGGAAAAACAACCAGGGAAGAGGCTCAAGTGCCATCTGTTGGGAATCTCCCCTCATTACACCGAGGGAGACAAGGCTGAGCTGGAAAAACCCCATCCATTCCTGCCTGCTTATGACCCTGACTGGGTAATGTCCAAGACAGACACTGGAAGTACTGCCAGTGGCAGGCAGAGAAGGAGCATCTGCCAAGGAAAATGCTAAAACAGAATAGGAGGGCGGGAGCAGAATGAAAGTTGAGCCTGGAGCTTGCTTGAAGGAAGATGTGGACCCAAATCCAGGCACACCTTCAATGGCCCTCCAGAGTAGGGCCATCCACCAACAGATTCAATCACAGTCCAGTGTATGTAGGTAAAAGCAGAAGAGAAGGACAATCCACAAAAAAAAGAAGGAGAACTGTTCCCAGAAAAGTATGACTGACAAAACAGACAAAGGGCACCAAGCTTTGTCCCTAAGCCAACCACCAGTCACTCCTAGCAGGAACCACAGGGCATTCCTCCTCCCAGAGTGTGAACTGCTGAGCCTGTGGGCTCCTCCAGAAGGGCTCATCTCTGGCTCAGCCTCTGTGTGGTGTCTGTGCTAACACAGGCTGAGTCCCCACCACACAAACCACAAACACCCCATGACCCAGCTGCAGGGGTGAAGCACACACAAGCTCTGACTGTGTGGTCTTTATACCAGGAGGATGGGACAGGCGCTGGGAAACACATCCCACACGTGAAGGAGCCCTTCACTAAAGCTGTAAGCAACCAAAGGTGAGAACTGCCCACCATTATCCTAAAGGCTACAAACCATCCCAGAACTGAGCCAGCTGCTCTCATGCAAGCACTTTGGACATTCAGGGAGAATCAAGAAGAGCTGGTTAAAGGTGGCTGAGGATAACAGTTATCTGTTTTCTTCTACATACCTATCCTTTGGACTCATCTGATCAATGAAGAACCTAGGATACATGTTTTGGCATACACAGGTTTTGACTGCCATAAAAGAGGAAAACAAGGAAAAAGGAAATTGAAGAGATGCTACTTGATAGAGAAACAGTGACGGTTCCAGCATAGGTCACATGGCATGCATAAGAAGAAGAGACAATCCTATCAACAGCACTGCTGGGCAGCCCCATCTCTGTTATAATTCCCTTGCTGCCCATTCTCTCCCTGAAAATTGCTTGTGGCAATTGGAAAGTCAGCATGTGGCTGATAGAAGAGATCCTGAAAGAGCAGGCATTTACACTGATGGTGCTGCACACATGTGTTCCTCTGCAAGAGGGGCCCTGACACCTGCTCAGTACCAGGCTGCTGGGACAGCACTCACAGCTCAGCTGTGAAACACAAGCAAAGACAAGCAATCATTTCTGCTTTGGATAGATTCTTTCTAATCCCTGGAGAAGAGGAATTGTCCCGCCTGACCTTCTTTCAAGAATCACTGCAACTCATATCTCTTCCTTTTCAAATCCCTTCTCAGTAACAGTCCTCAGCTGGCATCACACAGTGGTTCTGAGCCCTGCCATGTAGTCAGGAGCAGCCAGTCCAAAGATGAAAGAAACACCCAGTCTACCCCCACAGAAAGAGCTTACCAGCTCATCAGCTGCCTCAGACTGAAGGTCTTTAGGTCAAAGACAAGAAACCTCAAACTATAATGCTTATAAGGGCAGAAACAGAGAAAAAGGTCCTGGGGCCCTGCAAAAATGATAAACTTCTAAAGCAAAAGTGCTAAGAAATGAGCACACACAGTCTCCGAACAGGAAGGTGGAATATATTGTTGTGGTTCCTGGTCTGATGGGGGGAAATTCTTTTCTGGAACTTCCTGGCTGCCCAGACAGCCTCTGGGCTTATCCCAAGTGTATAAATAAAGCACAGCTTTCAACATCAAAGAGGTTTCCCAGTTCCTCTAGTTTGGCACTGCATCTGGATATGTATTTGTGAGCAGGTTCAGTGCTTCTAAGGGAAATAAAAAAAGAGCCAGGTTAGTATCACCAGGGAGAGAAATTATAGGAAGAATTTTCAGGAGGTGCAAGTTTGAACTTGATGCCTTAATGTGGGCACAGTGCACGCATGAGAGCAACAGCCAGGCCACACCCATGCTGTACCATCCTAGGCAACTCCTGGCCACAGGAGTGAGCCTGGCCAGACCTCTCAGACTGCCATCAGGTGAGCAGAAAAGACCAGCCAGCACTGGTGGTGTTTCACAGAACTGTTAGGACTCCCATCTGCTCCCTGCAGGTCAGGGAAGACAGTTTTGGGTCTGCTGAAGTCAGTGTGAACGTGTGGTGCTGAGCAGCTCAGCATGGCAGGGAAGGCTGGGAGAGGAGCAGCCTCAGGCCTCTGCAGGAGTGACAGCGCAGCAGAATCCTCAGAGAAAGGCTTGCAGGTAAAATACCTGGTCCTTAAAATAACTGCAGAGCTGCAAATGACTGAGGATTTGTGGCTACAAACCAGCCAGAAGCAAACAGAAGGGGTCCAAGCATCCAATAAAACTGCACTGTGAAGAACAGAAAAAGATAACTTGTCTTCACAAGCCTTTGCCTCAAAAGCTCAGATTGCTAGACTGGCCAAGGAAGGAGGGGCCTTAGAAGATTTTGTAATGAGAATAAATCACAACCATGCTATTTATTTCTTGCTTTCTAAACTCTGATTGCACATTGCACCTGTACCTCCTCCCCAACTCTTTTAGAGGCCAAGACCAAACGATTAAACCTTTATCACTTTTCTACAGCTAAGGACAGTTATTTGCAAGCAATTCAACAGAAATTCCACTTGAAACAGCTCTCTAGGCTGTGTAAACAAGGATGAAAACAGCCTTGGGAGGGAGGAAATGAGATTTGGCATCAGAAACCATGAGCTCTGCGTGCAGTCACGCTAACACTACAAATGGTCAAAAAAAGTAGGGGGAGCTGGCAACAAAAGATGGGCTAAGACAAAAAGCTGCTAAAGGGTGGGGGGTGGGATATTTTCGTGGATATCTTATCATCCATCCCTCCCTCCCTCCTTCCTCTTTGTTTCCCCTCCGGCCTCGCCCCCGGCTTCTCCCGTGCCTGCACTGCCGCCGGGCGGCCCCAGGGGGGCGCAGCAGACCGCGGCTCTGCGCTGTCCGGGCGATGGGGGACGGGGGCTGAGGGGAAGCGGGGGGGATTCAGGGGATGCGGGGGATGAAGGGATGCGGGCATGCGGGGGTTGCGGGAGATGCGGGGATGCGGGAGATGCGGGGATGCGGGGGATGAGGGGATGCGGGGGATGAGGGGATGCGGGGGATGAGGGGGATGCGGGAGATGCGGGGGATGCGGGGGATGCAGGGGATGAGGGGATGAGGGGGATGAGGGGGATGCGGGGGATGAGGGGGATGCGGGGGATGAAGGGGATGAGGGGGATGAAGGGGATGAGGGGGATGAGGGGATGCAGGGGACGCGGGGCTGCCGGGTTTCTCCATCTCTCCCGGCCTGCGTGTTCTCCCGGCCGGCGTGTTCTCCCGGCCTGTGTGTTCTCCCGGCTGGGCCGAGGGCACCAGCGTTACCGCGTAGCAGCAATGAGCTCCTTCATGTCGGCGAGCCCACGCTCCCGTAGGAAATCGCGCTTTAGTAACAAAAAGGTCTGGGTGTCTCCCGCTGCCGGCCAGGTTGCTGCCCGCAGGCTCTGCCAGCCCCCTTGGCGCAGAGTGAAAGGACCAGGCCTGCCTCCAAATCCCACCCTAGGATGGCCTCTCTTCATTAGAAGTAAGCATCAGAGCCTGACACACGTCACAGCCCTACACCAGGCTCCTAGCCCTCCAAGGCAAACCAAAGTATGGTCACACACCTGACTCCTCTCGGAGGAGACAATGCAGAGAAAAACTCTTCATCTTAGTTTCTACACCACAGCCAGTATTCCTAGAGGTATTAATGAGTCATTTTCTGGAGCCTGTTTTTGAAAAAACTCTCCTCTTTCTCAGCCAGATGTGTTCTGGTTGCCCTCTAAATGGGAAATGGGCCCAGCATCAAATCCCCTGAATAAACCTGCTCACGCATCACAAAGCCACGCATGTAGCAGGTGTGTGGGACTCCATCTCTGGGAGGCATGCAGAGCAAATGGCAAGAAAAACAGGACAGACAGATTCCACCTAAAGGATCAGATGTTCATCTCATCAGTTCCCAGCCCTCCTCTTTTCCCCCTCATAAACCCAAGGGATGACTTCTGAAGAGCCAGGCTAATTTGGTTATATATGGCAGACACTCATCATACCCACAGATAAATGGAATTTCAATGTACTTTTGCCCACTTCCTTGCTGCAATCGTCACCATAGTGCACCATCGAGCTGTCCCAACACGGCCTGTGGTTGGGATGACATATTGCATAGGAAAGCTGCAGTGCCACCAGAGGGACTGGGGCTGCACAGATAAGAAGGGACCCTCGATAAGTCAGCACTGATCTCAGCCCTGTCTGTGTGTCCTGACGCTAATGCGGCGGCTGCAGTGACAGAAATGAAACCCAGATTATGGTCAGAGTCTGGCTAAGCAGGTGACAGACAGAAAGAGTTAGGAGGAAGAGCTATGATTAGACCAGAGAGATGGGTCAGGAAAAGTATGTGACTCTGAGCACTGCAATTAGCATCCCGGGCAAAGGAGGTTTCAGTGCAGGTTTGCTGCTCTCGGTCAGACACCTTTCTGTGCTGTTCCTCAGAGAACATAGAAAAGCTCAAAGCTCAAGTACATCCACATTCTAGAAACTTAACAGCACCATTCCTAAGAGATGTAGTACCCCAAGGATTGGTGTAACTGAATACACCTGCAGGGGTGTTCCTTTCCAAATGTCATCAGTCCCCCCATACTTTCATACAGCAATATATGTGTAATCTTAAAATCTCCAGGTTTTACCTGAAGACAAAGGAAGTTATTTTCTATGAAGCCTGATGACAATTACCCAGACTTTGAAACATTACTGGTTTTGATTCTATCTCCTAGGTTTTATGTGACTTTCTCCTTAAAAATATTTTAAAAGTGTTAATTAACAGAGCTCACTATTGTTATATGCCACTGTCATGAAAACAGCGATAATAAAACTGCATAATTACAATGTAGTTTATCTTCCAGCAGATTTTTGCTATTTAGGGAAACTACTAAAGGGTCATGAACACCAGAAGACAAGGCTTTTTAACTGAGGTGATAGAAGATTTAAAGGCTCAAGGCTCATGTCCACAAAAAAACACAAGGTTCCCTAAAATGGATCTTGGGAGAAATCAACTACCTAAGTCCAGGCATGCAACCCTTAAAACCCTGCCTAATCCCCTGGGCTCATAGACTATGTCTATACCAGTAAATTAAACGTGCCCAGGACTGTTCTCTGGCACCGAGAGCCCTGGCACAGGATGGCTTGCACCAATAACATTAAACTCTTTTATCCTTCAAGCAAGGCATTTGGATCCAAGTGGTTGTTGGGAACGGCCCCTGGCCCACACTAACTCCCTCAGTTGTGCCTGGGAATTGTCTGGAAAAGTGTTAACTGGCACAGGCCAAAAGCATGGCAAGAATAAATTAAATGGAATCAGCTATTAATTTCTAGACGATGGAGTCGTACTGACCCAGATTTACTGATACAGACATAGCCCTAAAATCCTATTATGTGGATATGTATTAATCTATATATACTTCTATACAGTCTATATAATATACATTTATGTAGAGTATTTTGCATTCATATAGTATACTTACAGGTATTAAGTTTGGTCTGCATAGGAAGCATTTCTTGGCAAAAGTGTGACAGATGGGTGTTTATGTTGCTGGTTGACCAGTCATCAGCAGTCTTTCCTTTCAAGTGTCCCCATTCCAAGTGTCCCTTCCAGATAATGGGAATTTCTAACTTCTCAGAGACTGCAATTTTATTGTGAATAACTGGAAATATTTGAGGGAAATTTTCACATTGATTTTCACAACTGGAGTGTCTATTTGTCCATGCTCAGAGGTGTTTGCCTGGAGATTACCTTTGCTCTTTGAGGCTTCTGAGGCTGTGAATCGCTAACATTGTTTCATGCCTGTCTTGTACCTAACTTGGCAATTCCCAGTGTAAAGCCCAGGACTCTGCTGTGACTGAGCACCTCGTGTCCAGCTTGGCAGACAGGAACCTGAACCACCAGCTTTAGCTGCTCCTCATGGTAATCAGCCTGCAGCTCTTCAGAGCCTTGCTCTGTCCTGTCTGCCTGCATCAGTCACACAATGTCCTTTTGCAGAGACAGGTGGGACACACAGGCATGATGGGATTGGCACAGCAATTGTGGGACCATTCCTGTTGCACATGTAGGTCCCTGAGTGTGTCCCAAATTACAAAGTACACTTTGATTTCCCCTGTCATTAATAGCTAGTTTTCCCTAAAACTAGTCCAGCCAAGTCATGTGGAGGCACAGGGTATTTATTTACAGGCTTAGCTTTCAAACCACTCCACTTATCTGTAGATAGGATGGCATCCTCTGTCCCTGCAGTGATTTTGCTTCAGCAGTGCAACATGAGCAGCAGCTGATCTTGAGTTTTACACGAAAGAGCTTCAGCTACATAGTCAAAAGCCCATGCTGCTTAAAAGAAAACCTTTCATTCATGTCGACTTATCCATTAAATTTAATCATGTACTTGTTCATATAGAACAATGTACTGTACACATCTTAGAGCACAGAGCACAGCCTCTGAAGGGTTTGGACAATATCCAGATGTAGGCTATGTTTCACTGTGCCAGAGGTGTCTGAATCAGCACGAGCTAAAACTCTAAAACTCGCAGCCTTAAGACCCGACTGCCCACGGTGTGCAATGCTGGGACACTCGGAGAAGGCTGCTGCTCCCTGCAGTTGATCTGCCATGCTGGCATCCCAGTCTGGGCTTGGAAAACCTGCTCAAGCAGGACCCCAGCTGGAAATGACTTGCCAGGCCCACCAGCCATGCCAATGCCTTTCAACCAGCAGATACACCACGGATATATGACCAGGGGATGTACGGGGAACAGGCTGGGGATGACAAGCTGGGCAACACCACCCTTCCAGCCGCAGCTGGTGGTTCTGATGAACCCGCGGAAGCAAAGCCCGTGCGAGCGGCAGAGCATATCCTGACAGCTGGGGACGTGAGCCGAAAGCCGGAGCAGCAGCCTCGGCGACTGACGGGGCGGAGGAGGAGGAGATGTCCCCGCAGGAGGGGCTGCGGGGCCGGGCGGAGCGGAGCGGAGCGCCCCGCGCACAGCCGGGCGGTGGCACCGCGGCCTCGGCCGCCTCCTCCGCCCGGGCTCGGCTTTGTGGCTGCCTTCACACACCCTGCTCGGAGCTTTCCTCATCCCGGCGCAACCCCTTCTGGTAACAGTTGGGACATTGGGGCCGATTGCAAGACCGCGTGTGCGACTCCCTGCCAAGGTTTTCCCATTGTCGCAGCTCGCTGAGTTCCTTCCCCTTCCTCCACCCACCAAATCCTGCTGGGTTACTGGAAAAGCTGCAGTCCAAATGTACCAGTGTCTTCAGGCCACCTATCACATAAAGGGATTTTTCCAGGAAAGGCACATAACACAATCACACTCATTCCCGACTTCTTTGCCACTTGAGATTTCTTCTTTTCCCCTCCTGAAAAGGGGTGGTAACCTATTTCAACAGCACGAGTTACTAGAAAGGCAATAAATACATACACACATACATACATACATAAAGTTTGGCAGATCTGTATTCTTCATGCTCCAGGACACAGCTGAGCCAGCCAACCCAGTCCATATAAAACCCACTCCTGTCACTAATTCTGTCACTCCATGGTGACAGCCAGCAGGTGTGTAGATTGCCTAGACCCTGTCTCCTCCTCCTCACAAATCTTAGGACACCTGGGGGGATGCACACAACAGGATGGGATGGTACCAACCAAACAAAACAAAACTCCCCACAAATGAAAAAAAAATCTACCCCCAAAAAAAACCTGGGAGACAACATGCTCTAGGATTCAGGACAGTAAGAATCAAAATTTCTGTATTACAGGGGGAGTTTTCATTTTCCAAATACTTGGTCACTTTTCTTAATCTCTCTGAGCCTCATAGTTTTCCTTATAGCACCATTTTACTCACCTGCACAGTGGCTGGTGCATTCTGGTGAAGGTCATTATAAAGGCAGGCACTTTAATTACATGTTTAAAGTGACAATTGAATCTTTTTATGATCGTGACCTGAAGGAAAACCAGACTACCTATTAACTAGAGGTGGAGAACATTCAATTAATGAAGGCACGGAAGGCAGGACTGTGAAGTTCTTATTCTCTTTCTTAAGGACAGATTATTCTGTACTTTTGCATAAGCCAATTAGTTTTTAACTGCCTTGGCTCCCCAAACTGCAAAATGGAGGAAAATGTATATTGCACAGAAGCAACATTAGATTTATTTATTTATATAAACAACACATCAAGTTTCTTGGAAATTGCCAGATAAAGCATGTCACATAAGAACAAAGTAAATAGGGCCAGTAGCTTTTATCATGAAGAAAGTAGGAAATATTTTTGTGTTTATGATGCTGAGAAATATAAGGAATGAACAACCTTTTCATATTGTGCTTTTCATTCTCTTGCTGAGCACTCCCTGCTACATAGAATTCAGAAGGACTCACATTTTTGTCTTAGCACATCAGACATAACCCTACAGAGAGTGAAATGCAAAAAGAGAAACAACCAGAAGCTTTCTTGTACCATCAAAGCTGTAGAAAAAGAGGCAAGAAAAGGTGGCAAACCACAAAGTTTGCCCAACAGAGAGGCCAAAACAGGGAAGAGAAGTATCAAAAGCAGCCACAGGCATCTGAGAGGAAAACACAAGTGAGTGGGAGGAAGACAATGCAATAATACAAAAATAAAGCCCCTGGCCCATCTGGGCATGTTCAGATTAAAGGGCAGGGGCAAGCCAGACTGACAACTGTCTTGGAGCTCTTCCCCAGGGAGCAAGGCATTGGGTGGTTTTTGTATATAATAAAAAAGCTTTAGTTATTTCTGTTCATGCCAGCTCCCTTTATTGAGCTGGCATCTTCCCCCGGGATGGCTTTCCCCAGCAGCCTTACCTGCACCCTTAAGGCAAGTGCTGCTTTTTCCCTGTCCCCAACAGCAGCAATCCACCACTCACACCTTCCCCCACCATTGCCTGCCCCACTAGACCTACCAAGATTTCCCTGGTTTTGGCCATTCTGAGGACAAAAGTCACAGTGTTTAGCCACATCTCAGGCAGTCTCTGTAACCCCACTGCCCTAACACATGAGAACCATTAAGTGATGCTGGCTAGCTGCACTGTATTCTCACAAAAGAGCCAGGAGCCAGCTCACCTGTAGTGGTGCAAACTACAAAGGCAATTAGATCTCCCTCCTGTCTCTAACTGCAGCAAAGATATGCACAAGGGAATACCCTGACATGCTTTTGTAATGGCTTTTAAAACATTCAGTTCTTTCTCTGCACTTCAGGTCCTTTGCATCCCTGTTGCACAGCACACACAATGTAGGTGGATTCAAATCTCCCACCCCCACCTAAAACTTTTCTAAAAGAAGTCATCCTCACAGCCCCACTCATCATCCCTAAGTAAATTCTGCTCCAGTTTCAGCATCTTCTATGCACTTCTGGAACCTCAGGACTCCTCCTTGTCTAAGACCTCACAATTTAAGAACAGGCCCTGTAGTTTTGCTTTTCTACACTGTATTTGTGAGCTACAGAGAGCTGGACCAGTGGGAGACCCTGGACTCCACACTTGAATGGGTAGGAGAAGCAGAGCAACCCAGGAAACATGAGAAAAGCTGATAGCTGTTCAGGCTTTTTGATGCCTTCAGATAGTAGGAGTCTGATCTGACCTCATCCTGCTTGAGGAATCTCCAGCCAAACTGCCCACTATTTAATGAGATGCACGAGGCAGAAAGGACACAGCCTGGTTTCTCCCAGAAGCTCACCAGGTTGATGGCAGAATGTCCTTGGTGTAAAATGATGGGAAAATCCTGAGAATCACAACTGTTATTTCTTGTGGCTCAAAGATTCACTAGGAAAAACTGGTCCCTTTTCTTTCCTAGATCTGAGAAGCTTGATTTGACTCCAGAGAGATTAATGTTGAAATGGGAGGGAGAGGGAAGGATCCTACCATTAACAAAGAGCTAGTTGCAAGTCTGGGGAAGGAGTATAACTCCATCATTAAGATATCTGTGTTCCCTCTGGGAAACCTTTGACCTGAAGTAAGGATCTGAGTTCAGTGTCATTCTTCAGGTGGTAATAAAGCACAAGGCTGGTGGAGGAAGCAATCTCTTCAATCTCTCTCTCTTGCTCATGTCTCCGTAGACATCTTGCACCATGAAACAAAAGTCTTTACCTGTGCACAGCCCTTATCTATTGCCAAGTGTTGGGAAAGCTGTGGCTTCAGGAACTGTTAAGAAAAGGTCACTGAAGTGCTAAAATCTGACAGTATTTCCATCACACCCAAAGCACAGCAGCCAGTTTGTTCTCTGCACCTCCTTCCCTAGCTACAATAAAGCGGGCAGCCCAGCAGTTAATGCTGGCAGCTCAGAGTAATTGAATTTGCACAGGGCCCATTTCCAGCCCTGCTATTGTGTAAGTCTGGGAAAGGCACCAATTCTCCCTGTGCTCTCTCCCCCACCCCCCGAGTGAAACAAAGCACCCATCAAGCAGCAGGCTTGCTTGTCTGAACAAATTAATAGCTGTAGAACAACCTGAGTTCTACACAGGTCTGTCAAAGCCATTATGAGGACTGATGCTGGCTATCACCCCCTTGTTCAGGAAAAAAAAAAGGCACACAGAGGCTACATCAGGCTACTGCAGAATGACCCAGCCTCAGGGAGAAATTTGACATCATGCAGATACCTAACAGTAACATTTGTCAATCAGAACTTACATGGACTTGACTTGAACCAGGCAAGCTGTGGTTTGTAGCCATCCTCTTAGCTCCTAAGGCCTGGAGCCTTAAAGGATTCAAGCATCTAAATAACATCAGCGGCCTGAAACATAAATACCTTTAAGGAGAAGGGCCTCAGGATTAGCCTGCTAACCAGAAGAGTCTATCTTCTGCCACTGGGAACACCAGCCCTGATGTTTCACCTGATACTGGCAAAGAGGCAATTGAGGATTGAGAACCCACCTTGTTAATTAAAGCAGGGTAATATCTTGCCTCTTAATAGGGAGATATAATCAATGTTAATCTTTTGGGTGTGCTACTAAATATCCAAAGGGGATGTTTGTTTTGCAATTTCCCTCTTCCTTAATGGCAGGCAATGGTAGGCTTTTCCCTGCCCTGCACAATCAGCCACCCTGCAAATCACGGCTATAAATATTTTGGCTCGTTTGATAGCTGTAGCATTTCAGCATCTTTCAACTCGAGCTTCCCCTCAACCATTATTCATTGGTCCTTCATGGCAGAGGTTTTGAGCTGATGTCCTCCTCTTAAGCTACACATGCTGTGAGCTCTGTGTAGAATTTTCCTCATGCTCTGGATTTCAAGCTGATCCATAGCACATACCTGAAGGAGTAGTAGCAAAGGAGAGCAAGTTCCTGCCTTGGGCAACTCAGAGAAGGTGCAAGCCATTTGCCTGAACCACCAGGCACTGCAGAGATGCCCAGCTCTGACTGAGGAAGATGCATTGGATGGGGAGGCAGAGTAGACTGAAAAAGCAAATAGGGAAGGAAGGGGATAGGATGGGTAGTCAGGAGAAGGACAAGGGCAAACAACACAGGGGAAGGCAGAAGCAAGAAAGGCAGGGTGTCTAGGAAGAAACAAAATTTGAAATTAAGGAGTGGGATAACTGGCAGAGTGGGCATGGCCTAGAGTCAAACGTGAAGTCTAGCTGAGGAGCCAATATGTATGGAAGAGTGGAGATTATGTGGACAAAGGCAGTTGTGGCTATGGATGGAAAATCGAGTTATTGATACACTTAGATTCCTGCCAGACAAATCCTAGCTATGGAAGAACTTTTGGAGTTGTTAGATAGTGGCCTTAGCAAGGGAAAAAAAATAATCTGCTTTTTACAATGGGGCTTGAGAAATCTCAGACAGAGATATCTAATGTGACTGGAGAGGATGAAATGTTGTATCCTGGAGACTTCTCCTACACATAATGTCTGGGAGTCCTGAGGATAGTTTGTTAGTACAACAGCAGCAGAAGGTGCCATAAGTATTTCTGGAGGAAGAAGGGTACAAAAGGTGTGCAGAAAATATGGATGGATTGAAGGAAAAGCAGAGCTGGTACTGTTGTTCCTGCCCTCTTGGGCAACCACGTGCGAGTGCCCTAGATGAAGGCAGATTTGCTACAGGCATTACAGCTAATGCCATTTTCATATCTGACATACCACTAATGGAAAAATATTTAACATGTATTTATTCAATGTCACTAACAATACTCCAGCAGATGCGGGGTAAGGAGGACAGGGCTGATCAATGGGGGAGGGTGGAGAGGACCTGCACTTCTGTAAAGACTGAAATGTGATGTTTACAAGAAAGACTCTCTCTCCCAGTAACTGCTAAGTATCTTCTGCCATGAAAACCTGCTGTCAAGTGTCATGTCAAATCAAGGAGACTATAGACTCAGAGAGATCTTTTTCCTAAGAGCAGCCCAGCAGATGGAAAGTAATTGCACTGCTCTGGCATTGCCTGAACTTGACAGGTTCTCACTAAGAACAAATATCCTTTCCCTGGTAATGAAGGAAAGGTTTAATCTCATCTCACTCCAGGTGAGTATGTTCAGTACAGTGAGTCCCTTTGCCACTGTTAGCACTCATGTGTTAGCCAAGAATGGTCTTCTGGCAGGTTTTAATCTATTTCACAAAGTCTGTAGGAAATGTGGGACAGTAGGTCAGATGAGAGAACAACTGGGTGCATCATTTTCTTCCCCCTCCTCCTACATGTTGCAAAGCAGGTCACTGGCTCCTGCCTTGTGCTTATCCCTTGTCCCTGCATGGGGAGGCTTGGATCTGCAGCGAGGGGTGGCAGAGGACCTTCTTGCCCCTAGGCTGGATGCAGCCTTGTTGTACAGACTGTGCAGGCTGTGCAGATCTGTCCCTGCTTCCATGTTCCAGTGACATGGAAGATAGGGAATAGACCACGGCTCCCTGCCCTCCCTTGGTAAACCTGCCCTGCCTTCTACCAGAATAACAGAGAGGATTTAATGCTTCCTGGGCCAGGACTGACCATCAAGTCCTGACTCCTCCAACCCAAATGGGATTTTGGTCAGTAAATCATGAAACAATAGGAGGCTTTTTTGCTCACAGTATGCAGCTCTGTCCCTGTGCTTGCTAGAGATAGGCTCACACAAAATGCTAAGATTCAAGCGTCCATGAGCACCAAGGGAATTCAGATCCAGATTAGACAGTGCTTGGATGCTTTGGTGATTGGCACCTTAGAAATTACATAGATAGACAGAGCACAGTGGAAATAGATGGGACTTTGCAGCTTTGGCTCTTCTCTGCTAGTTATAATTATTTAAGATGATGTTTCACATCACATTCAAGCTCCTGTGCAGATAGCAGCGGCAGAGAACAAGAGATCTCTGCCACCTAGGAGAGGATTATGTGGATATGACAATGTTCAAACCCACTGGGCTCTGCCACGCTGCATTATTTAAGCCCAGTAACCAAATTTAGTAACCAGCCCCTGAGGCGCTGAGAGAAAAACACGGCTTCCAGAGCTCCTTCTCTGCAGTCCTGTCGGCTTCCTCCCTTAAAGGAGACACCAGCTTTTCTCTTCCTCCCTCAGCCCCACCAGCCAGGCCTGACCTGTGAGCACGTTGTTCCTAGAGGAGTCCCTGGCACGGGTGTAACACATGATGCGGGTCACAGTGTGAAGCCTTGGGAGCCCAGGGCAGAGGAACCTGCATGGGGAAAATGAACCATCCCAGCTCCAGGCCCTCAGGATACAGGGCACAGAGGCTTCATCTGTGCAGTGAGGTGTGAGCTCAGGTACAGACAGGACAATGCTCAGCCTGTCTGGACCACTGACTGCTTCCCACCTGTAGTTCTGTATTCCGTATCTGTGTGTACTCAGGCTCCTAGTGCTCTGCCCAGAACTGGCTCTCACCTTCTTGGAAGCTTTGCAGCTCCATCTAAATCTGTGCATAAGCATGCCTGCCGGTAAAGTGTGTGGACAGAAGCAATTCTGGACATACAAACAGGCTCAGACTTGTGCTTGGGTGAAGACCTGTCCTTGTCTCCTTTGTCCACCAAGTGCTGCAGAGGACGGAAAGAGGAGAGCACAGCTCTAACTCTCACCAGCTCTAGCCTCCCTTCCACAGCAGAGCTCTTTGTCACTGCTCCACAATGTCACAATGATGAACAATGGCACTTGTTAACCAGTTTTCAAAAGGATTAAAGCCAAGGGAGACTGGGAGGCTTGGGCAGACTCCCTGCCAGGATCTCAGACTGCAGGTCAGCTCTCCTGTGTTCAGTGAGCAGGTGCTATGCTACAGCAGGCCCTTGACTGCACAATTAGATGGGAGTGCCCCAGTCCATGTATGTGGCCAAGCTCTCAGGAGCAATCTAAGGGAAGGAGGGGTTGAATACAGTAAATATTTAACCAGTGCTGTGTCAAATGCAAACACGTGTCCACTGTGGTGTTTGTCATCACAAGGCCGTGATCTTGAGGAAACACATCTTAACTCCCCACTGATTCTAGCAGAGCTGGCTTGAGACATGCAGAATTTACCTTGGCATGTGAAGTGGTCATTTCAGTAAAACCCAAGCTCAGACTCGGGGAGCCATGAAATAGTGTTGAGACCTGCTGCTACTGTAGGTGACTCCCGCCACCGTGGCTATTAACTGCAAGGCGTGTCCTCTCCACCCCAGCAATCGGACGCCACTGCCTCTTAAAACTGTCTGCTGTCTCTTAGATCCCTCCCTGGCCTTCTGCCCAGAGCCCCAGAGGCAGAGTCGGAGACTGGTGTTTACAAACAGTCTTTTAAATCGTGTGTGGAATGAGAAAAAGGAGCAAGCCCAGCTGAATGGCCCTGGGAGAGGCAGATCCCATCAGAGCTCGCACGGAATGTCTTCCAGAGCCACCTTTCTTCACCTAGAAGGAAGCTCTTCACCTAGCTCTGTCTGAGCTGCAAGGACAGGGAACAATGGCAGTAGTAAGGGGCCTCTCTGGGCAGTCAGGGCTCCTGCCAGATGCATCTCCTGTGAGCTGGGCCTCTCAGGTTGCTACCATGCCAGGAAGCATACAGCAATGCCATCATAAAGACCAGCTCTGCAAGGAAAGGAAGATTTTGGGGTTGTATGGATGGTAACAGCTAGTCCACAGGGCATGACATCTCTGCCATCTTGTGCCATTCCCAGACACTAAATTGTGGGTATTCAGAACTGTTCAGTCTTTTTGATTTCTGTGTTGTTGTTGTTTATGCAATTCTCAGCCTGACCAAACTCAAAAATTGGTTATTTTTCACATACCTCGAATGCCATAACGCATATGGCCTATTGCACCAGTGCCCCAAAGCTGCCCCTACCCCACAGCCATTTTATCTGTAAACCACAAGCTCTTTCCTGGTATTCCTATTGTTCAAGTGACCACCAGAGCCTATACCAGCCTCTGGCGGATGGTCCTGGCAAGAAGGCGACACCCAGTATAAATGGAATTCTTCTCCCTCTGGGAGCCCCTGTGCCCAGGCAGCTCTTCCCTGCACTGCACAGACCCCCAGATGCTGCGAGTCTGTGCCAGCAAGGATGGCAGTACTGGCTGCCACGTGGACATGGGTCCTTGGAGAGCTGTCCTCATCCTGCACAGGACACCAGACGCCTCTCAGCTGCTGGCTGGCTCCTGCTGCGCAGGGCTGGGTGTGACACCCGAGAGCAGGGTCATTTTCTGTCAAGCCAATTTATTCCAGTCCTTTTTGAGGTCCTTTTTCTCCCCCTCTTGAGGGAGAAACTCTCCAGCAGCGCTGTTGTGGGAGAAGTTACTCTGCCAGAAGTTTTAAAACAGTTGCCCATGGGGACATGACATGCTGGAAAAACAGTCCTTCAATTCTGGTGTGATCACTTCAATTCTCGAGCCTGGCTCTTTCCCTCCTTCCCTCCCTTCCCTCCCATCCACTGGAAATTATCATGCTCAATTCAGTTGCAATCTCTTTGCAGCAAGGATGAGAGGGCTGTGATGTGGCCTGAGATAGGACAGGTGCCCAATGTTCCTCGCTGCTTTAAACCAGTGGCAAAGCATGCAAAGCCAGCATGTGACCTGCTCTTGGGAAGGGATGTGACTCCCCAGCCTTTTCTGCAGACCCACATGGAATAAAAAAAAACAAAAAAAAAAAAGTAACAGTTCTGGCGAGAGCACGGCAAAGACTCTCAGTGGCCGTGACTAACATTAATCCACTTGGCAAAGTGCTTCTCACTCTCTGCCTTTTCTACTCTCCAGGAACCTCAGGAGGGGCACAGCTGGAATCTCTGTCTGGGAAAAGGGAGGACAAAGAACATGTAGATGCCCAGCCTGGGACTTCCTACAGCTACTGCTCACACCAGGCAGACAAGAGCCACGTGCAGCAGCTCCGAAAACAACTCAGAGGAAGGGAAAGGCGTGAGATTGTTTGTGTGAAATATATACATCAGGACTGGCTGAGGGCAGCCCAGACCTCTGCTTCCGTAGAAGTAGAAGCAAGGCCTGGGGTATTGCCAGCAGCCACCCAGCCTGCCCTTACACTAGCAGGATTCATCTGCAGCAGCAAACATCCAGTCAGAGGAGATTTTCAGGATGGGTTGCTTGGCAGGGAGGGAAGGGGTGAGTAGGTACAGAAGAAGATAAACTTGTAATGTTCCTCAGTTGTGGTACAGAAGCAGCCTCAGATTTCCTCCTAGGGCTCAAACTTACTTTGGCAGAGCTCTTATCTGTGCTCAGCCACGCTCAGACACAGGGGAAGAGCCACCTCTGCCTGGTGCACCAGGCCCTTCCTGGGACTGCAGGCTCCATTCTTCTCTGCCCTAGACTGATGCAGTTCCAGCCTTCCTCAGGGCTGAGGTGGTGGCAGCTGAAAGCCACAGCAGACACGTGGATGCAGCAGTTCCAGACACAAAGAAGCTGCGCTCTGGCACAGGCAAGATGAGGCAGTAGCCAGTGGGGGAAACTACTTGGGGTTAAAAATCTGCTGATTGCCTTTGCACAGAAGCAGGCCCAGGAGACAAAACCCTTGTCGAGTAGTTGAGGTCTTTCCTCTCTCCTGTGTCCCACAAAGCACGTGCCACTGGTGTATGACCCTTCATTAGATGGCTACACCAGCCATGGCCCATCATCAGCTGAGCAGCAGCCTTCCTTCCCAGCCAGGTATCCTCTCAACAACACTAAACACCCTGAGAAGGAGGGAACAGGGGAATAGCACTCTTAAAGCAGTCTGCCCTGTAAATCATGACTTCAATATTGTTTGCACTTAAAGCCAAAAGCAGGAAGATCATCCTCTTCATATATTTTGTGGGCAGTCAATAACTAATCTCTGGGACCCGGCTGCTTACGAGAGAGCAAATTTCTGAAAGATGGCAATAAAGAGGACGTGGGTGCAGGGGGAGGAGGAAGGCGGGGAGGGGGAGAGGAGGGGTATGTATGTCACAGCTTACCTCAGAGCCAGAATTAGAAGCTGGGTAAGAAAAATAAAATCACAGCAGGAAATAATGTGTAGCTTAAAATAGTAACATCAAATGGGAGCTAGAATGGGGAGTGGGTGGCATTTGAGGTTGCTGCTCTGTTCCTCCCTCAATGGCAGGGTGATTAATATGTCTATGCTACATGTATTTATGTAACAAAGGGCACTAAAGGCCAAAGCTGCATTTTCACCAACACTGCAGGGGAGTCTGAATCTTTTCTTCTCCCCATAGCATTAAAAGGGAGGACATACACTTGTGCTTCCTGTCTCAGAAACTAAAAAAACAATCTTCAAAAAAACCCCACGCTTCAGCACTGCACACACAGTTACATTTCCACTGCTTGGCATGGTGGCACAGAGACCTTTAGGGCTTTGAAGGCATTCCTGCTGTGTTTCATGGCTCCCCACAGAAAAAGCCTGTTCCCAGAGAACACCTGTGAACTTGTTTGGGTTGTCTCTGGCTGGAGGCTGGGCTGTAATAGCAGGCAAGGTACCACTACATGTTACTACACATTTTCGTGCTCGTTCTCCGTATTTGCAGTGAATCATAGATCTCTGAGATGGGTCATGCAGTCCATTTCCTTGCCAGCACAGGATTGTTCCCAGCCACGTACTTCAAACCCTCACGTTTCTCTTGGGAGACAGTGATTCAGACTGATCACTCTTCTCTTCACGCTTTCTATCCTGAGAACTGCATGAAAGACTTGAAAGCACTCATGTGTTTTGATAAGAAAGGGATGTTGTTCTCGGGCACATCGAGAACTGTTCAACCCACCACATGGCTGCTCACTGATGAGTGGCTGCCGGATGTATCACATTTGTTTTTTGGACTCCTCTGGACTAATAAGCAATGCAGAGGCCTGCATGGAACTTGCAGTGAAAAGTAGGAAAGCATCCCAAAGAGTGCAGGAGGACTTTGAGTCTCAGCTGGCCACATTCAGCACCTCCCACTCATCTGAAAGGCCATGTGCTGCCAGAATTCCCTTTTCTCAGTGTCTGGTATCCTCAGAGAGCAAAGGCAAGAGCAAAGACCTTCCTTCATCTCCACACACACACACAAGCCTCCCACCACTCTAGTCACTTCTATGCCTGCTTGCAAGTATCTGTTACGTGCAAATAACTTAAGACCAAGTTTGTAGTGTGATAAAAACCTGCTGCACGGGCCTGATCCTGATATTCCCTGACATCAGCAAATATCTTTGACATAAACTGGGCCATGCTGCTGTTGGAGGAAGGAGAATCTGGCCCAGATCTAATGCAAATCTTCCCACAGGCAAGCAGAGCAGCACGATTTGTTTAAACATGGCATGCTGGTGGCTGCAGACAGAGATCACTCCCAGCAACTCCATCAACATGAATAATATCCTGCTAGTTAAATCCAGCCATGGTAAATATCTCCACCATGTTATCCCTCCAAGCAAATATAGTACCTGCATGGAAGAAATTCCTCAGAATGTTTCCTGTCTGGAGCTGAAGCTTGCCAGGGACTGAATTTCCTGTGAGGCTACAGTTGGGAATGCAAAGCAAAGAAGCTAAGAAGAAAATGAGATGATACATATTTGGACCTGCTTTACAAAGAACCTCCTAAGCAGGCACATTTCTACCCCCACCCCCACTCCCCCACCGCCCCATTATATAAAAATGAAGCACTTGGATTTTCAAATATGAGCTAAGTTATTTTTCATTAAGCATTACCCCACTGTCTACTCACTCTCTACTAATTTTTTTCCAGCTGCAATTCTGTGACTTACACATCCTGAAAATGAAAGAGGTTCTTTTTGCCAATAGCAAAGTGCGATGCATCCTTTCAACCATCTGGAAATGGATTTTTTATTCTTCCCCTCTCCCAGCCACACACGCACGTGCACACACACAACCGAGTCTTTGTCTCTTGGAATCATTTCCCACACCAAAGCTGATGGCCATTAAAAGAATTCAATAAAAAAGTTCCACAGGCATTAAGAGGCCGAGAGAGAATAAACAGGGTGACTTCCTGGGCACTCGTTCTTATCCAAACTGCCACCTCATGAGGAAGTGATGAATGCAATAGAGCATATGGTGCAGTTGTTAGAGATTAGGAGGTAGTTTAAGGCTCTTGAGGTTTTGTCCTGGTTCTGCTACAAACCTCCTTTGTCACTAAGAGCAAGTTGCCTACCTGCTTAGTGCCTCAGCCCCCCCTAGCTGAAAATGGGGATAGACTTTTTAACTCCTTGTGATGATCAATGTGTCTGTGTTTGTAATGTGAGATGATCTCCAGAGATGAAAGAAATAATCCAAAGTGAAAATTGCCATGATAACTCTATGCAGAGCCTAATAGAGTCAAGCAAGACACTTTGGGAGCCAGAGATTAGACTTGATCATCCCTTGCCCAGAGGCAAATGTTAAGTGAGCCATGTCACTATGCTATCCAGATGACTGCAGGTCTGCAGGAGGAAGCAGAGAAGAGCCAGAGCCACACTGACTGGTACAAACATGCTTATAGTGTCCAGCTGAGAATGAGTAACAGCTGCTTGCTCATCATCCTGATTTCTGTCACTACTGGTGCTTCTGAATGCTGAAGTGTCCCAATGCTGTGACTCAGGGCTGTGAGTCATGGGGCTGTATGTCTCCACCGCATGGAATCACTCACTTGCTCTCTGATGAGATTGCAGAAATCACAGATCATCTTGGGACTCTTACAGTGGTAAGTCTTAAAAATATAGACAGATATTTACAAACAGATCCAGAACAAAGTCATTCTGTCTCAAATACTGTCTACAGGGGATTTGTAGTAAAGCTCAATTTCACATGCACATCCCACCCAATAAATCTAGGAAAAGTATAAGTTTTTTTTTCCTTCTGCAGACATTTAATTCCTATATCCCCAAAGCTCTAGCAAATCTGGGCTAAACAGGATGCAGTGCAGGTAGCACTTGACCTTTTGCTTCCCCTACTTTTGCCAGTCATGTTTTTAGACCTGAAATTCTGACACTGTAGTGACACAATGCTTTTTGGTATTGTATCTGCCTGTCCAGGCTCTCCAGCATCCCTGCTGAGGGAGCTTTGATCTAATGGCATTCTCTTAAACTCAGTGATAGGCACTATTTATACACAGGGCTGCAGTGTGAGCCCTCTCTGAGTTGGCTGTCATGACCTCAGAGGAGACACCAGAAACCCCCAAGGTATCATCAGATCTGTACTGACCACACAGAGCACAGGGACAACTTTCTCATCTACAGACTGCAACACCAACCGCTGCACATTCCGGAGCTCACCTCCAGTTTCTGTAAATTCTCTGTTGACACAGGTGCAGCCTACATGGCCACCACTTCCTCTGGAGATGAGGGAGCAGGGGCTCACCTCAGCACTGACCTCACTGGCTGGGAACCTCCTGTGCTCTCCACCCATACAGCACCTAATCAGTGAAGCGGAGTCCCCACACTGACAAGAGTGGGATTGCTGATACTCCTCTAGTGGCAGCACAGTTTGTGTTGGCAAAAGAGTGTTTCTGTTGGCACATGCCTCTTCCCAGAATTGATTAAGTCATGCCTGTTTTTGCAAAAAATCTTTGCAGCAAGGTGTTTTACTGGTGTAAAGATATGTAAAGAATCGCTCTGTTTGCTCACAACCAGTCTGAATCCTTTCCACAAAAGTAGATAAAAGACTGTATTGGCAATCTCCCCAGGTGGACTTCTGTGTGCTGGGACAGAGTGAGTGCTCTTATTTGTCTGAACTAATGCAGACAACCAACGAGATCCATACTAGGAAAGCAAACAATGCTCTGGGCACAGGGACTCCCAAGTGATAGGAAGTGACTTCAGCACACCAATTCCTCTATTCCCGTAACTCTCTGTGGGTTTGCCAACAATCCTTATCGTCCTTGCTGAGAAAGGAGAGCTCTGCTAACTGATTTCATCCTCGTTTCCTTACTGTGGTCAGTCAGTTGCTGCATGCCAGCAACAGCTGGTACCATTGATAGATAAGCACATGTGTTGATGGCTCTGTCTGCTCTAACCACATCCATCCCTGCGAGACAGGCAGTTCTAAAAAGGAGTGAAACAACACACAACAGTTTTGTTATCAGGACATAATTTTCTAGAAACATAAATCCAGGCAATATCAACTTTTCCCATCTTTCCTACAGAATACTGTAGGTCTCCATGAAGGGAGCCAGGATGGTCCCAACCATCCCCATCAGCCCCCCAAAGCAGGACATCCCACAGCCCAACAACCCCTGCAGACAAATCAGTTCAAGTGCTGGACCAAAAAGATGCAGGCCTGAAGACCCCAAGTTATCAGGCCTCCTGCCATGCCATCTCTAAATGAGGATCCATGCCCTGAGCTGACAGGGTCAGGTCTCACATCACCACTTGAGACTAGCCAAGAAATGTGCAAGACTGGGCTCTTTAAGGACAAGCATGAATGCATTTGAAATTTTACCCCATTTTGATTAAAGGTCTCTGCACCTTGAGTTCAGCACTTTTGGATAGCCTGAAGGCATTCTTCAAATGCAATAGCACAGTTAAGTAACAAAATGCCTCAGGGTCACCTCTGCTCCAAGCACATTGCCCTCTTTCAAGCAGCACATCATGGCAGAAGTCATCTCGGGCTGAATTTTCTTCAGTTTGAGTCACAGGAGTGTCATCAGAGATGGAGTTAGCTCAGTTTGTTCAGAAAGGAGAAGATGGACAATTTTATTTTGGCATTTGTCTATTTTTTTTCTGTTCTAGTTCCTGGAATCTGGTTTGTAGAAGTGGCCCTTCCCTCGCTGTGAGCTCACGCTTTGAGGTGGGCAGAAATGTTCAAATAGCATCTTCTTTGACCTTTCTGGTACTGAGATGCTTGTTGTTGCTTTTTTTGTAAGTTTCTGAGAAGCTCCCACAAGCCTCTGTCCCCCCCATCTCCTGAACTGCATCTGCAGCATCCAACAACAATCCCTCTGGAGGGCAGCATGGATCTCACAGTGACGACACCACACTTAATTTGTTCCAGCCTGTTTCACACTGACATTTTAGCACTGACGTCATCAGCTGCTGAAATTTCACTGCTGCTGCTAAGAATAACAGCCCTCTTCATCCTCCACCTTACACCAAATAATTATTTTAATACTGTAGGGATCTAGGCTTATCTTTTCTGACACAAATCAGGTTCTGGTGGTTAAAAGAAGTAGTAAGAGCAAAACATTGCAGATGCTTTTATGTTCTGTCAGCCTAGGACAGAAAAAAAACTCAACACAAAAATAAAAAGTGTATTGCTAAGTTGTAGGAGTGGAATAAAAAAATGAACAGGAAAAGTTCAGACTGATTTGTTTTAAAGCTTCTTTGTCAGACAGTCCTAGGTTGCTGTTCTAGCTACTGTACAGTCCTAGGAATTGCTTAAATAGCCTAGGCTATGGTCAGGCCCAGAAGTCCCATACAATGCTCCTTCCAAATTCTCCAAGGCTTTGTACTTTGAACATTTGCTTATACTGGTGCAGCATGAGCATAAAATACTGCCAAATTAGAATTTCCCATTGACTTTGTGGCCTGAACCAAATCCCATCGATTTCTGTGGGAGGATTTCTATTAACTTGAATGGGCATTGAATCAAACCTAAATTGGCAGTGCTCTGCACCCATTTGGCACAGTGTAGTTCTCTGCATAAGGTAGAGAATCAGGTCCAAAGACACTCAGAAATGCTTTAATTAGGAGCATTATTGAGGAGAGCAAGCTTTTCCATCATTAAGTTGATAAACTGAATTTGTTCTATACTTTTAATAGCAAAGAGTCAGATTTTCAAAGACACTTGGTCTAAAGATGAAGCTGAATGCTTATGGATTTCCAAGAAATGTTTTAAAGCAAATCAGATGCTTAGAAGCCTTTCAAATCAACAGTTCTCTACACTTAGTTTTACACTTTCAGAAATACTAGGAGCTACAAATTGGCCATTCTTGTAAGCTTATAAATCTAGTCAGAAGCTTTGAGATGATCATTACCAGCAGCCAGGTCTGCTCACCAGTTGCTGGCCAGGCCTGGGTCCTCACAGGCACAGTGAGCAGCAGCTGCAGTGACTACACCAATTATTGCCTATAGGCACCTGCCCCTGATGCCCCCATTCCTCCCAGAGGGAGAATGGCACCTCTGTTAGGCACAGCAAGTGGTGCACAGTCCCTTCTGGGCAGGGGTGACAAAGGCATCTAAAAGCCAGACAGGCAGAGGTCCTGGAAATGTTATTTTCAACCCCTGCCAGGGAAGTCAGTGGCTAGCACAGCTTCCGCTCCAGAAGCAGAGCTGAACCTAGACAGAGCAACATCCCGTCAAGGAGCAAATTCTCACCACTGCTTTGTTACTGCTTCCCCGTCAACTCTGAGCTCCAGCATCATTTCCTATGTTGCTGCTGACCCTCTCAGGCACCTTCCTCTATTGCTTGATCTTTAGCAAGTGCTGTCTTTATTATCCCTGCATCTATAATAGGGGAAGTTTAAGGAGCTGGCATATCTGATGGATCCTTTGGTTACTAAGTTGGAGTTATTTTGTCTGGCTATTATTTTTAATTTGGACTTGAGTGTTTGGCATACCCATTTTCTGGGAAGTACAGGGAGATTGATCATAAGACATGAAAGAAAGAGAGAGATGACAGCAGCATTCTCACACTAAGAAGCCTTCCCATGAAATGCTGCCAGGAAAGACACCCAGAAAAGGTTGATGCTAGAGAGGAAAGCAAAGAGAAAGTGAAAGTGGCGTCAAAGCCGAGGCTTGAACACGAAGCACAGAAGCTGGGAATGTCTGCTCGGACCCCTGGCAGCCCTTCTTGCTCGGCCTGAATTGGTCAGCAGGGTCAGATGCCGGAGGGCTGACAGGAGCATAACTCTGAGCTGACGTGCCTCTTCCGGCAGACGTCAGGATGGGCTTGGCTGGAAGCCTGAGGGATAGCTGCGGACACCTGATTTCCTCAGCCCCCGTGCTAACCTCTTCCTCTCTTCCTCCCCATGACTAATTTCCCTCCACCTCCTCCCATGCACACCCTCAGATCCTCACCCAGTGCATTTTTATGCACAAAAGACGCTTGTTAAATTGCGCCACCTGCTACTGGAATAAGTACCAGGTAAAGGGATAGGAATGTACTGAGGACCGTGATTCCTACAAACCAAGGAAACAGAAAAAAATCTGCCCTGTGCTGGCAGGCACAGAAGCAGCTCTCTATCTCCTTCTGATAAGAGCCCTGCTTCTGAGTTGGGGTGCTCTTAGAAAAACACATTTAAGTTGCTAAAGAAGTTGCTCACTATAAACAGTAAGGCCTCAAATATGCTCATGTCTGTGTGGGGAGTCAGCGGGCCAGGGCATTCCTGAGCTGGTTCAGCTCCAAGAGGGTAAGCCATGACCCAGAGCCATGCCCTGAAAGCAACGCTGTGCCCAGCAGCATTCCTGCGTGTGAGTGGGAATGGTGCTGCCCCACCATATACTTTCTGCTTTCTTTTGCTGACATCGACAAAAGTGCTCCCAGCTTCGGGCTGTGGCTCTGGTTCTGTTCTGTACCAATTTTACTGTGATGCTGCTGCCCCAGTTTTGAGTCTAAGCACGAGGGGGAATAGGCCTATGGGGCTTTTTGTTGCTTACACAAAAAAGAATTATCTAATTAAAAATCATTGGAAACCACATGCATTTGCAGAAATGGCTCTGCTTCAGAGGAATCTCTCGAGGCAAATAAGTGAATAACTCTTCAAGGGTTTATGAAAATAGCCTGTATAGTTACACTCGCTGGGATAAAATTACAAGTGTTTTCAATCCTCATACTTCGGGGCATAAGCTGATCCTCAGCTGGGGGCCAGGGAGGAATTTCCTCCCAGAGGATATTATTGTTCTGAGATGTATCTCATGGGAGATTCACATCCTCCAGAGTATCTGGCATTAGCCACTGAAAGAAAAAAAAAAAAAAAAAAAAAAAAAAAAAGGAAAGGGAAAAAAAAAAAAAAAAAAAAAAAAGGAGGGTCTCCTCGCAGCACAGCTCGGGCCCGGGCCGCCCCCGGTGTTGCACAAGCTGTCCCGTCCGGCGGTGTCAGGCTCCCGGCGCTCCGGGAAGGGCGCGGGGCCGCCCCGCTCCTTCTGGGAAGCGCCGTGACTCACCCGGAGCGCGGCCCGCCCCGCCCCCGCGGCGGCAGCCAATCACCGCCCTCATATTTGCATGCGCGCCCGGGGGTCTCTGGGATAGTGATGGGGGCCGCCCCGGCCGCCCCTCCCGTCAGCGCCGCATCCTCCGCTCCGTGCGGGCGCCTTCCCGTTGGGAACAGGGAGAGGGTTGGTACTGCAGGGAAACACTTCTCGCCATTACCTTGAGGTGAAGAAGATGCGGGACTCATATAGAGTTTCAGCCGTGCGGTTGGAATTGCCCGGATGACCCTCAGTGGTCTGGGGTGCAGGCTTCAAACCTGTAGCTGTCTAGCGACAGAGTGGTTCAATTCCACCTTTCGGGCGGCTTCCTTCTCCGGCATTCCCTTTTTGTCCCGGGAGGCGCCGGCAGCGCCAGCCCGACCGGTCCCGGGCACAAGGCAGCGCTCGCCGCGCTGTCCCCAAGTGCCACCGCACAAGCAGCGCCTTGCGTTTACTCATCTTTCACTTTATTCCCGCTGGACTGCTGAAATGGCAGCGTACCCGGCACAGCCGAAGGACAATTCAGGTTTTAATTGGATTTTTTTTAGCTAAGCAGATCTTTGTTAAACTGTGTCACATGTCCTACAAGAACAGAAAAGAAGTAAATAACAGAAGTCATTCTCTAGATCTGCTCCATATTGATGATAACCCATCTCCCACCCACGCTGCAACAAAGATGCTTCACTTCAGCAGTAAGCAAGGGTGCTAATAATGTCACCCAGCCCCATGAAAAAGAAAGGTTAGCATCAAGCTAAAAAACATATTCTTCAAGCAGAAGGCATTTATTTTGTGATATCCTGTTGCAACAACTCTCCAGTCAATGATTTGTGCAGCCTCTTGTTAGGACGAGACCCCAGCCACCTCTACTGCAGGGGACAGCGAGGATTGGAAGGGCATTTTCACATTATCTCCTGGCCCCACAAGTGGGAAAGGCAATTCTGCCTGGTGAATTTCAGAACAGTGAATTATAGAATAGTGAGAATTATCAGCTCTCCCATGTTCCTGGTTGCTTTTTGAGGGGCGCAGTGCCATCCAGAGTTAAGCAGGTAAGCACCCCTGGGGATCTAAGCCAGAATGCCTGTGCTTTCTTTACATGGAATGAGTCACTCCAGCTGAAGGCCTGGGAGGAGAAGGGAAGGGCACAGAGAGCACTGAGACCATTGCTGATGGCTGCTACTGCTTCGAGCCTGCAGACCCCTGAGCTGATTAGGGAGGAGCAGCCTTGATGCCAGCAAGGCACGTTGCTCCAGGAATACACGGCTCTATTATGGGAAATCTCGGGGGAAAGGCCCCTCTGAAGCTCCCACAGTGTGTGCCAACTTCTCTGTGGCCTTGCAGATGTGCGTGCACAGCTGGGAGTGCCCCGAGTCCCAGATGGCCATCTCTGTGCTCCACACCACTCTGCCTGCCAGCCAGCCTGCTCTGCCCATAATGAACTTTCTATGTGGAATTTCTCTGTGGCCTCAGAAATTGGTATCTGCTCTGCAATTTGGCTGGAGGGGGTTGTTTTTGGGGTGAGGGGGAGAGTTGGAAAGGCCTTTGCCCAGTAGTGGGCAGCTGAGAATGTTAGCGCTCTATGTCAGTTACCAAGCAGAACATAATACTGCTCTTTCATGTGGTGTTTATAACTGAACATGCTGTTTTGTGTCAGCCTGATTTTTTTTTTCCTTCCAAGAAGTAGTTTTGGATTAAATTATGACAATTACATTCTTATATTCACACACACACATCCCCGCCAGCTCCCACCCTTGCCCTGCGTGCACACAAACACAAACGGGAATTATGTGCTCTGAGCGTGATTTGAACTCTGCAGCCTGGGATCTGTGCCTGGCATTGAGTTCACTTTTTTTTCCTCCACAACAAAAAGGCCACATCTACTCTGTACTCTTTCGTTGCCTCGGGAAAAAGTAGGATGGTCAGATTGCTAGTGTGGGTGATTTGTCCCTCATGGAGCTGATGGGCATGAGACTTTCAGGCATGAGAGAGGAGGCTGGGGAGCCTTGCCTGGGGAACTTGTGGTAAGCAGTGCAGGGACCTGGCTTTGTGAAATCCCCTGTGAGTCCCTACTCTGAGCTGCTACACTGCCCCAGTCTGGCTCCCACACCTGGGCAGTGCCTCGTCCAGTGGGTAACGCAGGCACACGATGGGAAGTGATCCTGCCTTTTTGGGCTGTGCCCTGCAGGGCTGCACCTCTGGCACGAGGCTGAATGCAGGGAAACACAGGTGCTCACTGGGACAAGGGACATGGCGAGGCTGCTCTTGCAGCCTTTAGCTGACACAGTGGGTGGGACAAGGCCTTAGGAAAGAGGGCACCCTGTATTTCAGTGCTGTTTTTTAAACACTGGTTGGAGGAGAACACCAGTGTGGAAATCCGTGTAGATGATCTGTCCATAGGAGGGACATTTTGTACAATGCCAACCATGTTTCCTCTGAGTCAGCTTTGCTTGGAGTCACTATTAGTCAGGCAAAGCTTCCAGTGTTTCAACCTGAATGTCACTTTCTTCCCTGACAAAGGGCCAAATGAAGAGGAGCCAAAGCCCTCACCGCTGGTTAAAAGGCAATCCAGGGGTTACTCAGAGCCAAAATGCACGAGAGCCTGGCTTCTTAGTCAAACGTAATCTGCCTCCTGTTGTTTTCCCCATGGAGTCACAGCACGGTGAGGAGGATGTGCTGGTGACAGATGGCTGACGCGACTTGCTGAGCGTACGGGTGACTGGGCTGTGACTCAGCAAGTGTTTGGTTACAAGAGACGGGGACATGTGCTTTTGTACTGGTAACAGTGGTCTTAGCTGCATCTCCTCCTGGGAGGATCAGGCATGGGCTGCCGTGCCTCGGACTGCCATCTTCCATGAGAGGAAAGCAGGCACACGTGGCCTATTAGAACAGAAAGTCAGGCTCCTAAATTACTGTTTACACTTGCAGTGGATAATGTCTGAGTGTGTATAAATATATGACCTGCTAGTGATGTCCTAGTGGCCTTCAGAAAGGAAAGATCCTGGCCTCAATTACCATCTTGCTCAGGGAGTAGAACTGGGAATTGAAGTTGAGTCACTAGAGGGGGACAAAGACCTAGCCAGGGTATGCATCCATCTACCACCTCCCCCAGCTGCAGCTGTGGGAGATACCTCGGAGAGGCAGCTGAAGAGGTGGCCCTGGTCCTTCTCAGGTTTGAAAGTGCCCAGTTGCAGGAACAGTTTTCCGGAGGCTGAGCATGCAGGTGAGGACCAGCAATGCTTTGTGGAAGTGAAGCCACTCCTTTTCCCCCAAAAGCATGATGGCACATGTATGTGCATGAGTAGGATCAGCAACCTTTATGCTGGCTCTTCCAGCATTTCTCCCTACCTAGAGCCAGTTGGTCCATAGATGGCCTGGGCTTTCAAAGGCTAAATTCCAGCCACTGCACAGCACAAGGCACCTGGGCAGAGGACACAGATAATCATATATGGTTACAGGAACATGCCATTTTTTCTCCTCTCTCCTCTTTCATGAATGGAGAAGAGCTGAATTCTCAGGTCTGGATAGGTGCCAGGTGTTATTGTTGTCTCTGGGAGTTAAAGACGTCATGGAAATATTGGAGGACTTGAGCAGAGCACACCTGTGTGCATCCCACCCACGCACGGAGAGCCCAAGCAGCCGTGGCAAACAACAGGGCACTGCTTGCAAGTGACACATTGACCTGGAGTGCTCAAAAGCTATCCCACACACTGTCCTGGGGAAATGGAGACTGTAAGGACTCACACAAACAGCTCTGATACGCAGCCCTCAGCCCAGCCAGGCTGTGTGTGGAACCAAGACGCTCCTGTTTTCTCCCCTCCAGCATACTTCCCTGACCAAATCCAGGACTGAGCCATTTGGCTCTGATTGGAGCTGGTCAGAACATGTTTTTCTTTTCTTCTCTTTTCCCCTCCTTCACCCTTTGGAAAATTTTGACATTTCAGCAAAGGGCTGAAAACCCAAACCCTGAATATTTTCCATTGGAAAACGCTGGGGGAAAGGGAGAGGAATAATCCCCAAACTGCCAACAATCAAATCTCTTTTGCTTTTAAGGCTTTTGGGTTTGTGCAAGGGAGCATATTTGGAGGTCAGTGAACACTTTTTATGAAAATATCTGTTCTTTTAAACCCAATTTTTTCACTAGAAGTGTTCCAACTGTCATAATTTTCACTGGTGATGGTTTGGACACTCTCTACATCTAAGTTTGGAAAGACCCTGAAGAAAATGTAATTCATTTTATTGGACTATAAGGCATGAATGACACTCCCACAGCACAATTGATGCTAAGAATCTGTATTCTCAATATCATGAGACTATACCCGGGTATTCTTTATTTTTAAAGAGTGCTGTTCACACTAACATCTCAAGCAAGTTTGGAACCTGATCTCTGGAAACACCACGCTCCCAGAGCTCCAGATAACTTGCCTCAGACCTCAGAGCACATTCCTGAAGGGAACCTACCTTTCACAAGGTCACATCAAAGGCTGTGAAGGAAGCAATATGCACTGAAAGGCGTGTTACCTATCCCTTGAGTAACTGATAGCACACAACACTTACAAAGCTTTTTGTTCTGGTGTCTTCAGCTGACTTATATTTCTGTTTGAATTGTAATGTAGACCTGAAACATGTTTCATTCTGGTTTTGCATATTATTCTGCTTTCCTGTAAGTTAAAAATAAAAAAGAAAAGGGATAATGTTAGCATAACAGAACACACATATTTGTAGGAGATGAATTATGCCCTAAAACCTTCACTAAATGTGGCTAATAGCAGGTTAGAGTTTATAAAAGGAAAGATCTTAAAATGGGCACACACTGGTCATAAATAAATTGAGGCTGCAGACTTGCAGAAACTTTCAAAACAACAGCAGAGTGAAGTTCAGGATAACCTCCAAAGAAAAGCAATAGGAATATAAAAGCTCAACTGTTTGAAGACAAGTCTTTATCAGTTGTGGGAAATCATGTCAGCAAAGGAATAGATTAAATCACACAGACAACCCTTTTGATTTGCCATGCCCCTTACCCCATTATTTTCCTTGCTGAAGCTTTTCAGTTACTATTTACATTTTCTCTGGTATGATTTAGCAATTGCACTGCTGAACTTAATTCTGATTTAATACAGCTCCCTGTCTCCTGTCACTCCCAGTTTTTTCTGAACTAACCACCTGTGTTTGAAGTCAGTTAGCACCAAAAAAGGGATCTATTTGACTTCATCAAATCCCTGGTTTTTATTCTTTCAAGTTTTTATTCTTTTCAATTTATGTCATTGTAATTGTTAAAGCTCATAAAGCGATGGGTTTAGAAAGATAATGATGCAAAATCTGTTTTAGACCTCACCTTTGTTGGCTGGGGACAACTAAATTGTGTGTTGATAAAAGGAACAGGTACTGAATGTCTCTGATAATTTAGTGGCAAGAAATACAGAGGACTTGCTGCACGTGCTTTGTCATACTTTTTCGAGGTAAGTAGGTAACTTTTCACTTGAAGAACCTTACTCTTGAATTAATAAAGTCAAAAGATCAAGAGTTTTAAGCCCTGGCCTTGGAAACACAACTGCATGCAAGAAGCCGTGGCAGAATCCTGAGGAAGTGCCATCTGGAGCTGCAGAGCTGTAACTAGCCATTGGAAAGCCATGCACACATAGCTGAGATGTAGCTATGAGCTGTCCTTGCTCCCATCAGTACTAAAGGGGCAGATGCAGAAACAAGGAGATCCCAATAAGAAGATAAAGAGTCAAATGAATCACCCTGTCACTGTGTGAAATGTAATGACTGGGAGAGCAAACAGATTAAGCCAGGGCTCATGACTGTTAACATTCACAGAAACATGTTCCACTAATTCTGCTTTCAGAGAAAAATTGGATTCTAGCTTCCTTCTGGTAATTTAAAGAGGCAACAATCTGTTCATATGACCTTCAGATTGGGCTGGTACAGTGACTGAATCCTACAATAAAAACTGAAGAATAGCCTTTTGGGGCAGAGCAATGGTCCTCCCCACCCAGCACTCTGCTCCCAGCTAGGGCAAGGTCCAGGGAGCACACACCCCTAGACATTCCCCTCTCCCATCTGTTTTCTCAGCATTCACCTCTGTTGGATTGGGATGTTCCATTAAACATTTTGCCTGTTCCTTTTAGTGTAATTTTATGGACCTGTTGCCTGCAGATTTGTCTAATCCCATTTTGAGCCCACTGATGCTCTGCAGCCTTCTGGGTCAGCAACCTCCAGAAGTTCTCTACCATTAATGTCATGTAATTTCTTTAAATTGTTTTAAACTCATCTCCTACTGGTTTCATTGAGTGCTCCCTGTTCTGCTGTTGATGGATTTGGCTACTAATGGCTCCGCGTTCATCTCAGCCACTCTGATTTAGTGAATCCAGTCCTTAGCCACCAGGAAAAAAATAGGGAAGCATTGCAATACTGTCTGCTCAGCTCACTTCAGTCCCTGACACTTGCTGACCTGCACTGAGTGGTTTTGTGCCTGGAGCACTCTGGCTATTACCAAACTCAGGGGAGAAAAATGATGGCAAAGCAAATGGAGTGCAACTTCCTCCCAGGGCTGTGCTCCCCCGCAGCTGCTCACCGGTGACGCACCAGGTCCCCTTTGTGGTTAAGAGCTGGATGCTGATGGCCCCATCCTTCTCCTGGGGCTCTGCAGTTCCGGGCCCAGCAGGGGGCTGCAAAGCAGCAAGCAGGATTTCAGGGAGGGTAGGCTGGCAGCCCTGGCGGGGGTGTCCGGGGCATCTTCCAAAGTGGCTTTAATTAATGAGCACATGTGCAGTGAGGAGAGTTACAGCATCCCACTCAAATTGTTGACTTGGAGCCGCTTCTGGAGACAGCCGTATTCTGCTCATTAGGAAAGAGCTTTTTTGCAATGCCCTTGGATTGGACAGCTCTTGGATTGCACCACGAGATCAAGTCCACGTACGGGCTGCCTGCCTTTCGGCTGCCAGCTCCAAGAGGGTTGTTTTTCTTGTCTTCTCATTCTCAAGGAGTGCTCAGCCAGATGGCCTGTTTTCGAATGCACTGTGCGTTGGTTGGATGTGTGTTTGGAGAGTCTGCCAGCTTCATGAGAAGGAAGAAAGAGCAAAAGAAAGGGAAAAAAGCACCATTTGGTATCTATCTCTGGGACCCAGCCAGAGTTGAGGCTCTGTTTGAAGAAGGGGGGAGTCTTAAGAAGGAAACTCTAGACAAAATTGAAAGCTGGAAAAACTTTCAAGCTTGACAGACTGGGAGACTGAAGTTCTGTACAACATCCATCCACTACCTGGCTCCATTGCAAACGTGTAGCAGACTTCCTCAAAAACAACAGTACGAGCAAGTACAAGCACCAAGGTCTCTCTCTGCTCTCCCACCGTACCTCACCTGCGGGCTGGGATGTGGAGAGGCGACCCAGCCAGCTGCCCACCAAGGCTGGGTGATGCTACCTGTGGGTTTTGGGGATTTTGCTCTCCATTCACCAAAACCAGAAATTATAGCACGCAGTCTGAACACATCAGCACAGGAAGAGGAATGCAATGGAGTAGTACAAAACACCCATCACCGTGGCCCAACACTTGAAGGAGCTAGACTTAGTTAGTAAGTTAAGCCAGGCCAGTGTCATTTCCTTGCACCCTCTTATGTTAATTTCCCAGAAACACCTTCTGTTGGTTTGGTGCAGCAAATAAATACAGGCCAAACCAGAGCAACGGCTTTTTCCAGCACTTATTGGCAAATAATTTGAACCTGACAAGAAAAATCTGTTGTTGAAGGAAAGGGGGAAGTTTTGAAGTTTGGGTGGATTGTGCTTGGCTTTGTTTGCTTAACTAGATGTCATGTTGTGGTAACCACATATTGTTCCAAGCAGCAGGAGGAGGTCTTGCTGAGGAGAAAGCCACATTTGTAGCCATTCCCACTGGCTGACACGCCACTGTGTCTTACAAGCAAGCTTGTCTGCTTGCTCACTGAAACCATGGCACAAAGAAGATGGTTGCAGCAGCACGTTTGTCTGTGCAGGTGGGTGTGGTAGCTGCAAACCTCCCTTCTCCCCTGACTGCACCAAATTGTTTTCATTGAAGTGATTGGAATTCATGGCTCCTGGGTGGGCAGTGTGCCCCTGGCAACACTGGCTGGGCGCTGTGTTGCAGACACTCTGCTGACAGCCAGGGCAAAAGGGGCTCTTCTCACTCCTGGTGTGGGACACATCTTGGGGTAAGCCTGCAGTTGCAAGGGCAGTTGCAAGGGCAGCATTTGCAGGCCCCACCAGGTAAAGTGCAGGACTTTTCCCCACACACAAGGAAACGTCCTCAGCTGTTGGCAAAACAATGTCTCTGACCTAGAGGTGCAGATGCCATCCTAGAAGGGAAGGAGGTTTAGCTGACTCAAGATTACATCACACAAGTACATTGTTGCATGGGTAGGAAGGCTCCACAAAGAGATTGCCTCCCTTCCTACTCCAACTGTACTCAATTTTGGTAAATAGCCCTGGCATAAAAAACCAGGCTGCAATACCTACATTCACAGCTAAGATCATCACAAGAGAATGGATTTTCTGTGTGAAAACAAGATGCAAAAGTCTAACAGTAAATTCAGCCATTCCATCCAGGGCTTTAGAGGGGTTATTCCACCACTCTGGCAATTGCCTGATTGTTACCCATGCTGTGTTATAGAGCTGATAAAGGAATTGCACTGGAAATTCAGGGGACTAGGAGTCACTGGGTTGGGCTTTACCACAGTTAGGCTAGTTGGCTAGTTATTGCATCTCTTGGCAAATGGCAGTAATGATTACCACAAGATTCACATGAGTATTGTTGGAAGGAGGTAGCTCCCAAACAAAGGTCATCGGTGCACTTCGGGTGGGAGATCAGCCAGAAAAAACATCCAGCCATACGGTCACCCAAGCTGCACTGGCTGTGTCAAACACAAACAGCAGCCTCTGCATTTTTCATATATGCTAGTTTTCCCCTGCTTTATTTCATTGTTCTAGTGCTGCCTGGACCCGTGCATCTCCACCATACTGCCCAACATGGCATGAGTTGACAGGCCAGTCTGAAAAACAATTCCCTTTAAGTTTTCTGGGCTAAGGTACCATTACATACCTAGCTTCTACTATTACATACCTACCTCCTTGTCCAAGGAGGGGAAGCTAGAAGTATTGCCCAAACATGGGATTTTGGAAATTTGTCTACTGTACAGAGAGGTGAGGCCTGCCTTTTGGCACCAGTCCTGGCTGTTCTGCCACCAGCCTTTGTGTATAACTTTTTTAGCCACTCAGTACGTGGATGGGAGATCTCCAACAGAGGAACCAGAGGTTCAGAAAGTCTCCTCTCCAGCTAGGGATAGGTCAGTACATGGCATAAGTACATGGCATAAGTAACATTGCACTGTCCATTATGAACAAGAGTCTTGAATGTGGTTGCACTCGAGTTCAGCAGCACCCACTCAGGAACTGCAGAGGATGGCTCCAATTTTGCATCTGAGCAGCTCATTTAGGCAATAGATCAAGGTTTTCAAAAGGAATGAAGACCTCAGCCCAGTTAAAAAGTGGCAACATCTCCCTCACTCTGCACCCAGAAGCTCTCAGAGCATATTCTTAACTTTATTAAGAATAGCATATTTCTAGCAAGAAGTGATGCTGATGAGCACACACAGCTTCCATTTCACAGCAGTGGCAGAAAACTCCCTGTGCTACAACTCCAAACAACAGGGGATGAGATGATGGGCACAGGACAGAGCTGAACATCAGTAGCAAGGATGTGATGATTGAAGCTGAAGATGTGGTTTAAAGCCTAGGTCTACACAAAGTGGACAGTGCCTGAGACCCATACTGCTTAGGTTGAGAAGCCTACACAGGCTTGGAGTACATGGAGTACATGGAGTGAATCCCATTCTCTCACAGTGTCTCACTCACATCCATTCTCTCAGTCCATGAGCTTCCCGTGGTTTTATTGGTGGTCCATATCTTCTGTAGACCATGTGTTTGACATTACTGGGGAATTCAGAGGTTAAAAAGATTGGAACTCCTTTTGGAGTTGCGGGAAGGAAAAACTTTAGAGAATGACTTACAGTTAGAAATAGCTCATCATTCAAGTGCAGATACCCTTTTGACTCATAAGCTATGGAGCTGGATATAAAGACAAGGATGGTAACATTAAAAATTCCCAAGGTAAAGCAGAAAACCATAAAGTGGGAAACAGCAGAGCACATATTTAAGAAGTTGAATTTTAAGACACAAATTCAATTCACTACCATGCTGACTAACTTTTAAACTATGACTACAGAGTAGTTCACAAGCCTGTTTTCAAAAAGGGACTGCACATGCACACACATACAGGTAAATATAATATGTGCAGCTCTTATTCATACGTGATTTCTTGGCAGGCATCTTACCATGAATTTAGCAAGGCTTTAGGCTGTCTACCACAACATTCTCGTATTCAAGTTTGGATGTTATGGTCTGGGTGGGTGGACTAACAGACAGTATAAAACTGGTTTAGATAGTCAGACTTGGAGAGAAGCAAATAGATGTCATGCCCTACTTGGAGGCTGGAAACAGTGTGGGAACTGTAGGTCTCTTGTGGGGCCTGTCCTGTTTAAACATCTGTCCTGTTTAAACATCTTTAGCAGTCTAAATGTCTCTAGATGAGACCATGGAGTGCTTGCTCATCAAGCTTGGAGACAACATCAAAGTATTAGAGGGCAGTTGATATGCTTGAGTGCAGAGTTGCCATTCAGAGGGCCCTGGATGGGCTGGAGGAATGGGCTGAGAGGGACCTTATGAAATTCAACAAGGAAAAATGCAAAATCCTGCACCGGGAAGGAAGAGCCCCTGCAGCAGTACAAGCTAAGACTGATGGGGAGAGGAGCAGCTCTCCAGAAAAGGATCTGGTATCCAGGCAGAGAGCAGGCTGGGTGTGAGCCAGGAGTGTGCCTTGGCAGCAAAAGAAGCCAAAGGCTGACCAGCCAGGAGGGTGACAGATGTGTTTATCCAGCTTCTCTAGGTACTCAGATGGCACTGGAATACCAGACCCAGATTTGGATCCCAAATGCAAGAAAAACATGGACACACTGGAGCCAGTTCAGCAGACTCCACCAAGAGGTTTGAGGGCAAGAGCCCTTTGAGGGGAGGCTGAGGGAACTGGGCTTGTTTGGCCGCAGAAGAGATGGCTTTGTAGGAGACAACCTGTCAGCAGCCTGACAGCTTCTCCAAGGGAATTATCAAGAAGATGGAGCCAGGCTTCTCACCACAGGGCATGGTGGAAGGAGGAGAGACAATGGGTCCTAACTAAAATGGAAGATGTTTAGGCTGACTTTAAGGAAAGGCATGTTCACCATGAGAATAGCCAAATACTGCCAAAAGATGTTGTGCAGCCACCATCCTTGAAGGCTTTCAGTACCCAACTGTCAAAAGCCCTGAGGAACCTATCCTCGTCCTTTTTTTGATCTTCTCCTTCTTTGAACCAGAGGTTAATCTGAAAACCTCCCAAAGTCCCATCCCACCAGAGGAACCTGAGTATTTGTAAGGTTTTGTAAGGTATTTGGGAGCCTGAGCATTATCCACTTAAGGAGCAGACACAATACCCTGTGAGCTGATTTGCCAATCAGTCTGCAAGCAGAAACTACTCAAAAGCCACAGTTAATTTGCAAACTACTCGAACAAAAGTCATAGAATTTGCAAAAAGCTTTGTTTGCATAAAACAATTGACTGAGAATTTTAGACCAACAAGTAGTTGAGCAAAAGTCTGTCTGTTCTTCACAGCCTGAGAAGAAATGCAATTTCAGTGAATTTATGACCCAGTTAAACACCAATTTTTCTTAATGCCCAGTAACCAGTTAGGAGATTGAAAACTCTATTTTCTCTTTGAAGGCTGTCTTCTATATATGAAAAAGAATTAGAATGCCAAATACCAAAGCAGCTAGATATATTTCTTAGATTATTACTGTGGCATCTTCCAACAGAAAACTCAGATTGCTTCACTGCTGTTAATTAATTAAGCCTAGAAACACTTATGCCAGGAAGTTTGATATCACCACCCCTTTTTACAGATGGGGGGAAAACAAGATATTCATTAAAACAAGATATTCATTCAGGGCTACTCAGTGAATGAGGGGAAGAACCAGAAATAAAACCTGGGAATCCTGGCTCAGAGTCTCCTCTTATAATCTCTAAACAAAGCTTCTTTCCTGCAAAATTCTGTCTAAGCTCTTCATAGAATAATTAGAGCCAATTTATTTCTTCACTCGTTAACAATGAAATCTGACAGGCTTTGTACTCAGGATGCTGAATCTCAGTTAGGGGAGCAAGACTCTTCTCCATGAGGGGAGGCCTGGAATGTCAGCCTTTAGGTGGCTTAGCAGAGGCACTGTTCCAGCTGCCAGGTACTTGAACTCCTGCCTAAACCCCTGTGACAAAGCTTTAGGGAAGAACTGGAATGTAAATGTTATCTACCATAAGTGTTAGGGAAGGATTAGACAAATAGCAGCTGTTTTTGCAATGATAAAACTTTGCCCTCAGTGGCATTTAAAAAGTATGAAAGAACATGTACCCACCATGGTATTAGGTAGGTTTCTCTTTTTCTTTTGTTTCATTTGCTTATTTTTCAAGTGAGCAGATGAAAAAGCTTGAGACACAGAGAGATTTATGGCAGTACTTCAGATGTGCCCCTCAATTCTACCTTCTTCAATTCCATCAGATCTGGAGGACAAAGTTCCTCAGGGCTTACAGCTCACTAGCAGCTCACTAGCAGTGACTTGCACTACCTTGAGATGTACAGTAAGGTCATGAGTCATGGACTTCTCCACCTCCCCTACCCAGGGCAAATGGCTCACCATCCTCTCTGTCATCACTCTCAAGGTTTCCCCAGAGGTCAAGAAACTGACACATGAAGAACTACAGAAGTGCTGACCATCCAATATTTTGAAACTCTGAAGGTTGCTCAGCACCTCTTAACCACAGGCCACTACATTTGAAGCTGGAGCATCCCATACTAGGAGGTACATCTAAGCATGTGCCCTACTTGCTCAGCATCACATGAAGGAGGCTCTGGTAGAGGAGGACAGACTCAAGATTTCCACACTAAAAAGCCTGTACTTTTGCTGCTTTGATGTATTTTCCTTCTACAAAGCAAAACAACAAAGACTGTTCTCATAGAGCTTCACGGGGAATTCTGCAGGTCCTCTGCCTTGGTCTCTTCATCTTTTGGCAGAGCAGAGTTGAGGGCACTGATCATAATTCCAGGCATCAGAAGAGATGAGGGAGGGACCATCTTTTGTAAGAAATCCTTGTGGAGTGTGAAAGCTCATCTTCCCTATTTCTTCAGTGTCATCTGCCCCATCTCTCCCAAGGCTCCAAGCTCAGGTCCAGTAGGTGGCATGTTGGAATGGACTTTGATGTCTGGAAGTGGTTTGATATTTGCCTTTCCCTTGTTCCAAGCTTCATTTGTGGCTACACTTGGTTATCAAATTGCTTCTGCTTTGACTGCAGACATCTGCTATGGCCCTTCTCTTTCCCTCTTGGGCATTTTCAGTCACCAGGACAGTGTGCATCACCTCCTGTACTGGAAAACATTGTCAGGAAAGCCTATTGTCTTAATATCTGGGGACAGATCACATAGGCTCCCTTGGTCCAGCCTTCTCTTGGTGACCTATGAAACAGAAGTTCATACACACCTTTTCCTACAGGGATGAAAAGATTCCACCCAAGGTCTGGGGAGTGTGAGGAGGGTGAAAACAGGGAACAGAGAGAAGGAAAGAACACAGAAGAGCACTTATGTCTATCAAAGCAAAACTAAAAGATCTGGAGAGCAATGGAGGTTGGTGTTGACTAAAGATCAAGGCCTGAAGGTGGCTGTGGCTTTCTGATCTTCTAGCTGAAAGTAGCAGAGGCTTTTTTCTTGCAATACTGATGGCACTGAGAGCTGCTTGCAGAAGTCCAAAACCTCAGGAAGAGAGACACAAGGATGTGAGCTTTCCCATCACCTGATTTTTGTTTGGAGGGGACAAAATTAGTGGCATTTGAGTATCATAGCAGGGAAGAGAGTTGAGGCTGCAGTACTCAGTGGCTTCAGGGAGGCTGAGAGCAAACACAAGCACAATTGCTTATCTGTTTGAAGCAGGCTGCAGGATAGGGAAAGGGCTATTTCTTCACCAGCTGTGTATTCAGTGGAAGCATGAACTGGCAAGAAAGGAGAGTTTAGCTGAAGCCTAGAACATGAAATCGAACAAGTGGCTTCCTAATGAAAAGCTAAAGGGGAGATTCCACAGTCTGAATCATTGCAGCAAATGATGGCAAGCCAAGGAGAAGGCTACCAGGTTAATTTGAAATCAAAAGCAACTTGATACTCTGCTGAGCTAAAATTTGTGTGTTTGTTACACAGATACAGTTTTCTTGTGGGCATCTACCTTTTTCAAATGTGGATGAGAATTGCTGAGGACACTCTGAAGGGAAGACATCCTTCTACATCTTTGTTGATCTTTGCCCAGAAGTCACACCAGCCTTCTGCTTGTTCACAAATAACCCAGCATGTCAATCACTAACCACAGAGCCTGGTAATTAAGACAGATCACTGTGACTGAGAGGTCAGAAAGCACTAAATACAGTAACTAGCATCAGTTGAAATAGATATTTGAATTTCTTGGGATGATAGACATCCCCTCCTTTCAGGAGGTCCACACTTCAGGAGTTGATGTATAATAATGCCTCTCTCAGAATTTTTTGCATATGAAAAGATTCTGGCAATGTGCTGGAAACAAGGTAAAAGAGCTGAGCTAACCCAAGAGGAGCTGCTTTTTATGTCCCTTTCCATCCTGAGACATGGGAACATTTTTAAAAGTTAGCATGCTGGTGTCTCCCTGTGGCACAGGTGGGATCAATGGCAGATGGCACAGAGGCTTGTCCAGAAAAAGGACTAACAAGGCATGAAAATGCCTTCCATGGCCAGTGGAGCTGTAGGAAAAGAGACCTCTGCAGCTGTCCACATTAACAACTCACAAATAATGCAACCAACAAATATTGTAAATTCATCAGACAAATATTATTCAACCATCTGAAAAGCAGATTGACTAATGAAAAGGTTATTTGTGAATAACTCCAGAAGGATGATAACACATTGCAAAAAGTACAGAGAACTGATACTGGGCTGATTAAGAAACTAGAAAGCATGCATTAGCATGAAAGACTCCAGGAGCTCAGTCTGCTCAAACAGAGATCATGTGAAGGCTTGACTTGATCACAATCTCTCAATGCTGACATAAAACCAGAGGTTTGATAACTGAAACTGAATGAATTCTGACTAGGAAAAAAACCTGATTTTTAGAAGTGAGAGTAATTAATCAGTTTACCTAACGCCTCTGGTAGATATCTTCATTCATTAGCAAAATTAAAAAAAAACCCAAACAACAATTCCCCTGAAAATTACTCTCTATTTCCAAGGAAAAGCAATTCAGTATGATACTGCAGCTTATGGTATGCAGGAGCTCAGACTAACGATACCACTTCCTACTTTGCAATCTTTAAACCAATGAGCAAGTTACTCAAAACAGACAGGAGAATTGTGTGTAGGCTCATTGCATGATTTAGGTTGGAAGAGACCTCAAAGAAGGTAAGCTGCTGAACAGACAGCTACACCATTTGCCAATGTTATTCAGCAGGCTCTAATTATGATGTTTGCAATGACTGAGGAGATCAATGGAAAGACTCGTAGTGACAACATCAACCTCAGTAAAGCACTATCTACAAGACAAACCTTCACTCCCTTTGTTCTTCAAGGAGAAAAATCCTCTTTATAGATGCCTTTTGCCCTTTGCCACACCTGTCTTTCTCTGCCCTCCACCACTGAAAGGGACTTAGCACTAACCCAAGCAGGATTTGTGAAGTTTAACTCACTAATGATTGCACAGTGCTTCAGGAGTCTCATCTAGGAGATTCAGTCTATTCCTGTGTGATTCCACTCATTTATTCTTTCAGACAAATGGGGACAGGCACTTGCCTTCTTGTATCTGGCAACTACTGCAATAACAGCTTCAAAAATAGATTTTGGCAGAGAATTAAAAAAAAAATTAAGTGTCCTGATTTTAAAGGCTAGAACAAGGATTAGAAAAGGCTGCTTGAGCTGGTAATTCACAAGGAGATAGAAAGTTCCTTCAGTGATGATACGTGTGTCATTCGTTGTATAGAGTCACCGCCTGAAACATTCCCAGTTCCATGTAGCTAAAAAAAAAAAAATGCTCCTCTTCTTGTGACCAAACGTGAAGTCACTCTTTGGATCATGGGATAATGTCATAAGGGTTTGGTCTGACTCATTTTAAGAGAGAAGATTTTCAAATCAGTGAACAAGGCAGTTCAGCATGTCAATTCAGTCTCCATCCTGTCAGTGGATTTCACATCTAAAATCATAACAAAAGCTGCTAGAAGGGAAATAGGCCCACTGCTCAGCTGCCTTTCTTTGTGTATCTACTTGAAGCCCATCTTGCAGAGAGCTCTTAGCCTCTAGACTAAACACTACTTGGAGCTGAAATAAATATGAATGAGCAATGGTTAGGACACTCAAGTCAGTTGGTAGTGTGGTAATGTGGTTGTACTGGAAGAGAAGAGAGGGTGAAGAGCCAGAAGTCCATCTGTGTGCATTCCTTTGACAGGGGGGTTGCTTTGCTGAAGTATAATCTCTTCTCTCCTTTGCAACCATAAGAAGATTAAAGTGTCCTTATCTCAGAGCTGACAAAAGGTACAAACAGGGAAATGTAACTGTCCTCACCTCTGAGATGCCAAGAGTGGCACAGAAAATTAACCATGTGAGACCACATAGGACGACTGCCTGATGGAAGGCACTTAACTGGAAGACCTAAACCTCCGTTTTCTTGACAGCCTATTGCTAATGGAAGGATATTTCACCTGCTCTCTGAAGTGGCACATTACCCTCGCTGACTACAGCAGTGGATGGGACTTTAAATATCTACGGTTGGATGGTGTCAGTTAAGACCTCAGCCCAACCTCTTTATACTTTGCTTTAGCTAAAACTTCCTCCACAGAACTCATTAAAATCAGTGGGAAGCCTCTCAAGGATGCCAGTGAGCTCAGCACAAAGCCACGCAGCTGAAGATCCAGGCCTTGGTGGTTACAGCTTTGTTTTGGGAGTTTTAGTCTATATTTTCAAAACAGTTCAGCTGCTGGTACCAAAGGAGTGCCAGGACTTTTTCATTCCTTCTGACTGGGAATGGATGTCATGTTGTGGGGGAGAGCCAGAGGCTGGCGAGGTGCAGCATTTCCCCAGTGACAGCTCTGAGCCATGCATATGGGGCAACCACACAGCATTTCCAAAGGAGCTGGAATCCTGAGTGCAAGTGCAGCTGAAAATGGTCTCTATGTGTGTGCTGTCCCACTGCCTTGGCTTTCTGGATTGCCATAGTCATACTAGAAAATTATTAACGCTTTCTGGAGAATCCCAGCTACTCCAACATGATTTCTGGTGATCAGTCAGTGAGTTACAGGCTCCTTCTGGAACAGAGACAGCTGCACAGGAAGCAATGTCAAGGAACACAGCAGAGCAGGCAGCCACTCCATCCTCCCTTTTAACCAGCAGAGTTATGGAAACCCTGAGCACCCTGGACCACACTTCCAATTGCAAGTTGTTCCCCCTCTTGAGAAAAAAGTCAGGTACAAACAAATGGCCTTTGCTTCTTGCTGTATTTCACACTATTTGACCTTTCTGCTCAGCAGTTCTAAGAATGAGAAAATGAAGCCAAGATGGGCATCTGGTAGATGTCCTGAAAGGGTTAAATGATATATTGCATCTGACTGAATGAACAGGCAAGGCCTAAAGCAATTCAGAATTTCTAAATCTTGGGATTTCATTGGAAGGGGTATAGCTGCATGTGAATGAATGTAGTAGGGAGACACAAAAAAATGCCCCCTAAGCTTCTAAGTTTGCACCCAAGCATTTACAGCTTGGGAGATGTGAGATACAATTGTGGCTGAAGAACAGGCTAAGACTCTTGTCAAGGTACCAGTTAGTCACTGGTCTCAGTGTGCTGCTGTCTAAAGACAATGCAGTGCTGGACATAAAAAGAATGAAAAAGAAAACACCAAAACCACTACAGGGGATATTTTCTATAGGCAGAACTAGGAAAAAAAATGGAGATCGTCCTTTTTTGGATGAAAGTATGAAATCTGCAGACTTTTCTATGTAAATTAAGTGATTTTTAATGTAAAAAAAAAAAACTCAACCCAGTGAAAAATGTTTACTCTTTTCCTCGTCTTTCCTTTCTTCTCTTCCACTTTTCTCCATGTCACTATTGAAAAGGGGTTGAGAGGAAAACAGACAATAATTCTGAAGAGAGTTAAATGTTCTTCAAGGGAAAGTTTTTGAACAAAGGGCTATGAGCACTTCTACTTCTGGACATTTGACATGTTGAGTTCCCCACTCCATAATTTCTATGTTCTTCATGGAAATCCATTTGCCCCTGGGGTTAAGTGCTTCAATTATTAATCCAGGTATATAATCAGGGCTGAATATAACCACTATGAAAAGCTCTCTCATCATATGAGTGGGAATATTCACAGAAAGGTAGGGAAGGTGTGTCCTCTTCATGTTCCTGTGTAACTCCGCTCCTAATTAAATTCCCTAAATGTGAGTTGAACAGCAGGAGGCCTCCTGTGGGACAGGGAAGTTGGTACAGAGGGCTTTCATTCTTCCTACTTTCAAATTATTACTTCATGAAAAATAGTTATAAAATGTCTGGAATGGGTGCTGAGCTAAATATAGAAGGGAACTGTTTGCAGTGTCAGATGCTTCCATAGCAGGCACGGCACCATGCCTTTCTCAGCTGGTGAGCAGTAGTTTGCAAAGTCTGGGTGAGGATGGAGTGGTTTTACCAGACATGAGTGAGATGCTATGGAAAAGCAGTCGTATGGTGTTTGAGGTTTCTCTTTGTAACTGGCTCCAGCAATCAAATACACCTCCTCCCAAGCTGTTGTTTCCTACTCTGTACATAAATCTTCCATCTACTTAGCTTGAATTTTGGGTTTTGCTACAAAATACCTTCTAGATATGAGACATGATTGCCTAGAGAAGGCAGGCAAATAATCTCGGTTGTAGAGTTATATTTTTCAGTGTTATCTTTCTGGGTTTGCCCTTTAAAGACATGACAGTTGTATATAAGTGGAAGTAATTTAGCCCTAGAGGGGTGAAATTCTTTTTTAAGCTCTTCATGTAATCTTAGTTTGTTATTGCAAAAAGATCTCTAACCAGGAGCAACTGGGCCCAATCTGATGCTGAATTAAAAATAACTAGAAATCCTGGGGCAGTCCTCTGCAGCGCCAGAGCGGTTGCCAGATGCAGTTGGTGTCAGATGTATGTCTAACTCAAGTGAATTTGCCTGTATTTTAGCCACAGGTACTACAGGCTGGAGGGCAGCTGGAGGGGTGTCCTGCTGGCTGTCCTGCAAGTGGAGGCTCACCAAAGCCATCCTGTTGATGCAGAGGGTTCAATAAGGTGCCACCCTACAACACTGGCAATTGTACAAATACAGAGTAGAAGACAGTTCCTGCCTAGAAGAGGTAAAGGACTGCAACTGGCAGCAGAAAAGTGCAATGATTGCCTCTGGTTGTTCAGCAGCTCAGAAAACTCTCGGAATTGATTTGGCTCTGCAGACACACTAAAAATAAATTTAATCCCATTCCAGTAAATTCTTCTGGTTTACTGCTAGCATGAAATGCCCTGACCGTGATTTTACATGCAAGCATGAGGTCACTACAGACAGTACTGGTTTATGTGAACTCTTCAATGCCAGCAACAGGATTTCAAAATGAAGCAAGAGTATTTTTATGCTGAGGAAGAGGTGAGATCTTCAGTTACCCAGAACTAGGTCATCAGATCCTAATGCAGGGCAGGGCTGGGAATATCAGTCCACCAGTTGTATCCCAGTATGGATTGGGTCATCATGTGAGCAGGCAGAATATTTGGACAGAAATTTATCTAAGATCACATGCTATGGGCCATGTCTTCATCATATTTACCTATCTGATTTTTAGGCAACTATGCCCCTTGGACACATACTGAGTTAGACTAGATAGCAAGACAACCTTAAAGATATGGGCTAGAGTTATGGGACCAGTTATATTTAGGGAGAAACACCTAGTCTCTTACTGATCTACACAATTTGGAAGAGCAGTTTTTACTGTAATGTTGAGGTTAGAGTCCATGTTGTGACAGTTGGGGGGAAAAGGAAGTTAAAGAGTCTGATTCCTTGGGTTAGGATAACTTTTGGGAAAAACATGTAATTCAGTCTAGCTTTGCCTTGTGAGCAGTTTAAGAATATCTTGGCCTATAAAGTGATGTGGGGAAATAGCTTGTTCTTTTTCAGTCAGGGAATATTTCTAGAAAAGTAAGTTGAGTTAAATTTACATTATTTGATTTTACATTTGTTTGGTATCGCTGAAGAATATAACATGGGCTAAAAATTGACTGAAAGGTAGATATATATTTACTGGTCAACAAAAGCCTTGCAACAGGCCATCTATGAATATTGTTACAGTCTTTATCTTCTTAACCTAGTGGGCTGCCTCCCCCCTATAGGAGGGAGACTATTTCTTTATATTTGGGGATGACAAGGCAAGGCCAAATGGTCAGTGCTTATGAAATAGAAAGAGGAAAGACAGTATCTTTGCAGAGATTGTGCAAAGGTCAAGGAACACACATTATGCGTCATTAGGGCTTTCAAATTGCTTGTATCTTTTTAAGCAAAATGGGAGACTACAGCAGAAGAAATGGGTTTAGGGAACTAGCCACAGACAGTTATGCAAGAGTCCAAGACTTCAAGCAGATTTCTACATACATTCCTGCTGAACCTCATTTCTAGAACTTGCTCCTTTATGATGATTCCTATGTTTTTAAGTATTCATCCCAGGTCTAGCTTGAACCTGAGCTAAGCAGACAGAAATGAATGGAACACTGCCCTGCTCAACTCTGTTTTTCTGCTATCCTATCAGGTATAAATGAGTGACTGGCTTCAGAAGCACAAATGCGTGGAAAAAGGAGCGATGATGCATTCAGTGCTTGCAGCTATGAAGCCCCGGGGCCTTCTCAGCCCAATGTTCATACATCAAACATCCATCAAACCACAAGACACTGCAAATTTATGTCCCTCTCCTCCTTCCCAGCTCTCTGCCCTTCACAAAATCCACAGTATTCCTACTTGAAATTCCTCAGAGACACACTATTACCAGACACAGACACATAGACAGATAGACAGACATCAGTTAGTGAGGTACAGCCCATAAGTAATTCACTAAAGAGTCTGCTGGGACAGGGGAGGGAACTGCTGTGGGTGTATTGTTCCAGTCCCATCATTTCCCAAAACACTGAATGAAATAATAACTTGTTTATAATACTGCATGACATCAAGGCAATGCTACATAGCTGCACTTGAGAAACAACTTTGAACCTTGTGACCTTCCCTCAAGTGAGAAAGTCTTTAGGGAGGCCACGGGATGCAGAAAGCTGTATCCTTCTTCTGGTTCTCTAGATCCACTTGTCCCCTTGAAACACCTGTTTTCTTTTCCTTTACAGCTGTTAACTCTGGCTTGAAGCTAAAGATAATCCCTTGCCAAGGAGCCATGCAAGTGATACACCAATTCATTCCAGAGTAGGTTTCTGACATAAAATGAAACAAGTCCAGGCACTTGATCCACCCTCCTCCAGTAAGCTACAGGAGGAAAAAATTTATTCCCTATCTATGTCACACCATGTTCACATTACATAATTATCTTCTCTCTTTGCCTTTATCCACCCTGCTTAAAAGTACTTGGCCTTGCAGGCTCACAGCCTTGATTTTGATACACTCTTTCTTTTCCCTAATACCACAGTTAAATCCTTTGTGTTACACAGCAAGCAATTACACCTTCCTTTGAAAGAGTGCTAGGTACACTGCCTGATTGAATTCAATGCTTCTAAGCAATAGAGAGCATCTGCTGAACAGTTAACCTCTTGTATTTTCTTCTTTTACAGTGAAGTAAAAACAAAAGCAATCCAAAATTTAGAAGGGGGGAAAAAAAGCACCGAAACAAATGAGAACTGATCCTGCCCTCCTGAGAGAATGCTTACTTTAGAGATGTAAGCTAATGCATCTCCTATCTTGTCTTTCCCCTAGGCAGCTTCTTCCAAAGAAAGGAATAATATCTTCAGCATCAGTGTGGGTGTCTTATGTCTGGGGGACTAATCACTTCCAGGACTGAGCCCTGATGACTTAAGCTGCTCTGTGCACAGAACTCCACGCACGGAAGACAAAAACATTGTTCTGTTGCCCCAAAAAGGGAAGAAGGTTTCAAGGCTTGCTAAAAACAACCCCTGATCAGCTTTACACATCTAGACACTGTTGTCTTTGGTGTCCCAGCTGGTCCCAGCTGTTGGCATAAGCACTGCCAATGACATTCATTCCTGTTGCACACAAGTCCTGTGCAAGCCCAATTTTTCAGCTGCCTGTTGATGGGAAGTGAAATTCACACAGAGAAAAGCTGTCCTTGAGGCCCACGGGATCCCAAAGCTTGTAGAAAAAATGGGGAGGATTAGTTGTAGGATCACTTCCGGCTACTATCTAATTTTATCTGTGTGTCACTGATACTGAACGTCATTCTTTTTATTATGAGAACCCCTTGACAAACAGAGCTAAAAATAAAAAGCTAGAGCTTGTAGCTGGCACAAACTGTGCTACATGGACTCCAATTTGTATAGCAGGAACTATAATCACTCTGAGACGTGCCCAAGCCCTCGGGCATCCCACGGGATTTCAGTCACTTGTTTACAAGGTGTTTTGATTTGCAGCTGTTTGACTACAGTGGCATTTCAAGAGGGGGCGGTTTGAAAGGATGTTGTTACTGTGGATGCCGGGATTGGGAAATGGGTATTGAAAAATCACACAAGAAACAGGCGAGTGCTGTCTTTGTTCTTACCCCCTTACATCTGAATGACGTCAGTTCAGGGGAAAAGAGCTCCAGAACAGATCTAGAGACCAGTGCTCTGGAAGGAATAAACAGAGTTCAGGTAAATCCCTGAAAACAGAGCTGTGCCCTAACCACACCAGAGTGCCCCACATCTGATCTAAAGGGAATAAATTCTGGAGATTAAGAAGGGAAGCATCCAAGCCCATTGCTTTTCCACCTTTTCTAACAAGATTATTACACCTAAGAACTAGGCTAAAGGCCACTTCAAACAGACCAGCAGCTGAAATGGATTTAGTCACTGACTCAGAGTGATTTAGCACTTCAGATGGCTCTTTTGATAATTCCTGCTCTCCTGACCTGAACAGTTCCTCTTTCAGAACTGCATTAAGCTAATGCCCACTTTCTTCTGGCCCTATTGAAATAATGGATTCAGATATGCAGAAAGAATGTAAAAATCCATCTGTTATCTGGGATGAGTGATTTGCACAATAGTGCCCATGAGTGTTTGTTTAACACTGTGGACAGCAGAACACTAAGTGGTAACACGCTGAGAAAGGGAAAGAAGGGAGGAGAAAGTAGCCTGGCTGTTTAAAAGCTATGTCCACCAATCTGTCTGCATTTTTTTGGCTTAGTTAGCTGTTTGCCTGCTTTTTGTGGGAAACCAGGAAGGACACGTGGAGCTTTTCCCAGGCTTTAGTGTTATTCTCTTGTTTCCAGCCTTGGATTTTGTATGCGTTATTTACAGCAACTCACGTAGAAAATCTAGTGCCAAGAGGATATTTACCTCACAAACTTTTCATCTGCTGCCCCCCTCTCCCCTTCTGTGACTTTTTCAAGTGATGACTGACTAGAGGCACTGCGTTGCACTTGAAGAAGCCTCACCCTTGCCAACTTCAGACACCAGCCCTTTGCCTGCTCAGTGTGTGCCAGAAACCTGGCTGCACTTTCTTGGCAGGGTGCAGCCATCTCCTCACTTCCTGGAGGTGAAGGAGGGCTCAGCCTAGAACATAAAGCATAAAATGGGAAAGAATCAATTAGATTATACCATGACAAATTGTTGTTTTTCTAGGGAGGTAAAAACCTACCCTATGTTTGATTCTGAGTGACATTGATCAGTTTGGCACTAGCAACTTCTCTTCTGGAGTCACGAGTGACTACTCTTTAAGCAAGGACCAGAATCATCTAGGCTGGCATTACAGTTCATCACACTCCTTGCTTTCTTTAGGCAAAGTTGAAGGAAAAATCTGCATTTGCACTGCACGTGTCATCGAAGATCTCAAAGAACATGACTTATCCTAGCCCACATGCCAAATCTGAATCGGAGCCAGGGTCAGAAATTCTCGCTCTGTCTCGTTTCCTCCAGCCAGGATAACTTTTCCTCAAGGTCAGCTATGCCATCAGGGCCATGTGACACTGTCAGCACCTTGCCACACAAACCAGTTTCAGACTGCCTGGGTTTAACCCATAGTTATTGAAAACTGTCTACAGAAGAGGCTGCTAAAAAGAAAGTTGAAGACTGCTGAAGTCTATTCTAATCCACAGTGTCTATATTTATGCAGCCCGTGTCACAGCAGAGCACAGAAAATGTCACTGGAACAGTTTTCTTTTTGCCAGCAGGCAAGAGGTTTAAAAAGAGGCAGTAACCTCTATTTGATGATGTATTTCTACAAATGTTTAACTTGCTATTTCATTTAGAAATCATCTTTAATGTTGATTTATATTCTTGGCAGTGAAGTCAGGAGGTTGGCAATCCCATTCCTTTTCAGTCTGTGCTCTGACTGAGGCAATAACGCAGATCAAAGAGAAGGAGTCTTAGAGCACTCACATTTTATCATCTTGAATGTTTTCAAGTTCTCACTCTGATATTCATGGCCAGATTATGTAACTACTAGATTTATACTTCTGAAGGCCACATAGTAAAGACTGAAATGTTGTATTAAGACGAGATATTTGGAAATAATTGAGTTGACTAAAAGAACAACATATCAAGTAAACACTTGACACAAGAAGCATGTTTTCCTGGAGATGTCATTTTGCTCTAGTCTTTTATAGGGTCAGGCTCCTGTTTTCATGCCGTAGAATATAAAATTAACTGCATGTTATTATACATTCTAAGTCTTTTTTTCATCTAAATATGTCAAACCGACATTTTATTGCCTTAGTAATTGCTGAATATTCAAGGACTTGAATTTCATCAATAATGGTTTACCTAACTGATGGAAGCAGAGTAAGCCACAGACCTTCTGTGAATTTTTCAGAGGGTAATATATTCATTATCTAATGGGTCAGAGGAATATGAAGACTTGCTTTGGTGCCTGCCTTGAGCCTCCCTGCCCATGGCTTTTGTACAGTTATCTCATGAACACTGATAGGTTTAGTTGCCTAATGATTTGGGAACTTTGACAGCATAGCAGCACCCCCCTTTTTATAAAAAAGAGAACAAAGGCAGGCATAGGTTAGCAGATCATAGCATCACTGGGGTTGGAAGAGACCTTTAAGACTATGTCATCAACCCAGCACTATCATGGTAACCCCTAAATCACCAAATTATCCCCCTGCACCACATCCAGACACCTCTTAAACACCTCCAGGGTTAGTGACTCCATCATCTCCCTGGGCAACCTATTCCAATGCTTAAAATGCACCGGAGGATGAGAGAATAGACTGAGAGTAGCCCTGAGGAGAAGGACTTGGGGGTTTTAGTTGATGAGAAGCGCAATGTGACACAGCCATGTGCAGGTTGGTGGGGGCTCTAGTGGGAGGTGTCCCTGCCCACGGTAGGGAGTTGGGACAAGGTCCCTTCGGAGCCAAAGCTCTGTATGATTCCATGCAGTGGGACAGAACCCCGATGTGCTGCCAGCCAGAGCAGACTGTGGGGCCATCACGGCCGGGCACGTCCGCCTCTGTGCTGGCCCTGCTGCCACGAGCCCCCGCCAGACACAGACAGGCATGTGCCGGGACAGGCCTGCGTGGGGAGATCACAGAATTACAGAACTGTCGGGGTTTGGGGGGACCTCTGGAAACCATTTAGTCCAACCCCCTGCCAAGGCAGATCGCTCAGGAAGGAGCACACCCCATGTCCAGGTGGATTTGAATGTCTCCAGAGAGGGAGCCTCCACGACACCCCTGGGCTCCAGTCCTCTGACACTCAATGCAGAGAAATTCTTCCTCATGTTGAGGTGGAACTTCTTTTTTATTTTATGTCCACTGCACCTCGTCCTATCGCTGGGCACCATCCTTTCGGCACCCTACTGCCTCTGAGATATTTATATGCACTAGTGAGTGCATATCTCACTTTTCTCTTCTCTAGATTAAACAGGTCCCGCTCCCACACCCTTTATTCACAAGAGGAACGCTCCAGTCCCTCCATCACCTCTGTTGCTCTCTCCTAGCTACCGTCCCACAGCTCCGCGTTCCTCACGCACGGCGGAGCGGGGACCGGGCACGGGCGGGGACGGCCGCGGGCCCCGCCCCGGGGCGGTGCAGCCCGGCCCGGCCCCGGACGCGGTGCTGGCGGCGGAAGGGGCGGCGCGGCTGCGGCCCGGCGCGATGTTCCTGACGGCGGCGGCCCGTGAGTGCCGCGGGCGCGGCCCCGGGCCCGGCCGGCGGCCGCTGAGGGGCGGCTGGGGGGGGGGGGGGGGCG
>QUSF01000008.1:6489546-6529816 GCA_003676055.1 Chloebia gouldiae
CCTTCCCCTCCTTCCCCTCCTTCCCCTCCTTCCCCTCCTTCCCGGCCCTTCCCCTCCTTCCCCTCCTTCCCCTCCTTCCCCTCCTTCCCCTCCTCCTCCTCCTCCTGCCGCGGGACCTCCCGGCGTGCCCCGCAGAAAGCGTAATGCGACCTAAACAAGACTTGCACAGACACCACATCACAATATAGACGACCTTTCTCTCTCTCTCTCTCTCTCTCTCTCTCTTTTTTTTTTTTTTTTCTTCCTTAATTTTAGTCGGGGTTTGATTTTGTACTGCAGATTTGCGGTTGCTTTAAGCTTAGTGAGTGGACAGAAAGGTAATTCAGCCTGTTTCGTGCTGTGCTGCGGGTCAGATCAGCGAAGCCCGGAGCCGGCCCGGGGAAGGTCGGGCTCGGCTGGGAAGGGCTCCCTGCTCCTGTGGCCGTGCACAGCCTTGTGTTGGCACCGCAGCAACAACCGGAGCCGGAGTGGGTGGAAACAAGTCCGGGAGACCGGGACTGAAGTTTCCACCAGTGGCTGTGGGAGCTGGACCTGCTCCTCACACCTGTCTTAACTTCACATTCACCCAGAGAATTTATACTCGGCACTGAAGCTGAAAATTACTGACAGCATCTGCAGCAAGTGCAGCTTGTTGTGCTGAGCACTGCATTTGCACAGACACTTATAAAGGTGACATGATGGCAGAAAGAGCAGGGAACTAACAGCACGTGGAAGAATGGGTGGTGATTTATCATGACAATAAATCTCTTTGCACTATGGTGCCTTAGCAAAGTCAGGCCAGGGAACACACTTAATTTTTCTATGTTGCATGTAAACGAAACAAGGTAAAATAGTAACTGTTTCTTCTGTTTTTCTCCTCTTCATGCTGAAAAAAAACAAAAAAAAAAAACCAGTGGCCAAGAGCAAATCTAAGTAAGTGATGGTTTTCCTTACCCGTTTTTGATTACTGTTGTGTCGTATCTTTACAAAGTATTAAGCTTCTCTAGATTTTTTAATATACCTGAGAGAATTTCAGTCCTTGAGTCTAGCTTTCTCCTCTCAGCCATTCTGTATGTGTGTCTTCTCACAGGTAAGTACAGAACAGTGGGAAACTCTCCCATGGGTTCTGAACGTACAGCAAAGGCAGGTTTTGTCCTATGGGCTGTCACACTGAGCTCAGCAGTAATCTCCAAAGCGCCCTGTGCGAGGGGAGCACACCTCTGTGCTCTGTGATTAGAGAGGTTGTAAATGCAAGTATTTTTCCTGTTATTCACCTGTCATACCTTTTCAGCTGAGGAGAGTAAACTAAGGTACAGCATGGGTCTTTGTTGTCTGTGGTGTGGACTTCAGGCAGGTGCTGTGAAGCTTTCCCATGGCCAGGGTGCAGAACACTTTTTAGGCTCAGCATACTCCTGAGTTGCTGTGTGAGGAGTGGATGGGATATAGTCAATGCTCTGGGGATCTTAGTTTGCTCTATAGTCCAGCAGAGATGTTAGTGGGCTCTGGAAGAAAACTAGTCACAGTCCCCTGACCTGTGTTAAGGATTGGAAAGAAAGGAATATGTACTTCGAGCACACCAGAGCTCTTACAATGTGGGCACATGGGAAACAAGATCGTGTGGAAAAACTGACTTGGATCCAAAATGCTCTTTGTAAAAAAATGAGCTAGACAAATCCAAGAGGCTAAACTGGTACATTCATGTGAACACATTCTATCTTCCAATTCCCAGAAGCTGCATTCCCTGTGAGTGTATTATACTTGATACCACACAGGCCTGGGATCTATAGCCTTTGGTACATTTTCTGTATTTTGTGTTTTTTAAGAATCTGCCCCCAACAGAGCCAGTACCAACCGCTTGCCACATTTGAGCAGATTTTTCTGTTACAGAATTTCTGCACAATTGTCAGGCTTTTAAATTAAGAAAGCACTTCCCAAGTATGTGCCTGACAGAGAGCAGTTTGACATCTCATTGTTCTACTGTTATCTGTTCATAAAAACAAACACAGCAAACCAGAAGGTTTCTGCAAGGTGAAAAAGTAGCTTTTTAAAATGGTGTTACTAATGTTAATGTGGGGATTTCTACCACACACTCCCTTTTATTTTTTATCCCAATGTTTCTTTCTGTTTATTTACAGTCCCATATGCACTCCAGGAATATGTTCTTAAATTATTTATCCTTCTTAACTCCCTTTGGGTTTTTTCCTATGCTCCAACAGCTTTCTAGTGTTTTGTGTCTCTGCTCCGTGTTACATTCCTTCACAGGGGAGTAATTTTTCTGAGCAAAAGTATTGTTTGGAATTGTTTGGCCTCAAATGTGTGGTGCACAAGAATTTCAAGGCTTGGCCACACTGATGCCACTAATTCCCCCAGAAAGGGGAAACTGCACAGAGGCTTTGAGGAAGTGAGTGAGATATAGGGAAAGGAGGCTTTGTGGTCACAGCACACCTGCAGTAGTGTACAGGAGAGGACAACAGCCAAGGATAATCTTAAGAATATGCTCAGTCAGTTGTCTGCAGGAATCCGGTGTCTTTCTCTTTATTCTGAGCTCAATAGTAAATTAGATTGCAAAGCTGAAAAGGAAGAGCTTAAGGAAGTACACTGGTTAGAACTGTACAAGTGAGGAAGAATGGGTAAATTTTGACAGACCATTTTGTGTCAGAAACTGGAAAATACAGGAAAATGGAAAGTGAACTGAGATGTATTCATCACTTCGTTGAAATGGAAGAGAAAGATGTAATTTACAGACTGGTCAAAGGGTTTTACATTTCTTTTGAAAATTCAGAAGATGCCCTCTGACTGGGAAGTTGCTTAGATCTTGGCATACTTCCAGACTGGGGGTGTTTCACAGTTTCCTCAGTCTCCTGCTCCCGGGACACCGCAGTTGCTGCCAGCCTGCCCCGCAAACCAAGAACCTTCCAGTGGGGAAGGGGGTTCCCGTGGCTGGGTTAATATCAAGCTTTGTATCTCTAGCAGGATGGATGGTGCCAAGGGGTTCTGCTTCTCCTTTTGCATGTCTCTTGTGCCAGCCTATCTGCTTAGCTTCCTCTCTGCATGAGGAAGTGATAGTCTGTGATACAGTGTTATCTACAGCCTGAACATCTTTAACTACCATCATCCTTCCTCTCTTGCCCTTAGCACTTAAGCCATAGTGACTCAACTGTATGCTGATTTTCCTAACTTCTTTTTTTCTCTCCTGTTTTTATTCCTCTCACCTCACTGTTTTTTGGAGGAGGCTTCTCTCTAGGCTTGTATTTATTTACTTAAACTTGATCCTGGAGCTTACGGTTTAGTGTTTCCCCGTGTTAAAAGTTAAGCATACATAGTTTTGATACTCCCATCCCTGAAGTTGAACTGAAGTGTCTTATGTGATTGTGCTGAAAGCTTGTGCATTGGTCCATGCCCTGGCAGATGTGGTGGGCCCTCAGTGAGTGCCTGTGCACTGACACAGAGACATCCCTTGTGACTTCAGATACATTCTGGTGAGGATGAAGAGTGCTGCAGAGACAGGCTACTGCTTCAACATCAGGAGACTCCGACTGCAGGAAAAACTGGTCCTGCTGAGATACGATCCCATCGGTAAGAGCTCAGGGAAGAAGTCAGCATGCTTTGTGTGAGCTTCTCTCACTCTGTGGGAGAAAAGATTTGAATGCAACAGGATTTTTCCCATCTAAGCAGAGTATGTCATAACATGTTTCATACTCAAATGACTGTACGCTTGCTGTTCTTCATGGCATTCCAGTGGGAAGTAAATGTTACCCTCATTTTACAGATTGTGGCAGTGAAACAAAGTAATGACTTGCCTGACACATCAGAGACTTTGATGACAGCCATGCCACATGTCACTGGCGAAGTCAAATGACACAGGAGTTCTTTCATTCTGTTTCTTTGTGTGGTTTGCTAGAATGTGCTACCTCCAACAAGCAGGCACAAAGTATGCATCAACACAAGTGTTCTGTTAAGCTGCTATGGGTGCTCTAGACCAGAAATTTTAACCACTTCTTACAAAACGGACTTTTCTAAAGAAATAAGCACAGATTCTTCCTATTCCACAAATGATATCACTCTCCAGATGGCAGTTAGTGGATTCTTTTATGTTCCTCTGGTCCTTGCAGATTTTCTCAGTTTAAGAATCTGATTTGTTGGACAGGTTATAGAACCTGCCACACTGTCTTTTGCTCACCCAGCTTTTTGAAATGTGATTAACGGTTCAAGTTTCTGTTGCTAGCATTAAAAAGCTGAATTTAATGTTAAAAAGCTTAATGTGGGTAAACTTAAAATTTAAACCATATTAGAAGTAACATGGTGTATCTAATGCAAAAAAGGTTCATTTAAAGTTGTAGAATATAAGAAATGTATTAAGCAGTTCTAAGTAGATAATGCATGGCCAGAAGTCATGTGATTCAGGCTTATTTTTTCTTAAAATGTTCTTGTTAGACAACTGCCTTTTCATTCTCAGAAGTAACAGTACAGGAGCTTTGAGAGGCGAGAGAAACCACCAGAGAAGCAATATGCAGTTTTCAAATATGACAGAGATTGTAGGTTTCCTTTTGAATTCCACACAGAAGGGGAATCAGAGATCTCTGGGATTATATTCTTGAGTAAGAAAAATAAATTATTGCATTGAAACATTGTGCAAAGTGATCCTCCAGAAGCTTTGCAACTTGTAGGGAAGTGAAGAAAGAGAAGAACTCAGAACATGTAGTAGGTTGCTGAAGAAAGCTTTGATCTTTGTAGCCTGTAGTAGAACACAAGTGAGAAATTGATGTGAGAAAGTGTTGCATGTGTGAAGGGAAGTAAATTTGAGTCTAGATAACAACTCACATCAGGAATATGTTTGGAAGCATTTTCACTTGGCATGTGTTTTCACCTTATGTTTTCTACTTCTCAGAAACCTGGGATGTCCACAGAATGAAGCTTTTTAGTGAAGTAGTGGCAGGATTGCCCAAGTTTCACTACCTCCCAACTGCAGCAACAGAATCTGTATTATCTACAGAATTTCTTAAAACGAAACTTTTTTGTGGAAGAAGAGATTTTGTTGTGTGGATCGCTCTTGCGTAGCTTTCAAAGGAATTCATATAATGAAACTAACAGAACTGTTGATTTTCAGATGGCATTTTAAAGCTTTGCTTTATTTTGCAATTTTTGTTTTTTTTTTAATGTATTGACTATGCTTAACCTGCCCTGCAGGCTTTTTTTGCAAACACCTGCATCAGGCATTGTGGTCATGGCCAGTTTGTGGCTTGCTGAGAGATCCACAGGACAACTGGTTAACTTCTCAGTCAGTTTGTGAGGCCAACTGGATCCAACTCATCATTTGTAGTTGTTTGGGCTCTGGAGTTGAAGCGTATAAGAAAGCAAGAAAGAACCTATTTTTGTCCCTGCATTGAACAGCTGTGACTCAGAATAGTCACACAGAGCAGCTGTTGAGTGTTTTCAGTCACTTGCATTCTGACACTTATTCTCACAGAGGTAAAGTGGACATCTTAGGAACTAAAATTACATGTGGTAAAGTGAAAGCACCATGAAACTCCTTCAGGAGTTGGTTAACAACAGTGCTGTGCCAGTCAGTTGCTCCACACTCATTTAAGCAGTGAAGGCAGCCAGGAGAAAAGGAACGTGGGCTGGTTGAATTGAATTTTAACACTTCAGGCTGCTTAACGGATTCTTTTTTCTCTTTTTTTTTTTTTACCCCTGTAGCAAAACAACGTGTCCTCTTCACAGAGAAGAGAAAAATCCGTTCTGTATGAACAATGACTGGTCTTGATTTATACATGAGAAGAGGATGGGGTGAACACTGATTCAGAAATCCAGCAACATGGGCTGAAGAGAGAGGAAATGAACTGGGATCACCGTCTCCTGTGATTTGAAGGCCATTGTGAATAAAACAATGTAGAGAGAGAAAATTCTTAATGTCTGGACATAGATCATCACAGTAACATTTATTTATCTTTTGAGTTATTTTTACAGTGCTCAATTAAAAAAAATTAAATAGCAAATCCCATTGTCTGTGTTTTCTATTGTGAAAGAGGCTGTAATCTTCAAAGGAACTATTGTTTTATAAAGCAGTAAAAATTAACATTTTCCACAGCAGGAATTCAATGGCAGGATTGCAAGTTTTTCTAACCTACCAACCACAGATGCGACAGTAGTGACCACGAGCTGGTGTCATTACTTGGAGGGGTAATGTTGCACCAGTTCCTTCTGAGGAAAGAAGGAATGGGAACCTAAATGAGTTTTTGGATAAGCTATTAATATGGTTAAAGGCCTGTATTATTTTCAGCCAGGTTAGAATGGATTTTTCATTCCTGGGTTTTTGTCAAACATGAAGAAAACAGACAAGGTAGTTCTCTGATGTTCTTGTAAGCTTTTTTTTCTTTATTTATCTTGCCTGTGTTCAGAGCATTGTGGCTAGAAACATTTTTCTAAGTCTACCTAGCAGTCCTGTCCTGTTTGCAGCTGAGTGTGGGGAAGCACAGAGTGCAGTGCCACACCTGAGGCACAGGCTGGCCCAGGCTCAATATGTGAGGCTTTGTTGTGAGCCAAACACTGGCCCTGGTGTTTGAGCACTGAAATTGTAGTCTCAAAGCTAATGCTCTGCTTCATGTGCTGCCATTTCACATAAGCAGTTCTGATAAAATCAAGTACAAATACTGTCAGGAGCCCAATACCCTCCAGGTGTTTTGCTGTAAACTTCATGTAGTTCAGTAGAGCACTGTGTGGGACGGCCACAGGGTTGTGTGGGGCCAGAGACCTGCTGAGCTGTGAAAGACCCACCGCCCGCACCCCATCTTACTGCTGTAGAACAGGAACACACAGGATTCCTGAAATAAAAAGCAAAGAGACTCTGCTGGCTTTTCCAGTCAGCAGAGGAGAACCTCAGTGCAGTCAGGAGAATAATGCTGTCTGGTATGAGATAAAATCAGCACAGCAAGCTAGACAATCAATTAGAAAAGGTCCTGAGGCAAGTCCTTCCTGTAAGGATATGAAGATTGTGTCCCCGGTGCCTGGACGCTCACTGATGCGACGCAGTTAGACTTCCTGATCATTTCCTCCATGGATAACTTGGGATAGTAGGCCAGGTAGAATGCCAGTGCTCCCACAAAACTGTCTCCAGCGCCCTAGAATAAAATAACAAACAAGCTTAAGTATATTTGCACAGGGAAACAATTCAGATGCCTTTACCGGAAAGACACAAGTTGTAGCACTGATTGCAGGGGTCAGGAAATTGTTCAAGAGTTGAGTTCAATACACTTTTCTATGCCCAGGAAATTTTGCAAAGTTAAACTAATCCTTGTGCCCAGTTGCTGAATCAAGGTGCACACTATAATATGGCTTAAAACTTAAAGAAAAAGCAAAGCAATCATGCCACAGTTCAGCAAGATGCTGTTATAAACATTGCTTTTAAACTTCCTGTTTGCTGGAGTGTCTGATTTTGATTTCTCAACCTGGATGTTTCATTAAAGCTATTTTTCTCTTATTTAACTTCCATTTTTTATAAAGGTCAGTGGTAGAAGGGGCAGAGAAAAGGGGGGGTGGGGGGAAATAAGCCATATAGCTTGTGGTGTCTATAAACTCCTAGTTGCAGAAGGATGTTTTGACACTTCCAGAACTTAGCAGTTGTTTATTAAAAAGGTCCCACTGTCATTAAAAACTAACATTGTGTCTATCACATAAATCACTCATTCCTGGGGCAAGCTTTGCCACCTGCACTGAGTTTGAGCATGGAGGATGAGGACAGTGACATTCACCAGGAGCTCTGGCAGCCATGGCCCTCTTGAGCTCCCCATCGTTCCCAAGCCATGCCCTGCGTGTCCCGTGGGAGCCCTGGGGAGGCATGGAGTCCATGTGTCCCACGTGGGCACCTGCCACAGCCCAGCTTGCTCTGACCCTTCTGCCCAGATACCGCTGGCTGTGCTCTGGTCAGCAGGGAGTGACAGCTGTTTGCCCCCCAAGTGCTTCTCAACAATAACTGTTGTTTAGCTGGTCAGTGCTGTGACGTGGCCCCAGCAACTGGCAAAATTTAATGTGATTGATGGTCATGTTTCACTTGCATTGCTCATTTCAGTCCAGTGTTCTTTTCCTCTCCTCCTCTAAAACTTGGTTTCTAAGGCTAGACTGATAGCAGTTCTTGTTGGTACCATAAAGCTGATCCTAAGGTCCCTTTTCTTTAATCATACTTTTATACCAGCAAAGGCATTAAACTAGACTAATTATCTTATTTCATTCCAGATCCAGCACATGGACTACTTCCCCTGAGGGATTTTGCCTCTGTAATTGTAATAAATAGCCCCAAGAGTCATATGACGAGAGCAAAGGGTCTGGAAAAACTGTCAAAACAGCTCAGCAAAATTTCTAATGGAAGTTATGACTAGGAAGTAATATTCCAATTTTGAATACTAGAATTTCTCAGTCTTTTACTTGCCTTGAGATTAGCTGCATATAATATCATTCTGGCAAAACAATGCCACTTCCACAGAAATTTGTTTCTAATGTTGCAAGCAGCTGACAGGGCAGAGCAGTGTGGGCACTGCAAGGGACCCTAACAGGGGCGAGCACAGGGTAGGGGCCCTACCCCAGGCCTGGCCTCTCCTTGCCCAGCCCTGCCACAGTGGCTGTTTGCACTGGTATTCCCAGGCAGAAAACTCCCAGCTTAACTCTTGCTTGGCCTGGAGTTTGAATGCTCTCTTCTCTGAGGATACAATGGAGAGCGTGGCCTGGCAAATGATAAGTTAATAAGGAAAGCAGTATCCCTGCTTGCAGCTGTAGCAGCACCTGTTTCAACAGTTCTGTATTCCTGAACATACCAGGGGCAGGTGAAGGTTTTTATCAATTTCTGTTGGGCCTTTGTCTCCCTTCTGGTTTCCGGAGTGTTCCCACAATGGCAGGTGGAGCAGGAGCAGGTGACTGCTAGTTAAGAATTGCCAGTGTCTTTTGTCTGATGCATAATACAAAAATCTTTATCCCAACTCAGAGTTTGTAATCTAATCACTGCATGATTAATTATTAAAGCTATTTTGATGCTGTTGTTACAGACTGGAGTAGGATTTCAGCATGCAGATCTGTTCTGCTGTAGCTCTAGCAGGAAGAACATTTTTTACAGTGATCACTGGGAAATAGAAGTAGCCAAATATTTTAATGAGTAATACTCAGAATATCTTGTGTCAAGTGGCATAAACTGTTACCTGGCAGCAGCATGGAGCAGAATACTGTCTTTCTGGTTTTTTCTTTAATAATTGCTGCACTGTTGGCTACAGGAACAAAAAAAGACTAACCACATGTCACTCAGGTGTGTGTGCCAGTGAGATGGAGTGTAAGTTCTCCCTGCAATGTTACTGTGGCTCTCTGCTCATGGGTGATGCTCTGAGATTGTGAGATGGCTGGGGATCTCCCTTTTAGCACAGCTGAATAATGATAAATGGCTCTGAAAGCAGAAAAGGGAGAGAACAGCAGACTCCCATCCAGAATAGAAAGAGGCACCCTAGCATTTTTTTTTTTTTGGCAAGAGAAAAGATTACAGGGTGATTGGAGAATATACAGAAGGATTTGATGCCAGTAAACTTTTTCTGAAATCCTCACTTCCCATGCATAGACTGAAGCAGTCAGTATCTGCAAAGCCCAGCTATCACAGACCCAAAGGGTATCATAAATTCAGTTGCTGGTAAGTGAATGTTTTGTGAGGGAGGTGTTTTCAATAGAGGAGCTGCTGCACTGAGAACAGCATCATGCATCAGACTGATTATGTAGATACTCTGCTCAGCCTTGCTTCTGGTCTGTGCAGACGTGACTGGTCAAACATGACTAAAAGAGCAATAGCACAACTGGTTCAGCTGCAAGGTTAACTGCAGTAAGAACTATTTTTGGCTAACAGAAGCAGGCCTTCCTTCTTTGGTATTGTGGATTAAACTACATTGAGTTTGGTAGATTCAGAAAAGGTTTGCACAGAGCACTAGAAGAAACAGGCTCAGATAAAATCAAGATTACACAAACACTGGAATAGCAAATAGTAGATTTACATTTAGCTGTTTCAAAACTGCTCTAAGAAAACTAATTCTAACCTACTTCACAAAAAGAAATTAATTTGAAAATAACCAGTAAGGTGCATTGAGAGTGCCCACTGACAAAATATAAATAGAGTATGTAATATTTTACATTCTTCAGCATTTGTCTTCCGGGAATTCTAATGTACTGCAGACATTGAGATAATCCTCATATCCTTGAGTGCCTGGAGACAATTCATTCCATAATTATGAAAGTAGAATGTATTTAACCTTTCTGTAAAGCAGGAGATGCTAGTTTGTTTGAAATAAAATAAAGAACTGGATTTTAAAATTGCCTGATATGCTGTGGCTCATTCTTAAATACAAATGTCATGGTTTTGACTAATTTTTATGGTTTTGAAGCAGTTTTGAAAACCTATTTATATTCTGTGCCACTAGTCTGTAAAGTCCTTGTTTTCCTGTGTGTCTGGAAAAGGGCATTTTTGTTTCTTACAATCCAGCACTGATTGAGATTCTGTGCCTCTAGAGAAGAGAAAACCCATGAAAACACTTCTATTTATACCTTAGCTTTTGTTAGTCCTGATTTGTCAGAAGCTGGTTCACAACTTTAGTAAAACTATTTTTATATGATGCTGCCCTGAGAAGCTTTTTAAGGAAAGTGCTTTGTAAGTGGAAACTATATTGTTCACCAGTCTTTCCAGCATGTAAAGCCTTTTCCAATCCATCATGCACAGACTATTAGGATGCATTTCACTTATAAGATGACTTGCTCACCAAAAAAATTTGGAGGCCAAGAGGCCAAAAGCTGCAGCTCACAGAGAGGCAGCAGTTGCACTGCCTTGTTCCAGGGCTCAGCCTTTGCCCTCCCAGCCTGTCCTCCTGGGCACGAGCAACAGCAGCTATGGAAGAACATGACAGGGTTCTGGCTCCTGAAACTTGATGTCGTTAGTGAATCTCAGAAAACTTTTCTCAGGTGATTTTTAAGAAGTTACAGTTCTTGTGCAGTCTGGCTATTAACATGGATTCATTTCATTAAACACCTTTTAAGAGCATGTTACCAAAGCCCAGAGAAACGCCTGAAAGGATGTTGTACAGCAGTACAAGAGAAATGTTTTGCCTGTAATGATGAATTCTTCATGTAGTGAATAAATCAAAACATCAGTCTAAAAGCTGTCAAAAACTGCCTCATGATATAGAACCAATAACATTGTTTACAATGATGCTTATAGCCTCCAAAGAGCATTCACAAAAGTGCACAAATAAACGAAGCCTGAGGATTATGCTGATTTAGTGCAGCCTACATCCATGGCAATGCAGAGATGCCCAGCTCTGTCAAAGGAACTGGGCCTTGGAGAACTCCTGCTGTATTTATAGTGCTCCACAACTGTGTGATGCTGGATTATGCTAAGGATGTTATCACTCTGTCACATCTGCTCAACATTCCTTGCTGTACCTCTGCCTACTCTGTACCCGAACTGCAAATTAGCCCTATGTAACACAAAAATAGCTGTCAGCAAAGGCACTCACTATCCATTGCTCACAAGTGGGAAAAACCTATGTCTCCCTACAAGAATCCCTGGGCTGTGCCTTGATGAAAGGTTACTAGTGGAACTGGAGAAACATTTACAGCCTTCGGATATATTTAGACAGTCTTGTGCCATTTGGGTCTATGTCTCATCTAAGGGACAATTTCAGCTGAAATGCTCAGGGAATAAAATATCCTTTGAAGGCAATATGTGGTGGGGTGGCCCTGGATGGATATCAGGTACCCACCAAAGCTACTCTGCCACAGTTCTGCTGCTCCATTCAGTTGAACAAGGGACAGAAAATAAAACAAAAGGCTTGTGGATTGGAATAAGGGCAGGCAGCAATCAACATCACAGGCAATACAGACCTGACTTAGGGAAATTAACTTATTACCAATCAGAATGGAGTAAAATAATGGGAAATAAAAGCAAATCTTAAAACACTTTCCCCCATCCCCTATCCTTCCTAAGTTTAATTTCACTTCCATTTTCTCTACCTCCTCCTCACACAGCAGTGCAGGATGACAGAGGATGAGGACTGTGGTCAGTTCACCACATGTTTTCTCTGCTGCTCCTTCCTCCTCAGGGGGAAGACTCCTCACACTCTTCCCCTGCTCCTACATGGGGTCCCTGCCACAGGAGACAGTCCTCCATGGAATTCTCCATGGAACATGAGTTCTTCCCACAGGCTATAGTTCTTCATGAACTGCCTCAGAGTGGGTCCCTTCTGCACCTGGAATCTGCACAATTGCTTCTGTCACATCTTCTCTCCCTCTCTCCAGCTGTTGTTGCACAGCACTGTTTTTACCCCTTCCTAAGGAGTAAAACTCCATTATCCCAGAGGCACGACCACCATCACTGAAGGGCTCAGCCTTGGCCAGTGGTGGGTGCCTCTTGGAGCATTGGCTCTATTGAACATGAGGGAAGCTTCCAGCAGCTTTTCAGAGAAGCCATTCTTGTAGTCCCCCACTACCAAAACCTTGCTATGAAAACCCCTCTCACAGTGGCTGGATCAGTTATGGAGCTTTTGGATTTTTATTATTTCCTTCTTCACGAAAGAAACCATGTTTATCCTCTACGTGATGGAGAATGATTTATTTCTGGAAATGTTCCTGACTGTTTTTATTTTTTTTTTAATCCTGCATTTATTTGCCTGTGGAATACTTTTTAAAATTATTTTCTGGGAGGTTAATATTTTTCTCCCCACATATTTCCTCATGTTTCACTGGAAAGATATTTTGGCAGTTTAAATCAAGACAATCTTTAAAGTAGACTAACTCCACTATCTTGAAACTATCCTGAAATTAAACTAATTTGACTATCTTCAAACTGTTTCCTAAAATCAAGGCCTAACAAGGGTGATTACTCCTACAGTTTCTGGGGTTGCTAATTCTGTCTGGAAGCATTGCTGTCTTTGTAGGGCACCCTGTAGATACTGGAGTGGCTCTGCACAGCTGTGCTTAAAGGAGGAGACCTATTGCTACAATCCCCTAAAACATGAAATATTTGAAAATTACAAAGGAATTTCCCACTAACACAGTTATTCGTGTACCTTTGCATGGAATTTTAGCCAGAACAAAGGGGTAGGAAGTCTTTAACTGGGAACTACCAAATTTAGCAATAAGAACAAAATGAACTTGAATCAAATAGCAGGGCTTGCCTTGCTTGGTCTAAGTTAGACTAGACAGCACTGCAAAGCTACTTGTGTTGAAAATAAAGGAGAATAACTAGGAAAAGCACACTGTACCCCAGAGCTTTAGGGTCTGGATCCCCAAATCTACCACTATGCTTAATCTGTCCTCTGGTAACTGAGTGTTTCTGCAGTCTTGTCACAAAGAAAGAGCAGATGTTACCCTAAGCCAAAGAAAAATACAGAGAGAGAATCATGGAAGTGGTGCTTGTCTCTTCCTTTCTTCTTCCCCTCTGCCTTCCCCACAAGCCCCTCCAGTGCTGTCTGATGTGGTTTGCACACTTCAGCCAAAGTCATGGGGAACTGTTAAGATGTTGCCCCACCATAACTCCTTCCTCCCAGCCATGTGCAGAATGGCTGAGCTCAGCCAGTGTTTAACAACGGCAGGAGGTGTAAGCTAACACATTTTAATTTGCATTCCCTGTAGGTTGACAGTGCACTCTTAATTCCAGTGATTCAGACTGCAGTTTCATAATAGGCTTAAGCCAATCCATGGTTATGCTACTGCTGAAAGGCTCAGTCCCCACTCATGTTTTTATCCTTGTCTCATGTTCCCACGCCCTCCCCTACATCAGATTTAGCACTTGTGTGGCCAAGCAGTGAGGCAGATCAGTTCTCTGATCCTTCTGACGACTGGGCTGGCTTTTCTGAGCAAGAAACAATAGTTTCCACCAAGATCAGCAAGTTGCTGTATTACCACATGATAGCTAGTCCACAGCAAATGAGAAAGAGGTTAGAAACACTCCTTTCAGCATGATCTTGGATCAGCTTGAGCCAACTGTGAAACCTCACCCTCAGTCAACACCAGGCAATTCATTAACTCAGTTGTGTATCCAAATCTTAATACTCTGGCTCCTTTTTCACACAGGGAAAGCTGCCTGTTCCACTCTTCCCCCTCCCTGTACCCTGTGGGCTTGGTCTGGAGGAATGAGGGAATGATCAGGCCTCCTTTCTGCATCTTTACCAAACTCTGTTCTGGGAAGCTGTGGGAAGGAGCAGTCCCTGACTTTCTTGCATTTATGTTGTGATGTACTTGCACAGCGTTGAACAGAGAAAGTTTCTTGCTCACTTCCTCAAGTTGAGCAAGGCCATCATATCATCTGGTCCTTCACATGTCCTGAGAACTTAAAAGGTAACTAAACCACACCCAGTGTAGACTATCAGTTGGGAAACATCAAAACCAAAGCATACCACACAATGCTTCACATCAGCCATCAGGAATTTTCACCCACTTCCTGACAGATTTCCTGATGGGTCATTAACAGTGATTAATCAGCCTGACCGTTAACCCCCTGCATTCCTGAGAGATTAATCTCAATACGAGGCCTCCTGCAAGCAATTTCTTTCCTTTCTGAAACATCCTCCTACCTTAAGTTATGCACTGTTTCTAAAAAGATCAGTGACAAGCATTACAGATGCATGAATTCCCCTGAAATGTTTGGTTTGTGGTGAATGTTGGAAATAAAACATACAACATTCACAACTCTGCAATTTTTAATTTGTATGTCATCTAAAAAGCACAGATGAAAGTATCTGCTTTACATTTCAAAGCCCATATACAGCATCAACTTTGAAGGCAGGTTATAGTGCTCTCATTTCACATGATGGGAAATGAACCCAACTTAAGATCAAGGATGTTAAGAACACCCACTTTGAGACATCTGTGGGCTGAATCCAAAGCTCCATATCTTTCATGGGCTAACAGGAGTTACAAGAACTACCCATGCCTTAAAAGTGAGGCACAGCTTGGGAACCCTAAAACTGAGATATGCAAAAAAATCAAGTGGACCTCCACAGCTCTGCTGGACTCTCAATCAGGATCAGAACAGAGGAGCTCCCACCTCACTGTTTACAAGAAAAATACTGCAAGGTATCTGTGAGGTGATGGCTTTCTTTTAGTGCACACTGAGAAGTCTGAAGTCTGGGAAAGATGGCAGGAGAGTTACATTCTCCTGGATAATAATATTCCAGTATGCTGCTCGGCACTGGGGAACAAAGTTATTCTGTGTAGTAGACTGTTAGTCTAACCCCAGAAAGCCAACAAAGTATTCACCCACAGGGAGCACTCTGTTTTCTGAATCATCGAAACAATTCAGTGTGATGCTGCTCATATAAACTCCTTTCAACTCCTGATAGCATTTATGAGAAGTGACAAATTTATTTCTTTCTTACACAATGGAGTAAGAGCACAGAACCAGGAACTCCATATACCATTCTGAAAACAACAGATCCATGTTGCTGAACCTGTGAGATTCCTGTCAACCAAACAATTCACCACTACTCTGATCCCTACACTATCAGGGCAACGGATATTTTGGCATGGAATTCTTCAGTTTGGGATACACTTCTGTGAAAATTTTCTGTTTATGACTGAGTTCACTTTTGCCTTCATTATCTGCTTCTTCCCTGGCTCCACACTTGTTCTTTGATCTATGACCTCCTTTCATTTGATCTGGAAGTTCATACCTCACACAGAAACTCAGAAACAGCAGAAGAAACCCTCCACACATTTTTTTTGCCCCCTGCAGAGCATATAAAAATGTATGACATACAAAATGCAGTACTGGAAAATTCTCATTACACTTCATCTGAACACAAAACCCTCCAGTGGCACTCTTGCGAAGTTATAAACCACAATGTGTCAACAACAGGGAAGCACGCAGGCATCACCTCTAATAGACAGAGGATGGACTTTCAGTTGCACATGCTACAGGAGCTGTATCCACCTTTCCCAAAATTTGAACTTGTAAAGAATCAAGAGTCGTGGCTGAAGCCTGGTGCTAAATATAGCAGCTCCTCAGAAAGCTGATTTGTACTTCTCAAACTGGTTTATCAAGCCTCAACAACATGCAGCCTCAACTCTCCTACTCTAATCAAAAGCTTCACTTATCTCATTTCCTTGAGCAGTACTTCATTCCTTTCATTATTCATGTCACACTTGTGCCAAATTGTGCTTTCGTCCCAACAAAGCTCACGCTTATGTGTTAATTCACAAATATCATTTAATGATGAAATGAAACTGCAGCCAAAGATCTGCCCAAAATACATCACAGTATTTTGATACTACACTGGAAATTCTGGGAGTGGGTTTCCCTCCCCAGCCAGGAGACAACTGGCCAATTTGTCACTAACTGTGTCACCCAGTATCACATATGAGGCTGACGTGGCTTCAGGACCCCATAATCTAACACTTAAGTAAGAAGAAGTGAATATCTGTGCTGGACAATTTTACTAGCCACATGTGGGTTTTTTTTCTCTCAGACTGAAAATGCCAAAGGACTCTTAGTGATCCCATCTAATCTGATGAGAAGCACTTGGAATGACACAACTGCCATCTCGCCTGGAATTGATCAAAAAAACATTCTTTTTTTTGCACGAAAGCTCCATATGCTCGAGTGCCTCTTTCAAAACCACAGCATCTAGCCTTTGTTGGCTGGCCACTGTTTCTGCCTACCTCTGAACTACACATCCTGGAAGGGAAAAAAACCACCAAACTTCAGGAGGTTTTTTGTCTGAGCTCTCCCCAGCTTTGTCTCCTTGCCAGCTCCCTGCATTCTTTTTCCAACTGAGTTTGTGTAATCATTTCGATGACTACTCAAGCTGTATCTTCTCTCTTGAATTTCAGTTAGATGTGACTTACAAGCCAGAACTGCTGTTCTGCTCAACAGTATTGTATTCTGCTACACAGTCATTCTCTTGTCCTTAACCTGTGGGGCAGGAGTGCAGAAAACAGGGCTCTCACTCCTCACTCATGGTCTTCAGCAGTAGCTGACCACCAAGGCACTGCTTCTGACAGAAAGGCATTCTCTGTGAAATTCCCTGTAAAACAGATCTTTCCAAGCAACACACTGCCTGCTTAATGATTTCATAACAAAATCACAGATACCAGCAATGAGGCACAAGCTTCCAGAGAATTTCCTCACCTTTTCCCTGTATTTCTGTATCTCTTTGTGCTTTGAAATGAATAAAACAACTGCTCCTTACAGACATTTGGGCAGCTGACAAACATTGCAGCTAGAATTTGGGAATCTGATTTTTTACAGATGACTTTCTCCACAATAGCTGAGTTTATGTCTGTATGTCTTCCTTTAAACACACAGACACACAAAAAAAAAAAAAAGCCCTGAGAAAAGTGGCAAAATCAGTGCACTCAACTGTAAACTTGCTATTAAAGACATTCCAATAGGTTACTGCTATAAATCATAAAAACGTACGGTTTTAATTTCCTTCAATTTCTCTAATGAAAGTTGTAAAATATATTCTGCCTATGGGACAGGCTACTAGAGATTAACTCTTTCATTCTTGATAAGAAATACAACTTCTGGCATTTTCTGTGGTTATAATTTGCAAAAGCAAGAAGCCTGATTTCCCCACTATTCTCATTTCTCTATTCTTGTTCTTTTGAAGACCCAATTATGCAATATCACCAATCTTTCTGGTTTCTGTAGCGATGAAAATTACTTGGCATTGAAAACTCTGTTGGAGGAAATAATGAAATCTGATATTGTTCAATATCATCATTACTGCAATTGGCATTTCTGGGCAACTAGGCTGGCAAGGGGTTCCAGAGCCAGGTTTGCCTTCCCTCTCACCACAGCCAGAACTAATGTGAAAAACTGAGAAGAGTAAGTTATGTTCCACAATAGCCTGGATGATACTTGGTTTGCAGAGAACAGATTTAAAGAAGAAAGGGAGGCATATAACATTTGTTAGCTAACCATGAAGAGGAAAAAAAATGATGAGGGGTTTGGCCAAGAATATGCTGCACTATTACACAGCGGATTGCATTTGCAACTTCCTACAGCTCAGGCCAGAAAAAGATACTTGGGAAGGTGACGCTCTGGATGTGCCAGAAGTGCCAGCTTCCACTAGCTATTTTTAACTGCAGGAATTGCATTAGAAAGGATGACTGCACACAGTTGGTCTTCCTTTCTCTTCATCCTTTCTGCAACTCAGATATCCCAGAGTGTGATCTACCATTACAACTGGCACTCCTCGTGTGCATGCCCAGGGTCTGCTCCAACACGGGGTGAGCTACATACCAGGACCGAGCATCTTCTTGGAGGAGACCCTGAGCTGGACTCATCATAAAGTCAAGAGGAGGAGAGCAAATCAAAAAAGGGATGTAGCATGTTTTGCTGTGATGATTTTGACTTGTGCTGCATTCCATGGTTAGCCCAAAAGAAGCAATAAAAGTAATTTCCTACTCTGCTCTCAACTTGCATAAATTTTACCATTGTTTCATTTACTAAAGCATCCCAGAAGTGAGATGACACAAAGATATTTCTGAACTTAGTCTCTCTAGACCTCATCCAAATGTACTCTCAGGTGTAGATGTTGGATGTGGTATAATTCCCATGTTCTGGCCCACAGACAAAACACTCACTTTGCTACACATATGCTGCCAGCATCCCTACCTTTTTATGTCCATAATAATAATCAACTGGGTTAATTTCCAAACTGGAATGTTTCTCAGTATGCCAGTAGTGGAGCCAAAGCACCTGCTCTCATAGCAGCCTCTCCCTACAGCCTCTTCAAGAAGCATCCAGTGCAAAGCAATTCTGCATTGCTATGTACTTTCTCCTTTATGTGGATATTTACAATGATGTCCAGTTCCAAAATTAGAGAGTTGATAGCCTGACAAAAAGTTTTCCTCCAGTCCTATTTTTTAAAATGAGCATAGAGAACAAGTCATGGTTAAACCAGGGAAACAGATTCACTTGCCACTGAAGAGACAGTGTCTGCATGTTTTGTTCCCTATCTACAGAACAGCATTCTGAATTGTACTTTCCTTATGTTGTTAATAATGTAAGGTGCTTAGCAACTTTTTGTATATGTGTATATGGAATAAAGGTGTAGGACACAATGGGACACAATGCCATGACTTGTTACTGATCATGTGTAGCAAAACCAAACAACTCTTGCTATCACTAAAGTAATTTTACTGAGTTTTTTGTTGCCTGGCACACTACAATCTTAGAAGGGGCTTAAAAATGAAATATTGGCTTTAATCTTCTTTTTATAATATGTCTTCATTAAGTACCCCTTGTAATTTAATGCAATTTGTGGCAAATGCTAATACTGCTTTGGGCCCACTTCTCCCTGTCAGCTGTATCTCTGTTAAATTATGCATTTCCATCTGGAAAGAAACTGTACAGGACTGTAGGCTCTCTTAGAGCCTACAGTCAGGAATGGAAAGGGATTTAATTAGATGCTCCGTGGTTGAGAAAAGGACTAGAGCAAAGCCTGGGTGGTCCATGGAATCTTCCACTGGAAAACAAGACTGCAAATTGTTCTGTACAAGCCTGCTTCTGTTTGCTCATTTTGTTTACATTGTTTGTTCTTACAGATTAAAATAGACAGTTACTAGGCAGATAAACAGTGTTTCCTTCCAGGACAATGTTGTCCAGAAGTTAAGAGAGCAGCATGGGACAATATATATGCTTGTGCTTCATTTTTGGCTGCATCACTCCAACTCCCTATAACTTGGAGCAGAACATTTTTAGCCTGTGCTTCAGTGCACCCAGTCGTTAACATTTTTGTTCCACTTTTCCACTTTGTACAAGGGAGATAATATAGCTTTCTGCTCCCTAAGGGGAAAGAGGGTGCATCCAGCTTGCTCCACATTTTCTTGGTTGACTGCCAATGCAGAGGGATGCCACTCTTGCAATCCCTCTTGTCACTGGATACCTGAATACCCTTAGGCCACTGACCAAGCCTTAACAAACTGAAGTGTCTTCAGAAGGCCTGAATCAGAAGCAGAAACTCATGTGGAACTAAGCAAGTCCCATCTAGACTTAACTGTGAGTCAACTCACATGCAGTCATTTCAGTCATGTGCCCTTTCACAGTTCAGCTGAACTTCAGAACATAATAGATGCAGCTTTATTTAGACTTACAGTGCTGATCACTGATGGGAGTGCCTGGCAGATTAACTCATTCCTCATGGTTTTTCTGTCACAAAATTCAATGGATTCCATATTTGCAAAAAAGGGAATGCAGAAGGCTAAGTCAGAAAGTGGGCAATGACTGAAACTAAACTTATTTATTAACCTATTTGGGTTGCATGTTAAAGAAAGGAAGCTATTATGCTGTCATTTTGTGGGATGTTAATGGGAGCTCTGAGCATAATTACTCTGTGTTGGTGTGCCTGAATAAACTCCACTTATAAATAAGATCTGTGCTCAGTAGTAATATCTCTTTCCTTGAACAAGAAAGGGAAGATGAGGAAAAAAAAAAGAATTCAAAAAGAAAAAAGAAAAAAGAAAACAAAAAAGGAAAAGGAAAAGGAAGAGATAAAAATTTAAAAATAATAAGGAAAAAGAAAAAGAAAAAAAAAGAAAAAAAAAAAAAGAAAAAGAAAAAGAAAAAGAAAAAGAAGAAAAAGAAAAAGAAAAAGGATACTTTTTAGGGTTAAGGAAAAAAGAAAATAGAAAACTGTAAAGATTTACCCCTTGCTACATCCTTGGGTAGGAAATGGTTAAACAGTCAACATTTTTCTTTTCTTAGCAAGTTAGAGAACTGTACATCAGACACATTGTCTGCCAAATGCTTCATTTACTACCAGCTGCATTTTTACTTTGTTGAGAGATAACTGAAATAAAATCACTGTTCTTTGTGCAAACGACATGCTAAATAATGTACGGCTACAAGATTATTAAATAGCAAAGGCATTTGATAATATTAGAGTCAACCACAAGTCCCACTTCTGCTGATGCACAGAATTTTGAGTAATTAGTCATTGCACAGAGTGTTGTATTTATATCCCCTTGAGCCTCAGACGTTAGGCCACAAAGTCAGGAGACAAAGAATTGCTGTTATTAGGAGGACTGTTTTGGATTTATTTATATTCTAAGGCTCTATTTCAGTGTCCACTTCACTCCTCTGGCTCAGGCTTCCTCCAAACCAGAAGATACAGCTAAGTCAGAGAATTTTAGTGTAAACCATATTTTTACAGACATGACCTCTCCACTTCAAGCAGAAGCACTTCAATGAGTTTGCAAAGCCCCCAAAGAAGCACAAGTGGCCTGAGGTTATATGAAAAGCCTGGGAAAAGGCCTCCCAGGTTCTGTTCTTTCTGATCTCTAACAGACTTCTCATGGCTTATATGCAACACATTAATAGCAGCTCCAATTTATGGACAGATAAATTGGGATACAAAGAAAACACGTAACTCTTCCAAGGATTTACAGCAAGTCTTTTGCAGAGCCCTGGAACTCTTAATCAGTCCTTTGTTAAAATTGCTAAACCACACTGCCTTCTTTAGACCACAATTGCTGCACAGGCCTGAATACTGTGACATATCTAAAATTATACAGCTATACACTTATATGGGGCTTTATTAAAATAAAGGTTGTGTAACATCTTCAGAGTTCAATACAAAGCTGCCTAGTGAGCAATCTACTGTTTAAAGACAGCCTTCATCATTCTCTCTCCTAATAGAAGAGACAGATCTAATAAATTGTATTAAGAAATCTGAAGGAAACAACAGGATTTGAACACAAAACATCTGATGAGAATTCATATTGTAGCAATGAGCCTTTCTTTTGCAGAACTGACATGAAAAAATAATGGTAACATTTTTGATTACAACAAATAGTATGTATCATATCTCTGACAATATTGAACAGAAAAGGACTACAAAGAATAAATCATATGCTTATGTCACATTTCAGGCAGAGTAGATTAAATGTTGAATTTTATCCTTTCTCCTAAATGATTTTCATGTTTACAAGCATGGCACTTCAACCTGTGAGCTTCTCTTAGCAGGTTGTGCAATCTCTGTATCCAAAAAGCACAACCAGACAGGGAAAATGATGGTAATATAAGAAATTGCATGGTAAATGTAATGGTTGTGCTTAGAAATACTTCAAAGTTAAACATTCTAGGTCCTCCATGACATTTAAAAGAGGGACCATTGAATATTGCTGTGATTACTAGGGGCACTGTTGTGAAAAGTGATTCCAAATTTTCATTTAAATATTGTGTGTCCAAGTACATCCATTTGCCTTTCAAGAAAATACATCTATGCCTAAGCTAGAGATGCAGATGCCTGATCTCCTGGCTGTGAGTGTGCTAATGCAGGACTTTTTGCACACAACAGTGGTATGTGTAAACCTAGAGGTCAACTGATGAAGAGGTCTTAAATAGAGCAACTATACTGTGCATTTAGAAGACCAGATGAGACAAAAATTAGAACATCACCCTAACTGGTACAACCAAATGTTCGTCATCTTGATCCAAGTTGGGTTCTGGTGCCAACTGGAGGTTCTAAAAACTAACTCTAGATCACCTCCTCCCCAAAGTGATCTTTGTGCTGTAATCTAGAAATGGGGGGGGGGGGGCAACAGAGAGGCAGCCCCAGCTTACTTAGAGAACCCCCATTTTCCACTAATGCCGCTGCACAGGAGAGATTCTGCCAGTGACAGCTCTTTGAGTCATGGACCTAGACAGGACAGCCCAGCTCCAACTGCAAGGAACAACCACAGAACAAACCCCAGAGCCAGCAGACACGTTCCAGCCTGCCACAGCCACTGACCCCACCTCCAGAGGAGGCCTGGCATGGCTCTGAAGCTCAGATCCTGAGTAACCTGGCGCTCCAGACAGCCTGAATGCCCCTCTAAGTCCACCTGCACATACTAAGCCTCAGGCAGGCCTCTGGCAGTACCTCAAGGACTAGACTTGGTTCCCAGATGTCACTTGAAGTGCTCAGCTCCATACTATCCCACAGTGCTTTTTTTCAAAATGGAAGGGAACTAATCTCACTGCTGGCCATATTCCAGCTTTGAGTAATTACATTCTTCTGACAAATTTTCCTTGGCAGTTTCAATGGAATATAATTAGTAAATGTAAATAGATGTAAATAGTGCTGTAAATTACACTTTGCATGATTGTCAGAAGCAGAGGGGGAGAGCAAGGGTGAAGGGGCAAAAAGAGCAGAGCTTCATTTTCCAGTAGGGATGATGTTGTGGCCTTTTATCTCAATGGACCACGTATGTCTCTGCCAAGATGGCTTGTTCAGGGCTGCTGCAGCAGCAGATGTCAAAATCCAAGATCACCATGTGGTTCATCACACAGATCACCCCCTTCACCTCAAGTACAGCTCTGACATGATGGAGTTTGGTCATGTCCCACAGCTGTTTGGGAGCAGCTGCTGTGCTCCACCTCAGCTGTGCTCCTGCTTCAGCAGCAGGCAAACTGCTTCTCACACACACAACTGCAAAATGTGTGTATATGATATTATTATTTTCTATGAAATGTTTATCAGATTTGTGAATGGTTTGTGAAACCTTCTGCTACCAACAGAAGAAGTGTCATATAAATGGAATTACATAATTATCCTTCACAGCTATTTTAATGTAGCTTCATGTACTAGTTTCACCTAGAGTGGAAATAGCTTCTTCCAAAAATAAAGTAAATGCATATATTTAACTTAGTATAGTCAAGTAAATTTAAAAGCAACTATTTAAAGTAATGAAAATAGAATATAATGTATACCTATATTAGTACTTTATTATGTGTCAAATGTCTCATGTACATCAACTGTTTCAAATACAAATTGATATAGCTGGTGGGCTTAATCAGATATTTCTGTCATAGAGAAAGTTCGAGGATGATTTTTCAATAATTCACTTATTTTACTTTTTATTCAAAATTTGCATACAGAAAGTAGATAGCAGGAACTAGTAAAATGAAGGGAAAATTTATTTTCTTAACAAAGGCTTATTGCACTATTTAGCTGTAACAGGAGAAACAGATGTTTCAGCTTTACAATACCATGTCTTGCAAAACTTCCCTCTGAACAACTATTCGTGCTCTACATGTTTTGGACTGTGTATGGAGAGCTCTGCTAACAGTCATGAGAAGCATTGCATACATTACTAAAGCCCACACTAAGATAATTAGTGCTAAAAAAAAAGAATCAACAAGCCTTTTTTCCCCTCTTTATAGTATTGATTTAGTGTGGGTGAAAAACGCCAGATTTTCAATCTTGAACATTCATGTTCCACCACAGAGTGGGAGATGGAGCCAGCTTTTCCCAGTGTTCTGCCAATAAACACTTAGATTAACCACCTCAAAGGTAGCGAGGAAGAGCCAGGCTCTACAGCCTATCAACTCTTAGTGTCTCTGATGAACCTGTGAACACAGATAATGGGGAGCACACAAACTGGGACAAGGAACTAAAATTCTTAATCTTTGTGGCTGTACCTACCCAAGTATTATGTTGTTCAGAAATTCCTAAAATTGCTGTGGACAACAGAAATTACCAGGGGTCAGTACTGAAGTTGCAGTGCCGCAGAGAGGACTCTGGGCAGTCATGGAAAATTTCTACAGTCAAAGCGGGGGACTTTGAAGCTAATTTTGTATCTTGCATGTGCATCTTCTAACTGGCAAACTCTGGTTTTAAATAAGGACTCTGTAGCCCTTTGCAAATTCTGTGATAGGGTACACGTGTCATTTAACTCTTTCTCTGGGAGTAACTTTACTTTCTCTAGAGCTAAAAAGTGTCAATACAGATACATGCACATAACCCAATGTGATTGTGCCCAGTCCCTCGAGATGCAGAAGTCAGAGCAGTTTAAAGTAGCAGCTTTTTTCTTAGTATCAAACAGCAGGCTAAGAGCATCCACATGAACAACTCTGAATACCCTGTGAGTAGGTGGCTACTTGATAAGCCACCTTACAAGTTTGATCCTTCCCCTGGGGAAAGATCTACTGTGGACATGCCTTGAAGAAAGTAACATGTCCTACTAGAATGTTTAATACTTATTCTAGTAAGACAGCAACCCAGGTTAGTTGAGGATGCCATTATTTTGCTTAGTGTTTGTAAGGGTTGCTTTAAAACCACTTGCTTTCAGGCAAAGTGATAATCAGGCTAAGCACTGTAAGACTTTTATAATAGAAGGCCAACACATATTTTTTCATTCAGGCTGCAAGAATAAACCAAGCACAGCTGTTTTACTGAAAACAACCCACTGGTATTTAAGTAGATTAACAAAATTAACTGTGAAAATCCTCTGCTATGTGGAAGCCAATAACCTGTTGGCCACAAGGAGGCAGGGCAAGGATTTAGTAAATGAAAAGAAACTGTTTTTATTTAAAATAAAAAGATTTTTTAGCTAAGAGGTGCATAACATTCATTCAGACATGAAACTCCAAACTGCTAGGCAAGATAAAAAGCATTTTTCATCCACAGTGTGTGGTTTCAGTATTGCTGTTTTATTCCAAGAGCAGCAAATCTTTATCTTTAAGATATCGAACAATAGCTGATCTGGAAGCAATTTTCTTCTTTTGAAGAAGCAGATCACACGTGTTTATTCAACATCCCTTCTGTGTGCTAGAGAAGAAGCTCTAGCAGTAAGCTTTGATAGCAGCAGTGGATTTACCAACTCAGAGCAATAAACTGTACTGCCAGGTTCACAAGGTGTTGCTCCCAAGCTAATAAATCCTGCTTCTGGACAGCTTTGGGAGCTCTGCCTTTCACTTCCCTGGCACTTCTAATTCTGGGCTAACAGCAAGCACAGGCAACTTGGCATCTCTAGTGTCCTACCAAGAACCTCATGCATGAACCAAGAACCTTAGTGATGTCTCCTTCCCCCAACTAGAAATTCAAGACATTCCAAAACCAGTACAAACCCAAGTCAAACTTCTAAATGACAAAGCGGCAGAAGAGAAAAATAAAACCAAAGTATCTCAATTTCAGAGTTATGAAGAAAAGATTATATTGACCAAGAAACAATGCTTTCCACAGTATCAGAATATCACAGTCCAAACCTGTAAGTGATCTTCTGATTGAGATTAAGTAATTTTACTCTTAGCTCTGCTACTGCATGTTACTGACCTAGGTAATTTCAGCTCCCTCTGCCTCTGTTTCCTCATCCTTTAAGCAGTTGCCTTTCCTCTTTGTGAATCAGTATGAGGTCCATGGATAAAAAACATGCTACAAGAACTAGTTGTTATTAATGCATTTCAGATATGGAACATACCAGATGGTAAAATCTCCAGGATTTTAATGAACTATTGTAACAGAACATATGTAATATGACGTTATTAAACAGGCATTTAAATGTATAGTTAGTACATATAATGTGACCTGCTCTGCTCTCAGTAACTCCATTGGAATTATTTTGGATTTATGTCAGATAATACTAGGAACACAAAATAGCCCCATATGTGCAATGTGGTAAGGTTTTCACAGCAATGATATCTTAACTATTGCCTGTCCTGTATTTCTCTTTTGCTGGGGGTATTGTATTTTGTGGTTTCACAGAGCATGTCTTCTGCACTTAGTTCTGAGCAGGAAACAAAGAGGTATCCTAATGTCATAGATTAAAATGCTCCTGACCAAGTATCCTTTACCTAGCATCATAAAACAGTCATCATGAAACAGCAAGAACTTTTGGCTTTTTCACTTTATTCTGTAAAAATTATGTCTTTAATCATCTTATGCTAGATTTGGTAAGAGATTCATGTTTTGTCAGAAGAATCAAATATTCAGTTTCAGACTGTGAGTAGTACCTCCGTTCTCTCACCGTGTCTGAGTTCTAGACAAGATGAATTACATGAAAGGGCAAAAGTGAAAAATAGGACTGCAGCTCAGTCCAGTGGCATCACATACTACAGTCAGAGACAGGTACTTCAGTAAAGGAAGAACATGAGGACACCTTTAGTACGTATAATAGTTCTAGCTCATCTACAATACAACTATAAAACTCAGGTGAATTGACATTTAATATATGAAACACTGGAAGCAAGATACCAATTTCACATCATAAATTAGCCTTTGTGCTAGTGCCCAAAGATTTGGCTGATTACTCACTGCTTTCCCCTAGTGCTTAAGCAGTCTTTTCCAAAGCAAGACAGTTAAACCACAAAAACGTACCGTAGTGTCCACAGCCCTGACCTTCCCAGCAGGAACGTGCTTTGGAATGGGTTTGTCTCCTGATATCATCATGCAGCCTTCTGCTCCAAGAGTAACAATTACGAGCTTACACCCTCTTTCTAACAGCATGCGTCCCACCTTTTCAGCATCTTCAAGGTTGCCAACTGGGATGCCCGTTAAAATTTCTGCCTGGAAAACAACCCACGCAAATGAAAATCATAATCTGACAGCATTCATTTTTGGACAACTGTTGCATTTGAAAACAGGATTTAGTATCTTTTAAAAATGTGTATTGTAGGATGATCATGAAACCACTTCCTACGCTGATATTCAGCTGTGTCTTGCTCCTTGCTTGAAATCAGTGTGTACTTCAGGCACAGCAGAGTAACAGAGCAGCCTAGGCAGAGAGACACAGGAGGTGTGGGTTCTGTTCCAGCCTCTGTAACTTACCTGGTATACAACCCTTAGTAAAATCACATTTCTCCCACATGCCTCAGTTTTTTCATCTATGAAATGGACATAGTGACACAGTCTCGGCAAAGCATTTTGTGGTTTAATGTCAAGAATAGCTGAAAGTCAACTTAGTCAAGATTCTTAAGTGATATTTATCACTAAGTGAGGAACTTTTTAAATACCTTTTAAAATTCTCAGCTAGCTAGAGGGACATCAAAAGGGAAAATCGCTTCCAGGAAAAAAAAATTGCTCAACTTTGAATACTCTGTTCAGTTTAATATATATTTTTGGTATAAAATTTTGGTATGTATATTTTGGTATATATATTTTGAGAATACCTAAAATTTATCTTAAGCCCACTTTGGACAAAGGCCCATAAAAAAATTATTATATATTTGTGTTACAGCCATGTCCATATGCCTCTGTCAACTGTGCTGGCTCTGTACAAACACAATTAAACTCTTCTTCTAACTGATGGTGAGCTTAAGTAAACTTCTCCCAGCTGGATCTTAAAATTCATGTCTTCTAGTTCCACCAATTAAGAGCAAAACTACACCAAAATCTGCAATGAAGACTTCAGAATCAAACAACATTTTCATCACTTCACACATTTTCTTGATGGCCTTGTATTGTCAAGTATAATGTGCTTTTTCTCTTATTTTTGGAAGGGAAAAGAACAAGAATGAAACAGGAAGAAAAGGAAGAGAAATTGTATTTTCTCTGAAAGAGTCTACTAGGCAGCTCTCCTTCATAATGCTGTATGCCTTCAACTGTAAGTAAACAGGCACATTACATTTTGTAGTCTTCACTAAATTTTGTCCTGCTTCCCCGAGAAAAGGGAAGCATTACTGTAGTCCTCATTACAAGCTTGCTGCTGGATCTTGAAGAATGCAATCTGAAGCATTTTCAAATAACTGCTTCACACCAGAGCATAACTTCCACACTCCTAGGGCTTATTTTCAGTGGCAAACTTTCTTTGGAACCTATTCAGCAGCTACTCTCCTGACCTTTGCTGCACGGGCAGCTCAGCTTCTTGGGAAACATCTGCTGAAATATTTCAAACCACCTTCCTGTGCATGACTGAATGTTGCACTCAGCGCTCGCCGTTCTTGGTGTAACAAACTGAACGACAGCGATTGAACAAGCGCTTCTCGGAGCACAGGCCATGCCTGTGGTAGGGAGGGCAGGCAGCTGGGGAAGGAACTACCCGGGCAGCTGCGGGAGAACCGAACCGCCCCAGCCGCGAACGAACCGCCGCTGCTCGCCGCTGGCATTGCCTCTCTCAGCCTGACCCAGGCGGGAGCGGCCGCCCGTGGGCTCTGAAGGGCCACATCACGCCAACACTCCCCTGTGTCCCTCGCAGGGCACTTAATCACTTCAGTTTTTAAATGTACATGACTAAGTCCTGCAGTCCCTACTTAGACAAATTATTTCAAGCGCTGTTGACCTGATCACTATGAGGCAGAGCCTGGTGTGGCAGGATTGGGTTGTTAAACGTGTGCACTGCAGGGGCAAGGCGTGGTCAACACGTACATGCAATTTAAAATTACTTTTTTTAACCACACTGATCCCAGACAAGAATATAGTAAGATTTAAATTATAAGAAGGCAACTAAATCTGTCCAATTTTCTCTTTGGCATGCCACCGTGCTGCTCAAACATCTCTTGCAGTATAAACTATTCAAGCACATTAAACATATTTCAATCTTTAAAAGGTTAGAAAAGTCTTTTCAAGCAAGAAAACTTTTTTCAAAAAGCATCTCACAAAACCTTTTGAATGTATCTTCTTACAAGGTTTCCAGGAAACCAATTCACTAATAATAGTTTGGAGGAACTACAGATAGATGACACATAATATTAAAATGTATATGTACACTCTATTCAAGTGTCTAAAGAGTCCGAGTCTCTTCACGAGTTTTAATATCTCTGGAGCAGGAACTATGTATTCCTGTATTCAGAATACCTGGTGCCCTATGCTACAAGAATAAAAAGAATTTAACACAAATCCTTGAATGAAACAGGCAATCTGAATTTTCAGAGTACTTTATGAGGGGCAATAATTCCAAACATTCTACCTCTGCTGCAAAGTCTCCAGAAGGAAAGTTGATTTGGTTTTGGTAGAGTAACAGTAAATCTAATATTGGTTTATTTACCTGATATTTATACTTCTGAAAGCTCATGAGCAAGGTAAATGAAGTATTAAAATATAATAGTCTTCCTAATGAAATGCCCAACCTGTATGCTTAGCATTATGACAATACTCATCTTTTTCCTTCCCACGTCCCAGATCAATGGGATTTTTTGTTTGAGTAGTGAAATAATTGTTTTGGGACAGATATTTGTAGAAACCTTTCTTTTCATCTTGACACTGCTTATACCAATAAACAAAATTATTTTGAACAGACAGAGTCTGTACAAAAGTAGATCTTTGGCTGCCTCAAATCACTATCATCTAACTCATCTACAACAGGATGGTACAACTAAAAAACACTGGAACAAGCTGGAAGAACCATAAAAGCAGCAGAAGCCAGACAGATTCTGTGCCAACAATTAGAAATTGCAGTAAATGTCAACTGATGTTAAATACTGTGGTGAGTTTTTAAGTTCCTCCCTTCAGTAGAATCTTATTTAAAAAACAAACTCTGGTACAATTGAGGGAAATAACTAATGGTTATGTAAAGAAAAAAATTAAATAACAATACTAAAAGCCCAATGTGGACATTTGCCATCATACTGTACAAAAGAGCAGCAAATGAAGAATTTTATTTTTCTGCAGCAAGTCTCATAAAATACTCAGTAAATGGACTTATTAAAGCAAGACGACATTCCACACACAATTGCAGTCAGAATAAACCTATGATGGATATTATATAATTAATCTACATGCTATTCTCAAAATGTTGTTTGCGAGACTGGCAGAAAAAAATTAACTAAAGCTTTTAATTTCATAGATATGAAGGTTCTTGGCCACAGTCTTTACTAATCTTAGTTAAGTCCCCATCTCTCTTTAGACTGTGGAGTCTAGTCATGGTAAGCTGACACAAACCAGAAGTGCTACAAAAAAGAAAATGGCCCTGCTTTTTTCTTGCCACTCCTGTCCACATGGCCCACTCTCATGTGCCAGAACAGCCATTTGTGTGGCCTGGAAGCAAACTATGATTGCAAGGCAGATATGTGTTAAAATTAACACCACCCTGAGTCCCACATTACCCACAAAAGTTGACCCAAAACAATTAACTTCTTTCAACAGCAACAGTAATTTACACTGGCTACAACTGAGAATGTTCCCAGCACAGGAGCATTTGCCAATTGTTCCTAGCTGTGCTGCATTTGGGGCAGCCACTTCCAGGGAGATGTTCAGGATCCTCTGCTTGGCATTTCAAAACCAAATTGGCAGCATTGTACGTAGTTTTGGGAACTCTGGCACATGTAAGACACTGACCTACCACAGCACACTGCAGTGGAAGGCCATCAAGACAGTCAGAGGACCAGAGACCAGCACATACAAGAGGAGGCTGGGAGAAGCAGGATTGTTCAACCTTAAGAACTCCTGGCTAAGGGGAAAATTGAATTGCTGTCTAGGGCAATTTAGTAGGTGGGTATAGAGAAGATGAAGCCAGAGTCTTCTTGAAGGTGCACAGGGATAGGGCTAGAGACAACAAGCATAAACTAGATCACGGGAAATTCCAATATTAGGACAAGTTTTTTCACCACAAGGGTGATGAAGCAGTGGAACACGTGCCCAGAGGTCATGCAGGCTCCAGCCTCAGGAGATTCAGAACTTGACTGGACAAAGCCCTGAGCAATCCATCCTAAACTGGACAGGCTTCACCAGGGTGTTGGACTAGTTGAACGTCCAGAGGTCTGTTCCTAAATTCCACAATCCTCTGATCTTCAGCAAATATAAACTGGTGAAATAGCAACAAGTGTTAATTCCTTGGGGAGCAGTCTATCATTTGGACTGGGTTTTGTGCACGTAGCACAATAACAACATAGCAAATGTTCCCAGGTACTACTGGAAGAGAAATAAAAAATAATAACAGGGAAACTGTCCCAGTTTTAAGGCTAATGCATCTAAAACTACATATGATAATTTAAAATACTTTTCATTTCAAATATTTAAACACAGTAAGTCAGTTGGCTAAAAACCTGGCCTGTACCTTAGAAGATTTCTTTTGAGAATGACAAAACAAGAACTCAATCTCATTAATTCTAACACATGTGAACATTCCCCAAGAAGTAGTGCAGCAGATTTAGTGTATAAGAAATTGCAAGGTCAGGCCACAAGCCAAGCTAGTTCCAGTTGTTTCAAATTAAAAAATTTTTACATACAGGCAGGCAGAAATACTTATTGTGCTAGAATAATTAAAAACTGATTGAAATGAATTGGCCTGAAGCTATAATTTCCCTCCCAAAAGTAATATCTTTCATTTTAGACTAAATATGAGAAAATTCATAGTTTCCAGCAACTGATAAAAAGGGGTTTAGAACATAGATGCAAATAAAATATACTGTGAATTGCTGGCAACTTCTATGTAATGGCAGAATAGTAGCTTTCCATTACTTAAAACACAAAAGGCAAATTCAAGAGATGTTCTGAAACATTTTATTTCTAAAGAACCTGTTTTTGTTTTTACTCCTAGAGAGATCAACTATATTTTCTTAAGAAAGTTTATTCTTACTATTCTCTCTCTATATTAACAAGCAGTATCTTAAATGGCCGTATCTCAGACTACAGATAAAGTTTTATAAACTTAATAGTCTCTGAATCTTGCAAAAGGCAATATGTCTCTTGATTCTGGACATACTAACAAATATTTATTCCAAAAAATGATCTATTCTCTGTTACTAGACAGTAACACTTATAAGGAATCAGTAGGAATGTACCTGTTTTTCTGTGTTATTTTTATACATCTTACAGCTTTAACAAAATCAGTAATTAACTTATATTGCTTTCTACTATTGAAGCTCCAATGCTAGTATTTAATTAGATCTTTGCAAGGCCTTTTTACATCAGAAGTCTGATACCCATTTTGCATTAGGGAGAAAGTAGTTCCCAAATTTGCATTAAAAATAGCTTGTCAGACTTAATCATTTGCTGTAACCATTCAGGAGTTTTTCTTCTCCTGAAGGGCTCCTCAGTAGTCTTTGAGCAGAGTAGCAGCTGTTCTTCAAAACGTTTAGGATCAAATTGAAATTGCTGATGTGCAATATATTTTTGGTTCCTAACCTGCAGGGCTATGTAACTGCATGCACATGCTAAGAAAGAAAAACAACACATGAACTGTATTGACATTGTGGTTATGCCTAGAGCCATCTGCAGCAAGGATTCACACAAATACGTGGGAAAAAAATGGTAAGTATTCCAAAGAGCTTGTCTGGTATAGGGTTGTCTCTTTTTCAACATTTATAGATGACTGAAAAGAACAACCATTAGTTTTTACTAGGATGACACTGGATACATTTATTTTTCATTAGAAGAATTAAGGGAATGGAGAACTAGCACATTCCTGCACAAACCTCAGGGATTAGGCTCTGCTACATCTGGGAATTAATAAACTAGTCTCAACAAGTTTGATCTTTCTGGGAAAAGATAAAACTGAACTACAGGCTAACCAGTGAAAGAGCTGATAACCTTGCAAGATTTGTTCTGACTTTTTTGTTCATGAACCACATAAAAAGAAAGTAATGTCAGACATAAAACCCCCTGTTATTGCAACAAGCAAGAGTGAAAAGAACAGCTTGTGAAGAGCCTTCTAGACAAACTAATGGTAGATAATTCACTGATAGTGTAATTTTGTTTGCTTCTCTCTAGCACGTAAATCCATAAGAACAAACTGTGCTGTTATACCAGATACTGCATGTGATTTCATTAAATCCTAAAGCATTTAATACAGAATGGAACATAAAGTGTTGATGTTGTATTTGATATTTGCATGTTTGAGAGCCAACATCCCATGGCTGACACTACAGATGACATTTTTAAACTTCTGTCCTGTGACAAAGGCATTGCAGATCAAGATCCTGACCTTTAGAGCTGTAAATAACAGAAAGTTCTGACTCAGTAATAGTTCAGCTAAGCACAAGGACCACCCCCTTTTCCTCATCTTTGATAATACAAATACTCCACACAGTCTATGAGATGTCTTAAACTGTATGGCTGGTGTTCTGTTTGACAGCCAACATAATTTTCTGTTACAAATATACTGTTCAAATATTATTCACAAACCACAGGATTTTATAATTTAAAATATTTTTTTGGTGAACAAGGAAGAGAGGGATTTTATGGTGAAATTGTGATAAATACTTGCAAATATAAATTACTAAGAAAGGCAAACCAAGCAATAAAAAAAAATCTGTGTAAATTCAGTCTTGTCTTAGAGCCCACATCTATGTTTAAAAGAACATTTTAGAAGCAGTCAAACTGGATAGTTCTAAAGAATTAACCTTCAAACCCAAGGTGGTTTATTAACTAATTAAAGGACTTCATAAAGATAAAGCAGAAATACACTTTTTTTTCCCTTGAATAGCTAAAAATACCAGATAACAAAAAAAAAAAAAAAAAGATTGCAGAAGGGGTAAAGCTGGAACATAAATAGGATTTTGGCTAGAAGGAAGACATTTGAGACTTAGAAATACCAAGCAGGAGAGGCAATGGAACAGGGAGGCAACAGAACAACTCAGGAAGGCAGTTGTAAGCAGGACATTCAATAAATTTGGCCATAGAGAATAATAACTTTTAAAAATCCAAGATAATGACCATAGTGGCTTTGAGAAAAGGTCTATCACATCCAAATGCTATTTTCTAACTGTAATTGCCAGTAAATACTGAGGGAAATATAAATAAAATAGGATAAAAATATCTTTTCCCAGTATATGTTCAGGATCACTGAAGTCTTAGGTACTCCCTGATTTAAGATGAAAATGCATATGTAGGTGGTTGAATGCATAACGTTTAAAAAAATAGAATTATCTTAAAGATTTGTAGAATTAACTTGTTGCTTTTAAGTGCTATGCAGAGATGTGACTGCTAATCTTTATTTAGGAACGTAAACATTTGTCTGTATATTAAACTTCTCAAGTGTACTCATTACAGAGATCTGAAATTAAAGAAAATTAAAGAAAGTCATGAAAGATAACATAAAACAGATGGTATATGAACGTACAATTACTAAAAAAACTACTTTCAAACTTCTGACATAAGAAAAACAAATGCTTGATTTTTTCCTTTTTTTTCTCAGCAACAAGAAAGGAACAATGGCAATAGTTCATCCCTAAAAATCAATTCAATACAAAACAGACACACAGAGAGAATGAAATCAAACAAAATTGAATATTACATTTGTGCTAACATAATTGATTTCATTGCAAAGTTTCAAAAGGTTGTTTCTAAAAACAAAGGTATTTATGAGCCATTGTTGTTCTCAGGATATGCTGTACACTTGGATTTATGCTCCCATGATATGGCTGGCAGGAACTCCCATATGTCTAGCATTTCCATAAATTCAGAAAAGATGAGCCTCCTCAACAGTAGAGTATTTATGTGCCTGACCTTGCACCCAGTGATCCTAACTACCTTCACATGGTAATTACTTTTGAAAAGAAAACAGCAGAAAAGGATACAAACTGTATCCCCAGCTCTGCAGGAAAAGGTAGATGAGTGAGCAGGGATCTATTATAATTATACACCTGTATTTCTTGTTCTCTAAATAGAAGTAATTTTCTTTTCTCCATGTGGTGGTAATAATAATACCCCTGAATCCAGCAAGCTACACTTCTAAAGAATGCCTCTTTCAAGACTGTCCCCTAGCAATAAAATACAACAAAACAAAAATTCCAACATGTGTGATGCAAAGAGAGAAAAGTCAGGAATCGACAAGTAAAGAAAAACAAAGTTTTGTTTCTAACATATGGGGGTAAGTATTTGCAGGGGGGAAAAAAATAACAAGTGGCAGTATGACAAAAGGAAACAACGGATGGTATTTACTTAATAGTGGGAGATATGAATTTTCTCAGCCCAAAATGTGAGCCATTGCACCATTAAGCCAATCCAGAGGCACAGTCCAAGCATAAGAGCTTTCTGACAGCATTAAAACATGATACTGATGTTCTCAGAGTCCCCTGAACAAGAATTAATACTTTGCCTTAGCATTCTCTTCATCACAGTTCTGATATCTGTTGGGAAGTGTCTGAGCCACATCTTGTATCACTGTCAGTTATCCTGGAAATTCAGGCTTCCAGAGACCTGAAGAGCCAGAGCATCTCCCACCTTGCTATTTTGCTAGTTCTTGCATTCTCTGGAGTATGTGAACTTGGCAGAACCATCATAAAACACCCCAGAATAAAATTTAGATGTCCTCTTGGGTTAATTAGGCTGACCCTTAAATGCTAGAAGACTCATGGACTGAGAACTTCTGATACAGTTTGTGATGGGGTTTAACAGAAATTTCAAAAGAGGATAACTGATTCTTCAAAAATTTACACTGACAGACAAAAAAAACACTACAAGTAAGCAGGGCCATGCTCTCTCTTAGCTCTTCCCTCTCCTCTCCACCCAAGGGATCATGTTTCTTAGAGAAAACTTTAATTCTGACCAAGGCATGGTTCCTATCCAATAGGTTACTTCTCCCATATTCCAGTTTACATAAAGAGAGGGTGAGGGGAAGGAATACAGCGTGCCTAATGCTAATAAGTAGCAAAGTTAAACAAAGATCTTATGAGATGAGGTTAATTTGTCTCTTGTGACAAAACCAATTTCCTTTGGGAGAAAAAACACTTGAATTAGAAAGGAGAGGAAAAGGAGGGGGAAAAAAAAAGAAAAAACCAAAATATACAGTTGAAGGCCAGAGAAAATTCATGGAAAACAGATTTGACAGGAACAGGCATATGAAGCTACTATTTACCATGGAGTGCAGCAAGCATGCATCACCTCCTGGCAACAGAGTTTAAAAATGTCAGAACACTATGGCTAATGCATTCCTGCTAATCATATCAAGGGATCACAGAAGAAGGACAAGGAACTATTTTAATATTTACCACTCAGTGATAACATTTAACAAGTGTCCTTTTACAGATGCATTTTGCTGATCTACTTGTAAGGAAGGCTGGACCCAACTTTCCTGCTGCAAACAGCTAATTTAATTTCAAGTGCAAGATAAACTTATTTTAGAATACTCCTCTTTGTTGGTTAGGTCACGCAAGAGGAGCATGGCTCAATTTTCCTGCTCCCTGTGCTGTATTTCTGAGAAGATTACCCTGAAATTTTCCTGCTTAAGACTCCTTCTTTAACATGACATATGACCATTACCTCAGTTTCATTGCAGCAGAAGATATCAGAATAGGTATAAAACTGTGGATCTAGGTCAGCAAGGGCTGGAGCAGGATTAAACAAAGTCTTTACTGGAAAAGAAACAAAGAAAAAGAAAATCTAAATCTAGAGTGTTTCGGATTCGTAAACCATCACTTGAAAGACCATTGTGTTTAATCATAGACCCCAATATTTCTTATTATTACAAAAATTACTCTCAGTTTCTGCATCCTCCTCTTATAGAAATGCTAAAAGTTTTGTTTATTCTATTAAAGTTCCATTTGAATTCATGTGCAGGCACCTGTCATGATGGCAACATGACAGAAGAGTACAGAAAAAAACCCCAAAAAATTATTAAATTTTTTAAAAAGGAGAAAATACTTAGACATTAATGCAATTTGTTTAACTGATGATGCTTCTTCCATTATGTTAATAAGTTTTACAAGAACTGATTTAGTTCTAGAATTTTTCAGTGTCGTTTTCTGAGTTCTGTACATGAAGAATCACGAGTTATGTAGTAATGAAGGGCATGTCCAGACAAGGAGTTAAATATGCTTCTGAATGTGTTACCTAACTTGTTCAAAATGCCACATTATAAAACTGTAGTGTAGACAAGGCACTGCATATTTTTAGTATGCTATCTGGCAGAGCTAGACCTAAACTTAACATGTGGTAGAATATGTTCCTTAACCTAACTTTAAACTGCAGTAGCCTAAGGCCCCTTGCAGCAGCAGCAAAGGTTTGTCATGAGGACAGTGTAAGTGACTTACTCATTATTAACATAGGAAGTCTGCAGCCTTGGTTTTTCACTTTGCCAATTCCATGATTAATACTTATGTCTTAACCACAAGGCCATAATTTTTAAATAAAACACACACTCTTACTTCAGAAATATTCCTTATAGATCAAGTCTTCCAATCTGGATGCCTAAATTTTCAGTCCTAAACACATATTTAGACTGTAAGCTATAGCATGTAATAGTCAGACACCCTGAACATCTCTGATTCCCAGTTAATGCCCTAACAGACAAAGATGCACAGAGACTTCTGAAATCTGAGTACCAAGAAGTTTTGGTAATTGACACTTAGAAAGTTTTAACCTTTGACTGTACAACTTTATCATGCCTCTCTATCTGCCTCATTAAAAACACTATTAAAGTGACAAAGAACTTTACTCAGAAGTCATAAAATGCCAGTATTAGGAATTCCAATGAAATCTTAATTTGGCTCCCTTAAATTATTACAATACAGTATGTATTATAATAAACTCTTTAATTATATGATCACATACCACTGAAAAACAGCATGTGATCACATAATTAAAGACTGCAACATAATACATATGCAGAAAGGAGACAAATTAAGGTTTCACAGGCAATCTTAACTCTTGCATTTCCTATTTTCTTAACTGCAACACTATTGAAGTTTTCTTAAACATAAAACTTAAAGGTATACTTTCCTAGGTAAAACAAACAAGCAGCACATACTGGAAAACAAACTGTCATGTGGTATCATACTGACATATGCATGGGTCAGGAACAGCACTGGAAGTGCTCCAACTTGGGTTTTAAGTAATACAGACTGGTCATGAGTGCAATGTAATACACTACTATTAGTTTTCTCCCATATTTATTATGTGCTGAGCAAGGGGGAGAGAGAGGAACCCTAAGATCCTCTTTTCAGGTTGTGAAGAAGAACATGACTTTTGAACAGGATAATCTCTTTGGTCCTCTTGAGGAACTTATTTTCTGCTAAAATTCTTTCACAGAATCACAGAATCAAATAATGGCCTGGGTTAGATGGGCATGCTTTGTAAAAAGTTTGTCTCCATCTTTCTTGTAGGCTCCATTCAGCTACCTGAAGGCTGAAATTAGGCCACCACTGTTCCAGGCTGAACAAACAGCCTTTCCTCACAGGAGAGGAGCTCCATCCTTCTGATCACCTTGGTGACCTGCTCTGGACTCTGCCCAACAGGTCCATGTCTCTCCTGTGCTGGGCCCCCAGAGCTGATGCAGGGTTCCAGGTGGGCTCTCAGCAGAGCAGAGCAGAGGGGCAGAATCCCTCGCTGGCCCTGCTGCCCACGCTGCTTTGAATGCAGCCCAGGACACGTGTGGCTCTCTGGGCTCTGCACATTCCCAGCTCTTGTCCAGCCTCTCACCCAGCAGCACCCCCAAGTCCTTGTCCCCAGGGCTGCTCTTGATCATCCCCCAGCCTGTGCTGATACCAGGGTTGCTCCATCCAGGTGCAGCAACTTGTACTTGATTTTGTTAAACCTCATGAGATTCCCATAGGACTACTCCTCGAGCTTGGCACTTCTCTCTTTTAGCCAAGATCCATTCTCCTCAATGAGTTTTTATCCTTTATGCCTCCTTGCATAGGAACTATGCAATTATAACCTTTTTCACTCAACTTTCACCACATCATATCTCTTTATGGCCCACAATTCCTATTCCCACTTCCAATGTCCACACCCTGACTCTACCTCCATCTTTCAATCTCTATTCAATAAATCCTCAACTCTGTTCCAATTTTGTTCCTTTTTCCGCTTCTCCTTTCTTTCTTCCTCTGCCACCCCCAAAAATCAAGTAAATCTCTCCTACATTTCCTTTGCCTGAAATCAACTCTCCATCACCAGCATTCCCATCTAGCTTTGTCTCTTCTGTATTGAAACTGAGCAAGCTCCTGCTCTGTGCTTTCTGGGACTACAACAGATCCTTAACAGTATAAAGGAAATTGCCTAAAACCAGATTCAGGAATTACACTGGAAATCATGCTGCCCAAATGGACAAGTGCTTGTATGGACAGATGCTCAGGGGAATCTAGCTGTGAAGCTCCTAACAATTTTCTGATGTCTCTGCGAAAGATAGTTATTTTCCAGAGGTCGATAATCCAGTTAAAATCAGGCAGGTTTCCATACTGTTGTGAAGGCTTATCTTTAAAAGAAAGTTCCCTTGCTATCAAGTCTTAAGTAAATTTTAAGGTAGCTGATATTCATAATTCAAAAGTTAGGGTAGGGTGGGAGGCATTTTCCATTGCCTGGTTTCTGTGACCACAGTGCTTTGGCAGAAATCATGAAGAGTTTAACCACAGACAACCAGCTGTTATGAAAAATTGTAGCCCAAGATTAAAAGCTTGAAGCATCTGAAAAACAGATCTGTTTCTTGCAAGTGACATAGGACCTTTAACTGAAGGTGATTTCATATCATCTTTCACAACAGTATTAATATGCGTGGCATTATCAGCCGTCATTTATGGAGTCTGTCATTAGTGAAGTCCAAAACTGGACTTTTGGAGGCAGCAGCAGCTTCTCACCATTGCCAACTAACAACCTTTAATTGTCCAGCCAGATTTCCTCTACAGTTTATACCTACTTCATATAGTTGTTCATGACCCTTCCTTCCTTCCTTCCTTCCTTCCTTCCTTCCTTCCTTCCTTCCT
>QUSF01000008.1:6529826-6741524 GCA_003676055.1 Chloebia gouldiae
CCTTCCTTCCTTCCTTCCTTCCTTCCTTCCTTCCTTCCTTCCTTCCTGCCTTCCTTCCTGCTTTTCCTTCCTGCCCTTCCTTCCTTTCCTTCCTTTCCTTCCATGATTGTTACAAGAATAGTGAATAATCAGTGCCACAATAAGAGGATGTCATGACATGTACATGACATGATGAGATGTCCCCCTTCAGCTTACAGATCCAGATGACCTTTGCTGAAGAGAAGCAAAGAGTTCTTGCCTGTGTCTCCATATTCTTTCTCTTTTGTTTATTTCTTTCAGTAAGAATGAAGAAAAACAAGCAAAAAACCCTCATTCAAACAGAGGTTTGAGGCATCTGGGTATGCATCTGTTTTACACAAAAATAGTCAAGTGAACATTCTAACATGAAGTGCTACATAATACATGAGGGTATTGCAAGCTAAATGAAGAGAAATTGCATTAACAATTTACTGTTGGCTACAGATAGGTTTTTACAGTGCTAAAAACTCAGCTGTTACTTAGATTTGATGGCACATGACATTTGAACATGTGTAGCCTATTGTTTTAAAGCAGAAGCAACCAAACTTCCCTGACAGAAGAGCTGCACAATGATAACACACTGACAGCACAGAACTACAGCTGGCCCACAGTTAACTACTATCTTTTCTTGATATATTGTGCTGTCTACAGTTGCTAAGAGATTGCATGTCTGTTCTGTGTATCAGGTTTGAATTTTTCTCAATTGCTTTTAAAAAATCTTTTCTTCTGTCACAGGCTGGCATCTTGCCATAAGAGGGTGACGAAAGTGTGAAGCATCTTGCCAAAACTGTTCATAGAAAAAATAAGTCACAGGTATTGAATCACAATTCAACTAGAGTCCATTAACCAGTAGATAAAAATGCTGTTATCTATTTTTCATAAAATGACAAAATACATTTTCAAATAATGACAAAAATACATTGCAACAGGTGCACAAAAGGTCATGATGCAGAAGGTGAACTGGAGAGCCTACAATTCCAGTGTGCCATGATCTACTGGAGCTAGCCTGGGCCCAGCTTCAAGAAAACAGTAAGTTCTGATCCCAGTTGCATCCCTGATCTGCTGCATGACTGACTATGCTATGAGCTGTCTCCTCCCAGTATGATCTTCTGGATAGAAAGGAAAAACATTTTTAAAATCTCATATGGATGCCTCTCTTGCATATTTATTTACTTAGTGTTCAACTAGTGTGGTAATTGTGCTTGAGTAACTGAAAGCATTACAGGCACTTAAACAACAAAAACGTTATGTTGGTAATGAAACCCCATCCTGTTCAAGTAAAATATCAGCTTTCATCTACGTATATGCTACACTGAAGGAACAATGCCTTACATTTAAAAGTACAGTACAGAAACAATTTTCTAATAATTTCACAAACCATGACTGTGTCTATGCAATGGCATCATGCCCAGTCACACAAGAATTTTGGTTAGGAAGAAAAACCTTTTTTTTTTTTTTTTTTAATTTTAAGGATGTCAACTACTACACAAAAAAGCACAGCCATACCTACTGCTATGCTGGGAGAACAAGGGCATAATCTGGTTTTGAATGAATTTCCTTCACTTTCCTGTGTGGGGAACTGTACTGACTTCTGACTTGCAGTCATTATGCCTGTTCTGCTCTGGAATCATAGCAGAGTCAGGCCCATAGTTCCTGACCTACCAACATTATACTGTATTTAGTCACAGCACGAAAACCGAAGGAAAGGCAGCACCAGACATATACAGGGAGATTATAAGGGTATGAGTTGATTTGCTATCTAAGGTAAACACTGCAAAAATTTTTAAGCTAATTCAGTTCTCATTAGCATAGCATTAATTTGCTTGCTATTGTTTCAATTCTAAATAAAACTAATATGACAGAAACCAGAATTAACTACAGGATATTTATTTAGAAAGCATGACAAAGAGCATTTTTCATGTAGCACAAATGAAAGAGAGAGAATGGCTTCTGTTAAATTACCTCCACTGGCACGTGCCATTTTCAGAGCTTCGAGAGAAACAGCAGGGGTTATTTCTAGCTGGCAAACAACCACTTTGGCTTTACAGATGACATCAGAAGCCCTCTTCAGGTCTTCAAAATTTAAAAGCAGGTTGGCTCCTGGGACTATGACAATAACATTCTGTCCTAAAGAGAAGATATTGTGTTTTTTTACTTTAACTTTGACAATAAAGTATGTAAAATAATTCCTTGCACTTTTAACAATAATTTCAGATTAGTATTTCAATTTACTTTCCAAAAAATCCATTAAAATTATATGCATTGCTGACATTTTCAAATACACAAATATTTCAGAGGATAATCAAAAAGATGTACTTATGAACTAACACTGTAAAATAAACACAATATAAATTCATTTGGGGATAATCATATATGGGCATTCCCCAGTCTTATTTTGGTGTCTTCTGTGAACTCTAAAGAAGCACTGTACTAATCACAGTGGAGATGGTGGATACACGCTGAGGGTGATATTTGCATCTTCCTAAAATATTCCAGTAGCATTTGGAAGAGAAAAGCATCTATGTGATTACTGAATTCATATGCCAAAAATGGCATAAAAATTTTAATTTTCCCATCAGCTGGGAACAAAAAGTATTTCACACAGCTAAGAAAATTATGCATGTTCTTTAGATTTTGGAGAAGCAGGCTTGCACCATTTACCTGAGACATTTCAAGTTAGGGCTCCTAATCATCATGAAAACCAGAACCAGCTTGTCACCAAAGCCCAGAAAGGTGATGCCTGTGTCTTAGAAAAGTTTTATCAGAAGTGTGTAAAGAAGGTGGGCAACAGCTTCTTCTGCTCTTAAGAGGTGGCCAGAGAAATGGTCTAAACAAAGGTGTGCATGTGGAAGCACGGCAGTGTCTCAAAGCACATCTAAGATCCTTTTTATTCTTGTAGTTTGCTTTACAGTTAGGTGAGGTTCATTTACGTGAGTTCCAAATATTCTTTTGTTTTTCTTCAGACACAAATCACCTTCTTTTATTGCAATTTCTTTCTTTTTTTAATCTCTATTACAACACTTAGAGACCTTCAGGCATGGGTGCCTTCAAATTAAAATTTATTATTAATCACTCAGGTATTAACTTCAATAAGTCACTTGTTCCTTGATTTACAGGCTCAGCCCGCCCCCGCTGGAGATTCCTTTAAGGACTGCCAATCATTAAAGGCTACCAATTCTGTAATGAACTGAATTACTTTGCAAATAAATATTTATGTTTTTAAATACATTATTTTTGTTGAATGTGACTTCAAAGTCCTTTGACTAGAACGTGCAAAGCTTCTCTCCCTAAACACATTCCAAAAAGAAAGCAGGACAATGGAAAGAATAATATAGTGATCTCAGAGGGAGGGACCCAAGCTTTCCAAAGCAATTCTGCTGTCAATGGTTTGGTACAGAACAGCTGCATATGAAAAGCAAAACCTCAGCACTTAAAAGCCAACGCCCTGCTTTTCAACAGACAATGATGGGCATCTTGGATAAAAAACAAAAGAAAACAAAACAAAAAACCTTCTGCAACATGTAAATGTTACCAAAGATATCTGAATCCTGTTGGGGAAATATTCAAAGGCAAATTGCGCCTATTTTGCCAGGAGTATATTTTGATAGCTTTAGGGTGCAGCAGTGCAAGCAGTAAAAGACAGGAATCAGTGGAACAAGAATCTCTTTCATTTCTGCCTGGCCTCTGTGCTTCCTAGAGTCTCCGACTTTATTCACATGTCTTGTTGCATTATCTTGCTGAACTATTTAGCTGTACTGACATGTATATTATTATCAGACTTTGGAGCTAATGGCCCAAGGCAGTAAGGGGGTCTGTTTCCTTAAACCCTCATGTACAAATTCAAGGTAGACCGTGTTACCCTGGATCGCAGTCTGAAGATTTTCTTCCTAACGACAAAAGGTCAGAGACTTAGAGTCTGCTTTCAAAGCTGCCAGGGAAATGCAGGACCTACTGTGGTGCAACAGTCCAGACAGACTAAACCCAAGCTGGAGGGAAACCCCCCCACCCCCACCCCCATTCTGTTCTTAGCTATATATACCACACTTACTGAATGATAGCAGTCACCACAAACTTGCACCAGGGTGCATGAACGCAGAATCTGTACCAATGCACTCACAATTAATATAAAATTTTGTATTAACAGGAACCATTTTGTTGAAAGAAATTATTTCTTGCCAGGGAAATCAGATGGGAATTCAGCATCAGGGACAACAGAGTTAAAGACAGATGGCAAAGAGGGGTGAGATTCATCTTGTCCAACATGAAATAATTTTTTAAGTTTAAAAAAATCCTACACACTAGAAAACTCTAAGAAAACTAATTTCTAAAAATTGTTTTTCTATATTCCTTCAACAAGGAAAAGAGACAAATATCATCAGAGGTTTTTTTAGTCTTACATATTTTAGATAGCCATTTGAGGAGGAGATAAACTATTGCCCAGAAAAGTCTATGTACCTCTGTTAACCCTGGGTGAAGCCTTAAACTGTAGACCTAACTTCTAAAACTACTCCAGCAGTGAGGTAAGACATTACCCACACCAAGAATGAAAATACTGTATTTATTGCATTACTGTTAATTCTAAAATCTCTTTGCTTAGACTAAAAATAACAGTTTTGATGGGAACATCTACATAACTTTGAGTTTTGCAGACATCAGCTAGAATATTAAGGGCCACTTTCACACTTGCTATAAGCTGTAACAGCTAAATGAAACAGATAAGCTTGCACAGGCTTGCACCAGATGGGGACTGGGTCCAGTCAGGATGAATGCTGCATACATAAAAATTGTCCTAAGTTGGGCTTCTAAAACTGCTACTGCCAGTTCTTAGAAAGATGGATAACTCAAGCCAGACCATTTTTTACATGGGCCATCTTATAGATGACACCAGGTAAGAAGTGCCAGTGGAAAAATCAAATGTCAAACCAGTAAGCACCACAGTGCAATAAATATTTTTAAAACTGGATGACAAGCCTAAAAAACATCAGCAGTGCTTAGAATTAATCAAAATATCAAACAGATCAAATGGTGTAATTGTAACAATAGCTGCAGAGCTTGTGCTTAATAATTCACACAGAAGAAAATTATATTTGTGATCAAAAAAGAATGTCACAAGAAAAACATGTGCTGCCAAATCACATAAAAGGGTGAGTTTGGGGTGTGTTATGGTATCGTAATTTCTAGGCCACCACTTGTTAGAAATATTGAAGAGTCTTGCACATAAAACATTCAAGCTAATGAAGAAAGTCAGTATGTAGAAAGTCTTTAAAATTCAGGTGAGATTTCTTCATGAACCTGAATGATTCAAACCAAAGATTTTCCTCTATGGAAAGTGTAATACAAATAAGTTGGCATATGTATTCTAAGTTTGCCTTGTTTACTTAGCCTTACCTAAATATATATTTTGAATGGTTTTTTACTAGTAGTGCTTTGGTACTGAAGGTACACTCAACTTACAAAATAATATCTATTCACTGTTCATGAATGATTAATAACTTTATCATAAAGTCAGCACAATGCCTGTCTCAAGTGAGGGTTATCATGCAGTGGTGTGTGTAGGTGAGCTTCAAGTCCTAACTTGCAATAATCAAGAGAATTTTAATCATGACTTGCCAAACTCCGTTGTGCCTCCACTGAAATTTTGCTATGAATATGAATATGAATGTTGTCAGACTTGTTCAAACTTCTAGTCCAGTTAGGCCAACATAATGGCACCATCAACAGTCAGTACCAGACATGGACAAAGCTGCAATAACCTTCAGAAGTAATCATGTAAAAAATTATCCACAAAGAGTGTTTTTCCCTCACTACATGTGTGTGTAAAAGTACAGCACATCATCACTTTATGGAGCTCTTGCCATCCAATATCACATTGCTAGCAGAAGGTGTGCTAAGTGACAGAGCTAGTGGCAAGAAGGCAGACTGAAAGGGAAAACAAAACTTTGGGTTTGTGATGTACCTCGAAGAAAATGTGTTAAGAAAAGCAGCTGGATGTACCAGCTTTTATCCTTAAGAGAGAAAGTATAGATTTGGATATATAGCATACTGGTATACTTGTGTTTAGTCAATTCAAAACTTTCTGAAAAGGCAGCAACACAAAAGGGAACAAGTGAAATGAACACAAGATCCCAGAAATATTTCTGCACAGCTTTCTGAGACCAGCCCAGAGGTCTTTGCAGTATCTCTGGGCTGCACATTTTTCAATGCAGCTCTATGAACTCTTTAAACATCTCTCTACCATTCTGCATTAAAACAGAGATTGAACCTCTCTATCTTTTATTGGAACTATACTGTATTGTCCCAGAATCTAATCAACTTCAAGAGTATCAAATGTGCCTGATATTTTCCAATTTTTAACACTTTGCCAATTATAATAGTGGGTGAGTTCTACTTGTGCAAATCAGTAACCAGTCAAAAATTTCCAAGAAATTCTGCAGTGCCAGGCAGACAGAGGTAAGATCAGGGAAGATTTACTTCAGAGCTTCATCTGACTCTGATCTCTACAGCTATTCTTTGTTTTGCCTTCACTCATACATCACAGCATCATATACCCTCTACTTTTATATCTCCTACTTCTCTCTGTGATTTTTCTCAGCTGGTTTGAGTTGGTATTTTCCCCAAGTATCAGTACTTGTTACTGAATACAAAGAATTGGTAAGAAGGGTAGGTTAGATGTGTAACAATACAGCAATGAAAACTTGTCAATTTACAGAGATGATAGCTATGGTTTTTATTTGTTCCTCATCTTAACACTAAACAGCATCACCGACCCCAACTTCAAATGCTTCTCTTTCAGGTACAATTTGAACTAGCAGAAACTACTTTACATCAGTCCATGGAGTGCTGTGGTGTTTCAGCTATGCCAGCACAGCCACTGCAGTAAAACATGCATGTGTAGACAAGCCCTTTGAAAACTGCTGTAAAGCCTGCTTAGGTCAAATCAGCCAGGTTTCTACAGAAAAAAAAAAGAGAAAATGTCTCTTGCAACAGCAAAGCACATAAGTACTGCTATTTTACTGCAATTTACTCAATTCAGGCGCCAGATGGTTTTTGAGAGAAGTAACAACGAGAACCATTACCAATTCTGTGCATCTGTTTGCTTTCGAGCATAGTTCTGACCAGGTTTGCTCTTTTACTAGATTTTAAATTAAATTTGAGGCCAGTGCTAACTTACCATATGATTTTTCAGTTACTCAGAGGCACAAACTACATGACTTTATGCATTATTCATGTCACTATGTGAATCACAAGACTGTCATACACCCTTCACACTGACACTAACATGTAAGATAGCCCATTGTGAACCTCCTGGCCCCAAACATCCATTTCCCTTTCCTGGTGCTAATAAAGGTTTTACATCCACAAGACTGTTTTGTTCCTTATCCTTCAGAGAAATTCTTGGTGGTAAAATTTTAACAGGTTCTCTGTTCATTCAGGTTTCGACTGTTTTTATTTTAGCTGGCCATGCATATGAATTGGGAAATTATAAGACTGGTTCTTATTCAACTAGTCTGGACAGCAAGCCTAGTGCAAGACATGTACAAAACAGTGAGACCCAGGAGCACTACTGGATTCCCACTGTTCCTCCTGTTTACAATGGCCATAGTGACTGTAGGTAGCATAACAAGTGTCAAGAGTTGCTGTGTAATCTACCTGCTAATCCAAACCCAGAAAAGGAGGTCGAAGTTAACAGGCAAGTATCCAGGTTATCCAATGTATTAGTGTTACCTTATTACTGAGTTAGAGCTGTCATGCAAGGCTTGGATTAATCTTACTTAGGGAAAATTAAATGCACATCTCCAACTAATTTGCCTAATTTTCCTGAATATTCCTGTGTAGGCTTGCCTTTAGTCACAGTTCCTTCCCAGTTTTGCTGCGTTAGTAAATAGTTATGTTTCCTTTCCCATTTTGAGCTGTAGCCCAATGTACAACCATCAGGTTACATAGAAGCTTGGTAAGTTGATGTGTCAGCTAAGCTGTGATAAACTGTTCAAATGAAGCCTCTTAGCAACTCCAGAAGTGAACTAATCCAATCACACTTAATTTGTTATGTTTACATAAACATTATCAGTCCTGAGCTCTATATTTTGATCCAGACACACTTCTTTTAAGGGCTCTTAATAGCTTGAGGAAATAGCTTGAAAAGACACGTAGATGTGGCACTTAGGTAGATGGTTCAGTGGGGGACTTGGCAGTGCTGGGTTAATGGTTGGCCTGGATCTTAAAGGTCCTTTTCAACCTAAATGATTCTACAGTAAAAGTGATGGGTAAGTCATACTAGGAAAGGAGAGCTTTAAACTTGTAATATAAGGTGTGTTCAGGACAATATAAAACTAGCTTGATCAGCTGGCTGATTAAATATGCTTGAGGAAAAGATATAAAGTTTTCTGAGGATAGTTTAGCAGTCTTGACAAAGAATATGAAAACAAGCCAAATCTTTATTTCTTCCCCTGCAAAATAAGAGTGAAGGCATAGGCTAAAGAAAACTAACGTGGAAAAAAAATGCCATTTCACTGTGTACTCATCACTGCAGATGCAACATAAAATCAAGATTTGTGGTAATATTACAAGATCAACAGAAATATTTCTACTTATACTGAGGACAAGTCCTTTTCCTGATTGAGAGCATAATGACTCACTTGGTATCCTCAGGAGGCAAACCTTTCCCTCATAGGACTAGAGGAAATGGCCTCAAGTTATACCAGGGGAGACTTAGACTGAATATTAGGAAAAATTTCTTCACTAAAAGGGTTGTCAAGCACTGGAATAGGATCCACAGGGAAATGGCTGAGCTACTAACCCTAGAGGTATTGAAAGATGTGTAGATGTGGCACTTTGGTAGATGGTTTAGGGTAGACTTAGGGTTTAGGTTTAGGGTAGACTTGGCACTGCTGGGTTAATGGTTGGACTCCATAATCTTAAAACCTAAATGTTTCTACAGTAAAAGTTCTGGGTAATGTGTAGTGGAAAAGGAGAGCTTTAACCTTCTAATACACTGCGTGTTCAGGAATGTAAAACTAGATAGTTCAGCTGGCTGAATGAAATATGGCTATCCCACTGCTAATTTAAGCATGTGATTCTGCTGCTTTTAGGCACCTAATTCTACATTGCTTGCAATAAACAGAAGTGCAATGAAGTGTGAATAAAATATTGAAAAAATGTAGAAAAAAAAAAGTCCACAATTAACAGTGACAAGGCAAAGGTTTCTTTTATGGCTGTAAAGGCAGAACAAAGAGGACAATTCAGAGCAGAAATATGTACCTTCACTGTTGACAATTATTGAAGCAGTTCCAGTAGCAGCATCTGTAGTTTGACCTACAAATGCTAAGAAAGGGAAAAGTTAGATCATGCACTAGTTCAATACATTACTTTCAACCAATAGCATGTGACGCAGTTTAATTGAATTAAATCTAAAATGAACCCATAACCTCCAGCAATTTAAAAATGCTAATTACTCTTTCATGTGCAACAATGCCAAAGAAGCTAACAACAACAAAAAGTGTTAATTTACACCCACAAAACGAAATACGAGTCCAACATTCTTTAATTTGGCTACATCTCTGCATTAGAGAAAGCATATTATTTATACAGTCTTCTCAAGCACTCTAGCCCTGCTTGGAAATATTTCTTTTATCCAATGAAACAATAGAGTCAAGGCTAAAGAAAAACAAAAATATGAAAACAACCTAGCATCTCATTCTGTGTAGATTTGCATTTCAGCAGTAATATTAACTAATTCTATAAAGGAAGTGGTGGGGTTATATGTATCCTCTTTGGACTATTATTCAGAGAAATTAACATGATGCTGGCAGCACTGTCTGTTAGAAAGATTGTTCCATGTTTCCTACTATAAGAACCTGTTTTCAGCTGACAGCAAATTTGTCAAATACCAACCAATGATAGGAAATTGGTAGTAGAAACCAGTAGCACTGTAGCAGAAAACTGACCAAAAATTTGAGGGTTTCTTTTTTCTTCTCCACAAACTGTATTTGAGAAAAATCTGCTATTCCATTTGAGACAAATTCTGGCGAACGTTTGTTTAAGGAGCTCTGGTGATCTAACATTGAAGAACATGGATTTAATGCTGGGCAAAAGTGGGTTTCTTTCTCAAGATGTGCCTTTGTGGCCAGTTTAACAATCTGCTCCAATTTGAAGAAGGCAGAAAAAACACCTTACATCATGCTTATCTGGTTTTGCTGAAGTCTTGCAGGTACCCATCCTGGAGGTACCCTTGTCTAGCTCAGTTACCAGGGTCAAAGCAGGGCTTCCCTTGCAATTACAGCTTCTTTTCACCATGAATTCTGTCTGCACACTGGAACTGAAAGCAGAGTATATGTGTCTTCTGTACTCTCAATGCTCTTGCAGCATGAACAGAAAGTTGTCCGGTTCAAATGTGGAAAAAAGAACAACAGACCAATAAAGATCTAAATGGTCTGAGCAGCACTGCAGCTAGTTAGTTGAGGAAGACAAGAAGACAGGGAAAGAGGAAAATTACAAAAGAGACTGGAATGGGAAAGAAGAGGGGTGTGCTGATATGCTAGGAAACAGAAAAGCAACATGAAGACATACAACAAGGACTCAAGTTATGAGAGCTGGCAGAACTGGCATTACCCCAAGGATTTTCATCCAGTACCCAGTATCCTTATGTGAAACAACAGGAACATGCTAGAAAATTATTAAACCAGGACAAAGAGCCTAGGACTGAAATAAGACCATCTTGAGCAAAAAGCACTGAGCACTGAATCACCCTTGCCTCCAGATCTTGGAATACAAGTTAGGATCCTGGATCAGCCTCACCAGAAGTATATCTTATTTTTCTCCAGGGCTGATCAATGGAGAAGGCAGCAATCAAACATAATCTGAGATATTTTAAACTCAATCAGCAGAAATTGGGACCTTGGACCTAAACATTCCAGCCCTTCAGCTGATCTCCCTAGGTATCAATGAACTGCAATATGATGGAATTTCTGAATATTTTCCCTACACTTTTCTTTTTGTTGCTATAAAGATTATTTAAAAATCTATGTTAAGATTGCAAGATCAATAATTTAAATCGGAAAACATTAAGGTTCTTTGTGGCATTTTCATTAAGTGCTATGCATTATAATTGCTTCATTTACATGATGAAAGACATGAGGTACTCATGCTTTGGAGACATTCAGAACTGTACACTAACAGACACTGTTTTCATGCTTTCATATTTTCACTGTTTCCTTGCTTGGTTTCTTGCCTAATTTGAAAGCTACACAATGAATAAACCTATATATACATTTGTGAAATATTTAGATGCTACACTGATAAGCATAATAAAAAAGCCCATAAAATACTGATAGTTTTGTCTTTAAGGCAGGACTTGAACAAGGCAGTAGATTAAGCTGTGGCTGCACATTAAACAGAAGAGATAAATGGAATATTGAATTGCCACTTAGTGATAACATCTGTCCATCCTTGTCCACCCCAAAGGAGATAAGGGTAGTGTAGACAAATGATCATATAGTTAAGCACTGCATAATAGAGAGGGAATTCGTTTTACAAAGGTAAAAGATAATAGAATATTGTGGATGCCTAATTTTCCCTATTTCTGAAAGCCTTTTAACATTGATTTTTATGTGTATGTGTGCTAACATCAGCTGCAGTATCTAAAATGACTGCATGGGTCAATTCACAAAGCAAAGGCAAAATGTACTGCATTTACCATTGAATTTCCACTCCGTCCCTCCTCTGACAATGTGAAATTGAGAATGAGAATGAATTTTTTAATTTCTCACTAGGCATGATTATAATTAATTCCAGACTAAACAATTGCATAACAGCAAGTTATCTTCAGGTGACTTGCAATGATGCAATCATCTGAAATTTAGAGGCAATAACACTTTATTTTTAGGAGTACAGCTGATTTCAGGAGTCCCCATATTCTCTCTCATATTCATTCATTCCTGCCAACTGCATGGAAACAGTTATTCATAGTTCTGAATGGTAAAACATATCTAATAAGGTAAAACAATAATAAATCCTCTTCCACCATCAGTTTTTGAAGGTCAAAAATAATACAAAATATTTAAAGTACCTGTAGAAATACCATTCTTCTTCAAATTATCAACATAATCATTTCCAAAGGAATCATTCCCAACCTATACAAAAGATAAAATAATGGGTTTTCTTTACAGAAAGGTGAGAGGATAAATAGACCATCTTTAGACAATCAAATGCTCTACTGTAATTTAAATACAACACTTCTAGTCTTTAGAAGCCCTTTGCCTTATTAATCAACAAATAATAAACTAAGAAATAATGGTAAAAAATTATTAATAGTATTAGCAAACAATAAGAACAGTGTTCTGCAGTTTTCTCTTACTCTATTAGAAACACCCATGTTGCAATATTCAAGTTTCATCCTTGTACAATCCCTGTGATTCTTTGACACTGAAGCTTCTGGGGATTTTTAAATTTGGACATGTACTGAATTTCTCAGCTTTGAATTGAAAGCACTGACATTAATTCTGGTGTCCTTCTTAATTGCAGTATGTATTTTGAATTTTTTACCTCAAGTTTCCTTGGTGGAAAAATATCAAAAGTGTGTCTATGGGACAGAAAGTGATGATAAACACAGCATTACTAATTTCTGCAATTCTCAGTACTAAATGTATTGTTTAGAAATTCAACATTTTTTGTTTGCATTATCTAGCAACAGCAGATCAAGTTGAGTTAGGGAGTCAAGCTATGGTCTATTGTTTTTTTAATAGCAACTTAAAAAGCTTGTAATTTCAGTTCCATTAATCTTTTTAGCTGAAAACAATTCTGCTTGCTGTTTATTCAAACTAATATAAATTTCTTTTTGTTACATTACACAAGCTGAACAAAGGAGATGAGGTACATGGAGGAAGAAAATAGTTTAATTTGCTTAATATCATGCGAGCATTTAAAATATATTTATAAAGCCAACAAAGCTTTTGAGTCACCACTCTTAGCCTGTCTTCAGCATGCATAGCAAGTGTTCCCAATTCCAAGAGTAAGCTGTGTATCTGAGCAGTGTCAAAGACTAACCAATACTACAGAAAGTATTTTTGCAAGAGGAAAAAAGAAACATCTTTTAAATTAGGAGCCAAACTGAGATCCTAGTTATGGGTCTAGAGGAGTCCTAACCAATTATCCATCTTCTCATAAAACAGCACTACATAGCTGATGGTGTACTTCAGTTACTAGAGGCACAAAGTAGCTGCTTCTACTTGCTGTTGTTAGAAATTTTTCTATTTATGAGTTCAGTCCTTCAGAAAGCTTGGAGAAGGCCTGAGTACCAGCTAGTGATCGTAAGAATCAAACACTTTCATTCAGAATTCTAAAATTCAAATTGAATGATCCTTCTCCTCACATATTTGAATGTATACCCATTATTTGAAACTTCCATTTCCTATAACATCTCTAAGGGTTTTTTCTAAAGCATTATTAAGGATAGTCTCAGTCTTTCAGCAAAGGAGGACAGCAGTTAAGGTCAGAATAGTCTAACCAGATGGAACATTGGTCTAATACATGGAAAAAAAACCCAAACAACCCAACATTTTCTTGGGTCACTGTGTTAGTCATTGTTTTCACATTTGAGTATATTTGTACTTCTGACTACTCCCAGTTTGCCAGACAGGGCGGGTTGTCAGGAGCTGTCTCTTCTGACTGCTTTAGGCTGGATGACTGCAGCCATCTGCAATTTAAACCTGAGCTGTGCTCACCTCTGCACCCTAACAACTGTGCTCTGGAATATGTTCAGTCTGATGGCATCACCTTCTCCCTCCCTTGCTACTATGATTCTTCTACAACAAAACTCACAATTTGCTCATTTAATTTCATAACCATCTTCCAAAAGCTCAGCTGAAACATCCTTCCTTCAGCTCTGGATCCTGCATGACTGACAGACAGGCATTTCTTTCTTTTCAACTGTCAAAGCAGCTGAGATCAGCCATGGTACTTTCACTCACAGCAGGACATCTCAGTGCTGGAGGGAAGCCCTCCAAGGGGTGTCTGTGGAGGTTGCTTTCCTCTGGAGACTTTTTTCCATGTTAGTTCATCAGTATCCAACCCAGTTAATCCTAGTGCATTTGAAGGACTTTATTTTTCCATTCAGGCTTTACCCCCAAGGAAGACAAGAGTATTGGGCATTAGACTCAGTTTAGATTAAAGGCATATTTACTGACCATGTCAAATTACATAACACTGTGTTAAATATTTTCTGCTTTTGCACAGATTCTGCTAGATGGATTGCTGGATAAACAGAAAAAATAGATGTCTCAGTCTGCAGACCACAGAACACTGTTAAGAGCTGAAACAGCATTTCTTCTTTCTTGAATTCTTAACAACAAAAGCCATTCATAGAAGCATTATTTTCACTCCGTTTATGTATCAGATGATAAGTGAAATTACATCAGTATTTTTTAGTCGGGGTTTTCCCTGCTTATGATCATGTTTTCCACAGGGAGCTAGGGAGCTGGCTGGCATCATAGCAACTAGAATTCTAGCAGCTTAAGAATCAAACTCATCTCCACCTGAAAATTACTTACAACAAAAAGCATGTGCCTCTTGATAAATTTTTATTTATTTTATATGTTGTTTTTTAATTCAAGTGTTTACTCTTTTTTGTCATTAGGGAATTATACAGGTAGTAAAGACAAGCATAAGAGAGTAATAAAAAAGAAAAGAGCAACTGAACATACCCATCATACCTTGTCCTGCATCTGGAATACAGCTATATTCATACAATGAAGTGAGAATTTAAATTTGGCTTATGGATCATTTAAAAAGACTACACAACATGGTATTGCAACACTTCCTGTTGCTAGGTAGGAATCAAATGCAGCCATGGCTTACACAGAATTTAGTATATATCAGTGAAGATCATAGGGAGTCAAGCTATGGTCTATTGTTTTTTTTTAATAGCAACTTAAAAAGCTTGTAATTTCAGTTCCATTAATCTTTTTAGCTGAAAACAACTCTGCTGTTTATTCAAACTAATATAAATTTATTTTTGTTACATTACACAAGCTGAACAAAGGAGATGAAGTACATGGAGGAAAAAAATAGTTTAATTTGCTTGTCCAGTGAAGATCATTCCAAATTGTTTGTCAGAAGTAAAGCAGGACCTTTTTCAGCACATACAATGTCTTTCAGACCAACATCCTTCCACCAGCTTATTCTAGCATGCCAAACAGATTTTATTGGGATTGGTCATGACAAAAAAAAATATTAAGGGGAGTTTGAAATCTTTCTAGAACAGTGTTATTTTTTCAGTACTGCAACAGTGTTCTTGTATGAACCTGAGCAATTAATTTCTTTGCTTGGATCCCTTAGTACCCTGAAAGGAATCCTTTACATTTCTCTGTAACTATTCCATCAGTACATTGTTTCACAGGGCTGAGCGAATTGAGTGCTACTGTGACACACATCAATAACTCAGAGTAACAGTGGCCACTTGCAAAGACATCCAGGCAGGAAACAGAACACTGTTTGCATTTCCACTACTGAAACTCAATGTTTAAACATTTTTTACAATTTTTACGTTAAATTCCACAGCACTGTATGGCATCTCTAGTCATAACAGTAAGTCATTATAATTCTCTCTCTCTCTAAAATCCTCACCAAATACTGGCTCTTGTGTTTTAAAGCTCTGAGATATGCAGAATTCCTTGTCACTTGATCTGAGACATCAATCTCTAGTCTTCTTGAGGACATCCTCTGTCTAAATTACACTGCTACTAAGAGGATGCCACACTCCAGTGGAATGTCCCTTTAGTATTAATACTGATTCCATTTTCTGAACTTCAGATTGTAGCAGTAATTTTTGCATCCACACTAGATAAAAAATGTTGGGAAATATGACCAAAACAGAAGCATGTAACTGAGCACAGAGTATGTGTGTAAGGGGCAATCCAGCTTAAAGAATCATCAAATACTTCAGATTATTTGTTGCAGTAAAAATAATTTAATTGCAGAAGCTCATTATTGACAGTTTCTTCTTAGTTTATTAAGCAAGAAATTTTATATCTCCTTCACCTATGCAGATATAAGACTGTATATGAGACTTCTATGAGATGAGACAGTATTTTGTGAGGCTATAAAGTGCAATTTTTAAAAACTAAATAACAACTTTCAAAATTAAAAAAATAGAAAATGCTAATATTTTCTCCAACAAATACACAACAGAAAGAAAGAGAAAACAAGAGAAAGAGACAGATGGACAGACAGAAAGATGGAAAGACAGAAAGAAAGAAAGAAGACTGGGTTTTACTGAAATAACAGAAATATGTTTTTGAAAAGTACTTAGAAAATATAGTAGCTACTAAATTTTATTATGGATGTGTATGTTTCCATTGCACTGAGCAAAGGGCTAGACCATTAAAAAAAATAAAGCAAAATTCACACTTGCAATGGAAAAAACCCCTTAACATTTAGCAGGAAATGTTAGAAGGGAATTCACTGCCAGTTCATTTTGTACTTAATCTGATCGTTCTTGAATGTAAAGATGAACAAATATACACAATATGACAGAAGCGCAAACATTGCCAAAAAAATCCAATCCCATGATGTAGAACAACTAGTGATAATAACTCACAGAAATGCTTTCAGGTGTAATTTAAATTTATAGCCAACATTGTTTAGTCTAAATATTGAATTGAAAGAACAGTGAGGAAGGCTTCCTTGAGATGTTTGCAGTATTCTCAAAAAATCCTTGACAGAATGATCCAACAAATTTAGCATCCTCCCCAGCTATGGCAAGAAACAAAGTATGTCCAGTCAATTTGAAGTTTCATCTACAGTTAGCACAGGATAGACAATAAAGACTACAGAGAGAAAAAATTTGATCTTAACCATAGTAATGATCACTCAAAACTTGTAATGTTTAATGACAAAAATCAAAGAAAAGCATTGTAAGAATATAGCATCTGCCAAGCTGAATCAGCCCAATGGTCCGTGAGCAAGTCTTTAGAGCTGCAGTGCATCAGATATTTCAGAAAAGTAGGCAAAAATATCCCATAGCACACAAACTGCTAGAATTTGGAAATTATCACCTTCTTAGTCTCAAGTAATGACATAATGATTCAACCCTCAAAGCACTTTTACATTTCTTTCAAATTTCTTTCACTGGCTTGTAAGTGTCTGATTTTTAATCATCTACAAAGTCAATTTCAGAGCGACCATAGCTTCTAGCACCTGAATGCCATCAATGAAGTCCTGATCGCTGTAACAGTGGGAAGCATAAAGAGCCTAATCAAGATTTCTTAAATTTTGAACATATCTAACTCTTCCCAATTCTCTTTTCCATGGTATATCAACTTAAGTTTTGCAATCCTTCTCTACATGCAATTTCTGTCAGATCTGTAGCCAACTAGTCTTTGGTTCTGGCAGTGTTCTTAAACAGCCTCCTCCATGCTTAAATTTATAGCTGAAATAAGAAAAAGGAAAGAGAATTATGGAGAGAGTTTAAAAAGCTAAAAACATACCAAAAGCTTTTTGGTAAGTGACCAAAAGGTTTACTGGAACATGAACATTCAGTTCTACTGTAATTGAAGAGCAAGTCAACGCTTACCTTGCAGATCAGTGAGGTCTTGGCCCCAAGTCGAGCAGACTGGACACACTGGTTGGCTCCTTTCCCACCAAAACCAACAAAAAACTTATGTCCAATGATAGTTTCTCCAGCTTTTGGCAATCGTGTAGTAAGGCTGTTCCAATTTAAAGCAATATTGACATACATTAGTGATTTAAGATAACAAGCATCTTCAAAATAAGAGTTACATCATTATAGTCCTAAATGGCTCAACAGTCATCCAATAAGACTGAAAAATAGTCAAAAGACCTTTTAGGGTTCTACTCTACATCCCACTATTTTAAGTTTATTCCTTATATGCCACCCAGTCAAGTTTCTTTCCCCTCAAGAGAAGGACTTCATTTCTTTTGTTCATGTTTCATGTTGTACCTAAAGAAGTTGTACCTGATCCCTGACTGGGATTCCTCAGTGCTAACTCAATACAGATAAACCATTAATCTATAGGTCTCACTGTTCCTAGGGTTTTTTACTGTAAAATTAGGCTCAAGTTCACATATAGTTCATTTAATTCCATTACATATAATTATACCTCCTTAAACTATCCTTAAGTAATTTTTCACTCTGTTGGTATTCACACCCCTAAGAATTGTAATAGTTACCAAAACCTGCCTCTCCGCTGCTGTCATGCAGGCACACTGTACATATTTAACATATTTCTTTTTTAAGTTTTTCTTTTACAAATCAAGCTTTACAACTTCTCAGCATTTTGTTTTCTCCTTGAATGCAGTCCAATTACATTTACATCCTTCTGCGGATGGGTGCCCAGAGCCAGATGCACTAATACAAGCTGAAAGCCATCAGGAGTGTATTCTGATTTTATTTCCATTTTGGAAAAAAAACAAAACAAAACTGCAGTTTTGTTAACCCTGCCAGATGCTTTGCTATCTCAAACAAAAGTTGAAAAGAGTAAAAGACACCAATGAGACTTTAGGGTAGAATTTCTCAGAATGAAAAGATTACCTGACTTTTGTGATTTTTATTACAATATGTAACCCAAAGATAAATTTTCAACACTCAGATAACCAAAATTTCTGCCTTCTCAAGCCATACATTCTAGATACAAAGCTTAAAAATATTATTCTTAAATCTACTATGCTACAAACAAGTTCACAACGTATGGAAAGGGAAGGCATTCTGTGATATACTAACAACCTGCTCATTCAACAACAGTTACCTCAGACAGTTTCCATAAGTCTGCAGGATAGAAATGGTGCATGGGGAATGGGAGACTGAAAGAATGCAGAAGAATCCAACCTAATGATGAAGAAATTATCTTCAGCTCTGTTTGTCAATTTAAAATGTCATTTTACCAATAAATATCACAGCAGCTTCAAAATTCAAAAACTGAATTCTGGGCTCCTCAGAACAAGAGAGCTGTGGAGCCCCTGGAGCTGGTCCAGCTGAGGGTAACAAAGATGATTAAGGGACTGAAGCATCTCATGTGTGAGGAAAGGCTGAGGGAGCTGGGACTGGTCAACCTTGAGAAGAGATGCCAGAGAGGGAACCTCATCAAAGTCTGCCAGTATCTGAAGGGAGAGTGCCAGGAGGATGGAGCCAGGCTCTGCTCAGTGGTGCTGAGCAATAGGACAGGAGGCAATGGGCAGATACTGATGCCCAGAAAGTTGTCACCTGAACACAAGGAAGAACTTCTTTACTGTGTGGGTGACTGAGCCCAGAAAGTCTCCCTTACTGGAGTTATTCAAGAACTGCTTGGATGCAATGTGCCATGTGCTCTAGGATGACTCTGCTTGAGCAGGGAGCTTGAAACAGATGATCCACTGTGGTCCCTACTAGCTTCAACTATTCTGTGACTCTTTGAAAATTGCCAGCCAGCCTTCCAATTCAGAATAAAAGGTTAGACATTACAAGAAATTATTCACTGTGGGGGTGGTGAGACAAGTTACCCAGAGAGGTTGTTGATGCCCCACCTCTGGCAGTGTTCAAGGCCATGTTGGATAAGGCCTAGGTCTTATGGGAAGTGTCCTTGCTTATGGCAGAAGAGGTTATGACTGGATGATCTTTAAAGTTCATTTCAACTCTGAATGTTCTATGATTATATGCTTCTGCACTAGGCAATCACTACAGATTGTTTTTGAAAGGATATGAAGAATATGTGTATATTACTTTTTTAGCTTATGCTGCACCTTCTGGGGCATATGGGTGTTTGCAGATTCTTACAGAACTAATGACAGAGCACAGCCTAATTTACTGAAAATTCTCAGGAAAAATCAAACATTTTTTTTTCTCCCTTCAATTTTCAGTTTCATCAGTCCAAAGGTTTAGGATCATTAGAAAGTCAGGAAAACCTAAAATGAAACTAGCAAAATCAAACAAGTCCCAAACTCCCAGAAATTAACATTCTGGCTTTGAAGGAGTTGTTATGGGTCTGTGCTTCATCAGTAGTTATAGTTTCCAGAGAGATGCAGGTAGGGATGCAGCCTCACTGACAGAGACACTCACTAACACAGCATGCCAGATTTTAGGATAGCATACACAATCACCAGGTTTCTTTTGTGTGGGTGGCTACAGATAAACCCCCGAAGAGTCACACATACAGCTCATAGCACTCATTTCCAGAGATTCAGAGCCAGGAACATTTTGTTGCAAAATGTTTAAACCATTTTCAATAAAAACACAAAAGCTTTTAAAAAATACACTTACTACCATATATATCTATATATCCATGTATCTATATATATCTGGAAAGGATTGCTAAGCTCCTAATACAGTGAAGTTAAAACTGTTTGCCCACAGCAGCATCCAGGAAATTGTCTCCAACAATGAGTAACTGTACATTCTCAAGGAAAAAGGTGTAACAGTAAAGAATATTGATAAAGAGTAATACATAAACAATATTCCTTAATGGTAAAATCTGCAATTTATCACCATTTTCACCAGTGGAAGCCAAAGTAGAGATGGTTGTGGACCAGAGAATGAAGGCCACAAGACTCAGCTGAGGAAGCTCCTCTTCAGCTACTGCCAGGGTACTGCACATCACATCTAAAATTAGGTGGCATTCAGTAAGGAAGGATGTTTCATCCAGCCTTGGTAATAAGAACAAATAGCAGCTCTTGTGTAGTTTCTTTCATCCACACATCTCAGTACACCTTAAAAAGCAGAACAACATCATTATTCCTGTTTTGCGGGTATGGAACTTAGTCAAGGCATTTTGCCTTTTCATGCCTCGGGTCCGTCAAGAAGTCAGGGGCAAAACCAAAAAGAGAGGATCAGCTTAATCTACCAGCTCACACTGACTTCTCATTTAAATTATGCAGTATGAAAATGGCATCAATTCTCAATTCATTTTTTTTCCTCAGGATTTTTTTTTAGAGATTATATCTTATTCTAAATAGAATTTGCTTCCATAAAAAGTCTATATATATTTTTAATCAAAGATTATAAATTTTTGTGATTCCAGCATACATCTCCTAATAGCATTGCTCAGAGTTTATATGCAAGTATGTTCAACCATAAAAAATATTGTTGTTTTAACAGTGGCTAGACTATGACTTGAGTCTTCTCTCTTTTATGTTGGCATCAACATGCAACTCCACTGGAAGCATCATAATTTCACTGGTGAAAAAACAGGCTTGGTGAGATGAGAATTTCGGTCTCAATGTTTCAAGTATCATGGCAGAACAACTGCCTGTGGGGTTCAAACAGCTTGTGGAAGACAGGGAAATGACCTTTTTTACTGAAAAAAAGTACCTTGTACCTTACTGACCAAAAGTACATGGCTAAACGGCAAAGGATCAAGTGCAAGTGTGATTTATAACTGGTCAATTCTTAAAATAAGCTAAAACAGACCAAGCAAAAATGTGCAGCAACTTCCTGTAGCTCTCTACAAACAAACCTTCACCATATTTCATTTTAGGCATGATTGCCAATCATTCCAGACCAATTCTCCACTCCAGAAGGCCATTCTTATTTTCCATAAGAAACAGAGTACTTATCTATATAGGCAATTTTAACTTTCACTGAAACCAGCAGTCCTGAAACAGGTTTTTTTGCTAATACAATGATATTCACTCACCATTTAATTCTGCAACTATGCTAACTTTTGATTCACATCAGACAATTTTAATGAGCATTTCAGGCTTCTTTTATGAGCAGGCAGTGATGACTAATCTGTATGATTAAGAAACCCTATAAATTCTTGGCTTATTCATGGTGTCAAAAAGAATACCTAAAATAGCCTAAAAGTGATGAAACAGCTAATGTTACTCCAAAACTAGGCTAAATAAGTTAATTAGAAAAAAATGTCACATGGGCATTCAGAATTGTTACATAAAATGTTTTGCAAAGCCGTTTACAACTTTTGACATAATTTGAAAACACTGGCCTGAAAAACCCAATTTAAGTTACTATTCAACAGACTCCTCCTTGCTTACATGATAAATTCTGCTCACCTTTGAGAGCATAAATGGTGCAAAGGATACTGAGCTCTTATGTCTTATGAACAATCAGAAACTGAACTTGAAAACTCCCAATACATTCTAAGTAAAATAAAATCACTGTACGTTTTGCAAATTATGCTCGCTACAACTGAATCATATTTATAGAGGAAAGTTCAGACTGAAACATCTTGAATTATTATGGACATTATAAGCAAGGAATATAATCACTCATCATTTCAACTGAGTTTTTACAAAACAATATTTAAATGTAAAGCACACATGAATGCTGCCCACATTTGTTTATGACAAATGAAGACTCTTACATACACTTACATTTCAGAGGTTTGGGATGAATAAAGGCACACACATAAGTATTATACCACTGCACTACCTGCATGCCTCTCTTCCAGTGTGTGCTGTAAGCTCCCTTAGAGGCTAGAGCTGATTGGCATTTGTATTTAAGGACAAACATCCCTTTGGAGGGATGCCATTAAAACCAGAACATAGACTTTTACTATAGTGTTGAAGCACTGAATCAGAGGTGAAGGCACAATGTACTGAGTCATTAGTGCACGTTTCTGATATTCTGGGTTTTCTCAAAAAGTTCCCCTCTAAGCAGTGACTAGATCACATACAGAGTATGAAGAAGGGGAAAGGGGGAGATGTATATTAAGCAGAATTTACATAAATTAGTCCTGAAATTAATCATGGTTTGCTTCTGATTCTTCACACCTAACCACTGTTTACTCACTGTTTTCAACACAAGAAAACTAAAAAGATGTATTATTATTGTCAGCTTAAACTGATGTGAAGCCATGCCCTCTTCTCACAGCATTTCCCCACTACTCCTCTAGCACTGCTTTTATTGCTTACAGAGCTTCCTAATTCAAACCATTTTTGTTCAAAGGGACATTTTCCTTTGGATCAGTGCATTCATCCAACTTGTTATCCAGCAGCTAAGGTGGGCCTGTGAAGGGAGGAGCAGGAGAGCCTCTGCTGGCAGCAGTACAACCAGACTGCCCTGAGCCAAAGCTGCAACTTGCACTTGATACTACTTTGTGTTGAAAACACTTAATGCTCTGTTGCTAAGGTTTGCTTAAGTAATACAATATACTTAGCTCATTAGATATATGGAAAAGCAGAGAGTATCAGTACGTTTCAGGGAATACCATGCAGGAGAAAGGAAAACAGCACAGCACGTTAATGTATTTCTCTAAAAAAGCCCCAACAATATTCTCATCAGACAACTCAGAAGGGAAGAGAATTTCTACATCAGATTAAATATCACCAAAAATGCTTAAAATGACTGTCATTTAAATAGTATCAAAAGAAACATTCAGATTTCTTTAATTCCTGAAGAAAGGTGAAGATGATCAGGGGTAGGAAAACAGCAGTAGAACTATTGAATTTAAAACTGACTTAATAAAAAGTAATATAATGTAAAGCTCTAGAATTTGGCTTTGATTCTGTTCTCTGAATCACTGAACAAAACTTGCTTTCTCCACTCCTGGGAATTCCCTAGAATGGGGAAAATCCCAGTGAGATTAGAGGAGGTGTAACTTAGCCACCGTCTAGTACATTTAATTTACTGGCCTTTCATGATTCTCACAACTGAACAAATACAAAGAAGAGAACAGCTCTTCCCTCTAATATAATACAACATTGTGGTGAAAAAGTCTCAGACCTCTTTTGGATCTGGCTTAACATTTTGGTTTAGCCTTGGTCTGTTTTGTCTAGCTTCATTTTGAAGATTTGAACATGTGTTGTGGGAAAATATCCATAACATGGAGACAAAAAGACCACACTCTTTTAAAAATCTGATATTCTTGACTCATTTATGCTTTCACCCCTTTTAATCAACCATTAAAATATCTTATTAGGAGGTAGAAAACCTCCAAGATTTCTAAAGAGATTACCTCAAGAATTTAGCTAGCTATACCTTGGTTTAAGCATGGGGCAATCTGGTTCTAGGTTTGTAGACTTCCTTCAGACCTTTAATGACTGACAAAACCCTAAAAATGATACCCAATCTCTATTTTTTTTTCCTTCTATGTTCCTGAACATCACAAGATTTTCTTTAAAAAAAAAACCCAAAACTCTTCAGACAATTCAAACACTTGCCTATTGCTTGGATGTTTGATGGTCTCAGTGCTCTCTGCAGCCCACAGTGATGAACACTATAGAAGCACTACCCAAGCTGGTATCAGGCACAAAAATTGACACTTAGAGGAGTCCCTCTGCAGCACAGTGAGATGCAAAAGCTTTACACTATCATCCATTCAGAGGGGTTTTTGAAATCTGTTTGATTTTATATCAAAAAACATTTATCACCACAACACAAACAAGTGAATGATAAATTTCTGCAAAGCCACAGGAATCTTTTCAATGAGTTTTGCCATCAGGGAAAATATGTATTTTTATGAAACAGAAATATATATATAAACAACAGATAAATATACAAACTGTTTATATAAGCACATTAATAAATATATCGGTATCTATAAATAGACAAACTGGTTTGTAGATCTTATTACTGAGTGGGTAAACAGCTGAAGTGGCACAACTGTAGAAAATCTCTAGCAAGGGAGAAAATTAAATGAATGGCTGTGACTACACATAGGAGGGCAACAAGAGTTATATCTTCTTATATGTACAATCACAGCTTCAATTGAAAAAGACCAAAACTTCTAACACATAGAATGAGAACAACTGTCCACAGCTCCTCAAGAACTTCAATGAATAATTTTGTTGACCCTTTGCGCAGAATCAGATTTTACCCTCCTAGACATTAAAAGATGAAGCAAATAGAAAGGCATACAGATGAATGCCCTGAAGCATTTATAGTAGTACACTGTACTGCATTTCAATGAAATTATGGTATTACTAAGACATCAAATTCCTAAATTATGTTACAAATATGAAAACTTCAACACAAAGAAATTATTTTTTGACTAGTTACCAAAAAGCTTTCTCATGGAACAACAAACCTGTAACATTTCCTCACATCACTAGCATTTAAATCTGGGGAAAAGGTGGAACAACATTGGTGAGTTCATAATCTGTGGAATGTTTAATTCTGAAGCTGAAGCTCTAAAGAGATTTAAAACTCAAATAAATCTATCTTCAGATATTTAAGTCTCAGCAAACATTCCATCATTCTTACCAAACATCTGTTTCGTATTTAAGAAAGATTGTGGAAATTTTCAGAATTGCTACTCTCTAGCTTTATTTGCCTCCCATGTTGTTCTTCATTGATGTCTCTCGATTGCATTATTTTTGGAATGGCAGTTACATAATTATTTTCAATGCAATCTGACAGTAATGTTAGAATAGACTGTCTCTGAAACAGGCTGTGCTTGCCCAGAACTGAAGCAGGCTGCCTACAGTTCCTGTGCTGAACAGAACATTGTATCATGATGAAATACCAGTGCTGAAGCAGAAAAAAAATCCAATACAAAACAAAACAACCTTTGCAACCCAAGCAAAGAGTGACTTTTACATGCCCAAGGACAGATTAAGATAAACAAGACGTGAACATTAACCTTTTCTCTATACCTCTTAAAAAAAGGATTTATCAGACAACAGTGAACAAAGCGGAAATAACATGGTTGGTTGGACAGGCCACATGGTCCTTGTTCTTGTCATCATGATTTTCTATATACTGGTAAATCAACAAAGTAATCTATACTATTTTTTTATTCTGATACCTGGTACTGATAAAGTGTGATACTTTACTATACATACAGAAAACAGGGCACCGACCATACAAAGTCTTGCTGTCAGAAATATAGGAAGTGATGAAAGGAATAAATTAACTAAAAGGACTTACGATACTTTGGATGTAAAAGTTATTTTTGTAAGATAAGAGACAGGGAAATAGCAATACAGAAGAGAAGTGCACTGTAAGAACATGATGTATGAGGACCACAAGAAGAGGTGAAAGCAAATTAGGGGAAATTTCATGGTTCAACAATGACATGCTATTGATGTCGTACAGGAGAAAAAGGAGGAAAAAAGGACTAAATTTAGAAATGGAAAAAAAGAAAGAATAAAATACAGAAGAGAGCACATTGATATATTTGGGAACATTACCACCTTCTTATTTCATAATTAGTTGTCACAAAGATCAACGTGTTCTACAAAGCTGCACCTACTTTGCAACTAGTGAAAAGTAATTTTGTATTTTCTTCAGGCTCGAGTGTAAGACAAAAGGATCCTCAAGGGAACCTGGATGTCAGCATCAAATAACTTAACTGCAGCTTGATATAGGAGCAAACAACTGGAGCCATATAAAACAAGCAAACAAAACCTCACTGGTAAGCTCCCATGGAAAGAACAGCTCAGATAGCTCCTAGAGGCAACAGAATATATATGCCTGCCCAGAGTGTTTTTATACAAATTTGTTACCATCGACTCTGTATGATTTTTATTGCAGGTTTTGATTTGTGCCAGCAGCTCCTTACTGTCAGGAGTACTAAAATTCACCCAAAGGTACTTAAGTCTAGAAATGTATCTAGGAAAATGGTTATTTACTTTAACAGTACAGCCAGAAAGTAATTCATTAACAAGACAGAATGGAATATTAATCATACCATTCTGTCTTACAGAGGGGGAGAAAATACAATATTCTCAGTGTTGGGTGTTAAAATCTAGTGCTGAACACCTGCTTATTGTGACAAATATTTTCAAAGTAGTTCCTTTAGACAACTTCCCATTTGACTGTTGTGAATCTTGCATGGCAGACACCTCCAGACTGAAAAGGCAAGAGACATTTTATTTTAAATAGTCAAAAACAGTTTCCAGTAATAGTAGGACAATAACCAAACAATTAAAAATCTGTGGAAGTTATATGCAAGAAGTATTTATTTGAGCTAGAAATTATAGATACTTTCATAACACAATGTAATATTCAATGTGTATCATGGGATATAGCAGCCCAAGGAATAACTTACAGTACTGACACTGCTAGTGCCCAGTGTACTGATGCTTTGCATGCTATTTACTTGGAACTGCTCAGCTGCTAACAACCCTAAAGAGAGCAAAAGGCAATAGTTGTGCTCTCTGTAAAGTGGGATGTTACAATGTGAAGAACGGCCACATATTACAGAGCATTACTGAGATATAATGACATCTTTTTGTAGCACAAATACAAATCCCTTCTTACTCTGATATTGGACAATTGGTAAATAAGCTTTCATCTCAACGTTCTCTTCCCTTATCACAACGATTTTACTTCCTGACTTTTCACTTTCTTTCAACAGAGGTATCAACTCTGAGTTTTCCACAGACAGATGAAGTTTCAGAAGGAAGACAGAATGATGGGGAAGGTGCATGCAGAGGAGGTTGCTGTAACATCACCTGACTGTATAGTCAGCAAATAAGAGCCAGGTCTGTTATAGTATTAGTAATTTTGGTCTCCAAAAAATACATATGATAATTTTGTCCATCTTTTTATTCCAGCCTGGTTCCATTTCAGTGAACAACAATGGGAAAAGGAATTTCTGCTGTAGTCACTTATACAGTAAGAATTTCAGGAAGAACCCTTTCACATCCTAGACTTTCTGTGGAACTGGACACACGCAAATTTGTATGTACTTAGGGCATACCATTTTGGCATTTTTATTCCAAATGGTCATATCCAGATCATTGAAAGAGATATTTTTATGAGAGTTTAGTTGTATTAGGTGGGAAAATAGACAGACTGAAATGTGCAGAGATGTACTGTGCTTCTGAAATGAAACTACATTACCAAAAAATCACTATTAATTTTGTCTCATGTTGCAATACCCAGACTGATGATGTCCATTCTCTACAAATATTCATCTAATGTCTTTTCTCTTTCTTTTCACACTTTCTTTGAGGAAAGTCTACTTCCTTGGTGTAAATATTCTTAAGTATTTGAAGGGATGAAATAAATTATGTTTTGATTCCACCACTGTCAGCTTGCGGCATTAGCAACTGTCCTAACACTGGACTCTACATTTTAAATGGATGAATTTTCTTTTGCCATTATGGTGTTGAAACTGGCCTCTCCTGTCACCAGCCCATGAGAAAGCATGTACACCCCCAGGAAGGTTCAACAAAGGGATTCAGCCACTGATAGCTGGCAAATAGAGCACCCACAAAAAGATGAAAAGACTGATGATCACACTGTTTTACTTTTGTGGGTAGTGTCTAATAGCTTACTGACCTCCAAAGGTGAAAAAATACATTCTAGTGAGAGCAGAAGATTGTGAATCTTTAAGTCAAACAATTAAGTAGCTCTGAATAACAAAACTATAAGGAGTGCCACTAGGTTTCAGACAAGTGTTCTTGGCCAGGCGACAGAACACAAGATGGAGTAGCTGATTTTCTTCTCTCATTAGGAAAATTTATCCCAAAAACATATCACCTGCTAGGATCAAAATATTTCTAGATTCATTTACTCCATTACCCAAGTGAACTCTCTAGAGGATTAAGCAATAGTTTCCCAGCCTCACATGGACTAAAGCTAAAAGCTTGGTAAATACTAGTTTTATCTCACAAACCATAATTTTTAATTGCTAACACACATAGGAAAGGCATAATCCTCCACTGATGATGTCATAGTCTACTGCCATGGAAATGACTGCAATATCATAAACACAGGTTTAAGATGACCTCACTTTCATTGGAAAAAGGGAAATTTCACCAGAATGTGAATGACATTGGGAATAAACACACAGATAGCATACAGAGAAAAACTCTCTTACTAGCCAGTTAAACTATGGAAGATGGAGACAACAACAAGACTTGCAGCTGAACAAAAATAAGGTTCTCCTGGCCAAACACTGTGCTACTCCCTATGAACCTTTACACAGAGAGCCCTCTGAACTCCTGTCAGGGTTCCCCCTTGTAAGTTCACCACACCACAGAGGAGTCAAATCCCTGCCCTGACAGGCATACAGTTTAACCACAAGAACATGAACAAAGTATGGCTATGAGAACCCAGTGTAGGATCTCAGAGCAACGCCGTAGCTGGAATGCTTCCTAGAATGAGTAAGTACTTCAGAAGTGGGAGGAAGAGAACTCCACAGTCTCTTGAAGCACACAAAATAACATGAAGTCAGACGCAAATGCAGAAGTACGATCTCAGTGTGGCAAGCGCTAAGCATCTTGGCACCAGCTCAGGAAAATACATATATTTAAACTTCAGCTCTGAAGTACTCTAAGAGGCATCAAACAACTCAAGGATTGGAAGCTGAAATTTGTGTGGAAGCTTTGTTTTGCCATGAGTTGGGAACGTTAAGTACTGTGCCGGACCCCAAGTCGAGAAACGAAGCTTGAACTGAGAAAAGGGAGTGGAGAAGTGTACAAGGTGATAATGATCTCACTTAAGAAGAACCTTTTATCTTGAAGGATCGCAAAGCAATTCACAAACTTAAGCAGACCAGACACTGCAGCTGGTAGGAAAAGAAGCAGACAGCTGGGAACTCATTCATGGGAAGGAGGAGGTAACAGAGGACCCTCTGGTGCCCTATCTTCCAAAATAGTGCTGCTGGGAGAACACAGCAGGACTAGAACAGAGCTTTTCCCTGAATTTTGCCATGCAGCCATGTGAGAATATTGTAGAAAGCAAGCAGATAGGCAGAGCTGACAAAAAGAGATGCAGAAAAGCAAGGGGTCTTTGCACAACTGGGGACCTGTCACCGTTAGGACTGTAGTTTCCCTGCTTTTTATCTCAGTTTCAACCCTTTAGGTAGACTTTTCACACTTTCTGCAGTAAAAACTTTGGTCATTCCTATTATTTTTGCATCTTTTAATATCTTACTCCAATTTTCTTTACTTATTCTTATTGGTTACAAAGCAAACTGCCCTTCTTCCTGTCCTCAAACTGCAAAATGTTTTCCCAATGCACAGTAGGGCAAATAGTGCTGTTCTTGGTGACTGGGATTCATGCAGTACAGGCCTGACTGTAGTACCACATTGGGTAATTTTTAGCTCAAAAACACTACTAAATACATACTATTAAAACTTTAACAAGACAAACTAGTCTAAAAAACAAGAGGTATATTAGTTACTGCTGAAATGGAATTGCCTCTGGAAGTAAGAACAGTGCCTAATTACAGTACACAGTAGTGTAGGACATAAAATGAAGGCACCAAATGAAAGGGCAGGGACATTTCAATTAAATTAAATCCAGAAAGCAACACTTTTATTGTGCTTAACTTAAAAGATATCGTGTGACTACTTTCACATTCATATTTCCTGAGACTTCTAAAACTTCCACGTTTCCATTTAGGAAGGGGAGGAAGAAACGCGTTTTCATGGATAAGAGCCAAAGACAAGGGCTGAGCAGGTGTTCTAGCACTACCAGTCCTTCTCAGAGAGGGCCCACAGCATCCTCTGTGGCACAAACAACAGTTGCTTTCACAAGGTGCCAGCTGGGATCAATGGAACACTGTCTCTTGCTTGGGGTTCACAACCTTAGTTGCAAATGCAGCCCTTGTAATGAGTTTAAAGAAGTCCCTGGTGGCCTTGCCCTAGTTATTTTGTGTTAATTTAAGAAGCACCCAAGCAGACATTTTCCCTCCTTTTTCCCTCTTCAATTGTTTGTCTTTTTTTTTTTGTTATAGGAACTTTGTTGGAAGCTTTTCAAGTCTGGGGTATAACATCAAATACCTTTAACATACTAGAATATTAAACTGTGTCTCACCCTAAAATAAACTATCACTCAGATTTTGCTGGAGGACGACAATTTTATTTCAATTTGCAGCAGTGAAAAGTTTCTTTTGACATAAATGATCTTGGATCAGGCCCTGTATCACCAGTGTTTGGGCCAGTAGAGATACTCAAAAGTTGTATATGCACAGTTGACAATTTTCTTACTGAATGCCATTACTGAAGATTTCATCCACTTGAATTCTATCTCATTTTTTTGGGCCCCCAAGACACAGCTTTCATTCTGCCACACAAGAGAAGGCAAACAGGAGTTTCTCTAAACATTTAGGCTGTCTAAAATCAGAGCAGTACAACAAAATTCTGAGCCTGTATATACTGCATTTTAAATGCAGCCACATTCTGCTAGGTCAGAGAAGACGACAAGGGGGAGACTGCACTGGGTCTGAAATCAAGCCCAGATTTTTCACTATTACATAAATGAAACAATTCACAGATGACACATTCCCTCATGCCTTGATGTCTTTCATTGGATCCAAAGATTAATTTCCTCGACTGGACTAAGCTTGTATTCCTTCACAGTTGTGCTTTCCCATGCTGCTGGCATTGGCAGATTGACTAGAATGAGGAGTGGCTGCTGCAGGGGAAGCATTACTGATAAAAACAAAAACACAAATGAAATGGATTTGAAGGATTCTAGAACACTTCACTGCTAGGAGAAGCTGAAGAGCAAAAAAAAAAATCAAAACAAGGCAAAACCATTAAAAGTTGGTGACATGCATGAGAAATGGTGGAAACGAGAACATGTGTGACATCTGGAAACAAAGGAAAGATTCCCTCTGATCACTTGGAAAAAAAAAAAGAAAATTCTTTTTTCACATTCTCACCAAAAATGTCTGCAATTATTGTTCCAAATACTACACTTCTGAAAAATAAAGTACAGACATAGTTTCGGATCATGGACATTTCCAATGTGCCAGCGAGCTATTTACTTCAGCACTTCAGCAGACAATAATCACCACTAGAGACTTAAAAGGAAGACACAGACTCTCACTATACCTTTGCCATTTGGCCCAAGCAGAGGTTGTGCTCTGTTAGCAAAGAGGATTTGATGTGTTTGGGCTGTTCATACCAATGTGCACGGTCACTGCTGTCCACTGCAGATCACAGCACACTCCTCTGTATGGAGCTCAGTGCTTTCTCTGCCTTGTCTTTCTCTCTTGCTGAATGCTACAATCAGTTCAGTACTTGCAGTAATTATTAACGGTGGTTGTTACAGCGGGGGCTAGAAGCAGAACTTTCAGTTCTACTCCCTAAAGGGAGTGAAGAAATGTGATGAGAGGAAAGAGGTCCACAGAAAACTAAGACTTGAAATCCTGAAAATTCTAAAAAATGCAGTTTTCCACTATTTGGACTGGTGTCATTCTCTTGAGTTAAACTGAAAGACTGTTGTTGTTGTGACTATCGAAAGACTGTTTTTCCATCTTACATTTTGTTCTATGCTTCTGCTGTTTTCAATTGCAATGCCAAAGTTTCCCCTGCTTATTCTAATTGTTTTAGTGTGTCTGACTCTTATTGGCTTATATGTTTAGTCTTGTCCTGATTTAATATGAATTAAAATGCCAATGCCACGACCAGTCTGCAAATATGAGTCAGAAGAGAAACTATTTAAATAATACTGTGGATGGTACCCATCTGGTTTGGTATCTAGATCATATAGAATAATGCTGTTTTTGTTTTCTACTACTATTGCCTGCTATTGCCAATGAAGTGTTGATTGTGATTGTGACCACAAATATGTTTTGCTCCTGGTCCTATTAAGCCAAAAGAGTGTGGTTTACTGCATGTATGTACGTGAGGTTGTTTTGATCATATGACGTTCACTTTAGAAAACCCACATTCTGCCACTGCAGCGCTACAGGACAATGAGAAAACAATTTCCAATGAGAACAGTGTTTTTAAAGCAAACCACTGGGGCCCTTCCTTTTAGAAGAATTTTAAGACATGCTACCCTTTCTTCTGAATTTGATTTCTCAGAATTACATCTGTGTATCTGAATTTAACTAAGGGTCCCTGTTCTTTTCTGTCCTGGTCATTATGTAAGATTCAGCACATTTCAAATTGTACATTTCCATTTCACACAGAGGTTACACTCCTTTAACTCATTAGTTTACTGTACTGAGTAAAACCATTATATGCTAATTGTTTTTTCATGGTGAATCTGGCTACCATATGCCCAGTGGTGACCTGAAGCTTTCCAGTACCTTGCTTCTACTGACCTGGGAATGTTTAACATTTAAAGTCTGCCACTACCATTTTAAGTCTGACCCTGAGCTTCTAGCTCTCCAGTCAGAGGGCCAAGGTTGTGTCCTAAAGGGCCAACAGGGTATTTTACCAGTCTGAGTTAAAGCACAGCATTGTCTAGGTCTGGCAGGGTCTCAATCAATATTATTACCTTCTAAGAAGGATAGGCTTTAGTGTTGAGTGGTGAAGATGCCCATTAAACACAATGTATACAAAAATGTGTCCGGCTTTCGCTGCGTAACTCTCACAAATTTATTCAGGCTCCTCCAAATGAGGGATAGGCATTTAACATGATCACTCTTGTCCATGTCTTTTATAAACTGAAACATCAGCATTAATGACAAACTCACAAAACCCTGATGCTCCTTCATTCTAGCTGAAATGAACCCCAGCTTTCAATCCAGAATATGCAGCCCCAGCTCAGTCCCATATACAAAGACAAGCAGGAGTTATGCTCCTGGAATCTAACCCTAACCTGACAATTTTTATATTTCATAAAACTTGTTTATAGTTTCCTTTTCCACCTAGGCACAATCAAGCCTACTGCTTTGTACTTTCCGGTAATTTTACCCAGCTTTTCCTAACCCAGGATACACTTAAACAATGTCTGCATAGGTACCACATGGAAATTTTGATCAGATTAAACTCTTGCCAGCTGAATTTAAACACACTGTTCTTCTTTATTTTATTAAGTGCCTGAAGTTCTGTGCTAATAACAGAAAGAATGAAGCCATCCCTTCTTTTTCAACTGAAGATGATTAGCTTATCACTTATAAAAAGCCCTTTCAATGCTACTTAAAGCAGAGGCTTATAATGGTGTCAGATATGTGCTTGTGATTGCATTTGTGCATTTTAAGAAATCCTCTCAGCTGACTGAAAAGTGCAATGGCTTTTCTTCAGCCACTTAATCTCAGAGTAACAGCATCTGTCACTCCAGCCCATGGTGTAATTTCTGGTTATAGTATGGTCAGTTAATATGCCTTCAAATAAATTGCTGCATTTTTATAATATAAAACATGCAGCCAAAAAAAAATTTAAAAAAAAGAGTAAGACGTTTTCTTCTTTGTTTAAGTGTCAAGAAAAGCCCAAAGCTGCAGTTGTCAGCAGTGCTTAAACTGGCAATTTTATTACTACTTTTCCCTCCAGATTTTAGACAGACAGGAAAAGGAATGTCTTGAGGTTAGAACACCAAGTTTTACATTTCAGTGCAACGTCATAAGCATCTGAGAGTTCATTCACACATAACATCAAGATCACTTCCCCAATTCTTACTCTGACTTACAAGACAACTATTCTCCTTGGAAAGCTGCCAGTGTGTTCTGCAAATTACACAGAGCATTAAATCTTTCTGACACAGGTTCTATGATTATTTAAGGGGCTTCATCATTTCTGCAGCACAAGTCTATGCCTAAGCAATATTTACTCCTCAGCATGTTCCTCTAATCACATGTTCTGCTCTTTCTTGACCCACAGACTTTGGTATAATTGCCTGTTGATAAAGAGGCAATTTACTGAAGAATTCTGAGCAGGACAAGCTGATGCAGTCCAGATATATACACTTTAAATCTTATTTTTACCAAGTCTGCATATAGAGTATGGAGATGTGTTTAAAATAGTTCAAATCAAAGACTGATTTCCAAGTTTACTGGGACTGACAAGGCCAGCCAGTTCAGGTTAGAATTTGCATTGTGAATTCTTGCAATTTTGATTGAATTCTCCTGTTATTTAGTATTGACTACAAAGCCAGGGCTACCAGAACCAAGAGCTTTCATGAACTTTTGTACTTCAATTTTTCTAAATTCTCAAACCTTACCTATGTACAAAAAAAAAGAAAAAGAAGAAAAAAAGGACAATGAGACCCATGTATTTAATTTAAAAAGCAAAATACTCAGAAAACCAATAAATATTTATTTAAAATTAAGCTATTAATTTAAACAACTTTTTAAATAATTAAAAATATCTTTGCAGTTCAGAGCTGCTAAATTTTTGAAGGCTTCCTATATACACTTTTTGATATGTTTGGATATGAATACCTTGGGAGGGCCTCCCTCTCTCCCTCAATCTCATTTCCAAGTGTCACACAAAATGTTGTAGGCAAGTAATCAGCTTACAACCTGCTGATTCATGGAGCAGGTCCATGAATCATTTGGCATTCATTTGGTTTTTTTTGCAATATTAACCTTACTTTCTTGCTTTTCCAGTGGAAACAAGCGTGCTTTGAACTGAATATGTGTTACGGTGGACCAGGTTGATTTACTTTCATGAACTCGTGTCAGACTCCTCTGCTGATAAGGAGTATCAGAGCTCCAGGTTTTGCCTACAGAACGCTGCTTCCCTGGCCAAGACCAACAACGACCCAGCCGGCACGGCTGAAAACACAAACCCAAGTCTCTCCTCTCTCCAGAGTCACAGACAGCTGGTCAGAGCTCCAGCACGCAGCACCTTCAAACCTCTCCCCGTCCCACACTCTTATTTCCAAGTACTGTTTGCAGCTGACATCACCCGCCCCTTTCACAGTCTCAGAAACCCAGCGTGGATGGGGATGGAAGCGACCGCAGCGCACACCCGGCCCAGCCTCCCTGCTCAAGCAGGGTCACCGCAGGGCACCGGGGTGCATCCAGAGCGTTCCTGAACGCCTCCAGCGACGGAGACTCCACAGCCCCTCCGAGCAATCTGTGCCTGTGCTCAGTCCTTCCCTCCGCCGCAGCCGCGGTTCTCTGCCCGGGCCGACCCCGCTGTTGCCGTGCCGTCCCGGCCCGGGAAGAGCCGTGACACCCGCCTGGCCCCGGCCTAGCCCGGGGAGGCCCGGCGTGCCTGCCCTGTTCCCCGGGCACCGTGACGCCCTGCGCTCCCACGACCTCAGGGTCGCTCCGCCCAGGGCGGGCAGAAAACCCCCAGCCGGTACTAACCTGACCAGGTCGGTCATACAGGATCCCACCACCACCACCTCCGCGGCCATGGCGCCCTCGGACCCTGACCCCGGCCCGCCCCGGCCCCGCCGCGGCTTCTCGCGTTGCCATGGGCGACGGGCTGCCCGCGGGGCCTTCGCCCGGCAGGGCTGTCCCAGCCGAACGCCTGCTGCCAGGACCGCCCCCCCCATCCCCGTTCCCCTCTGTCCCGCGGCACGGCCCGCACAGGCACTTGCGGCGGACGCCAAAACTGTGCCGGTGAAGAAGACCCCTTCGGGCCGGGTGGGAGCGGCGGCGGCGGCGGCGCGGGGGGAGCGGAGGCGCGCACGGGGGCGCGCACGGCGGGCGCGGGGGCGCGCACGGCGTTGCCCAGCGGCGAGTTCCGGCCGCCGCAGGTAATGGCGGGGCCGGGACGGACGGGACGGGGCGAGCCGCACGGGCAGGGACCACGGGAGGCAGCGAGCAGCGCCACGGCCCTTCCCGGGCCGGCGGAGGCCGGCGTTAGCTCCGCCGCTGGGGAGGGGAGGGGAGGGGAGGGGAGGGGCGGGGCGGGCGCAGCGCCGCGGGTGGCGGCAGCAGCCGGGGAGGGAGCGGGGCTTGGCCAGGGTCAGCCCGGAACGGGAGTGGATGCGCGGAAAGTTCCCCCTGCATGTGGGGAAACGCCTCTTTGCTTTGTGGGTGACAGAGCGCTGGAGCAGATCGCCCAGCCGGGGCGCGGGGTCTCCGTCGCTGGAGATACTCAGGAAGTGCCTGGACACAATTCTGTGCTTCGGGATGAGCCTGCCCGAGCAGGGCGGTGGGTCCAGATGAGCCGCTGGGGTCTCTTCCAGCCTTGCCCAGGCTGGGATGCTGAGCGTTCTTCCGTGCCAGGGCTTGGGTAACTTCTGTTCAGCCGGGGCGCCGCAGGTGCGCGTTGCTGGTCGCATTCCCTGGATGTGCTGGGGCACGGCTGCAGGAGGGGCGGTCCTGGCTCCCTCCTTTCCCCACTCACACCCAGACCGAGCTCCTGCCGCCCGCCCCCGGAGTGAAAGCCACGCCGCCAGCTTGCCGACGGCAACGCCAAGTGGGTTATTCAGGAGAGCTCATGTCACTCTTCCAGGCTTCCATCACAACATACACCTTTTCCTTTTTAAAATCTCCTAATCTTCATTATGTTATGGCCGGTGTCTTGTATGCTGACTCTCTCCGCTGCCCAAAGCAGTGCCCGTGACTTCATTATTACCGTGAAGCCTGTGTAACATTAGCCCGAAGTCACAGTGATAACCAGCTGAATCTGCGAGGATTCAACTCTTAGTTTGTTTGCTTCTTTCCAAGGTTTTGTTTTGGGAGGGAAACAGTCCAGTGAATTTTGTTTTTCTTAATTCCCCTGAGTTTGTTTGTGTTAAGTTTCCAGTATTGTGGGAAACTTACACTGTAGAAAAACAATGTATATGACAACTGAAACTTAGGAAACTGGTACAAATTGTGTTCTAGTTTGTAAAGCCCTTTGTTTACAAAATAAATCAGTGCATTTACTTGATAGCAACCCTTTAAGTTTTGTGTATCTGGCTTGTTAAATAGAAGGTACTGTAATTTTAAAAAATGATGCAATAAAATACAGAAAAATGCCTAACAGTCATTTAAATCTTATTTTGACAATATCTGCAAATTTTATCAACAGAAAGATAATGAATCTCATTTTAAAGTTCATTTTGGAAGGTGCATCCAGTGAGCTGTGATCAACAGGTGTATCACATCTCTCAGTTTCACCTTCATAACACTTACAGTCCCCTTAAAACTTGTCATTATCAGAACCAATTCTGTGATCTTCATGTATAACTTCAGGATTGCTAGAAGGACAGCTTATTTTTCAGCATCTTCTCAAGATTTTAGAAGTTCTTAACTTCATCAGTCCAGCTGCTCCCTGCTTGAAATTACTCTTCCCTGCAGCAGGGCTGGCAGATTGAAGTATATGCCCTGTTGTAATCACTCTTGTGCAGAGTGCTTAAACTAATTTTTATTAGCAGTTCAATCTAAGCCACTAGACTTTGCACTGAAATATGTCAAGAATGGGCTTGTATTTTCTCAGTCCCTCTGGGGAAGAATAAAGGTGAGTAGGCAGAAATTTTTAGTAGAAAAGTAGCAAACTGGAGGTAGTATCTTAAATTGCTGTAGGTGTTTGCTAAACAAACTTAAGTTGTTCCATTGTCAATTAAATCATATATGAAAACACATTATGAGTTAGGGCATGGATACATCGTCTTCAGCTTCTTCACTGCCATAATATGTAGGAGCCAGTGTATTAAAGATAATTACTGTTTTTAGGAAGTCTTACTTCATTAGTCTTTCAGTTTGCCTTAAAGTGCCTAGCCTTTGCTTTATTAAGATACATTCTGAATATCTAGGACAAACATGTATCATTGCTTCCTGCTACTCCTATGTGAATGGCGGAATGTAACAGCTTTCATGAGAACAGAATGTAAAATTTAATGTTGCTCCCAGTTACAGAGATTTAGTAGATTCTGCAGAATATCCATTAGTTACTAATTAATGCTTGTAAACTGAGTGTGAGAAACAACAGAAAATTGCAATTATTGCCATGAGTTGTTCACACTCTTGTTATAGAACACTTACTAATACAGCAGCCCATGTGCAGCATTTTTAAGCAAATGAATGCTGTGTGTATTCGTGTTTTTCAATTAAATGCTATTTTAAAACTGTTTTTGAATGCTGAGGATTTATGTATGAACTCTTATGTCCCATTTATCAGTGCCAAGTTCATGTTATCTTCAGTCATTTATAGCCTTTTTTCCCAAAACTACCAAGTTCGATTAATTTTCATATGAAACTCTGTGCTTTAGAATGTGATCAAATTTATCAACATTTTAATAGGTTGGTTACCCTTCTTTTCTCCCACTTCTCCTACTACAGTCTGTTATTGTCCATGTACTGTAGTCTTTTTGTGGTGCAATGACTTAAAATGTGTGAGTGCTCAGTTTCTGCATTTTACCTAGAAAGCAACAGGTTACTTAAGTGTGCTAAATTAATGGCCTAATTGATTTAGCATAGGATCACGCAATTGCAAGCACTTCTGAACAAGCTGTGCTTAAAATGTGTGTACATCAGATTCCTGATCTGTTATGTGAAGGAAGATTAAGATGCCTCTCAAAGAGAGCGGTGATACCACTGAAAGGGAAGCAGTGTTAGCTTTTAAAAGGCACCATGAAGTTCTTTAAATTGCCACCTAATGAAGTAGTATAAAAGTAATACTGATTATTAGTGAGCACACTAGTGCTCTTGAAAATTGCAGGTGAGAATACTGAGAGGTATCAAACCCCTGGGCCCACTGCAGTTAATGAAAGTTCTCTGAATTCAGGGGAAGGGGAACACGTGTGACTTGTCACTTACAGACTGGCTGGGAATGCTCACAAGAATGACTGGGCAGGGAAGTGTCAGAGTGGCCCTCAATTTTATGCCTCTTTTTTCAGAGGCTTAGGGCCTTAATTGCACCTAGGACATAATTCTGTCTTTATGTTGATACTGAATAAACAGAGTTAATTGAATGTTGCGGAGGTGGGAGGAAAAAAAATCCACTCATGTTTATTTTTTCTCTATAAACCTGTGCACGGTTCTGTTACTCTACACTCCTGATCTTTTGAGTGCTTAGCTTTTTTTCTGTTGATGTTTGCAAAGTACATGTGAATCTACATCAAATAAGTAGATAATATTAAAATTTTATTTTCTCCCTTTGCAGTTCAAGACAAAAGGAAGGAGGAACATAAAATGTCTCCTGAAGTGGCCTTGAACAGAATTTCTCCAGCACTTTCACCCTTCATTTCCAGTGTGGTCAGGAATGGAAAAGTAGGACTAGATGCTACTAATTGCTTACGGATTACAGACTTGAAGTCTGGGTGAGTTCCTCATCTAAAAAGAGCACCCAACCCCTCACAGTTGTCTGTTCAAAACCGAGTTTTATTAGGTTCATGTGTTTAAGCATTTTGAACACAGCTGGAGTTGACATACTAGCTGACATGCTAGCTACATTATTTTTTGTCTTGCTACCATTTTGTAGTTTGGGAGACTAAATTTGTCATATTTTTGGCAATAATAATCTTGTTAAGATACTGGCATTGCTGCCACTTGATTGTGCTGATTTTCAGCAGTGAGATAGTTGCAAACACTTTTTTCTGTTGTTTATCACTTGCTTAGCCAATCTTCTCTGTATACCAAAAATTGAAAGACAAATTTGTGTGACCTTACCTGTAGTCATGAATATGCCAAACCAGAAGAAAAAGTAATTTTTCCTTTATCTGGCCTCCCTCAAGTTCAGTACATCAAGTGGCTATAGGGCCAAGTGTTTGAAATAAGCTAAGCTGCTCCTTTTATTTTTAATTCTAGAAGCATTCAGATTAGTTTTCAGATAGTAATAGAATTTTGGGATTTGCATATACAAACAGACTTTGGTATATAACCTCTGTGAATAATACATGAGGAGAGTGAAATGTTTAGATGACACATGTCAGAAATTGCTTTATTCTTATAGAGTTGGGCATCTAACAGCATCTTTTTGATTTGTTTTTTTTTTTTTTTTTTGCTACAGGAGCTCAGAGATTAAAATTACTTTTGCTTTAGATACACAAATCATCTTGTTTGTACAAACTACTGCTTTGTGTATCATCTTGAATGATAGCATAATAAAAATAACAAAAGATGGTCAGAAGAACCACAAATCACTGCTGTTTAAAAGGCAGTTCTGCTGAAAACTTTGTTTAATGTGCTTCTGAAGGCTGTTTTATTATATTTTCATGAAAAGCTTCAGAGGTGCTTTTCTGGTTGTAACAATGCCTTTTCAGAAATGAGTTTTGCATTCTGGGGTTAGTTTGAAAGGAGCTGTTCCCTCCCTGTGAAGTGCTGGGACAGAGTAGAGAATTTACATGGAGGTCTAAGAAGCCACTTTTGTTATTAGTGTTGACTGGCTTGACATTTAGGCTTGCAAATTACATAAGACAGGCTGAGCACTTCTGCATCTGCTGCTGTCATTTCATGCTAGTTCTTGCTTTCCCTTGAACTAGTCTTCTAGGAAAGCTGTGATGGGAGCTCTTATATTTTTCCAGTTGAAGTCTAAGAGAAAGGAATACAAAGAAAAGTAGAGAGAAAACACAGCTATTTGTTGGGAGGTGGCTAAGGGGTTTGCTCTCTACCCACTGAATGCTTATGCTTCCTGTCTTTAAAGTCAGAAATTAAAATAATAAAAAGTGGTTTTCTAGCTGACTCTTTTCACTGGTATTTTTAATAAGTGTCTAAAGTTTTTGGCCGCTGATCTTGCCAAGAAGATCTCATATTTGCTTTCATAAAACCTGAGTGTTTTCCAGGAGTTTATTCTTTAAAAAACTAAAAGCTGCCAAGAGCTGCACTTGTCTCTCAAACCCAGTGATTCAAATTGTATAATAACTCTGTTAATCTGGAGTTTACACACAAATGCAGCACCTGACAGAGGTTGTCTCATATCTTATTTAAAGACCCTGGCCCTCCTAAATGCATGTGTTAGAAATACTTTTTTCCTTGTTCTGGAACGCAAGAATAAACCTCATTCTTTATGTTGAGTCTTTGTTTTAGCTTGAGGTTGTTAGGACATGGAGTCAGGATAATCAAGATTCTTCATTTATTTCAGAATTATTTTGAAGGTTTTCTTTCTTTGGTACAACTAGTTTCTTAAAACCATTTCTCTAAACAGAATTAATTAACAATTGCTTGAAATTGCTTTGAAAGGTAAATTTCATGCATGTGTTTATAGGAAGGATTTTTGTTTGTTAGAAATACATTGTTGGTTATTAATAACAGAAAATTTTGAATTCATGTGTCAATATGGAAATACAAAATTCTCATTATTTAGTGCTTTATGCTGTCACTGAACTGATGAACTGTGCAAAATTACTTACCATACTATGGATGTCCCTTCCATAACTCAGGACCTAGTTCAGTGGTCATTAACCTTGATACAGGAGTTCTTTGACATTCCATGGACTGTTTCTCAGAGTCTCATGTCAGCTGATAAATAGCAAAATCCCTAACCCACAGCCTTGTTAGTAGATTTAAATTTGTTGCTTCATACTGGCTGTAGAGGAAAATTTTGTGGGGCTTTGAGAGTTCAGAAATGAATTGAAGGTCATTGGCCTACTCCTCTCCCCTGTCCTCACATGATGAGATGATCCAAAACCCTGTATACTTTCACTTTCATTACACTTTTTAAAAGGAAATAAAATAATGCAGACAAAATAATCAGAAGAGGCAAATGTAGGTAATATCAACATGAAGAAAGAGAACCGTGAGGCCATTGAAGTTGAACATAAGTGGGAAGAAAATGAGGAGAGCTATTTTTAGAGAAATGGGATGAAGTTCAGAATATCAATTGCAAAACTCCCTTCAATTTCAATGGGTGGAAATCAGGCTTTAAACATAGAAAGTGGAACCAGTCAGGTTTAGATTAAATATGCTAGATTAAATGGTTGAAGTTAGATAAAAAGAGTTCTTGTTCGCAAATGGGTATGACCACTTGGTAGTACAAAGTTCAGAAACTTTGCTTTGAATAGTGATTGAACATTTATTCACACGTGACAGTGGTTGTACACACACTAGTCTAGGCTGTTAAAACCCTAGCCTAGCTTGAGTTTATTACAGAATGCAAATATTTTCTGCTTTAATTTGTGTGTTATGTAGAAGATTTTTAGTAAGAAATATATACAATTTTACTGTAACCTTTAAAATCTTTTAATAGTTAAGGTAATCATCTCAGTATCTATTAATTTTGAAAACAGAAGCATCTGTAATCTTCTGGGGAGGAGCTATGTGGTTGCTCCACTGTCACATACCATACTGTTACTCTTAGAGAAAATTGGAGTTACTGTTGTCACATCCCTTCCCTAATGAACCAGTGCTTTACAATGTATAGCAAAATAAACTGTCCAAACTGGAGTATCCCTGCATTCTCATTTCTTACATTTTTAGAAACAGGATGGCTGTGGTTAGCAAGAAATGATGGTAACCTACTGAATAAAGTAGTACTTCTAAGGCTTTGCCCACTCAGAGCCTTGGTTTTGACATTCTCAGAAGTGGAAAGTATTTCCTCTCTGTTTCACCAGTAGAAGATCAACTAATAGATTTTAGCCTATCACATCAGTTGATTTTGATTTCTAAATGGCAAGCATATTAAGCCTTTAATTATTTGAAAAGTCAATCCATATGTCAGATAGTTTTAGTAAGAAACTTGTTTTGCACTTTTTCTGACTTATTGCTGAGATTGACAACTTTTGTTGTGTTTCATAAACTGTATTAAAGAGCTGATGTTAGATGTATGAAGTATGATGATATGTTAATTTGCTTTGCTTTCAAGTGTGGGAGGGAAATATGTCATAGTAAGGAAATCCTATTGTTTTGCAGTCTTTGAGTATGTAAATGTTTTATAATAATATGTTACAGTTTCATAATGTCTGTGTGTTTTACAAACTTATTAGACAGTACCAGTCTCATAAGGCACATATATTTACATCTATGATTAGGATATTCAGAACTGAGTACTATTTATAGAATTTATATGGACCCTGCTGATGCAGACCCCTGAATGGAGCTCAGTAGTATGGCATAACAGAAAAGAAAGAGACTCTGCAACGGAAATACTAATAAAAGGTTAGGTGGCCAAGTTTTCTTGTACATAGGGCCCCACAGTGAACAAAAGTAGAACTGGGGTGTAGGTTCATGTCTGAAATATAGCACCTTAAGCAGCATTGATTCTGGTGATAAGAAAACCCTGGCAGGCGTCTCTGTTGCATTAATAAAAGACATTCTTCAAGATGACAGAGTGGATGAAAGCATATTTAACTCTTGCATAGGATATTACTTTGTTCTAGACCCAAAGAAAATACTGCTGCCACTTGAGTCAATGCCACTTATTGTATCATTCAGTCAATCTCTACCAGTGTCTCTTTGAAATACTGACCCATTTTAATTAGATATTATAATCTACTCATAACCAACTGAATTGTGGCTGAGGCATTTTTCTTAGCATTTACACATATAATCATGGGAAAGATGTTGAATAGGGAAAAGTGATTATTATGTAGATTTAGAAATAGAGGATATTTTCCTATGTGAAGGGTGTTTAATTGTTGTATAATGTAGAATCCAGTTATTTAAGGGACTGCTGCTTTTCCTATGGTGCGTTACAAGAGTGAAAGACATAGTTGTGGTGGTCATTGCCTTTGAAAACTCTTTTTTCCCCTACAGCTGTTCATCAGGGCCCATGCTTGAGCTTCAAATTATGCTGCAAGCCTATTCTTCTTACTCAACAAACTTGATTTTGTTTTTTTAAATTACTTTGATGTGTTCCACCAGGCAAAATTTCAAAATGAATTTAAAGCTGCATATATTAAGATTCTATTTTTTTAGATATCCACTCATAGCAAAATTTAAAATTTCATACTTTCATGGTTATATTTATTCCATATTTATGAGAAGATTAACTGTGGAATTTTTATGTAAGTGGTTTGGAGTAAACCATATTAGTATTTTGTTCTTTTCACTTTTCTTATTCATTATTTATTTCTGCCTCTCTGCTTGATACTGAGCTATGTGTGCAAGAAGTTGTGTTCCTGAAATAAACCTATATGAAGAGTGGTCAAAAGAATGTAATTCTTTCTGCAGTAAATTTCAACATAAAAATTTATTATCAAGCTGTAATAAGGTATTTATAACTTTATTGCCCTACTTCCTAGGAAGCAGTGATGATTTACTTTTTTTCTGTTATCAAGTAGACTGCAATATGCTTTGGTATTTCCCTTTCTTTTAGGCATTTCCCTTTTAAAAGTAAATATTCATTTTTATGTGCATATTTTGTGAAATAATGTTGATTTTAGCTGTGAAATACTATTGTAGTACTGTAGCAGTTATTTAAAGCTTTGCTGTGGTCTTTTGCATTTGATTAATTTAAAATAAAAGATTCTACTTGAGTTGCTTGAAGAAGGTTCATATCCATCATCCACATTGGTGTCTGTAGGTAATTTTTTAAACGTGTTTATCTATAAAGTTTAATGACTCTGACTCTTCTGAACACAAGTACTGTGAAAACCTATTTTAAAAATAGCTATGTTTTGTGTAAAATGTGTGCTTGAAAGGATGTGGCAGTTTCTAGGAGGTGTGGTCTTACAAGTCCTTTACTGCTGTGTTGGACGAGTCGTGAGCTGTTACCTGTTCACAAAGTAGGTTATTTTATTCCAGGTTCTGATGGAAAATACAGTTCTTCACTGCAAAGCATCTTACTACTCAAAGTTTATCTCAAGTAAAAGGCTGAAGTTCTCATGGGGCAGTTTGAGAGAGCTGCTGCTGTGGAGCAGCACTTGGAACTTGGAACAGCAGTTTTTCTGTGCTGGTTAAAAAAAGATTTGACTGTCTCCAAGGTTCCATTCTCCTGCATTTGTTTCTAAATCATGAGAAAAAAAAGGCAAAATGTCTGGTAAAAGGTCAAAGTGTAGGACATACATTTGGCAATGGTTTTATAAATAATCTCCACAATGTTTGGCATTCTTTTTACACCACTTTTAAACAAGGTGCTTGAAATTGTTCAGAATAAAAAAGTTTGTGTTTGTCAGTTTCAAGTGCAATGAGGAAAGAAAGGATTTTAAAAAGTTAAGGTAGCACTAGATAATTGCAGTAGCTTGGACTCTCATTTAAAAGACTTACATACATTTTCCTGAGATTATTTTCAGTTTAAATACTGCACAATATGTCTTTGCTGGTATTTTTAGATGGGGACAGAGTGAGTAACTTCCTCTTGTTTGGCCTTGAAGAAGGTAAATGCAGTGTTTATCACTATTATCATTTAATAAAACTAAGAAACTATTTGATACAACTGTTTCTTTTCTGTGTAAGGAGAGCATCACATGATGTAGTACCAATAGTGTGCCAAATGCTGCTGGAAAGGTGTACCTTAACAAGGTGTTTAAATGTGGTTTTGCTATCCATATGTTGGGAATTCATTGATTGTTTTTGAAAATGGGGCTTGTGTTAGTGTAGGTCTTTCTGTTGTAACAGTTGTCTTTTATATCTTTGCATTGTGTATCACTACAGGAGAAAAAATTCCTAAGACTTTATTTTTTGTTATAAATACAGCTAAAATTGAATGATTTAGATTATCCAGACCAATTTTTTCACTTCCAAATCCTTGCATTTGTTTAATATAAACTGAACAGATCTCTGGCATGCCGTGTGTCTTGGATGCATGTTGTGTTTCATCAGAATCTGAAAACAGCTCACTTTTTTTTTCCCCCATCTCATTAGTAAAGAAGAATACTTTCCTGGATAGGTGGTCAGTAAATTCATCCAGTCTTACACATGCATTTATGCCTTGTATGCATGATTCTCTCATATGCATGCATTGTATATGAGGCATAACATTAAAAAGCTAAGGTGCACTTGTGATGAAGCTGAAGCAAAATATTATGAATTTTTGTTTTAGCTTTTCTGTTGCAGACATTGTCTGATGATTAGGGACTTTAAAAGCATAGGAGGTGATCAGAGGCTTTATCCTGACAGACCAGTATGCAACAGTGTTGAAGATAATTCCCCAGCAGTGTGCAAAATAAGAATGAATTATGAAATGTAATAATTATTTTTAATCTGCTTCTTAATATAAGATCTTAGGCATTTATCTGGCATTGCACTGCCCAGTGTAGACATTCTTTGAAGCAGCTCTTCTAAAAGTCTAACTAAAAGTGAGCATCTCAAAGGAATATTTAGAACTGTATGTGTGAACTAACATAGTTCAGTTTCCTCTTGAAGTTGATGTCTTCATTGAAGATACTAAGTTCAGTCCATGAGATAAAAGTAAGCCTCCTAACTGATCCATAAAAAAGTAAAAGTCAATAAAAGGGAACATGCTTATTTTGTCTTTCCTGAGAGAAGGGAATTTTTGACTGAGGCAAACCACTCCACAGTGTAGGCCACAGGTTCTTTTCTCTGTAATCTGTGGTATATGACTGAAAGAATAAAATTAGACCACTGGGGCTGAATATTTTTATTATTGTACAGTGAAATAACTGAAATGATAAAACTGGGTTAATAAGGGCAAATTGCAGAATTTCATTATGGGAAAGAGACAAAAAAAAAAAGCCAAATATAAAGTCCTCTAAGTTTACATTGCCTAAAAAACCCGATCCCAGTTTCCTGTGCATCACTGTATGCATCACTGAAATAATATCTTTAAACCAAAAATATGACATAGTAATAGCTGTTCTGTTTTGGATGGTCATTTCTTTTTTCACTAGAAAAACCTGATTAGATTGTCCTGTTTATAGTTAAGGCTACCAGTAACCTTTTAAAATGTCTCCCAGTTTATATTATTTATTTGTCTCTTTTCTACTCCTTTCTTTAGAATGTTGGTTTCGGTCTCCTCAGTAAAAGTTGATAGGTTTTTCATACATTTCAGCCATGGATTTTTTTTTTTTTTGGGTGGGGGAGGAGGTGAGTAATACATAGTTTCATGTTCTTCATTAAGAATTCTTCTGTACTGAGAATTTTTTTAACTAATAGATGGTGATTATCTGTCCTGTTTTCCAGGCTGCCATAAGTGTTAGTCATAAGCCTTAACATAAGCCCTATGAAAGTGATATGGTTTCAAGCCAACTGCAACCAGGCAATGAAGACATTTAGAAGGAATAATTTCCTCAGAGATTTCTGGTGGACACTTCTGTGTGCATGACTTCTGTTGTTTTAGTTTTAACCTGTTGTGCCTAGGCAAAATTCAGTTTTATTAGATAGATGCAGAGAGGGAAGAACTTAGAGATGTAGGAGAGGTACTAGAAGTGGCATAAAGGCTGGTCAAGCCATCTGTGGTGGGCTGGAGACTCAGACTTACAAGAACTTAGGGTAGACTGGACCCTTTTTTCAATGGGATCTAAAGGTGACTATGCTTATAAATAGTCTTGTCATTGCTGGAGGTCCTACGTGGTTTTCTGTGTCTGTGAGGCTGATAAGAGGTGAGCCAAGTCTAGCTCCTACTGTGATACTGGGAGAAAACTAGAGCTGGACAGTGAGGGCAAGGACAAGCATTTGCAGGGAAGAAGAGGATTTTTTTGACAGTCATCAAGAAAAATGTACATAGAACCCCTTTCTTTAGGTGTAGAGACCATGGGGAGAGTGATGCTTAATCTTATGCTTTATGGTGTCATCTTGAAAATAGTATTAGTACTGCTGAGGTGGCTGTGAACTGTGAGAATGAGAAGTTAGAGAAAGAAAAGGTGATCTGAGGGGTTCTAGAGTAAGGCTTTTGGAGAAAATGTAACACGCAGTGATGTGGGGCTTGCTTTCTGCAGGTGTAGTTCTATGGGGTGGTCTGTTGTAATTTTACCTGTGAATTTCCTTTGCCTTTTGATCTTTTTAGTCTACTTTGTATCTTTATTTGATACAAATTGATCTAAAATAGGAGAACTACTGATATTTTTATTCAGGTGTTATCTTTGTAGCTTTGTGCTGTGTCTCCAGTCTTGTAATATTTTATATTAATGTACTTCATCTGAAGTTGCCCTTTTGAATATGTGTGGGACTGCAAACTATGGATTTATGTTTCAAATGTGGTGATCCTTACTTGACCTAACTTTCATATCCAAAGAACTGAATTCTTTTTCGTATTAACATAGATTTCTCCTGAGAGTCTATAAATTAAGAAATCAATTAATATAGGCATCTGTGACCAAAAATATCTAAAACTCTGCAATTAGAAGAAAACTTGGAAAAGGAAATGCAGAAGACAGATCACTGGATCCCTCCTAATAGCCATAGAATCATAGAATGGTTTGGGTTGGAAGGGACCTTGAAGATCATATAGTTTCAACTCCCCCATCCTGGGCAGGGATGAGACCCATTTATTATTTATTTAGTTTGTTAAAGGGAAAAAATATATAAACATGGGCTATGATTTTAGTCCTTGAGGTTTATTTCCTGATACCAATTCACTGCATTTTCCAATAAAATGAAATAAATTACTTAGAAAATGGATAGGGAGTCTTTATGGCTACTACAGCCAATATTGTGAGTAATGCTATGTGGCTTATTAAAGCTGATGTTTATAATAGCTCAGCTTTTGTGATGTTCTGTATGAGTCTGCTTTTTCTGTGAACATTGAAAGGATATGAAACTCCAGGTGGTTGACTGTAATTTCATACTTGGTGAAGAATGGTTCTCTTTTAGAGTAATCTAATAGTAAAAATGTTCCCTGTCTGATTTTATTTTTCTTTCTCCAGAAATGGAGTTCACTTTAGTGAACAGTAGAAATAAAACACGTGACACATTATTAGGTTGTAGCTCATTGCAAAGTAATAGATAATTGAATGGCAGCTGTGAAAAGCTGAAACATGGTTTAAATCTGTCAGGAGGGGAGATGAAGTAAATCCAAAGGATGCATCTGCCACTCCCTCATACTCTTCACTAAAAATTTGCTTATGAGTTCCAAGAATTTGGGACAGCTGGTCTTACAATATAATGAAGGATTGCCTTTTCCTTGAGTGAACATGTGACAGTTTATGGTACTGCAAATTCACTAGTTTATTTTCCTAAACACACTATACTAGAGTGTATGTTATTAGTGTTGTTCCATCACAATTGTCTTTATTTCTGTTCAATTTTTGATCATTCACTCATTAAAATTTCCATTTTGTGTTTCTATTTCATTCTTTTGAGGCGTATGTGTGCCATGTGTAGTCTTTAAAAAGAATTACATGCAATTACGAGAGTATAAAAGATCTTGCTTACAAAGGAAATCAGTTTGATTATTAATGTTTCTAAAGCATGTTTGTAAAATAAGTTTTGTTGAAAATTTTGTCAATGCTTAATTATTTTTCTTAATTAGTATCATCATTAGCTCCCTGAGACCCAGTAATACTGATCTCCAACCCCAAACTGCAGAGATTTTATGAAGGGAAAGTTCTGAGATTGTTTCAGAGCTGTTCTTTCAAGCTCACTTGCAAGTACAGTAGATGTGGTACTTCACATTTATTTTTTGTGATAGCACCTTTCAACCTGTCCTGCTATGGTGACTGGAAAAAAGCTGTTCTAAACCCAGCCTAACTAGGCTTACTGGGCTCCCCAAACAGGGAGTTTGGGGCTAAAAAAATACCAGAATCATGTGGAGTCTTAGCAGAGCACCTGTTTTGTTAAAGTCGTGCTTTGGCCACTGCAGAACTGCTGCCACAAGACTTGGGCAACTCTGAAGGAAATTTGTAGTTTTATAAGTCCCAGAGCTCTCTCCACCTGCAACATCTGCTTTGGCAATGCAGATGCAATCACTCATATTAAGAAAATATACATTTTCTCTTAATATACAATGCTGTATTTGTTTCACTAAGATAGGCATAAGATGCTTTTATGAAGTGTTTCTAGTGAAAGCAGGTTGCTGGCAGCTGAATTGATTTTAAATAGTTATTTGAACTTTACTTTTAAAAAATACAAATATTTCTATAGGTGCAGAAGGGAAGTGAGGGGTTGTTTTTTCTAGTATATATGTTCTGCCTCACATCTTACTGCTCTCTAAAAGTTCCAGTTAGTGCAATGAACTTCTTACAAGAAAACATAAACATATGTAAAGGAAAATCAGCATTTACAGTAGATTAAGGTTTTATTGATGATAAGTTGACATATCTGGAGACACTTTGGAATTTCCCAAATGATAACTGTGGCTTGAAATGCTGTTGCAATTACAGAATATCACCTATACTATCAGGATTCAAAAACAACATCATAATCTTTATTGCAATGCCAGAAGTAGTCTTTGTCTATAGTTTAATTTTATATTAAGGTTGAAGACACTGGGTAGGGTACAAATGAGTTTTCTGAAAACAGTGGGTTTATCTACTGTGAAGTTTTTTGAATAATTAACAGTTAACTTTCTGATTTTAATATTTTAATTAAGAGATGCATTTAAGTAATGATTAAATGTAACTGTCTTTTAATTTCCCAAAAGCAATGGTGTGAGTCTTTTAAGAACAAGTCCCTCTCCCTGTATTATGAATTAGTATTCATAATACGTATGTCTTTATAAAGAAGGGAAACTGAAGGTGGAAGTTGGTTGACTATACCATCTCTCCCATTTCAAATTTTGCCTGGTTGACAGAATTTTAGTTGGATCTGTTTGTTTTCAGGAGCAGCTGCTTAGTGCTCTAAATACTGTGTAGGAGCCTGTAAAGCTTTGTGCAATGCTGCAGGGAACTACCACCTGATGCAGGGTTTTGTCATCAGTGTCAATGCTTTAAAATGTGATTTTCACCATTTTTCCGTTTCCTGATCTTGCAGAAAACCTGTCACCTGCTGGCCTTCCTTTTATTCACCTCAATCCTCCACACACTTTAATTATTCTTAATGCCTCTGTACATGGCATACCCATCTGTTGTGAGTTCTGCAATTAAGTCTTAATTAAATGGGATTAAATGCTGTGTCATCAAGGAACACTGGAGCAGATTTCCATCTACAAAAATTGGAGGAAATAAAAATTTGAAGGCATCGACAAAGGCTGTTCTATTAGATTTCAATATTGAGGTGCTTTTCTTAGCAAATGCCACAAAAGAGTTTTGGGTGGAATTTTGAGTTTTCTGCCTCTTATTAGTAGCAAACAATCTGTCTGTCTTTGCCTCTGAACTGCATTTGCCTCTTGCTGGCAAAACCTTCAGCCTCTGGAACTCTGATTGAACTGTCTCATCATTCCTAAAATAATATTCATTCTTAGTCTCTTGTATTATGAAAGTAACTTGACCTCCTTTTCCCATAACAGTATCTTTATACGACACATGCAGGAACAGTTGGAAACATATCATAGTATCATAGGTATGGTGGGAGGGGTTGGGAATACAGCCAGTGGTCAGAACTGACTTTGTGGTGTTGCTTATTATTTGTCTGTGTGTTGGTTTTTAGCTGTGTTCTCCACTGAGGTATCTCTAACACAGTGTGAAGCTTTTTTGGCTTTTACACCAAGAGTCTGGTGAACAAAAAACAGTTGTCTGTTTTCCAATGAAGTACTGATCCTCAAGAGCAGCAAGTGTAGCAGCCTAAGCATCATGAAATTAAGGAAGCTTTTGCATCTCTGATTATTCAGGTTAGGCAGTGTCAGTATCAAGTTCCTGAAATTATAGAGGCTAAAATTCTTCGTCTAATTTTACTTTGCTATTGTACAGTAAAATCCACTGTTGATTTGTCTTCTGATAGTAAAGGCAATAAAGCTTCTGTGTGATCTGTGCAGGAAGAATAACTAAATGCATTGCATACTTTTTAATCAGTAAATATGATAGTCATCATATAAATCTTAGTGACTATTTGGGCTTACACCTGTACTACAAATCAAAAAAAAAAAAAGAAATAAAAAGATTACTCATTTTCCTGTAGAGCTACTGGACTTCTGTTGGCAGTTCTGAATGTGTGCTAGAGATTTATATAGTTCTAAACAAGAGATTTTAGGGGTGGCATAAAAAACAACCTCTGACTGGAATTTTAGGATATAAAGTCGTGGGATTGGAGAGGTCTTGATGGGTTTGGGGTTTTGTGGTTTGGTTTTTTTTAAGTGTCTGGATCTAACCATCAATTTCCTTATTTTCATTATTAAGGTAATAAACACTTGTGCTTTTTTTCATTGTAACCCCTTCAGTTGTCACAGAACATAATTCTGGATAAGATCTTACCAGAGTCCAAATAACTTAAAACTGCTTCTCTTGGGAGTGCTTTCAAGTGATGCTTTTAGAAAGCTAGTTGATGAGAAGATGGTTTTGAAATCTAGGGTTATCAGAGTCCTCCATATCATTGTGGTTTCAATTCTATAAAATATCAAACTGGGGGGTTTTTTAGCTTAAATAAAACAGAAGTAGTGTCAATTCAACAAAATAGTCAATTGCAAATACACTGGTATAAGAGGAAACCTTGCTGTTAAACTCAAGTAGAACTGCATTCTTAGCCTTCTTAAAGGCTTTTAGGATACTCTGATCCATTTAGCAGAAAAATACATTGTACTATGCCTGTTGTTATAGACTGAGGCCTTATTCAGAGCAGCAAAACTGATTGACTTTTCTGGTTTGTATTGTTATTATTGTTGTTGTTGTTTTGTTTGGATAATATTTTTTATTTCCTTTTGTGACTGGTGAAGAATTCTGAACACTTACAGCTAAGCATCTGGTGCTGACAGTGACTTTGAATAAGAATGGGTTTAGTTCATGTGTATTGTATTAACTGTGAAAGAAACCTTTTCCCAATAGTCACAGACAAGCTGTAAGGTGCATCAAACACTCAATGAAGGAATGTTCTATTTGTCTTCTACCTGGAATAATTACTTCATAAGAATGTAATGCATCTGAATTTGAGTTTAATCTGCTGTATCTGCTCAAGGAACTTAGCTAAAACCTGCTGTGAAAGGTAACAAGCTCTATTCAGCTGTAGTTGCTGCAGTCCTATCTAACAATTTCCAGCCATAAGTCTCAGCACAACCCCTTTGAATAGGGCAATATGATTTTAACTAATGAACTTAACAATATTCCTTGGTCCTGGAAACTTTTCAAGTTGATGATTCTTTGATATTTTAGTAGGGAAACCATTGTGGGAGATCTTGTGGTGTAGCATTTATCATCTTGGAAAGACTAAGATGTATCACTGCTCTGAGCATCAGAGCATTAATCCATGCTTCAGTGGCTTTCTTATGTAAAATATTGATATTACTTAGGGTAATAAATGCAAACCAGTTTTCCATGAATAAAGAGGGAGATAGCACATCCATATATCATGCGATAGAGTCAGCTTAAGGTATTAATTTTCAACACCAAGTATTGTTCTATATGTCAATTCCCTGTAAAGAAAGGACAACAAGTCATCTTCAAAAGACTTAATTACAAGTCATTCATTTTCAAGTGTTACTTTTGTGTAGACCACATTAAGGAAAATTATCACATTTCCACAAAACAAAAGTGTTATATTTTGGAGAAGACAGAGGTCATGTTTCAGGGTCAGACATATATCTAATTTTAAGAGGTTCTATGTGTTAAGGAAATTCAAGCAGGAGATAATGTCCATAGTCAGACCATTACTTGGGGCTTTCTGTTGAAATGAGGTCACACATAGACTCCTACATGTACCAAAGTTTTGGTTTGCCTTAGGAGTTTTGTTCTTTTGCTGTTTATTCTAAGAAGAAACTGCCTTCTTTCAAATGCATATATATAATATTTCTGCTTGGTTGCTCAGTCTGTTGCACTTATTGAAGTCTCTTGTGCAGCCCAGCCAGAGCAATTTGGGGGGAAAAAATGTTAATACTGTCACTTTCTATCATTTCTAAACCAATGAAATTAAAAATATCTCTAGTGCAGTATAATAATATAGGAAAAGCACTTAGTATTGCTTTTAGGGACATTTACCATTAAATAAAGCTTTTCTTTTAATGTTAAAGAATATTATACTTTCTGTAAGTATTTCCAAATGGCCCATTGTGCTAAAAAAAAAAAAAAAAGATTGTAGGGTATTTGCAGGATCAGAAATTTTTGTGTCTGTTGAAAAGCTAACAACAGTGTAATTTTGATGGTATTTGAGAAATGTCTCAGACTGTGACCTGTGATACTTTGAAAGAAATTTTCATTAAATATTAAATGATGTTGCAGAGATATTTTAGAACTTGAAAAGGGTTTTTTATGGTGCATTTTTTTTGTATGCTTCCTAGAATTGACTGTATACCTGTTGTAAGCCATATAAGTTATTTGGACGTAGCTAATAATGTCTGTATAGCTGTTAAATTCATCCATGGGCGTTAAAAGACCCTAACAGTGGGCACTCCCATTTTGCTGTTCCCACCTATTAAAAACATCCATCTTGAAAAGAATTATAAAAATTATAAATTCTGTTTCTGTTGTACTAGGGATCCAATATTTTGTATTCTTAAGTTGCTTTTACTCCCAATGAAGCTGATGATGGTCACTTTTTTTGATAAGCCCTACCTAGATTAAATTTAAACAGTGCAACCATTAAATCAAAACATATTTCAGCTTTGGTCCTTGTGTCCAACACGCTGCATGCCCTTTCACATTTGCACCATCAGCAGGTTTCACAAAGCATCATTTCTTTTCCATCATCAGTCTTTCAATAAAATGTGAAGTATTATTCCAGCTGAAGAAAACCGAGTCCAGTAGTTCTTCGTGAATGAAGCAAGATGTGAACTAATCCTTTTTTGAAACTTGCTTTCCATTCAAGTCTGCACATACCTGATATATAATTTGTATCTAAATTATGTCTTCCTAGATTGCTTTTTATGATACTCTCACAAGATGTTGCAAAAACCTTTCAAAGGCAAAGACAGGACAAGATAGATGTGTTTCTTCGTTTTGCTTTGAAAGGACAGTTACCTAATTTCTTTAGTGATATTGAAAAAATACAGTGTATTCTTGCTGAATCGGTGTAAGCTGTTAACTGCATGTGGCTCTTAATTGTATCTGCCTTAGATTCCAGTTGCACATAAGTGGTTTGCTTATGTTTTCCAGTATTTTTGTGGAAACTGCATTTAAGTTAATTGATCTGTAGTTCCATAGTTGCTTCTTTTTGAGGAAGCTGTATGCAGGCACGAATTTGACTGTAGTAAATGTAGCTTACTGAATATAAACAGTCTGAAGTTAGTGCATATGGTTTCCATAACTTGCAAGTGGAAAGAGGAAAAGAGACTGTAGAGCCAGGACCTGAGAGAAATGGCTCTCTGAACTGTTTTGAGTATGTGAGTGAGAATTAAGATTGTTCCATTTGCCTTGATGCCTCTTGTGCGGTGGGAGAGAGAGAGCTGCAGGAGTTAGGCCAGAAAATTGTCCAAAATTCTGGTCCTACCTTGTCAGGAGCATCCTATCTTACTGCTTTTGGCTGTGTGTATAGCCCAGTAAATGTGGGTTTTGTTTCAATATGTTGTCAGTGGTGTGTATTAGAGCTCTACCAGTGATCTGATATATGTTTAGTCAAGTTATTTTACCTTTGTCTACCCTTTTTGTCATTCACTGTTTTTCCTAGAGTTGACCATTATGGCTTTGATTTTTAGGTGGCTTGCAACAATTGTGCTGGGGCTATGAACAGTTCTCAGTAATGTTAGGCTGCTCGGAAGATTCAGGGTTATCAAGATCCCTAGAAACATAAAGCAATGAACTTCTAGGTGCTTCCTGTGTTTTTGCTCCTGGTATTTATCATATACCCAGAAGCTCACAGCAGAGTGACCATTCCTGCCTGTGAAACAATGTATGTCCCTGTTTCTTCTTTTGCCGTTAAGATTTTAGATTTTTTGTTTGTGAATTTTGGTCTATGACTATCAAAGCTATCAACTAAAAAGTTGATCTTCTCTGGCCTAAGCACTAAACAGTTTTCCAGTTACTTTTCTATTGATAAAATGCTCACTTAGCACCATGAGGCCTGGCTGCTGTTCCAGTGCTCCAGATAAACAGAAGAGTCACAGACCAAAAAGATAACATGCTCAGTTGTTATAGCCTCAGGTAGCTGATTCTGAAACTTGCCCTCTTAAAGGCTACTGTGAGACTTTTCCACAAGGGAAAGTGTTAATGTTATAATATGTAAAACATTAATAAATGTTGGTGGCTTAAAATAAAGATTGATCCCAGTTATATGGGTGGCAGAAATAGGGAGCAGGTAACCATGTTACTGTGACATAGAGTTGTGACTTGCAAAATTGTGTACAAGTGGAGAACTTGTATGCTTTGACTGACTAATTGAAAGCATTCTGATTGTACATTCAAACCACAGCATTTTGCATATATGTTTTCTTTATAAAATGGGGAGAGTTGGCAGAAATCCTAACATTTCTTATGCTATTGAGAGAATTGCTGATCAAAAGAGAATGGGCCTCCTGCATTTTCCCACTTTTTCTTCTTTCTCAGAATCATAAAGATGAGCATTTCTAGTAGTCACAATATCATTGCTATTAGTCATTTGTATCCTGTAGAATAATGTTTGTGTTTGCTCCCATCTGTAACTGCTTAGCACATTCTTTCTTCTCTTATCTTCATTTTTAGCTGTACATCCTTGACCCCTGGACCCAGCTGTGATCGTTTTAAACTACATATCCCTTATGCAGGAGAAACACTCAAATGTAAGTTAAAAAATCTTGCAGTTGAATCTTGGCTTTTCTTTCCATGTCTCACTAATTTTCCAGTGTTTGTCTAACTTTATGAGTTTTGAGATACATGTGTTTGTTGTTTTCTCTTAAAGCTTCAGTTCCAAGAACACGCAACCATTAGGAACAGGTAATACTTAAGATAAGTTTAAAGGCTTCTGTGAGACTAGAGTTTTGAAAAATAAGTCTAAAAGCCAAAAGTCACAACCTGGTATTTCTAATAAAATGTTATGACTAAGGCAATCTCATCACCATTTTTAGATTAATTTATAAGTTGTATATGTTTTGTGTTGTTTCTTTCTGTCTCTTTTAGGAATAATTCTTTATTAAACTCCAATAAAAGATGTTAGTCTGCTATTGTATTAGGTATCTTTAAACAATGACTGGTATAATTGACCAGATTAGAGAAATGTGAATTTGATTTTTCTAATTTAGTGGCATTGTTAAATCATCTTTATGCTTAGAGAACCTGTAGACAGCTAGTCCATTTGCCCACTCTAAGTGTGTGCTCTGTTTGTCTTAGTTTGTGTTTTGTTTCAAAGGTTTAAAATAAAATTTTCTTTTGTATATTTTTAGAAGGTAGAAGGTATATTTTCTAAACACTTGAACTGCTGCAAAATGGTTGTGTTGTTTTTATGTCTAACAACAATGAGAGAGGATGAAGAATTTCAGGTAAAGTAAAATTCAAGGCTTGGCATTTATAGTTTTAGAACAACTCTGGTAAAGCCATGCCCTAGAGTATTATGTCCAGTTCTGCTCTGTCTGTTACCAGAGCAACATGGACATATTGCAATGAGTATAGCAAAAGACTACAAAGATGATCAAGAACTGGAGGATTTGTTGTATGAGGAGAGGCCAAAATAGCTGAGGCTTCTTAAGAAAAGAAGGCTCAGGGCAATTCTCACCAATGTTTATAAATACCTGATGAGGATAAATGAAGCAGCCTGGCTCCTAGTGGTGTTCACTGAAGGGAAATGGTCACAAATTGAAATGTAGAAATTTCCATTCAAACACAATAAAAACTATTTTGCAAGGGTGGTCAAAAAATAGAACAGATTGTGCTCAGAGCTTGTGCAGTTTATCTCTATCCTTGGGGCTGTTCAGAACCCAGCTGGACATGACCCTTAGCAGTCTCCCCTGTTTACCCTGCTCTGAGCTGAGGGTTTAGACTAGGCAGTCTCCAGTGGTGCTGTCCAGCCCTAGCTATGCTGTGACTCTGTGAAAGTCTGTCTGGAGGAGCAGGTACTTGTTGGGAACAGAAATGGTAAGCATTTAAAACACTGCTTTGATAGTATCCATTTAGGCTGTACCACACACATGCTGCAGCTCTCCAAGACATTTTACATATTAAGAATTTGATTGTATTCCTTCTGCAGTTTTTTCTTTGGTTGTTTTTTTACGTCATGTCATGCACTGGAAGTCCTTCTCCTTTATGAACAGAAATCAATACAATTAAGCTCCTTGTATTCTAGAAGTCTGTTAAAGCTTCCATTTGGCACCTCTAAGGAAACTTGTCTTTCCCAGAAGTTGATGTGGAAGCTTAGTCAAGTGCTTAAGAGAGAAGCCAGGCTCATATATCAGCCTACTACATCTACTTTGACTTTTCTAAGTATATGAAATTATGGCTCAAGAGGCTTACTAATTATTTTTTCTCACAAAATAAAGCTGGAAGATTTAAATCATAGCTATTAATTATTTTAAGACCAAAGAAGTGGTTCTGCATTTGTTCAGAAATCTTGTGAATAATGGCTGTATTGTATGAAGACAACTGCCCACCCAGGAAGAACTTTTATTTTAAAAAGTGTTAAAATGTGTAGTAAACTCAAACTATTAAGTCTTAATGCGTTCTGCAATGTGTAGTAGATTCCACTTGAGGCTTGTTTGATGACTATGATGAAGCCAAAATATATTTGACTTGAATGACATGCTTTATAGAGTGGTATCATGTTCCATGAGACCATCTTACCTTATGCAGGGACATGTTTGTACATTCTGATAGATATAAGTTAATTTCAAGTAGAGGCTGAAGCTGTTCCTGATTCATAAAGGAAAACTGATGGATTAAATGCCTATATGCAAGTGCACAGACATAAAGAATATATTCATGTATTAAATGACTGTACTCCAGTTAAAGTACCTAGAAATATGATTATGGAATATGCATTAAATTTCAGTATGGAGAAATCTCTTTTGTTTTTTTTTTCTCCAGTGTTCTTATATTTTTTTATATCATATACACAATTAAACAAAAAAAAAACCTACAGAGCATGTTGTATATTTTAACAAATACAACTGAAAAAGGTGTAAACGTATATTTTTTTTCAGAGGTGTCTAATAATAGGTGTGAATTCAAATAATAATAATCCTCCACATTTCAGTGTTTCATGTTTGAAAATGCTGTGAATCATTAAGTCTCACAGCATGTGGAATAAATAGTAATATGAGCAGATTCAAGAAAGCTTTAATAATTTTGTGTTTAGATCTGTAACAATGGCAGGGAAAGACAGCCATAGTTTGCAAACAGAGATGTTTAGATACTTTGTTGTAGGCTGTTGCTTGGTATGTTATCTTTCAAGGGCAGAATATTTCTGCAAAGGAAAATTGCGAAATCTGTCAGAATAAAAAGATTGGCTGAAAGTGTTCAGGATCTTCAGTGTACAGGCTTCAGATGTGGTACCAAATAGAGGCTGAAGTGTGTAGTTCCTTTGTGGTTTGTGTTACATCCTCTTTGCAACAGATTAGATCTTTGTATATCATCAATCATAACTGCTGCCACTGCACAGGCACCCTTGTAGCAATCCCAGTGTGTTGAAAACTGTTGCTGTACAGCTTTAGGGAAGTGTAACTGCACAGTGCAATCCTGTTTTCCAAAATACCAGAAAGTTCACAGCTTCTCAAAAAAGGAGAAAGTGTACTTGTAGGCAAGGCTAACTGCCTGTAGTGTAACACAATTGTTTTGTAAACTTTGGTAGGAGCAAACATGTTGTGACTTCAGAATGGCTTATTGGGTGTGTAATGGGGATTTTTTAAGATGTCACATTCACCTTACTTTTGTATGTATGCAGAGCTGCTGCAATGTTACACTGAAGAGTTACTCAGCTCCAGCCAGGGACCTTGGAGTTACTCACAATTTTATACTGGAGAAAATACTATGCCAGTGTTCAGGATAAACTGGTTTGTCATTGTATTCCATCACACTTCAAGTGATTCTTTCAGGGAGAAGCTTGTATTTTATTTTCTTCTGTAAGGGAAGTATTTTTTTTTCTTTGTTTTCATGGTGGGAATATTCAAAAAACTTGAGCCTAGTCTTCCTTGACTGTCAGTTGGAATTCATCCAATACTCAGTGTTGTCACATTAAACTCCATGGTTTTCTCTGTATTTGAGTTTTTCAGAGTTCTTAATTGGAGTTTTAATTTCAGGAAGACTGTCTGTAATACCCTGTAAGAGATTGAATCTGTGTTTCTAGAACAAAACTTACTTTTTGTGGTATGCAGAAGTATCCTTTATTGGTAACTGGACCACAGTATCTGCTTAGAGAAGTTCAGTATCCTTTCTGATGAAGTATTTGTGTATTTTGAGGTGATGTGTTCCGTAACTCTTGCTGATATTTCAGTCTTATTGTCAGAACTATAACTGTTATAAGCTGCAATAGTCTTTATAATTAAAACATGCCATTTAGAATCAAATTACAATCCTTTTTCCAGAAATCCTTGGAATATCTTGGATTTGGCTTTTCTTTTTCGCTCAAGCTTTCACTGCTGCTTGCTAGGGAATCTGACTTTTTTTTTTGCTTTTGCTCTTCACATTTTCTTTTTCAGGCACTGATGCCTCCTTCCCTCTCTGACCTTGAGTGCTGTCATCTGGAATTTCACAGTGATTAAACAATGTGTTGCCCTTGCAATGCTACTGTTCTCTATGGCCTCTTGAACTGTAGTATTTTCATCTTCTGTCTGATTTTCACTGTTTTTATGTGAGTGGATTATAGCTCAGGGTTCTACTGCCACCATTTTGTTTTTTCTTGATGTTTGAAGAACGTTTCCTTTGTCTCATTTGAAGCTTAGTTATTAATTTTTGGCTTCTGATTTTTGTTTGTTAGATTATTATTCATTTTGGTTGTGGGCCTTAAAGGAGAAAATCAGTCTTGATGCCTAACCAATCTAAGAATATTGCCCATAATACGTGGTACAAAATTTCATCTGTTTTTATTCCTGTGATGGAACTCTTTCAGTAATTTCATCCAGTCTTCTTGTGGATTTCTATTTTAAGGAAGTAATTAAGAACAAACAAAAAGATAAATATAGAGAACAACCTGACATCCTTATTGCCCCTTCAAAGGCCACTTTGCCAAGTAATTTGATAAACACTTTTTTATTGTGCCAATAAACAATTGTAAAAATTATTTTTGAAGTTACTGTAAGATTTAAGATTCCCATAAGTATGTTGCTGCAATGCATGTGTTAGTGTTTTTTTGCACCATTAGGTTATTTTACACAGGCTGTATATAGGTTGAGGCTCTTATGAGAAGGACTTCCTGATTGCTGTAATTCAGATTATAGTTAGGTGTTATCCTTACCGGTGTGATAAATGTCTTTTTCTTGGGTCATGCAACTTACCAAAGATTTTTCCAGGAAATATGTTTTCTGAAGTTTGCTTGAGTCTTGCTTTACGTGGCAGGAGTAATAAATCTATTTCTCTCAGTAACCTGTTAGTTATCTGATGATACCTGATGAGAGTGTCAAGAGAGAATCTAATCTTAAACTTATTTCTTCTTTGAATGCAATGTTTACAACTGTATTTCCCCCTTTAGCATAATCACTTTCCTCTTACTTAGGTTTTTGGTTCACTTTTTCTTTTATTCTGGACTTCTCTTGAGCAAGTGAATTACAGAAGATTTTGCAGTTGTAAGTCCTAATGTATTTCTTCATCAAGAGAAATGACCTTAGAAGTATCTATGTACAAGTGTGGACTTAGAGAGACTTAAAAGATTTTAGGCCTTCACAGTGGTGTTGCCATAATGCCTTTCTACCTTGCTCTTTCCTCCTTTTTTCACCTCTTTGGGCTGCACATACTGGTGATGGTCTCAGGTCCATTTGCTTGAATCTCTTTATCCTTTGCCTTCACCTTTCCTTTTCTCACCTAGCCAGGGTTTGTCTTTTAACTTCTCCAGTTCTGCCTGGCTTTAATTTCTACCAGTATCTTATCCCATCTTGAATTATCTGTTGTTCTCCTCTTTGTCCACTTCAATTGTAGTACCAAGATTTCGGAGAAAGCAGTTGCCCAGCTACAGAACCACAAGTTACTGAGATTTTCTTGATGCCTTCTTGCTCAGCTTGGGATTCAGTTTACTTAATGATACTCCATTTTTACAGTTTTTCCCACTTTACAAAATAACATACTTTCTGTAGTCTTACAGCTCTTTTTTTTTCTCCTACAGCAACATTTGTCAGTTGAAATTAAAGAAAAAAAAATGACCCACACCTGCAACCCTTTGTCCAAAAATGAAAATAACATCCTGCAAATTCATCCTATATATTTCTTTCTTGTGTTGGAAAACTGGGACTTGATTTACTAACCTAACTCTGAGTTTCCCAAGAATACCTTGCTTGGCCTTTTCAGCTTCTGACTCACAGAGCACTGATCTCTCTGAAAACCATGTGCCATAGCTGCTGTAAATGTGCCCTGAGGCATCTCAAATGAGACTAAACAACTTGGTTTAATCAGCTGCACCAAGTTCATGGAGACTTGGTCCTTCACAGCCTTGCATGTGGTGGGGTAACTAGACTTTCTTCTGGAGTGTCACAGAGGTGCTGAGAAGTTGGTTTCTTTCTAATGCAATTGAGTAATTTTTTTGTAATTGTCCCTCTATTATGAGATAGTTTTAAGTCTTTAAGCTGAGTTTTCTGCCTTTCCTTTTCTGATACCATGATTCGCACATCACATCAGAAATCAAACTCAAAAACATCCTTTATTTGTGAGCAGAATAGCCTGTCAGAAGCAGTATCACAGCAAAGTAGAATTACTTATGTATCTTTTTTCAGCAGTAGTAGTTTTGTATTTAACAAGTTTTAATTTAATTCCAGGAACTAACCTTTCTTGCCAACCAATTATAAAAGGGTTCTATAGGTATTACTGTTTGTGACTTTTGACTAAAGCCTGCAGAGCAAATTCTTCAGTGTGGAATCCAGTGATAAGGATTCCAGGCAGGTCTGGATTTAGTTAATTTAAACCCTTTCTTACCGCTGACTGCACTGACATAGTATCGTGGTTGCAGGTTGTGTAACTGATTACTTTTGTATTTATAAAGACAATTAAAACTGCCTGGTTTAGGTAAGAATTTGTTTATAGAAGAGACTGATCAGTTGTTCTTGTCTACAGTTGGCATGGCTACTAGAAGAGACAGGCTGAATTTTGAATTGATGAATAATATAATTCAACTGGTTTTTCCTTTTTAATACTCAACAAGAGCACTTTCTGTATTTTCCCAGAACTGATTCTGCACAGTTTGATCTCTTGCTTCAGCAATTGCTTTATTATCTGTGAATGCATTTTGTGATCAAGTTGCATTTGAATTTCTTAAAAGCCAAATGGGTTGATCTCTTTCATAGCAAATTCCATTCAACTGATCTTATTCTAGGTCGCTGTGGCCACTCATGTTTATTCTACATCCTTAGTGCTGACTTGTGGGCTCCTTTCTAATTTTGCTGCTGTTGGTTAAACAGGGATGTTAATGCAGTGGCACTCCTAGCATAATATTTTTCAGTACTACAAATTTATAGTATGGTTTAAAAAAGAATAAAAATACCCCAAAAATGAAGTTACGAGGAGAGGAAGAACTGGATAGGCCAGAGGAAGGCAATTGTAGGGATTTTAGAAATTTCTCCTTTTCTTGCTGAGATATACCTGTCTTACTTGTAGACAGTTCTTCCTCTTCTGTTAGATTTGCTTATGCATTTTGATAGATGAGAAAAGAGCAGACCATATGGGTTTTAAAAGAAATTACAGATTTAAGTATTAATATTTCTATCATTTTGTCTGTGGGGAGCAAATTAACTTTTCTTTTGAAGTTCTGTGAAGTAAAACATTTCAACATTTAATGCTGTTTGCCTGAGGAGAAAGAAAGAAAAGAGAGTAATATTTTTGGATAATTGGAAATGTAATTCCATCAAAGTAATTATTGGCTGGTATATCTCCCAACAATGAGGAGTGTGAAGGTTTTTATTTTGCCTTGCTCTTACACTGGAGTAGTCATGGTCAGTAGTACTGTGGAGCACCACACAGTTGGACTTCCATCAAGGGAAAAAGGACAAACAGAGTTGAAGCATATGCAAAACTAGAAACTTGTGCTGGAGATGCAAGGAAAAAGGGTATTTGTGTCATTTGGGTGAGAAGAGAAGAGAATGCGGGACTATATTGATTTTTTTCATTGTTTTTTTTTCCTCCAAGGTTAGAATGGTAAATGTTCGCAAACTCTAAGCACAATTGGTTAAAAGTGTTGCTTTTATTTACCCCAGTTATATTTGAAGAGGGTAAGCCACAGATAATATCATGTAAACATTAAATATAGTACTTGTTATAAAAATGGTTATTTCTAGTAGGTCAAGACAAACTGTTAACTTGTGATTCAAAACATTTAGCACCTTATATTTTGTGAGCTTACTGCAGAGGCTAGTGTTAATATTTATGTGAAGTAAAAGCAGATTTGCGTTGGCTGTTGTGATTGTTTAAATACCTTTTATTTGAGTGTAATGAAGCATGTTTTATTTACACGTCATAACCCTGCCAAGCAAGCTGATAACTGCAGTTTTAGTTTCCCTGGGTTTTGATATTTAGCAACAAAACTCAGCTTTAGGATGGATCCTCTTACTCTGTAGTCTGATTTGTTACTGCGTGTTTTTGCTGCTGTAACTTAGGAAAATAGCTCATGCTCATAGCTGTGAATAGGGCAAATGCCTTCATTGGTGCCTCAGCCTTTTAGGGTCAAAGGTGTTACCTTTTCTGTTCTCGTATGTAAATTAAGCAAGACATAAGTGAGACTGTATAGAAGGGGAGAGCACAGAACAGGAAAGTTGGAGGGACTGGGGGTGATGGGTATGAATGTCTGATATCATTAAAAGGTATTATTTTTTCTCTTGTTTTGGGAACTAGCTGAATGTCTTTGGATTTGTGGCAGAACTAAGACTTAATAGAATAAGATTTGACTGAGGGAATGATTTTTTTTATTTTTAAATATATTAAAAAAGTGTCCTAAGGTAAAATCTTTAATAGTAAGATGATTTCTTTAACTTCCAGAATGAAAGCCACTGATGATAGAAAATCACTGCTCTTTTCTAACTGTTAACATGGAAGTGGAAACAACATTTTGTTCTGTACTTCTTTGTCTCTATTAAATTGTCAGCAGGCCTGTGTGAGGTTTGATTGTAGCAGAATAAATTAAGGTTTACATTTGGCTAAAAACCTATGGTACTGTAGGAAGAAGGGCATAAATTATACATTTCTGTTCAATCAGAACATAAGAGCAATAGCATCATTTTTTGTTTCTGTAGGGTTGTAAAATATTTTGAGTATGGTCTCAACAATAGTGTTTTGTGAATGTATAATTAACAGGCACTGAACTACTAGTTTTAGTTCTTCTGAAGCCTGGAGAGCCTATGTAGCTATATAAAATACAGCCTTTTGGAAATTGAATACACTATAGGGAAAATAATCTTGATATACACATTGGCATTAATATTGATATATTTGGTCTCAAAAGTGACTTTTATTGAAAAGACTTGGGAATTTGGATTTGAGGCATGTTTACCCTGGACAAGTAGAAGCAATTTTAGCAATTATAAATAATTATGCGTAACAGAAAATCAAATATCACAGTGTTAATTTTTACTCTGGATTCTGTCCTTTCTACCTGAATAGTTCCTTGGTATCAGTAGGTCATGAACACTTTTAAAATGCAAATATCTGCATAGTTGGTCACTGTGGGTCCTTATCCACTGTGGGTAAGGACTCATAATGCCACTGATACTTAGTGTAAGAAGGGGTCTGACAGAAGGTCTAAAGAACAAATATGAGCATGTGAGACAGGTAATAGATTGGTTTGTCCAGCTGCAATGTGGTGTACCTGACCTCGGTGTGACCACACATCACAGCTGAGTGGTCAGAAGAGGGTACCATGTCCAAATGTCCCTGATCCCCCAGTATGAATCATTGCCTGGCATATGCAGCTGACCTGAACCCCAAATTGTTCAAGTCTACCACCTAGCATGTTAAACTCATAATGCCAGATTTCCTTTACTGCTACATTGAGCACTGCATATAATGGTGTTCCAGCAGCTGCTGTGAGTTCACTCTGTTAAAGGAAAGAGTTTGTGCCTACTTCAACCTCCAAGTGGCACCTACTGCCACAGCTTTGCTGAGGTTCACCCCTTACTGGGCAGCTCGTAGAGGTGGAGCTGGATTATTGCCAGTCTCACTACTCAAGCAGAGTCTTGAAGCTGCCTCGTGATGCAGGGTTCTGTAATAGTTTTTCACTTCTCAAGTATGGAGGTGTAACATCAAAAATACGCTGTTATTTTGATCCTTCTTTTAGTCTAAGCAGCTTTTTTTAGTATGTGTGTAGTTGGAGAGCAGCTCTTATGTGAGCTGAGCAGTAGATATATCTTATCTGCTCTGTTTCACCAGCTCTATTAAAGCAGGAATGCAGAGAATGAAAAGCATGCAGCTAGCACCTGCAGTATGGAAAGTGTGTGCAAAATGAGTTACTTAGTATCACTTAGGAGCATGGCAGAAGCACAGGTACAGTCCTTTTCTTTGGAGTAGCTTTGGGCTGCCTAAGTCATGGGCCAAGCTTTATCATTGTATTGTTTTCTGAGTTACTCATAACTCATATTCATGCCCCTTTCAAAACTCAATCAAAGTATGTATTAAGGTGAATCTCCTTCATTACATAACCTCAAGTTCACTGCTCTTTATGTAGAAATTGATGAGATTGTTGAAAGGAGCTATGCATGACATTTTAATTGCAGTAAATATCAAGAAAAGGGTTGTGTCATGGTGGTGTAGGAACTACCCAATCTAGTAAATATCTTTTTTTTTTTAATTCTTCAGTGCTGTATTATGGTTTAGGCTAATCTAGTAATTATTTTTTCTTAATATACATGCATTTCCTGTTGCAATTTTGTGCCTTTTCCTCCAGGACTGGTGCCTGTTTCTTTCTTTTAAATGAAATTTAAATGAAATTAAAGGTTTTATATTTGTTTTGAGTGTGTTGGGAGTTTTAACTGGCAGACCTCTGCTATTTTCTGCACCCCATACTTACACGTGCTCCTGATAGCTGTGAAAGGAGGGTGGGAGTGCGGACAGAAGAAACCCACACTGTGCTCTACTCGTCGCATGATCAGTGAATTTGAGATTTGGAGCCATACTGTAGAGAATTTCTGCCCCAAACTGGCCAGTGGCTTCTTGCTAATGACCCTTCATCCTCTGCAATTAATCTTCATGGCATCCTTGCTTCCAGCTAAAGCCAAGAAAAATGTACAGAGTATCTGCACTTAAAACTGTCATGTTAAATGTCTGGAGATGGTGACATTACTGAGCCAGTAATGTGGCTTTGCAAGATTTGTCCACCTAATGCTTTCCTCCAGTTCTGCATTCACAGTTTTTTAAGAAATAAAAGATTCCTGAACAGAATTGTTTATAAGGATTACCATGCTGGTTTTACTTTGCTGTGTGGATTTTAAATGAGTTCGTAACACGTAGTAGGCAATCTTTTTTTCTAATGTCTCCTACATCACAGTCTTTTATATGCAAAAATTCAATTATTCTTTCATATTGTCATAAAGAATGATGGGGAGGTAGACAAGTGAGGCTAGAAACATTTATTTTTATTTTTTAATTTTTTCTTGAACAGTGGGTGTTTTTTTCTGAAAGCTCAGATGCATATGACCACCTCTTGAGCTATATGAACTCTGAAGTATGCGTACTAGTGAAATACTAGAACCCAAATTTCTTTTAATTGCATATCTTGTGACACTGGCAAGATGAGAGCTCAGTGCCAAGCTGTGATGAAGTCTTATATTTTCAGTTAATTTTCATCTCTCCATTTAAATGTGCAATACTGCATTTCTCTTAGCCAGAATTTGGGTAGTTGGAATGGTTCCTATTGAACTGTGTATTCTTCCTTCTAAGAGTTGGCAGTGGTGAGGAGAAGAGAGGGAGTAAGAGCTACTAATTTTTAAAAGCTCTGGTATTTTGAAAGTCGTGACCTTTTGTAGTTTGCAATTGACTTTTAATAGGCAAAACACACCCATCTAAATATGGTACTTTTTATTGAAACAAGATCACTTTTCTACCTCCGTGTTTTGAGACAACCCTCAATAGTGTTTAAATTGCCAATTGAGATACAAAGAAATAATGTATTTTGTGTTTCATTGCTTGCAGAGGAGGAAGAAGCTACACCTCAGGAATTTGACTTCATCCCCCAAAACATCTGATGCTTATCTTGCATGTGAATTTTTGTAAAAATTATATGCCTATATACATGAAATATATGTAATGCAGCTGTCAAATTCTGTGTTAAAAAATGTGTGTTGTATGTGATTATTTTATTTTTTATTTATAAGCACATATATAAAAATGCAAACAACATTTCCATTTGTTGCTTTTCAGGGGATATAATTTTTAATGCTCACTATCCTGACCTACCACCAGATTTCATCTTTGGAGAGGATGCTGAGTTTTTGCCAGATCCTTCTGCTTTGCATGTAAGTACTTTACTGTTTGAGAACCTTACACCTTGCAGAGCGACTTTGCTTCTTTTAGAATAGCTTCAGGAACAGGAATTTTATAACAATTCAGAATAAAAAAGAAACACACCTTTTATCTCACTGATATTTTGAGTTGAAACACATTGCTTTCTAAAGTGATTTAAAGTTTAATCCATAAATGGGGGGAAGGAGGAGGGGGCACAAAGTTTAAAACGTTTGAATCAAGACAATATTGCCATTTACTTTACCTTTAGTTACTTAGAATGTCTGTTTAATATCTGACCATCTGAAATGATCTGTCTCAGGAAAAAAAAGTTCACAAATTGTGTGTTTAAAAGCATTTATCTCTAAAATAAAGAAGTGTAATTTGGTGTCACATTGTTGATTTTTGTTTTTTGTTGAGGAAGGATATATCTAGTTAATATGTTATGGGAACCACTGCATTAAAGAGAGCTATCTGCTCATGTGTGTTAGGGTTATCTAGACAAAGAAATTACTTTCTAAAAAGTGGGAGGGAAAAAAAATTAATGAGAAAATACCTTTAGACAGCCTTATTACTAGAGAAGGAGAAACACCACAACCTGAAACCAAGCATTTTGTTCACTAGTCACAGGTAGCCTCAAGTAGTAAAGCCTTATTTGAAGAAGCTATCAGTACTTGTGCTTTTTAGAATAGTTCTCCCTCTCAAAACTTACTAGTAGTTACTAATGAGACAGTGCAGAGCCCTCCCCTGCAGCTCCTCTTGTGCTTTGTGAGCACATCTCCAGAGGTCCCCAGAGGAAGTCGGTCACAGCTGTCATGCTGTGGTACAGGTGTCATGATGGAAGGTGAGCATGTCCTTGATGTGTGATACAACAAGTGCTGGGTTTTGGTTTTACCTTTCACTTTATAGTAAGTTATACATACAGATCAAAAGAATTGGTTTTAGTAATTATTTTTAGCATACCTAAAAGAACTTTTAAAAGGTGAATGAATGTCATATTTCTTTTTTTTTCTCCTGGTCACTTTGCTGTTAAGCTTGCAAACTCCTTTGCATAGGAGGCATGGTGCTGATGAACAGCTATTTCATTACACTACTTTATAGAAAAGGTTTTTTTTTTTTCCTATGGCAGTTTTAGAATTGTTTTCACACTCATTTATTTACCAATTCTATTTTCCTCTTTTTTTCATTTGTTTCACAACCTTCACAATCTTACAACCTCGTGACAAGTATTCACATTAGCAACTACTTTTATAGTTGATATTAAAAGAAGAGAAGCACCTTTTAATGTACTGGAAAACAGAAATTAATAACAAATTGCAAATGAGATATTAAATAATGTGGGACATCTTGCAGAAATGCTGTTCAGATGGAGAAGCTTGCTGAGAGTGGTACGGTGCCATATTTCTCATGTGAAAAGAAGTCATTAACAGTTGTGATCTACTGGAAAACCTGCAAAGATAAAAACATCCTTATTTTTCTTTCTTACATTGTTCATTAGTGATGCTTTTTTTTGGGAGTGTTGCTTTTCTTCTGCCTAAGCACAGAAAAAACTTCTTGCCTTTTTTTTTGGAAAGCAACTCACAAGAGCCATTTGCTTCTTCTGATATAATGAGATATTAACCAGCCTATATTAGAACAAACCAAAGAAGAAATCTGTAAGCCAACAGTGTTCCTTTGGTCATTATGCCTTGCGGAAGCTTTCACTATGTAAATGTAACCTTCAGTTCATTCTGATGATATTGGATGTTATTTCCAACTTGCAGCTGTGGTCTACGTAGTGTACCTTTAGTTTTGTATCCACTGTTTAAAGTTACATATGGTTTTTAGATATTTTCTTCAGAATGTTGCATCAACAATAACTTGCTTATTCTGCTAAGTCTTTGAATAGCTCCCTTTTTTCCACAAATGTGAGAGCTGTTTAATGAAGATAATTTTAATTGAATTCTAAGATATTAGCAGAATTCTCAAATGCATTAACATAGCTGTCTACTGACTAGAAGTAAAATACAGGTTAGCACATTGACCATAATTCAGTGCTCTTAATCTTGAGCAGCCTTCAAATACTTCTGATGCAACAGTTCCTGGCAATCCAAACAGAATCTACCATGCACAGAAGCATGTAGATGTTATTCAATGAGAAGCACATTCTCTAAGGAATATGTGCCATTGCGTCTGTGGGAATTCAGACATTGAGCCTGCATGCACTGGTCTCATCTGTCTGAGTGTCTTGTTTTTTAAGAAGTCACCACATGTTGTTAGATGGCTTGAGTCAGGCATTATGCTTAGCATGAAAGGAGAACCAGGTACTCCAGATTCCTCAAGCTCATGTGGCTCTAATGGAGGCTGTCAGTAGGCATCCCCAAAGACATTTGAATGGCTGTGTTGCAGATCGTTTCAGTCATTCTTCAGTTTCCATGGCCATGGGCAAAGCTTCCAGTTAGGTTTTCATTTGAGCATGGTAATAGGTGTTCAGTTAAGCAGCCATTAGCCAGGCAGCTAAAGCAAGATTCCATAAATACTCCATTCTAAAAAGTGAATGCTGTAGAGGTATAGTTCATGTTTTGGGTTGTTTTTGGTTTTTTTTTTCCCAGAGAATTCCTGAATGATTAGACCAGTATTTCAACAGTAGAGCAATGTGTTAGCACTCTTGTTTTATAAGCAGGGCTAATGCTTTCTTGAACGGATGCTGCAATTGCTGAATCAAGTTGAAAATGCTCATTGAAATGTAGCTTTGCTTTTGTGTCTTGCACAAGCATTAAAGTCACCTGGATTTGAAAGTCAGCTTGAGTCTCAAGTTCAGCACTGCAAAGACTGTGCTTCTTTACATGTCTTACCAGTAGTAGTTACTCTGCTGGTCTCAGGATCGAATTGTTTGCGTGCTGATCTTGCTGATGATGTCGGCATTGTGGAGCACTTCAACAGTGGGGCAAGTGGTCCTTTTGGTTTGTTGTACAGTTTTAATTACTGTCAGGGGACTAAATTCCTTAGGTTGGTGGTGCTGTTCATGCTCAAATACTTATTAAAAAGAAACATTTTTACATTTTATTGTCATTAAGAATGTTTTCCTATCAAATGCATTTAATTCTTGCATGTATAGTATGCATAAATAAAATCAGCTTCTCAGAATGTAAATAGAAAAGTTCTTTCCTCTCTAGTGTTTATTCATTTTGGATGACAAGTATTAGAAATGTATTTTAAAAACAACCTATGATTCATTCCGTTCTGATTAAAAATTCAGTTGGCACACAACAAGATTAGTGATTGTGTACGGATGAGATTAATTTGGAGCTCATTACAATGACGCCAGTTTGAGTAACAAGAATTGTTTGTTATGTTAGCCTAGTTGATTGTTAATGTGAGCCAATTAATAGCTGAAGTGCTTATTTAAAATGTTAACCCTATTTTTCCAATGATATTGAATTATCTTCTTTTTGGCAAAGAAGATACAATAGAAGTATAAGCAAGGTAACTGTCAGTTCAAGGAAATGGGTGTCTTAGTATTCTACTTCAGGTCTTCAGCTAGTCTTGCCAGAATTATTCTGCCCACCCATTGCTATCAAAAAGGCTTCAATAGCCTTAGTGGGAATGGAAGCAAGAAGACACGAGCATTTCCTGAAGCCTACTAAGTGCTGAATGTGTCCTTGTGGGCTAGTATATAGCATATTCCTTGTGGGAATACTTAGTGCTGCGTTTGCATGGGAGAAAGATACTGTCATCAGAGACCTTCAGAGAGTATGGCACTGCAGTTCTCATGCCCATACCTAGCATTGGGAGGATTGTTTTCCCTTGTGTAATTACTGATACTGGGTACAGATTCCAGTCACTGTGGAGTTAATTCAGCTCATTGTGCTACTCAAGTGTATTGGCTGTCACGCTCTATATCTTGTGTAGACCAATGTTTGTTTTTAAGTTCTTGTATTTGTGCTTATTAGACTCATTTGGCTATATGAGGACTATTGTGAAGGTTATAATTTTTTTCTGTGTCGTAATCATTATTTCTGTTGGTTGCTGAGTTAGCTTTTAATGGGTAGTGAGATCTTTCAATACTCCCCTCTTCCATTAATTTTTATTTATTTACTCAGGTGCATGAGGTACATGTTGAACAGTGTCAGTTGTCCCCCTGCTCACAGTATCTCCAAAAAAAGCTCAAACACCTCTTATATTAACTAATGCTGTTGGAACTATTTCGTTTTAAAAAGTCTGTCAGTTGTATTGTTAGCAAGGATTCAGCTGTTATGTGTTCTAGCGTGAGAGCCCCCCATAAGGGCAGTGAGCTCACTGGTTTTGGAGTGTGATTTTAAAATATAAAGCCACAGCAGTGAATTCTGCTTGTCTGAGAAATGCATGGGTGAGTTCAAACCTGTTTAGTTCTTTTGTGTGCTCTATTTCAAATGGCAGCAGCAGATTTCATTCTTGGACCCCCTAACCTGCTTCTCTTGTAATGAAAGCCTTAAATTACTTCAGCTTCAATTGAACTTGGATAATTTAAGTGAGACAGAATGCAGAATTAGGTCCTTCAATTTATTAGGTTTTTCCCTTATTTTGAACTACTTTATATTCCCATTTATCATGTTCATTTTTTAGCCGTGTCTTGACTTTATATGTCAATATATATTCTGATTATTTATAATCTCATATTATTTAACATTTAATTTTCTGAAACAAGCATTAATTTTGAAAACTTCTTATTCCTGTCCCTCTCTATTGATCCTACCTATTTGTATATATGGGAAATGCAGGTATGCGTGCACACATGTATGTATATGTATATATATATGCACTGCAGCCTTGCTGAAGCTTGTCTGGTATTGATAGGCAATGGAAAAAAAATCACATTTTATACCATCAGAGAAGTAATTCGTTCAGGAACTTTCCCAAGGACTTTTTGACTGGTGTTGTTGGCGCTTATGGTATACATTTTTGTTCACGTTTTTGAACAATAGGGACATACCAGTGCAGCATTCCTTTTAAAGCCAGATCTGAAAGAATATAATTTTGAATGTATTTTGATCTGATTTTGGTGTCTGAACTCCACACTGTTCCTCAGGGAATCACAAAATCACAAAATAGTTAGGGTTGGAAGGGCCCTCTGGAGATTATCTGATTCAGCCCCTCTGCCAAGTTGAATAAGTACTGGATTTAAAATGAGAAATCCCCAAAAGATAATTCTGGCTGGGAATCCTCTCCTGGTGTAGCCTGGCCAGCTTGACTGCAGCATGTGTGAGGCCAGCATTCAGGAGGTCTTTCTGAGGAGTAACACGGTGCTCAGAGTGAGTGTTAGGATTATCTGTGCAGACGTGTGCTAAAGATGATGGCTATACAGTCCAGCAGAAGGAGTTCAGGAGCATGACAGAAAAGGTTTTCCTGTCTTCTTTCCATCTTTGAGTCTGTCTGAACCTTTCTACACTGGGAAATTATTCCTTTTTCTCCTTGTTTTAGTCTTCTTAATTTGTCTTGCAGCCTTTCATTTTTGTCTTTTTTGTCTAGAGTTGTTAATATTTATAGGGCTGAGAGATGGTTAGCCACATTGTACTACTTTATCTCCTTCTATTTATGTGAAGTCATTGCATATATTTACCTCACTTTTTTTTTGCCATACTTCAGCATTTCCTAGCACAATTTATAAAACATGGCTTTCTATCTCAAAGCATAACAAGAAGAGAATATGCTGAGGTTAAAAGTTGTGCTTTACTAGATTACAGCATTTTGGTTCGACTTTTCAACTAGTGAATCCAGAAATTAAAAAAAGAACTACAGTTTGATAACACTCCTTTAATTTCAAGGGAGCAAAATATCTGTTAAGCTAGGTAGTTTTGCCTTTCTTGCTCAAATCTTGCTGGTATAGAAAGCAAAATTAATTCTATTCATTTTGTAAAGGGCTCCAGGAGGAAACATTTCCTTTCATTTTTTTGGCACAAGCTTCTCTGATAATGCAGTTTCTCCCTAGAATATGAAAAATCCAGAGTTTTAGCTTTTAAAATATAGTATTTCAGTCCAAGAAAGACTTTGGAAAGTTTTTGGAGAGCATTAGGAATGTACATGGACATTTGACTGAAGGATGGCAAAGGAAGAGAAAATGTTTTTCAGCCATACTAAGTCAAGTGCATGTGATGAAGAACTTAATCATTGTGCAGTAGTAAAATAGGGGGAGAAAACATTTTATGGTTTTCCATTCATAGCATTGTTTTAGGAAAAAAATAATTTTTGTTTGTCATATGAATTTGCCATATTTTTCATGGTCATAGATTTAGATAGGCCAGAAGTTTGGACCAGACTAACAGGATGCTTAAATCTTAATGTAAAATGCTGAAAAAAATGTTTAGGCTTCCATGTCTTTCCTTTGTAAGAAATGCAGTTCTTGCTAGTGGTATGGGTGGTTTAATGAATTCCAGCAAATCATTCACTTCTGAGCCATAGCTCATACCAAATATATAAAGTTGTCTATCCCAAGCCAAACATATGAAAGCAGAACATCTTATAGGTGAAAGTTTGGGAGTACAATGATAATGTGTTGGCATTTATAAATCTTTAATGTAAACCAGAAAAGTGGTAATGTACTTCTGACTATTTTTTACTTCAGTTTATTAGTATATAATCATAGTTTTCTTGAGCAGTGTTTTGTTAAAAATGGTGAAAAAAGCATTATCAGAAAAACTAGCGGAAAATTGAAGGATTCTGGCCCTTATGTGTGGTGTTACTGTCAAAATTCACTCTGCTTCCTTACAAGAACCCTATAAACAGTAAGAAATGGGATGTCTTGAGGGTAACAGCTTATTAGCTTTGTAGAAACACATTTACAAGGGGCTTGGGTAGGGGTGGGGATTTTTTGAGAGAAAAGATTGATTCTAGGAGAGTCTTCCTGTTGAGAATACATTTATACTCTGTGTAGTATGCCCGTTGAATTCACGTTGATGTGCTATTATAATTCATTTTTCTGTAGAGGAAGTTGGTCATTGCTTATGAATATTCAAGTAGAAAAAACTTTTAAATTGACTGATTGCAGAAGGACAGTTAGAAATTATCATTCTGTCTAATAATGCAGTTTTGTATTTGATTTAATTCTGGCTTGTGAATTGTGTTATAATTGCACTTTTCTGCAATGAAATTAGTTTAAGTTTGGTACCCTGAAGGTTCTTTCCTTCAGAAGATATTGTTGGGACAAAGAAATAAATGTCTTTGCACTCAGGGTGATTTTCAAAAGATCTATTAATTTCTCAAAATGGAGGAGGTCTGAAGACACATTTTCTTTCCTTTTTACCTGTTTAAATTTCAGTCCATATTTGTTTCAAAACCTCTCTTTGTTGTACTCATTCTTTACATTCTTTTACATCTTTGTTTCCTTGCTATCTTCTATTTCAGTTCCTCAGGCATATCTTCTCATTTTTAGAGATAACTACAGAAATATAATTCAAATTTGGTCAACATCTTGAATCTTTTGTTTGCAGTATAAGTGTTCGTACAGTTTTACATGAACTCTGCCTTATGCTCATCTTCCCAGAGATGGAGCTTTTACTTTCATAAAGGAACTAAAAGAATGTTTTCATGCTGTTTTTTTGAGAAGAAATAACTAATCTGCAATAATTTTTATGGTATGGTAGAGAAATAATTTTGATTTCTAATATCTTACGATTTACACAATGGTATTTTGTAAGTGTTTTCTTTAGGGACTGTGTTTTCAAGGTCTTATAAACCCTCTTGTAGTACAGGTGTGAAAATAAAGATGGCAATACTGCTCTCACAACAGTGTGATCCACCGTGTTATACATAGATTTTAATTTGTGGGATTTTGGAAGGGGAAAAATGCTTAGAAGAAAACAGTTCTGCATGTGCAGATAAATGCTCAAGGGATGTTAGTGGATGCTATCCAAAACATTAGCTGTAAAGGTTCTGCCTTTTTGCTGTAGCTAAAATTACTTGAGTTGACAGGAAAGGAAAAAAACCACAAGAGCTAGAGTGATAAGAGTGAGAGGCTTGTTATTTGAAAGGGACTCTTGAGGTGAAGCATTAACAGTGGTCTGTTCTCTGTTCTCTGAGGGTCTGAGGAGTTTGGGTCTGTTCACACTGCCATTAAGGCATGGTGAGTCTTTAGGTAAAAGATGCATGTGCCTATGTCTTGTGGGGAATTTTTCTTGTCTTCATGCTTTGTTTCTTTTACTTGCCATGTCTAATTAAATATGTATACCTGGTAGTCAACTCCCAGGGGAAAAAAGTGCAGTGTACTCACATGGAGAAACTAATGATTAGTGCATTGGATTCACTAACCCAGAATTTAATACATGCTGAAGGAGTTAAGAAATGCCCTCTTGGATCAGGTTAGGGTATCATCTGATTTGCGGGAGGTGTGCTGAGAGGTCTGTAAAGAAACAAAACTTGCTCTAATTCCTTAGCAAAGTAGGACAAGAAATGCTTATGCGTGTCAAGTCTTCGGGAGATTAATTAGATAGTAGGCAGTTGTAGCTTTTAAGGGTCTGATTATCTTCTGGGAGAGGTCTGTGGGAGAAACAGTCAGACTCTTTCAAGAAGAATGCACAACATAAAAATGTTCTCCTGAGTTCAGCTTCATAGATTCTGTATTTCCTGAGTACCCTTAACTTACCAAAATCAGCTGTCTCTTCACTGCTCCTTCAGCAGGAAATAGAAAAAATTTGTAGTAGCCTTTGGAAGCTGAGTTTACTCCTTTTTTTGGGTGAATGATACTTGAGGGGCAGTTTTGCATTTATTCTAGGTGAATGCAGAAGGGTGTTCTCCATTTGTCAGATTTGCTGGGATCTGTTATAGAGCAGCTTTGGGTATTGCATCATTTATCAAGAATCACGCTGTGTAGCCAGTGGAAGAAAAAAGGGAAAATAATTTCATGCACGATATATGATGCTCTTCTGAAAGCAGAATTAATTTCTTATTATGTTGTTTTCCTGCTCTGTATTTTCTTGCTAATTCAAGGCCCTCAGGTATTTGGGATTTCACCTAAGTGTTTATAAGGTATTCTAATTTCTGTATCCAGTTTTCATAGCCTCTTGCCAAAAATAAAATTAAAATAAATACTGACAATCCAAAGCTTTGTTTCGTGCAAACGTTTTTATCTGATATTCACAGCAGCAGAGCACACAAGGTCTGTAAATTCTTGGGTTGTATTTGCAATGACAGGATTGCTCCAGAGTTGAACTGTTGCTATGAAATGTTAAGTTTTGATGTTTGCTTGGGCCTAAAAATGATCATTTCAAGAAGATCACTCCAGAAAGTTGTTCCAGTGGTGCTTTGGGGGAGAGGGATATGAAGAACCTGTGAAAACAAGATGACAAGTAGATGGCATGTAGGTTTACAGTGATTGATTTGAAGCTGCAGCCTGTAGGATGTTTAAGTGCTGGCTGCTAAGATACTGAAGCTTTTGAAGTTGTTATAACACTCCAGCCCTGCAAATACTGTGAAAAATATCTGCTGATAGAAAGATGTGAGCATATGGTAGATAATTATCCTGTGCCTTTTTCTGTGAGCAATTTCCCTGTGGTGGCCTATGCAGAGTAGAGCAAAGCGGGGACTGCGACCAGATCTGCCAGTTTCTAGGCTAATGCTGTAACCACTGGACCAGTCTCTCCTCTGTATTTATGTGGAGGATAAGTGCTAATATCATACTGTGATCTTTCTCATTTTGGGTAAAAAACTTCTACTGGTACTGATTTTAAGCTGCTGTAGGATGCAAGTTGTGTGCGTGTGGTGTGCGCAGATATAAACAAAATGCAAATCTGTACTTAACATTATTCTTTATGATAATTCTGGATGAAAGATGCTATAGAAATGCATTAGCACTGTTACGGACTTGGGAGGTTTTGTTTACTGACATTTTCTCATGAAAGTTAATTTCTTGCTTAGAAATATAGAAGTACACTAACTTAAAATAAGATCTTGCTGTTATTTCCTGTAGTATAGCCAGGAAAAACAGTTGCAATCTGTCTTCTTTAAAATCACATTCCTGGAAGATATTCTGGCAACCTGGGTATTTAAACACATTTCAAAGAAAAACAACTTTAAATCAATTAGAAATTGTTACCGTATTTCATTTCTGATAGTGTAGAATTATAGTTTGCTGCAGACATTGCTTGGAGTTATGAAATAAGCAATAACCTGGGAAGGAGCCTATGAATTAGCAGCATTATGGAACATGAGTCCCATTGTACTGTGAAAAAAAAAACAAACCTGAGAATAGGTAATCATGGACACTGAGTAGTTTGCATAGGTTCTTTATTAGCTTTTTTGGAAGGATAAAGGAAAGAATACAAAGCACAGAATGTTCCAGAACAAAATTTAAATGTGGTTTTTTGCCAGAAGTTGAATAGTATGGCTTCTTTGGAAAGCTGAACTCTGCATGTCTTTGCTAATAGGGCTGAGAAGTTACTTTGTTGGTGGTTTTTCACTTGCCTCACCTGTAAGATCTCACTAGAACTGATAGTGTCAGGCTGCAAATTTTCCTTGTCTCTTTTGGAAATCCAGTTGGTGTCATTGCTACTCATTTAAATTAGTTACTGTTGAAATGGCTTAAATTGCACTCCGTGGGTGGCCTTATAACAGCTCTACTCTGCCTTTTATACCAACTTCAAGTGAATTCATTTTCTCAACTCTGGTCATGTCTGAATGTCAAAAAAACCTTTCCCTATCAAACTGTTCGCTTACTATGCAGCCAACTTCTGTCAGCAGACAGGATCAGGAGCCAGGGAATTCACAAATTGAATGTGCAGCCTGACAAAATCTCTGGGGTTATACTTCTTAGTGAAAATCAATGCTCCTTGGTGAGATTGTTTAACTTAATATCTGGCAGCTTGTCAGAAGCGATCTCTTGAATCACTTGGATTTCTCTAATGTAGACATATTTTGATGGACGCCTATGGTCTGTTAATCTGTATATAATAATTGAATACTGTTTTTCCATTCTTATTGCCACACAACATGAACTAGAGGGCAAAATTTAGTGAATGTACATGCTATTGCTTAATAACTTAAAGGTTTAGATAACTGTTTTCTTAAAGACATTGTCCTGAATGAAAAAAGTCAGCCAAGAAAACTTCTGCTGTGAAGGAGCATTTAATTTCTTTATGTTGAATTGCTTACTTATGGATAGGTAAATAGTTATTGGCCATCCTCTGTATGACAGTAGCTACAGCTCTGTGGGCAGTGATGCTTCTGGAGTCTGGTCTCTGTCATATGGAAGGTGTCATTCCATTACTTTTTCTGCAGGCCATTTTGAATTTATTCCTGAAGATCATTTTTCATTCATTCCCTAACTGGAAAAACAGGGCTTACCCAATTGTCACAGATGACATTAGCAGTTTTTTGTGTCCACAAGAATATACAGTCATTTTTGATGTATCTAAACCTACTACTAAACTTTCTCTACTTCTTAAGATGAGGTAACAATTGATCTTTTTAGAAAATGAAAGTTACACAAGTTGCAGTATGGCAAAACAAAAAAAAAAATCTGAAATTAAAACCTGAAAGGTTGAAATTAAGATTTGATGCATGACGTTGCTCACAGTGTTAGTGGAGATCCTGAAGAGACATGCAAGCAGTGTCTAGACAGAAAAGAATTGTTTATTTGAGCCTCCATCTGTGTGCTCAGAAATAACAGGTAAGTTCTTCAATGATATGCTGAAAAAATGATAACATTAATGATGGTCCTAACCAATCTGAGTTGTGCATGTGGGCCATCATGTGAGATCAGCATAAATGCAGAACTAGTTGCAGATGCAGTTTGGGTTGATTCACATATTGTGAATATGTGAATATTGGTATATTGTTGTACAGTGGGCCACTTTCAGTCTAACTGGGTAACTATTGATAAGTTAGGGAGTTTGCACTGCAGAGTTCATTTAAAGATATCTATTGGCAAACACGGCAAGGAATTGTATCCAAGTCTGGATTTCTTTATTTTAAATGCATTAATGATTGTTCTGTTAAATTTTATTAACTCTCTGGAAAACCTGCAGAAATCTCATTTCAAATTAGGCAGGATTTATTGAGTGGAATATGTAACTTGGTCTCTCAATATCCCAGTCACTGTGATCTTTTGTTTTTTTCCCTCTATAAAATCCATTTTATTCACAATTCAAGAGGAAAGAGCCCATCTTTTCAGCATGCATGTGATTTTGGTAAAATGATAATGTATAGATTTGTGAACAAGGCAGATTTTGATATAAGCCATAGAAAGCAACAAGTCTTTCTCTGTATACATAATTGTCTTGTTATTTCTGTCATCTTCTTGGTTTCAGTGATCTGTCTGTGTTCTTATTCCCAGGATTTTTTTTTAAAGTTGTAACAACTAAACCTCATAATCTTGAAGTTGCATCAGATTTTAATACTTATACAGGATCTGAGTTTTCAAGCAGAACTTGAAGCCATGAAACACAAACACCAGAAACTCTGGTCTTCTAATGTTTTAGATATTCTTAACTACAATCTCTTAAAAAGCTGGATTGATTAAGCTGGAATGCAGACTTCAGGCAAACAATCAGAAAATGAAGCATACAGGTTACTACTGGTTTTGCTCCAAGTTTAAGATTTTGATGATTTCCAACGTCTAATAGTGAAAACAATACTGCATCGCTAAATAAAATCTTATTTAGAAGGTCCTTTTCCCTCCAAAGAAACAGGTCAACTTGCTGCTGCAGGGACACTGCTCTCATCAACTAAAGGGACAAACTGTGTGTCCTCAGAAGAATCTCTATGATGCTGAAATTGTAGCAATGTAGACACTAAAAGGGATAAACTTGGCAAATCAAATTCTGCCTCAGATTTCAACTATGTATTTTACAGGTAGCTGCTTCCTTTATCTTTGATTTCAAAAACAGGAGGAAGATTAAAAGTGTTGTTTGAAACAGAGAACAATACAGCACATGTCTTGACATCCTGTTGAAATTGGATTAAAGTTGTTTAAAAGTATTTTCAGGTGAATGAACCTAGTGCTTAGGGCAAATAAGTTACACTAAGATATGTAAAAATAAATTTCATACATAAACATGGCATTATATTTGATAGTGTTTGTGTTAAAATTTATTACTTTAGATCTCATGGAAAGTACAGCTTTCCTTCAAAGTTAACAAAATGGGTGGAAATGTAGAGGCCAAATGCCAAATAGGATGCACTACAATAATATAATTCTAAAGCTAAAAAAGTTTTATATAAATCAGAACTTGTGTTTCAGAAAATTTGTGTAGCCTTTGCTTGAATGTTTCTTCTTTCATCAGTGAGAATCCATAATAATTCATCTATGTCCTGAGTGGGTAGTTGAATTGTTCTTCAAGTGACTTGTTTTTATAATCAGTTTGTACTCTGAAACTTGAGTTACTGAATGAGAGGTGTTTAGTAAGGATCCTACAGTCAAATCATTAATTTTAATTACTGTAGCTTTAAGGCAATACAGAGTAAACACTGTTTAGATGCAATGTTCTTGAATTGTTTGAAAAGAGCACTCCTTTAGCTGTGCTGCACAAATGACAATGGATTTCCTCTTGCTCTTTTTTTGTTCTGTAGTGTAACGTTATTTAAAAAACAAAAGGTTCAGTTGCATTTAGGTCAGTTATTAAAATACTGTTGGTCATTTCCTTTGACAGAACATTTCTATTGTGTTATACCAATGTCATTAGGAGGAAAGGTTATTCCCACTTGTCTGGCTGATATCAATACATACTGGCATATTACATCCTCTGGCTTTCTGGAAATGTTTTATTTGAGCAGCAGCTTGGGAACAGGAAATTTAAGGTTATATGCAGTCTGGTTTCAGACTGAATAGTAGAAAATGTGTTTCCTAGAAGATGCTGTCTACTTGACAGATTTTCTCTAGTATTTTGTAGAATTGGATAAGCTTAAATAGGTTCAAGTTGTAAACAAATTTTTACCAGCTGTAGGTAGCAGACAAGATAGAACAAGGTTTTCAGTCACTCTGTAGTATTTGAGGAACTTACATAAATTGCATTAGCATATCACCAATTGACCAATTCCTCTGGAATGTAGTTTACATTTTATGATATGGCTGTGATAATATTACCAGTTTGTAAGTGTTCCTAGGGGAGAAAATGGTACTTTTACATCGAGTCGTGGTCAAATGTGAAACCTATGATACTGGAGTAAGTTTTAAAGGCAGAGGTTCCAGAATAGCATTTTAGGCATGCAGAGCAGCCCTTTCAACCAGAATCAGAGTGAGCAGGAAAACAGGAATACAGTTCAATCTAGTAGCTGTTCATGCATGTAGAACACAGCAATACACACTTCCCATTGCTTTCACTGACAAATTAGACTGGTATGTTTGAAGTGATGATGCTGAAAATTACAAATTCTTTGTGGCATGATCTTAATATATATTAAGTGGGAAAAAAGTATAAAGTTGTGGAAACACTTGAAATATTGAGCCATCATACATATATACTGAAGTCTGTACAAAACCATTCCACAGGGACTTTTATTATTTCTGATGACTTTAGAAACATTATTTCTAAAGTCATCAGAAATAATAAAAGTTATAACCCTTTTTAATGGAAATTGCCATCTTTGTTAGAGATCAGGCTACAAGTGAATTTCATTGTAGAGCTGAAGCATGGTGTCTGGTGAGTAACTGATTAAGCTTTCTATATGCCTTTGCAGGGTATCAGGGTATCAGAAGATAAAATTTATATACAAACTCATTTCTTTCTTTTCAGGCTGAAGCTGTGGAGTCTTACCTTGCTAAGATCCTGTTTCAGTTTGAGCTTTTTGTAAACCTCTTCATAAAGCTAAAACTAGCTGAGGTTGGAAGGAACCTTTAGACAGAGATCATTAGCCCAGATGCCCTGCCTGGACAGGATCAGATAGATCAAGCTGTCCAGGTCCTTGTCCAGTCAGGTTTTGAGTATCTCTAAGGACAGAGACTCAACAACTTCTCTATGCAACTCATTCACTTGTGTTTATTACTTGTATTTATTACTTTTGGTGTTACACAAAATATGAATTTGTTTATGAAATATCTGCAACTTACAGGAAGAAGTAATGTGGCATCTAACTGCATTGAATACAAATATGGATAAGTAATTTTATGAAGCTGCTGTATTATATCATCACTTAGTTGTAAAATGCAGATGTCTGTGCTAGTTCTGAGTTTCTTAATGTTAACTGTACAATTCATACAATTTAAAATTTTGTTGCAGCTAGTTTATTGTCAGATGTCTGTGTGATATATAGCCTTCTAGTACCTTAATGGGCCCTCAAGAAAGCTGGAAGGGGAGTTTTTATAACAGCATGGAGTGGTGGGAGAAAGGGTAAATTAGGCTTTAAATTGAAATAGGGTAAATTAAAATTAGATATAAGGAAGAAATTATTTACTGTGAGGGTGGTGAGGCACTGGACTAGGTTGCACAGGGAAGCTGTTGATATGCTGTCCTTGGAAGTGTTGAAGGCTAGGTCAGAAGGTGCTTTGAGCAGCCTGATCTAGTGGAAGGTGTCCCACCCCTGAACTACATGATCTTTAAGGGCCATACCAACACAAACCATTCTATGATTCTATGACATGCAGATTGATCTTGCTTATACTCAAAGCTCACCAAAAGCCACACGATTGTGTTAACATGCTCTGAGGTTGTATTAAGAAAAACACTTGAAGTGCAAAGCATATGAGTACCTAGGTATGTTCAATCAGTGCTGTCTCATGTCTAACAGCATGGACCACAGGGTGAGTCCCCCTTTGCCTTTCACATAGGTCCTTTTTTGGTCAACTAGATGTAGGCATGTAACACTGGTCACATTAGGTATGGTTTGTAACACCAAATGCTTCCTGGATAAAACTTAACTGTGCACAGAAGACTGATCTAAGACAATTATAGGAGTGGTAACATCACTACTGTGCTACTGACACAGTTCTCTTAATTGTATTACCATTTTTATTTCTGTTAGCTATTTCTTGAAATACAGTGAACCTGTAATAAAAATTTCTGCCACACATATTAAAGAGACTTCTGTGTACAGATGATATTTGTGTTAAGGGGATGAGTCAAGGTAATTCGAGTGAAGAGGCAGTTAAGGTGAAATAAATCACAAAGTTGAGGCAAGAGAAGAGAACCCATTTGTTCTGCCACTGGTAACGTAGCCACTGTTTGAGATAATGAAGCATCGTCTGTAGTTGGTGTTAATTTGCCATATTCACTTGGTTGACTGCTTTTTGAATCAGTTACTATGCAAGGTTGTACTTACCTAATCCTTGTGTGTTGCATATCAGTTTTAATGTAATTCAAACTTTTCCAGTTCTCAGATGAAACAGCATAATTTTAGGAAAGAATAGAATGGTAATTTGGGCCTATATAAGCCTGGTAGTAGCCCTTTTATCAGTTTCATGGTAGGTCTTCTATTTGAAAATAAGCCTCTGCTGTTTAACCTGGCTTTCTTCCAAAGCATGGTAGAACCTTTGTATTTTAATATTGTGGTTTAGCTTTGTCACAAAAGTTCCACATGCATACGTGCCTCTGGGTATCAGTATGAAAGGGGAATTGCTTGTCTTTTACTGCTGTAAACAATTTTGGGTTTTGTTCTTTTCTAATCAACAGAATTTAGCTTCCTGGAATCCTTCAAATCCTGAATGCCTCCTGCTTGTTGTGAAAGAGCTTGTGCAGCAGTATCACCAATTTCAGTGCAGCCGATTACGGGAGAGCTCTCGCCTCATGTTTGAGTATCAGACTTTACTTGAAGAGCCCCAGTATGGAGAAAACATGGAAATCTATGCTGGCAAAAAAAACAACTGGGTAAGTTCTTATTTCGTCTAAAATGCTTTTAACAAATACAACTTTTGCTTCAGAAAACACTTCCTGATCTTCCTGTGGATCTCCATGCTTTCTCTTTTCAGTGGAGAAAACTCTTATTTGACTTCAGCTCATTTTCTGTACTTCCTCTTTGGGATGTTGCTGTATTCCAGCCATTACATTGGTTGAACCAGATTTCCAGGTGCAAACTGGTTTTGAATCTGGTGTTCATTTGTCTGGCTTATAGGTGAAAACTTTGAAACTGTTGAAAAGCCTGTGCTGTGTTTAGAGGGCACAGTGCAACATAAATGTGGAAGTTCAAGTTAGCTTTGAAGATTTGAGAGGCAGAATAACAGTGTTGGTATGACACCCTGCCAGCCTACCAGCCTGCGTAGGGGTAGGATGTATTAGGGTGTGTTTCCACATTATGATTGAGTTGATTTAATTGGTAGCTGCAGCTGCCAGTATCTCTCTTGCACTTGTCTAAGCTGAGATAAGTTGTTCTGGGAGAGGAGAGGAAAAACTGAAGAGGAAAAACTAACCCAAGTAATTTTCTGCAAGAGGAGGCAAGATGGACTAGAGCAGTAACCATACTTTCATATGACAGTCAGACATTAAACTAGCTTATATGTTTCCTGAAGTTATGTCCCAGGTTCCTACATGGGAAATGTGCCATTTTGTATAGAAACACTCTGTGTATACTATCTCTAAGATGTAGCCATTGGCAATGTAGACATTTTGGTTACTGTGTAAATTGATTGTTTTTTAAAATCAATCTCTGCCATAGAGTAAGCTTTGGAAAAATCAGGTTTTTTTTCTGCTGGGAATACATTTTTATTCAGAAGTTTGGAGTAAGATATGTCAGGAAATATTTAATGATTTTTATGATGGACTTGTTGCCCTCTTGCTTTCAGAAATAGCATACTATTAGGGTAAACTGACCTTCAGAAACTCTATCTTCTGAAACAGGTGCAGTCTGAAAATTGATGAAATTCAGGATTCCTATTATCAAGGTCTAGAATTCAGCTTTATATCACTTCAATCATCCTTAAGTTATTAAGGTGATTCAAGGATGTTTACTTTACAACTCACACATTCATCTTGTTTTGTTTTTTTTCCTTAGGCAAGTCATCTAGGCTTTTTTTATTTGAACCCAGATTTAATTTTCTTCATCAAAGAAATTCAGACCTCTTTAATGTTTATAGATCAGAATATTTGATTGAAATTAACTTAATCACAGATGATATTATCCATAGCTTGCATCCCAAACAACTTACTATATCTCTAAATTTCATGAGACTGGTTTACTGAGGTGCAGAAGGCTTTCTGAACTGTACTGAAATTTTATCCACTTTTCTCAATCTTTGTTGACCAAATAAAGAACTTTATTTTCTTTAATTTTAAATGCTGTTTTAATTTAAAACATTCCAATAAAATAAATTTTAAATATATTTTGAATCAAATCCTTTTCATATAGCAGAGCTATAGATTTTTCCATAGCGTGTGCTTTTTTCTTTATTCTCTGTCAAGGAGACTGCTGACACTTTTGAAGATTCTCTGAACTTGGTATATGTGACAGAGGCTTGTTTACTAGTGTCCTAAAACAAAACTGTGAAATTACCTTGTGTAGTTCTCTTTATTGTCCTTTACAACTGTTTTGTTAGTCTCAAGGATCAGCAAAATAGGTCTGTTTTTCCAGAAAGCAGGAGGTAAATGGCCTTTTATCTTCTCTGCCTAGAAGTCATTGAAATTCATGTTGCTGCTGTCTCTCAGGAATCAATAGTAGTTCAACAGATTTCTGAAATAATCAAGTATGAGCCTTGCACAGTGTTATAAAATTAATTATCTTAGGTGCATGAGTTAAAAATACTTTTAAGAGAATGCCTGAATTCATCACTCTGACCCAAAATGGAACAGAAATTTGCTCTTATAACTTTGTTCCATTGCCTCCAGTTTCCTAAAGTGCAAGTCTCCAAGATATATGGCAAATCAGCAAAATGTTATCTAGCTTAGTGGCTTCTTGTTGGAGGAATACTGGCAGATGCAGGAGCCCATTAAATACCCAATTGCTCAGAGCTGTGGCCAGAAATTCATCTGTCTTGACCTGATGCCTGTATCCAGCTGGTTCAGGCAGGGGAGATGAGCACCATGGACAGGGGCTACTCCCTGTGCAGCCAGAACACCTTTGGAAGTATTAGTTTGCAAAATAATCTTGATTAAATGATATGAAAGATATGGACTTTTTGGAGCAGCTGATGATCAGAGCAGCATTGATCAGAGGTCATTCATGTGTTCAGTGGCCATCCCAGTTCATCAGACTTGGTATTATACCAAAAATAATATTCTGGATTTTATGGCAAATGTTGTATGGCATTTTTTGAAAGTCCAGAGGAGGAGCACTATTTGTAATATCCATTTCAATCCAGATAAAAAGTGAGGACCCTGACCGTCATCATAGCAGTTTTCATGTTATATATGCACAAGAAGTTGTTGATTTTTCTGCATACATTAGTAATACAGCATCAGGAAGTTGGTACCTCTCCTCACAAGTAGTGTTATCAGGAAAGCTTTCACAGCTAGACTTTAATGTACACTACCTTTTTGTTGCATAGTTGTTTGTATGAGTAATTTCTTTGCATATCTTTTGTGACTACCAGTGACAAATTTTGAGGGCAATTCTTAGCTAGCTGGCATAAGGGTGAATTACAGCCCAACATCACACAAACCCTTTTGGCAAATGATATAACTTGAAAGTTGTCATTGGGAACATTTCAGTTCCATTCCAGATCTTGTTTTCTCTTGTTTAGTGACTTAAAGGTAGAATGAGTTATCTCTAGTTCATACCTGGTAGATAGACCCAGAAACAGATTGGCACTGACAAATTGGTTAGCTTGTCTCAAATTATCCCACTTTTTATAATTAATTACATAAAAACAATGTTTAACTTTCTTTACTGGTAATTCAACCTACGAAAGAAATATAGCTGCTATGTGGCTATTATATTGAACTAAAAAAATAGAGATAATAAAAAATTAACATGGAGGAAATCAGGCAGGTATTTGTTTTTAAAAAAACAGCTAGCTTCATTCCTTTATAACCAGGTGGACAATGTCTGGTTTTAAGGAAGTGTATGAAACAGAGAGGAAATCCTTTCCATTTCCTTCACATACCCTTTATACGTAAAAAAGAGCAATGTGCATGGGACACTTGGCAAATTTTCAGTAAATGGTTGTCTAGATGTTTGGAGTTACATAATTCTGAAGACAAATTATTAAAAACCTTCTACTTAAACTCCTTTCCTCTAGCTTTCTTCAGAGGACGCTTTTGATACGTGCTTACCTTTCGAAGCACAAATTCTCTTACATATATCTGCAGTGTTTGTAAAGATGCCTCTGTTTTATCTATGTGTTCTTATCAATTTGTCAAGTTTTTAGCTTTGCTTTCAGGCTCTTTGCAGTTCTCGCCAGACCTTTGTCCGGAAATGAGTACGGCCAAGATACATCTATATTTAGGGTGCAACAAAATATAGTCTGATTTTTTGTCATGCACATTGTTTTATTCTAACTACTTTTTGCTGTTGACTTACTGGCAATGAGGGTTAATGTTTTTTAAGGTGTTTTTTCATATGACACCTGTGAAATCTGTAATTTATTTTTTTCCCTTCCAGTATTTCTATTCAGCAATTTTGTTTTAAATCTTATCCCTTCTCTTTGTGATGAGCTCTTACATGCTTTTCTGGATAATATTTAGTCTTCAGAATGTTTGTGGTTCTCCTTTAGCTACCAGATCTCATTAATGTTACCTTTTTTCCACAGACTGGAGAATTCTCGGCTCGCTTCCTCTTGAAGTTGCCTGTCGATTTCAGCAATATTCCTACATACCTTCTCAAGGTAAAGTCACTGTCTAAGTTGACAGTATTTGTGAGAGAGGATGAATTATTGCAAGGTCTTTAGTAATTATTTTTACTTTCCTGCCTTCCTGCTCTCCAAGAGTTTGAAAGTTCACAATTTCTAAATCTGATTGGATTATGCTTTGGAAAGGTGATGTTGGACATGCTGTTGTCTTGTGTGCTACTTTAGTGGCATCTTTTATATGAGTCTGTGGAATTTCATGACATGTCAGTGTTGGAATTTTTAATGAACAGTCTCCATTGTACCACCAGTCTTGACAGTAGAAAAGCAAAACTAAATATACATTTCTTAACAGGGAATGAAAGCAAATTCTGGTTACTTGAACTGAAAGCTTCAGTGATTATTTTACTCATTGTTCACAATGAACAGAAATTTGATCAGATACTTTTGAAAGTAGTACTATAGAGTATTCTTGCAAGTTGGGATATAAAAGCATTTATTTCTTTGCTAAGAGGAGAAATAAAAGCAGAAAAAGCAATTTGTGACAAACTACCACCATGGAAGGGTTTGAAATGAGTGACTTTTACTGCACAGGGACAGTCTCTCTTTAAAACAGCTACTGTGGAAGCCCATCATAAGGTCAATGTTAGTATATTTATTGAACACAGTGAGAGATCCAATGTTTCTGTCTATTGTGACTGTCAGAATGAAGCATCAGAATTTGCACTGCAGACAAGGTTTGAGTCAGTTGATGTTGCCAACACTCATCTTTCCTTTAAACCGTTCGTCTGCCTTCTTTTGAATATTTGTAAAGAGGAACAGCTACTTAATCTTTAAAAACTAATGTGTTGAGATGAAATTGTCAGCATGGATTCCATTACCTTCTCTTCATCTTATTGTTAGAACTGTCTTCAACTATTTTTAAATCACAGTTGCAAGTGTGAGTCTTCAGTGTTTCACCAAATAAGATGTCTCAAGCTACAAACCATAAAAGTAAAGGCAGGCAAGCTATAATCTTGACTGAAATTTTTGGTTGCAGTTTGAGACTGGAATCCTATGATCTTTCTAGCTTCTGTAGATTTTCTGTCTGAGTAATGAGCTGCTTCTCGAAAGTATGCAGATACTTTCAGTAGCAGCTCTTTCTCCCATCTGCTCTCTTCCACTGGACTTTTTCTTCTCACTTGATGGGAATGTTTCTGAACAGAGGTAAGAGGGTTGGCTAAGGCCTTTTCTGGAAGGTTGGTGTTAAGCACAGCACAGCAACAGTTCACCTAGACTGCAGGCTAGCTGTGATTTGCTTCTGAAAGACTCTGAGGACAAAAGACTGAGAATGTATAATATTCTGCCAGAACTCCCAAGCACTGTATTTTTCAGGAACAATTTTAAATGAGTCAAGAATTTCAGGACAAGTGCAGAAGGAATATGTTCAATAACTTCAGTTGCAGGGCTGTCTTGTACCTCTCAGATTCTCAGAAATGGAGTTTGTGGGAAACCTTGCAGGTTGGAAGGTGGTGTATAACTTACATACCTGTTATCATGTAGGAGCACCATGATTGAATCTGCAGTTGTTTCTGAAGAGTAACATTTTAATGCATGACTCCTCCCTACTGTGATTGCCAATCATGTTCACAAAAAATCTTCTCTAAACAAGGTTTGTATACTGTGGGTAAATCATTAGTGCTCCACAAGGCTCCTCCTGGGGCTTTGCTCATCCTGAGTACTGAGTGATTCATTAGTCTGAAGGAAAGCATGTGATTATTTTGCATGCATATGTAGTGTGAAGTGAAGAGACACACAGAGCAGGTAGCAGAATCAAAGTTTCCCAATCTGCCATTATTTTGATATTTCAGAAATCTTAATGTCTTAGCCTTGGGTTTTTAAAATTAATGTGGTTTTGTATGTTATAGCCTGGATTTTTACAGCAGCAGATCCTTCTTGATGAGCAATGTACTAGTGAAATCCTCAGTTTTCTTGATCAGGCTTCTACAGTGCAAGCTGGCAACTGTCTGTAGTAGGAAAGTGACATGTAGTCTGGCTGAGTAGCCACAGGAGAAGAAATATTGCTTTATTCCAGAAGTATTTGTTGACAGTAGAAAAATGGCTTTATTTAATCTCCAGCCTGGCTTATGACAGAGTGTGCTTTGTAGCAGGCAGGATCTTACACCCTTGCTGCCTTTAGCTTCCTGTATGTACTCTGAGCTAGATGAATGTCATCTCTTGTGACAGCAACATAAACAACATAAAAGCAGGTAAAATCAGGACTACTCTGTTGTGATTTAAGTAATTGTACTCTGACTACTCCAAATTAGTAAAAGAGCTATTAAACAAAAAAGATTATTTTTTTAAGCTGTCCATGTCTTTTTTTTGGATAAGACTTTTGACCTAAATAGACCCTTAATGTTCTGCAATAAAGTAGTTTATTTCCATTAGGGCTGCTAGTTATGCTGGTTTCAATGCTACCTGCTGGATTGTGGTACAAGATTAATAGAGCGTTTATTGATGCAGTGGAAATAATTATTAATATATTACTCCGAAAGGTGGAAGAGCAATCAGTAATTGAAGGCTGTTAGTGTGTGTAACAGCTTAATGTTTTACTGCAGAATTTAATGTGTTTTAATTGCATTCTAGTCTGTAGCCAATCTTGTAGTATAGTAGCTTCTCTGTAATGATTTGCAAAGTTCAAACCCGTTATGCTTTCTCTGACATCTTCTTTTTTATGTTTAATTAATACTACTTGTGTTAAAACCTGGTGAAATATTAAATACCATTATTTTTGCCTAATCAATCACCCCTAGTATCCCAGTGATTTCTAATGCTTTTCTGAAGTTTTTGTTGTTAGTAGGTAATCACACTACAAGCATGACAGTAAAACTTTGTTATCATAAGCCAGTACTCAGGTTTGACGATGTAAGCTGTGAGATCAGTATGCAGTGTTACAAAATCTTTGGGGTTGTTGAAAATACACTCTGGAATCATAAGATATTATTCTGTCAGCTTTGTACTGATTGTGGTGAGAGTACCTTTCCTATAAAGAATAAAAGTTTGGAGGTGTAGCATAAGTTGGATTGTTATGGACTGGAGAGGCGAATTTGCCAGGTTATTTTAAAGGTATTCACAGCACTAAATTTAAAATTGAACTCAAAGTGTGTGTACATTTCAAGTAAAATAGATGAGTATATTAAGAATACTAAGGATAGTCAAAAAAGCAATGCAGAATACACTGTTTCTTCCTTTGACATCTAAAAGTGTAGCAAAATTTCTTCAGTTATTCTAGTAAAATTTCTTCAGATTTTATTTAATTGGAGACATAATACCCGTTATAATGCCTGCAGCAGATAGATCTCTCTTCATAACTTCTCTTGCCATATTCCTTTACATTTGAAAGAAAAAATATCATTGTGCATTTTCTATGCTAAAGAGCTGTTCTAAAAGAAATGTTGGCTTACACTTAAAAAGCACATTCATTATATTTTCTTTTAGAAAGTTATACTTTAATGCAAAGGTTTTAATTGAATGTGGACCTTTGTATCCATTTTCAAATGGTTCTCTTATGCAAATCCATTTAAGTGAAAACTTTGTGTTGAAACAGCCGCAGAATCAAGATGATGGCTCAAACTGCTGCAAAGTTTATTATGATAAATCTTTCATTAAGGTTCTCTTATTTGAAAAGAATGAGGCTTTGACTCAGGAAAATCCATGTAGTTTTCCTTTGCCTTTTTTTGCAGTTGGATTTTTACAGCGTGTTTGTTTCTAATTAAATTCTTTTCTGTTGGTTGCAGCATTTTTCATTTTCTCCACAGAATTTTATAAAGGGAAGTATTCACCGTACATACTTGTTTTGAGAGTCAGTCTCTAGTTTGCATTTCTGCCTCTTAACAGATACTGTGTATGCCACAGGAATAAAATAGGTAATAGTCTCAACATCTAAAATACCTCTTTAAATTTTTCATAGAATTTTTTAGGTTAGAAAAGACTTCTAAGATCATGAAGTCAAACCATTATCCCACCACTGCAAAGTCCACTATTAGCCCATGCCCATCCCTAAGTGCCCCATCTACACATCAGATGAACATTTCCAGAGGTGCTGACTCCCCCACTTCTCTGGGCAGCCAGTTCCAGTGCCTGATCACTCTTTCTGTGAACAAATTTTTCCAGTTATGTAATCTAAGCCTCCTCTGATGCACCTTGAGGCCATTTCCTCTTCTCCTGTTATTGTTACCTGGGAAAAGGGGCTGACCCCCACCTCATTACAACCTCCTTTCAGGTGTTTGTAGAGAGAGATAAGGGTCCTTCTTGAGTCTCAAATTCTCCAGCCTAAGCAACCTCAGATGCCTTCTCCACTCACCACGAGACTGGAGATGTGGCCTCACCAGTGCTGAGTACAAAGTCCCTGCCCTGGCTCTGCTGGCCACACTATTGCTGATACAAGTCAGGACCTTCTTGGCTACCTAGGTACATTCATTCTGTGTAGTTTTGTTTCTTTCTTGGTAGATTTTGTCAACTAGGGGAACATAAGTAATCATAGTGACAAATCATTAAAAACCTCCAGCTCAGTAATTTACAAATTGTACTTGTTTATGTGACTGCAGCATGCTTGCACAGTATCAGTGAATTTCAGAGTGTGTTGCCAGTGATGCTGTTAAAAACAAGACATTTAGGTATTTTTCTTCTTATTTCCATGGGGGTTTTTTATGTTTTGACTAAGTAAAATGTTCCCTGAATAACACCATCTTCTTGTATGTATCTTTTAAAGTACTCATTTCCTATGTGTATGTACTTGCTTGTTGTGCTCCAGTGCATAGCTAATACCAGGACTAATTTAGCTATGATGCTGTGACCAGCAGCTTTCCAATAATTTGTCAGTATTGAAGCATAAAGGAAATACACAACACAGACCTGTTTCTTTAGTTGCTTTTTTGGTGTTTTGTTTTTTGTTTTTGTTTTTTTTTTTTTTTGTGATGACCATTGTATTTAGTGCATATCTTTTAGAGCTGAAATAAATAACAGACATTGTCTAGACGCATTGCCAGGGGCCAAACAGTTTTGTGTAAGACTGTCAATGGAAGAGGTTTATACTCAAGTTCAAATTGAAAGATAAGAATGTATTTGTGGGTTTTTTTCCTTAGTCTGATTTCATCATTTGGTAGTCTCTTGAAAGACTTCATTGCAACTTTTGTTTACAATGTAGACCAAATTCCAGGTACTGTGAAAAGACTACTATATTTGTCTATGTCTGAGTAATTAACTGTAGCACAGAATAAACAAAAATATAATGTGCAGGGTCAAATGAGATTTTTTGTCCAGGCCAAATTCTTTACTGTTGTGCTTTAGCAGTTTGATTCCTTTGACAGCATTTAAGATTTGTGTTAAATTGCTGCAAATACCAAAACACAAATGCACTCGTATGAAGTTCTATTGCTGTTAAAAAAATCTGAGCTAAATATTCTAAAAAATAATAATATTTTATCATGCTTTTAAAATTCATTGATTTTGTTTGGAGCTAACTAAAACCTGATGTGTAGTATGGTCACAACAGTGGCAAGAATGATGTGGAGTTCAGATCTGACTTGATCTTTTTGCACTAGACTGTTTTAGTCTGTGCCAGGCAACTACCTCTCAAAAGAGTGTAGAATGTTATGCAGCATATTCTATTTGACTACCTTCCAAAATATATTTGTTGTATTGGATAGAATGATGGACCTGCATACCATGTGAAGCTTGTCAGGTCTGTGGTGCCTGGTGTCATTTTACCTTTTATCAATAGAAAAAGTGGAAGTTTATAAGACAGACAGATAATCCTGAAATAATATGTAGTCCTCATAATTCACAATACTCCAACTGTGCTTTACATAGAGATCTTTTAGGCTAATTTAGATTGCTGTTAATATTATACTACTTAAGACTTTGTGACAAAGGCACAAAGTTAACTTCCTGAATTTCATTCCATAAAGTATTCCTTATCTTGAGATGTATGCAAGCATTTGGAGTAAATAGTTTATATTTTAAAAGTAGATGACAGTATGATATTTACTAGATTGATTACTATACTAGCATTAACTTACTTAAGCAGAATAATGGATCATCACAGATTGTCTGGGCTTCTTCTGTTAATAAAGGCAAACTTTATAGCATACAATTATAATGAGCCATTGAGATTTTAGATTAGAAATGGGTCTCTGCAAGTTAGTACTGGCAGTATTTGAAACAGCAGCATTTGTAGCACCTGAAGACAGTAAATTGCATGATCTAGAGGCTGGGAAAATAAATGTAAGCTGTGTGTGCAGAAGACATTTATCAGTATAGATGTCATTGATGCTTGTCTCTTATAGACTCTTCACTTTAGCCTGTGCCCAGTAATCTGCAGTTTATTTTTGCTATCCATGTTTTCCATTGAAAATAACAGCAAAGTACCAGTGAGGAAGTGCTCCTTTAGCTCGATACAGTGACCATTGTCCAAGTAGCAGCCCAGTGCCAGAAGCAGGCAAAACTCCATGCACTGAACCTTACATATTGACTGAGGCCAAAAATAACATGGGGAGGGAAGAAAAATGCCTTCATGTCATGAAACGTTTCTGGTAGTTTAAATCTTGTAGAATCAGAAAAGTAGACTTTTTTTTTTTGGTGCTGAAATATTTTGAATGTCTAGTTTTTCATTACAGCTTAAAAAGCATATGATCTGTCAGCCATGAATGTTTGGGGATTTTGTTTTGGCTTTTCATTTTGCAAAATGTTTCACTTGTCGCTATAGGTAAAAGTGTGTAAGATCTTTCATATTCCACTGTACTGTGCTTCTTGGCTGGTCATACCACTGTAGTCGTATTATTGACCCTCACAGGGTTTTTCAGAATAGGTCACCTCTTGTTTTTTCACAGAATCTACTGATTCTGGTGTTGGAGAGCTTAAGAGTAAAGTGATAACTTCTTTTGTTCAGTGAAGCTGCAGAAATACTTACAGACACTATGATTTAATTAGTCATCCTTTCATGATTTTGTTCTTAATATCTTCTGCCCACAAACTAAGGGAAGCAAAGCTGTATGAAAGTGTACTTCATGATCAAAACATGTTATATTTGAATTCTGGAAAAAAAAATTCCCTTCACTCTCACTAAACATATTAGTACAACTTTTCCAGAACAAGATGACTTATTTGTAGCATCTAGTGCCTAAAACCACATAAAATATGTTAGTGTCAGGAGCACCTTAAGCTCCGTATGCTGAAAGCCAAAAGCAATTTTTTAAAATCAGCATTTTCTGTAATTTATTGGAAGATTTTGTTAATAAGATCTGTCAACTGGAACAGCTCATTCTGCACAGCTGATGATTTTTATAGGTTATGATCTTAATATGAATCATAGTCTCCAATCAACTGTATTTCTGATGACAGATCTTTTATTTTGAAACATTTTCTTTTTATAATGCAATAGTAAAGGAAAGGACCACCACATCTACTAATCTTACAATATTCATCTTGATTTCTGTGAATACTTCTCAAATTTGGTAGAACTATTAATTTGTTATTCGGATGTGACTAGAGATAGGGGGATTTTCATTAATTTTCTTTTAAAAAATTAAGAAAAATGAGTTTAAAAGAGCAGCTTTTGAAAGCCTTTTTTGCATCTGGTGGGAAAGTTTACAGACATGTTATGTTGCGTGACTTGGTTCAGATTTACTGCCTTGTTAGGGCTTGTAATTTGTACTATTGCTTTACATTTGCATTTTATGCATTGCATAGGGAGAATGGAATTCAATAGCCATAAAAATAATTGCAGATTATTACATAATGATGGTGCTTGTTTTATCTGTCATGGTCCACCCGTAGTATGTAGAACAAGCAATGTACAGTGGTCTTAATCTGGGAAGTGGGTCTTGGAAATACATATTTTTAAAACTCTTGCATTTGTTCTACACTGTTGTTTCTTCTTGAAGGAAAAAAAAATATTTGCAAAGTTGTTGAGCATAGAATTTGAAGGTAGCAAATAATCTGTAAAACTCATGAACCAGCAAATCTGTATCTGCAAATACAGAAGTGCATAAAGCATGATGGCAGGATTTTCTGAAGGATGTTTCCATGCTGAGCCCACAGCCCCTTTCTGGTACTGGGGTTCTTTCTAATGCTTCAAATCAGGGCTTAAATCCTACAGCAGCTCATATATTGACATTTTCATGTAAATTTTGTTTATAAAAGTGCCAGTTACAAGGACTGGGTTGATTTAATGTTCTGGGGTTCTTTTGTTCTGGCTTTCAGCTTAGTAGACTATGTCTTCTTAAGAAGGAATAGTATTAACATGAATGTGCATCTGTATGGTGATTTCATATGATTTTTTAGTCATGCTTGTTTGAATGCTGTGATTTCCACTGGTAACTTTGTTTTTTGTTAAATATACAAAATCCTTTCCTTACTGCCAGTCTTAAAAGGAGGTTTCATTTGTTTGGGTTTTTTTTTAAATATATGTATGTAAAATAATCATGTGGTGGCATGTGTAATACTTCTCACTTTTACTCAGTTTCATGGGTTTAGAGGTTTAAGAAAAAAAAAAGAAAAATAAAAAGATTAAAGTTTTAACATTGAAGCAGTTACTCTCAGCAATAAACATACTGAGGTTGACTGATCCATCGCTTTTATTTTTGTCTAATTGAGAGTGGCAATGTCCTTAATCATAATACCATAAAACATAAAGTAAAAACAAAAAAATAGGATGTTCTGTTCTTTTTCTTCCATGTTACCAAAAAAATGCACATAATTTTGTCTACCAATTGCTAGCTAATAGTGTGCCACGTTCCTATAAATCTTTTAATTTCTATAGTAACTTCTGTTTGGAAGGTAGTTGCTTTTTTACAGAAGGTGTATGTAGGCATTTTCTGTTTTAGAAGGAGACTTTAGATGGAGAAAGCTAAAGGAAAGTCTGCCTTGTCCAGCAGCATCTCTGTGAGACAGTGAAAGAACAGCAAGTAAAACTTAGACTTCTTGACTCTGTTGCTGTTTTAAGAGTTTAGGTGTTCATGCTAGAACTTGTATGTCTTTCATGTGCTGGGGCCTGTAATCTTTGCAAACAGCAGATCCATGGGAGAGAAGGGGCAGTGGGGAGGAGCATTACTTTGGCTTCAGTGGTGCAATTAGGTGCACTCCTTAGGCCTTAACAGGTTACCAGTACATCAAAATCTGGGCAAAAAGATGTCCATGAATTAAATGTTGGTTTTGAGTTGTGTAATGAACTGTCTGGAGTACATATATAACACTTAAGTATATCCATATAATACCATTAGGAAGTCCTTCTGGTAAAGGAAAATAGGGAAATAGAGTTAAACTGATCATGCTGTTCCATCTCTTGCCATATTTTGTATTTTAATTACTTGCTTTTGTAGCTGTCTCAAGTAATAAACTACTGAAATATATATGCTTTTAATATATTGGAATGTGTTTATATTTGGAGATATCAGATATTCTATGTTTTACTGTAACATCTTTTCTGGTGTAGAAAAATGTTAGACAAATATGACTGATGGCTTGACTAAAACTGATGACTGACTGATGGTATGTAAATAATCAGTGATTCATTTGCAAGACCCTGAGGACAATGTGTTGGTTAACAAAGAATAAACATGCTCATTCCAAATTATTATTCTCATTGTTTAGCATTTATAATGTGTGTCCTAGATAAAAATCATTAATTCTATCTCATTTCACCTAGACTCATTACTTCTTCTAAGTAATAAATCTTACTTAATTTTCATTTTACTACTGTTAAGTGATTAGATAAGCTCTTGAAATATAGGTCAAATTATACCCAGGTTATCATTTTGACATACATGTAGGTATTGTTGTTTTTTCTCCCTACATAGATTAGATGAAATTAGTAACTGATCATCTCACAAGTTCTAATTTAATATATTCTTCACAGGAGTTGTGACATATAAAAACATCTGTGTTTCGGACAGGACTTGAAACATGACCTAGGTATATGCAAATTCAGAGTGGAATCCTGAGCTGTGAGTAGAGAACTTGTCCAAGGCTGTAACCAGAGCAGTGTTCTTCCTCTCCCCTCTCTTTCTATCACCTTCACAACTCATCACAGTTAAAATTAGCAGTCACTTAACTTCGGTTCATTTTGACACACTTCTCTTCAAGGAAAACAATCCATTCCTGTCAACAGAAAGAGTTGTGTGACTTCAGAGTTGCTGGAGATTTTTCTCCTAGGCCATTTTTCCACTATTATGGGTTCTTACTGTTGTGCCATTATAACATCCTGTAGTATTCTTGAGTGTCTTAAGGTGATTTTGGGCACCTCTTCACATCTGGACAATAACTGTATTTCTGAAGATACTTAGAACTTCAATTACACCTTCTTTCTATAGTTCACAGAACTGAGCTGTGTTCTGCATGAATGAAAAGCAACTGCAACTGTTTCACTTATTAAAAAAAAAAAATTGAAAAGCAAATAAACAGCAGAACAGAGACCAGAGTACATGCAATCTGACTTGCAGTCTGTATGAGAAATATTTAAACTAAAATACAATTTTAATTTTATATTCTTAAGGCTATGTTTCATCTTTTTACAACACTTACCTTTCTAGGTAAAATGTAGTTCTTTGTGTATCCATTTCATTTTATGCATATCATTTATTTTGACAATGTCAATAAAAGGCTGTTAAAATGTCAGTAATTTCTGGGCTTTGTTTTGTGTAATTAACATTGACTGCACTACAGCTACTGAACAGAAGAGCAGTTTCTCTTGTATTAATATTCCTTTTTGCATGGCGATTCAAGCTCCCTTTTGAAGTTTTGGGGTTTTTTTAATATAAAATCAGAAATTAGAAATTATTGAAACTTTATTTCAAGATGTGTAAATTATAGATGGATATTACTTATTTGGTAGAAATAGAAGACTGAGTTGTTAATAATACAATGCTTTAGGATGAGTGCTTTATGAGCTTTCCTAAAACAAAAGAAATGTTGAAATGAAATTACCAGAGAGATTTTCTTGATGCAATAGCAAATGTTTCATAAGAAGCTGTGAAACTGAATTTGTAATAAACAAGACTGGCATTTACGTCTGTGTTCTTGCAGCATCAGTTTTACTGTATGGCAGCAACTTAATAGCTAAAATATTCTCTTTGTTTCTTTTTTTGTTGTTGCTGTTTACCACATGTTGCCAGCTCCTTTTTGAAAAGATGTGTGATCAAACTGCAGTCCCGTTTACAGACCTTCAGGCAATGATAGTATCACATTTAGGAGACTATACCTATTAAAGCAACTTGGAGGCATATATTATTTCTCTGACTCATGTGAGGCAACATTGCAGTATGCAGAATTACTTTCCCTTGGCTTCTTTATTTATGAATTTTGTGAATATAGCTGAATAAACTTATCCCTCCTGGAAAAATGGTGTAGAAAGTTATATGCCACTGATACAGAAATGTTATCACTGTTACAAGAAGGTGAGTAACTGTGTATGAGTAAGAATTATGTTAATATAGTCCTTCAATACTAAATATAAAAGAAGATATAGCACAAAGAGATAATTTAATAGAAAAGAACTGAGAGTCATTCAAAGCCAATTAAGAAGTGCAGATCCATGTAAGATTGAAAAAATTGCAGTCTCGTAGGTTTGGAAGGATGCATTCCCAGGAAACTTGGAAAATTGTAATAGTGATCTGTGTAAGTGGGATTTGAAAAAAGAAATTCAATTAATTTTGCAATGCTCTTCATCGAGACAGAACATGTGTGCTTAGCAGGATGCCTCTTCTAGAGCAGTTTTTTGGCACATACAGATGTTGGTTTTAAGTAAAATCACCACATTTGTGAGCAGTAGAAATAGTGAAGTTTCATTTCATACAGGTTTAATCCCTCATCTTCTTGAATCACTGCACTCTGCTGTTATTGTTCTCCCATGTGTCCTGTGTAGGATTTATCAAGTGAAAAGATGAGAAGTGTTTTCACTCTTTGGCCCCTTTTTGCTGCCTTTCATAGCAAACTGAATTGACCCATCGCAGTATTTGGTGGAATAACCAGTTATGTCTCTCCTCTACCTGATCTTCGTAGACCTTCTATGAACTTAATTATCTTTTGAGACTAAAAACAGGTCAGGGAAAGGAGTGAAGAGAGTGGGGAGGTATCTGAAAAGAGTGGTTACATATGCACTGAATCTGAAACTAAACTAAAAGGAAAAAAAAATGTTACAGTATGTCTACCCTAGAATGAAAAACTTGATGACATTCAAAATCTTTTCATAATCCAAAAAGTTTTAGAACAACTTGGCTCAAGTGGGATGAATGCACAAGTAGAGTATTTACACTTGCTTATCACCAAGGCATTCAGTGGAATTTGTTTGTAAACTCCTTCCTGCAGCTTAATCATCTGATTATCAGTGTTGTTCAGGACAATTTGGGAATGCCTGTCTCAGCGATTATACAGTTTAAATCTTTAGTCAAGTGATCCATTTGGGGACATTTGTGGTAAATCATGGTGCAGCTAATTGTCTTCTTCTTCCACTGAGTTCATCATCACTGTTACTGTGAAGGAAATCTCTCCTTTAATGTAAGCTAAAAGAATCAATAATAAGTTTTCAATATGAAGACTGTTAATTGCTCATTGAATATGCAAAAGTTATTTTGGGGTTGGACAGAAAAAGCAAGAGTCTGAATTTGTAGAGAAAGATGAATAATCTCTGCATTACCATATTAAGGTAATTCTGGAACATGCTTTCAATTAAGATATTTACAGCTGTACAAAACATTAGTGGTTTTTGAATCACAGAGAAAGACTGGGAAAGTGTCTTATCTCTTTATCTTTGTGTTCCAATTTTGTATTCTTTGAAAAATACAATGAAAAATATTCTTCTTGGATTAATATTTTGGAAGCTTACTGCATGTAAACTTTTGAAAACACTATTTTGAAACTTTTACAGTATTGTCTCCAGATATTTATTTGTTTCTCCTGTGCATGATGGTGTTCAGATCTTTGCAAAACTATTACACAGAAAACAAAGTATTTGCAAATGCTTAATTTATCACTTCATGTAAATGATTAGTTCGGGACTGTTTCCATTTTTTTTAAATGCAGACATTAATTTCAATCCAGCTTCTAACACACTGAAAGCTAGGCACATATGGAGCCAAGCATGTATTAATGCTGATTGAGAAGGGAATATTCAAAAATTGAGAAAAATACCTTGACAGTGTCCTGTTAAGTAACTATCTACAAATATATTAATTCCATTATTTTAATGGACTCCTTTCTTGATTAATCAATGGTTTTATTCTCTGAAGCATATCTGTCAGGACATGTCTTCCTAACAAATCTGTTCAGCCTGGAGCATGTAAAGCATCATCCTCATCTTCAAACTGTGTTAAGTCAAAAAAGTGTTGTGGTAATGTGGGCATTGCTTGTCCAAGAACATTAAGAACCTTGGTCAGGATCTTTTTAACCATAAAAGGATGTCTGTTATGCTTTCTTGTTTAGTGTAAGTTGGAAGGGAGTGAAAAAAAGTACAGAAGGAATTTTTATTGCAGAGAAGTATTTCCCTCTAAATAGCACATGAAGGAATACTGTGTCTGAAAAAAAATTTTGTTGGCAGGGGAAGAAGTAGTCTGATAAATGTTGCTGATAAAGATTTAGCTTTAAATGACTATTTGATTTAAAACTCAAATTTTTATACCATAAACATAAAAAGTTAATTTTTAGACAACTACTTATATTTCTTCTACTTATGTAAATCCTTCTCTGGATACTAGATCTGATTTCTTGTATCATCTTTTTTCCCACCATAGTTAGAGACTGTTATCAATTGCATTTGTTAGAAGCTTGCCTGTAAAATGAAGAAAAAGTAAAAGAAATTGATGTGTGTGTTCCAAGAATTAGCATATGAAGATAAGAGTTTTTCAATGCATTTCTAACCTGGTTGTGTACAAACAGAACTGTTAGCAAAATGTTTATTTATTGTTTTTCAATATGTTTTGTTTTTCTTTTGAGAAAGATGACAAATTACTGGGCATTGATGTCTAGGATGGGAAAATGATACATTTTATTTTAAGATTTTGAAATCATAAAATAAGTTCAAAAGTGAATAGGCACTATTTTTCAATTTACATTCCATTTTTAACAGTTTATTTCCTTTTCAAGTGTAGCAGTAATGCCAAAATTTTCAAACTCAACTTTAAGTGACCAAAACTGTTGAGCACAAAAAGAGGTCAGTATGTGCTCTTTGCATCCCTGTGTGTCCATAGGTGGTGCACTGATTGGTATACTACAAATACATATTTTTATATATTACCAAGTATCTTTAAAGCCTCAAAGTGAGCATTAGTGTCTGCTCTTTCCTTGTGTCACTGTGAGATTATCAACATGGAGGATCAGGAAGAACAATTTTTATATTTTTTGTTTCCACTGAGGTTCTTAAAGGGATTCATTTTGATGCTGAGAGGGCAAGTCACATAGTTTCTTGGGTTTTCCTATATAAAACAAAGAGCAAATATTTAAAACTTATTAGTGGCATACAGTTCCAAATTGATACAATGTTTTGATTCTTACTGCAGTCATAAATTTCTTTCTACAACAAATTATTGGTTGCACAGCTATCGAGTGGTTTGGAAGCATTTACATGCTAAAAAGCAGTAAATGAACTTTACTTTGCAGTAAATGAACTTATGCTTAATGTGTTGTTGTATTTACAGAGCAGTACAAAGAATAATGTTTTTCTTGGTTGTTCTTTTTTATTATTTTCTGTAAAGAACTAGAGCAATGAGAGTAGAATTTACTTCTTTCTATTGTATTCTTTCTGCAGTATGTTTTGTTGAAAGTTAGATATGGTGCAAATACGAGATGTAAAACATAGATTTTGATCAATAAAGCCTACAAAACAGTATATTTATAGATAATTACACAGTATGGAATGCAAATTGCGATATTACTTTTTGGAAGGTTGGTGTGGCTTTGCTGAATCTAGATTCTCAGTTTTTCTTACACAAACACTGAAAACAATATTAGTTACACAGAGTAACTGATTAGTCACTAATGAGAAAAAGTCACTTGCATTTGGAAGCAAATCACTGACGTACCCAACTGTCCTGAAAAGGAGTTGATTTCTAGGTTTAAACTAGAGTTTTGGCTATAGTGAAGAGCAGGTGTATACCTCGTGGTTGGTGGGTTTTCTTCCCTGTTTTTCAAAGAAATTTTCATTATATTTCATGTTATGGGAAAGGACTAGCTGGTAGTTTCACTTCCCTGTGTTTGTGTTAGAAAAAAAGCAGAGGTTTATGATGCTGGAAAGTGATCAAGGCAAGAAGTTTTATGTCTCCTGTTATGAAACTAGTTGCATGCAATTTTTTAAAAACAAATATTTCGGATACCTTTATAGAAGGGCTGGTCTAATTGGCCCAATTGGTGCAGTTCAGGCCAGTCAAGAGACAACTGTGTTTTTATTCCATGAGGTGGACTCTGCCCTTATTGAAGTCAACAGGATCATGATCACAGAACTATATTCATAAACACAGATTTTCAAACCATCTGAAATGTAAAGGGTAATTATATGGCATTATATATAAAGGCCTCTTTGTGTTATGTGCTTGTTCTGTGTTTCTGAGGGATAAATATATACAAGAATTGTAGGTGTGTCAAAGCAGCAAAACTCGTTCAGACAGGTAAAAGCATTTGAAGTGGTGTCTTTTGCACCATTAATAGTTTTGAGTTTGTCTCAGTATTTCTGCATCAATATTATGAATCCTAGTTTTAGAGATTTATTACTCCTATAAAAGCATCAGGCTGAAATTTGGCTCATCAAATGAATTACACTCCCATTCTTTTTCTATTAAAAGAACTTTATGTTGCCAGTGATAGTTGTCTGATACTGGAAATGCTTTTGCAACTTGAAAGTTTTTTCTTGTTCACAAGGCAGTTGGTGGCACTTAAAGGAATTAAGATTAATAAGTTTTCTTTCTGCAGCATTGATGGAGAACTTTGCAGTCAGAATCAAAAGGTTTTGAAATACTGACTTAAGCCCTCTAACATCACTGATAAGATGTATTAATCTCCACATTTTTAAACTGGGAAACTGGTATATGAACTTTTGCTAGAGTAAGGTAGTGACAGACCAAAAATAGATTCCAGTAGTTGTGATTTTTAAGACATGGAGTGTCAAATAAAATAATTACTTCATCTGCTAATTTAGCTGTGGCTGTCAAGCTAAATTTAATACAGTATTTATTAATAGGTGAGTACAAGCTATTCTGTGTGCTAACCTTTATCCATTTGAGTATTTGTTTGTCATGGTTGAACTTTATGCAATTTAAGGAGCTGTCATTCAGTACACGTTTTAGTCTTCAAATAATGTCCTTTGATACAGCAGTGTTGGAGGTAGAGAGGAAATGAGCAAATTTATTAATTTCAAACAAACTGAAAAGGTTTTTAATTACTGTTTTAAAATTTTTTTGCTTTAGTCATAGGTTATCTTTTAAATACTGTTTTAGTCCTTTTAAAGTAGTAGTTTCAGTTGCTACTGTTAAAGTGCGTGTATGTATAAATTCAAGACTAGAGATATTTTGAATGATAAGTATCTTCCAAATGCTTTTGTTCTGGCTTTATTTAAATTATTTTATGTCAGTTCAATATGTCAAAATGAACTAGAAGACAGTGGAAATTATATTCAAGTCTCTCCACGTGAGCAATGGCATCAAATTAATTTAGCATGAAGTAAGCTTTCAGTGGTGAGACTTGGGTGTCATTCTCTTCCTGCTGACATTGACAAGTGAGCATTCAGATCTTTAGGTGTAAATGACAGCTCAAGCTAGCTTAAGCTATTGTGGTGTCAGGTTGATCAAACCAAAACTGAGTTTAGGAATGGCCTCATGCCTCCTCTGGCTACCCTATGAAGAATCCAGCACTTTATACAAGAAACTCAATTTTGAAATTTTATTATGATACCATTGCTATTCCCAGTGCTGAGGCAGCTGTTACCAGTGTCAGGATTGCTGATGGCTTCAGCATCAGTTCAGATAAGAATGCAAAACCTGGCGTTATCATCTCTGTATTAGATAAATTTTCTCATCACAGAGCTCAAGCCCTAGCTCCAGAAGTCAGATTGATTAGTGCCACAGTATTTCATGCTCTTTTGAAGAGAGTGGCTTTCATCTTTTTTCTTGCCTGCTCTGAACTGTGCTGGAACCTGCTTTGCCCCCAGTATGTCAATGGGAACAAAACCCTTCTTATATGGAATTTATTTAATTAATGAGGTTTTTTCATTTAATCAAGTGAAAAGCATAACAAATAAGGTATCTTGACTTCGAGAGGCAGTATTGGAAGGTGTTTTAATCATACCTGGAGTATTCTTTGCAAAGTCCTTGGAGTTTTTATATACCTGTAGAGGATGTATGTTTTTTAAGACCTGTTTATTTTCTGATTATAGGCTCAGTGCTGTCCTTCAGACAGAACAACGCTGTAGGTCTGAGGCAGATCAGTCTTAACATGCCTAAGTTACTGTTGGTAATAGTGTCAGAAGTTTGTTACCTTTCTTTTTGAGCTTTAATAATTAATGAAGATAACTTGGTATCAGAGCTCGGTACCCTCGGTCCACATTTGATTACTTTTTCAGGTGCTGAAATGTGGAAGATATTTAACTTCCCTTGTGTGAATAAAATAAAAAAGCTAGGCCTTGATAAAATATGAAGACAGAAACTTTTCAGCAATTCAAAATACATAAAATGACATAATTTATAATACAAGTAAAATTGAAAACCAGTAGTTACTTTATTTGTGATATCCACTAGCAAGGATTTTATCAGTTGGCAAATTTCTACTGAACTTCTTTGTTAGAATAATACTGCACATCATTTGTGGTGAGGACTAGAACGTCCCAAGTTTATTTAATTAAAATCATCTTTAACTGGGAATTAATGCAAAGATATATATTCATCAAACTGCCTGAGGCTCAAAAAAAGATAGTCTGTTGAGCAGACACCAGGTAACTACAACAGTGCTTAAGGTTGCTCTGGTTACTGCAGCTAGGTTTGTGCCAGTACTTGTTTAAAGCCCAAGATTTTGATTCCATTACCTAAGGTCCCTCCAGAATTACAGCCAAGAAAAAGGATCTCCTGTTGGACCTGGCATTAACAATAATTTCACTATGTTAGATTAAACAGCAGGTTTAAGTCACTGGGAATGTTCATATTCTGCTAAGAATAAACCTTTTTTTAGCTGACATAGTTTAACACAAGCATCACAGAATATATTAAAAAAGTTGATATATTGAAATGTTGAAAAAATTTTGAGGAGTCAGTGCATTATGTGACTTGTCTTCAATGTCATGACAGTTAAGCTGTGGTTCCATTCATTGTTCCGGATAATGCATTTTGCCATTGAAAATATGATGGAGGAAGAGTGACATCACTTCATATTTCATATGGAATTGGTGGAAAAATCATAGACTACAACTAGTAATGAACTTCTGAACCATGAAGACTCAGCAGAATAGTTCTTATTTTGCCGATTTCAAAATCTAGTCTGATACAGTATCTCCCATCTTTAAAGGAAACACAAGTTTCTATGTTTTTGGCAATTAATCCACTAGCAGTTTGTGTATAATTAAGTTACCAGGTCACAAAGTATGGGGCTTTAGAGAAAAGTCTCTTCATGTAAGCATAGTGCAACAAAGTGTTTCTCAGATTAGAAACACTTTGAATTATGTTAGTCATGTTAATGAACAGTGCACCAAAGTGTTTTATTTGACCTGAGACAAGGGGACAATTGTTGACTCTGAGATATTAAATAAGGTGTAGCACCTTGGTACAGTCTGGTAGTGAGTGGCTCTTTACCAGTGTAAGTAGGTAGTAAATAGAGTTTTCAATAGTGTTTTCTTAGTTTTCTTTGAGAAGCAGTAAGATATGACCTCATCTGCTTTGTTCAAGGAGTACATCATAGACTGATGAGTGTTAGAAGTGTCTATGCCCACTCTGCATTTTTCTTTCACCTAATAGACATCCAGTTTTTCTGTTTTCAAAGGTAATTTAAATCAAGAGTAATCTAAAATATTGTATTTCTCACATGAGGAGTTTTTATGGAACTTTTAATTAACTTTTATAGCTCATACTTACCCCCTATTCTGTCACCTCCCTATTAATCAAGGCAGCATTTTGTCTTCAACTGTTTTCTCAGAAAATGAATTGATGACTTTTTCTGAAGAGCTATATAAACAATGTTCATTTCACCATCAGTCTTGAACCTTCATTTTCCAGGTTTATTGAACCTTAAGTACAGCATATAATGGACTTGCTGCCCATGCCCAGCATAGTCATCTTGTACATCTGTCTACCCATACAACAAGAGCAATTTCCATTTTTCCTTCTCAAGAATGGCTTTCCACTGGAAATGGTAACTTCTAGAAGGAATGAAGTACTAATGATATATTTTGAACACATTTCCATGAAGGCATTTTTTATACATTTTTTATGTCAAGGGTTTTCCTACCATATTTCAGATAAACCAAGTTGTTCATTTAGCTGTAGTTTTAGCTCATTTTCCTGAGGAGATGTGGCATCAGTGTCTGTTCTGTTCTCCCCATTTTTTACATAACTGTACCTCACATTTCAGTGTGTTCCACAGTGAAACTGGCAACAGCAAAGAATGCCCTTCAGTTAGTTCCTTTTCTTGTTCTAAGGTAATTTGTTGTGAGAGCTATTAAAAAATGAGTCAATTACAATACAAAGCAAACAAACATTAAGAAAAAAACTGGGCTGTTTAATTTTGTCTCTGGACTTTCCTGATATCTTTATGCATCTGCCTTCCAGATAGTAAAGTCTTATGAAAGGGACTGCTCTTCTTTTAACAATAGGGCATCAAACATGTGGTTGCCACAAAACCAGTTATTATAGTGCAACTAATAATTACAGTAACTTTGTGAAGATTAAAGTTTTAATGTAAAGCATCTTCAATTTCATAGATACAAAAATACCTGCAGAGAGTATTTCTTAATGTGGGAACACTCTGTGCTTGATTAATGCACTGAGGTTTAAGTTCCTTTCAGAATGAAGAAAATAAAAGTTTCAGGGGAAGAAAAGAGATAGAAATCTGTAGGTGTTTCCTAATCCTAGTGGAAAAGGATATATTTTCTGTATTTATTAAGTGCAAACAAATAACCACTTGTCATAAGCACTTCTGTTTGGACACAGATAGCCTTAAGACAAACTAGTGTCAAGTATGTGCAGTTGTTCTGAGGGAAAACCAAGATGGATGTGTTTAAGTGGCCAGTTTGTATTTCAGGCTGAAGGAGCTTAAGCAGTTGAAGCATCTGTTTCCATATGCCATGGAAATAACATAAAGAAATATACTTTAAAAAGCAGCACCCAAACCAAACAAAAACTTTTAAGAAGCCTTTCAGTGAGTTAAGGATATTGAGGAATTGAATTGAAAGAGAATGGCATAATTTTTTAGGGAGGAGAAAGAAAATATATCAGAAGATTCTTTTCATGCATGTATAAATATTGCCATTGATAACATTGGGAGAGTGTTAAAGCCCAGATGCAAAGCACTTTCAGAAGCAGACCTGCTGGCAGGTCTGTGAAGACTGTAGAAGTTTTCATCTTGATTGTCACAGAGTGTAGGGGCTAAAAAGCCTGTGTGGAGCCAGGGCAACAGTTACTTCCAAACAATATTAACAATTTCTGTTTAATAGTACCCAAGGAGTCTGGGGGCCAATCAAAAGAAATGAAGGCTTGGTCTAGACAGAGCTTTCTGGAGATTGCTGTGGGGCCAAGTATAAATCAAAGGGATATCTTTTGATGCAGAACAAACAGTTAACAATGCTGCATGGAGAGAGAGAATTCCTGAGTTTCACAGTTAAGGGGAAGTTTGTGTTCATGACGTGAGTAACTGTCTGGGCTGAAAGGTCAGAACTTGACAAGACTGTAGTGTGAATCCCAAATGAAGCAGTAAAAGAGTGAGAGAATGGAAGGATCTTCACTTCTGTTTCATTTGAGCTAATGACTGCAGTGCCCACCTGGTAACTAGAGCATAACTTCTTTGAAAAGAGCTTGTACACGTACGTATGGGTAGGTGCACCTGTATCTGCCATGGCTGTGCCTAAATTGTGATGATAGCATTGTGCAAAGGAATGTGAACATAAATAAATTGTTACATCTGCTCTCAAAATGCTGTCTTTGAACATACTCAGCTGTAGGACACTTTACCATGGGTTGCAGTCAGTGTTACTCCTTAATTGTTTGAAACCAATAGAAGCAAAATACTATAAACTTTATTGTAACAAACTCTGTATTAGATAAATTTTCTCAACACAGAGCTCAAACCCTAGCTCCAGAAGTCAGATTGATTAGTGCCACAGTATTTCATGCTCTTTTGAAGAGAGTGGCTTTCATCTTTTTTCTTGCCTGCTCTGAACTGTGCTGGAACCTGCTTTGCCCCCAGTATGGCAATGGGAACAAAACCCTCCTTATATGGAATTTATTTAATAAATAAGTTTTTGAAAGAAGCACCCAGCAGAACAGAAATGAGGGTCTATTCCAGAAATGAGGGTCTATTCCCAGCTTTTTATTTAGATTGTAGAATGAAACTGGTGTGAGTTGAGGTTGTAATTCTGGACAGGTTGATTTGTTTTCCTGCATTTGCTGTTTTCAGTGATGCTAAGATTACAGTGACATTTATCAGGTTTAAAGCACAGGTAAGTATTGAGTGTAACCATAAGTGTAGAACCGTTTTTGAAGTAAATAATGACATTTTTTGTCCTTGCTTTTACAAATAAAAATGAAAATTCAGTAGATTTATTTGAAGAAGTCAAGTCTATTAAAATTTTCACTTAAACATGAGTTGTTATATTGCTAATGAACTGCACATAACAGAAACATATGGCTATAGCTTCTCTAGCAGAATTTTTAGATTCATCCCATGACTACTTAGGCTGCAGGAGTGGGAAGTTAATATAAAAGAAGATCCATTCTTTGCATAGCTATAAAATAAAACTGAGGTGGTGCTGAAGTTCAGTACTGATGACTAGCAATTCTTTTTATTGTGAGGATAACAAAAAAATTTACATGCTCCATGGATAGCTCCTAATTATTTTTGTTTGTTGAAATACACAGTGTATTTCTATTACTACACTCACAGTTCTAAGTCTTGATGTTTCCTAAATTTACAAGATCTTACAGTAGAACTGGTTCAGTGTGATTTTGAACTGATTCTGTGTAGATGTCTGTTTCTGGAACTGAATTCCCTATGTGATGTTGTTTGACTGTATGCTATTTCAGCTGGGACTCTAACAGGAGACTCTGACTTATAGACCTTAAAAGAAACATGCTCCAACTAGTTAGTGGTTTTGTTTAATGTATTCAGTCTTAATTAGACCAGACTTGTAGACTTTTCTCTGATGGCTAAAACTTGAATTATATTTATAGGTAAAGCAGTGTTTTTCAACTTATTTATTTGAAGCTAGAGGTGATACCAAGCTTCAAGTAGTTTCTTGCATTCCACAGTGTATTTTCCTGTTCCCAAGGATGTGAAAATTGATATATTGGGTAGTTGTGATGGTTGGGGTGGAATGTGTATGTAGATGGTTTTCTTCTGTGACTGTTGGAAAGTGCTGCCTACAAAGTGGAAATAGTGAGCCAACATCTCATCTGTTCTTAATATGCAGAAAATAAAAAGAAATGATAATGTTCTAGCATTATGTCTGAACCCTAGAAATAAAAGACGAGACACTTCATTTCTAGATAAACGGCATAATGAAAAAAAAAACAAGGACTATTGCACTTGAGATATCAAGATGGTAGAATTTTACATAGATTTGCAAAAATCAGTTTGCTGAAAGTGGAAAGATTAATTAGGAAAATTGAGCTGAATTTGGCAATTTCAGAGAGTTTCCAGAATGCATGTGACTTGAATCTTCCTTCTCCCTTGATCCTTAAAATGCTGTTGATTGCAATTTTGTCACTGGTAAGACAAAACTATTTTCTCTGTGGCTTCTTAGTAGAAAAGGCTTGATGGTTTCAGACTTACAGTTTAGTAATATACATAGGAATTTAAATATTACTATTTAAATCGTATGTTTAATCTATTTTACAATGACATTTTAAATATTGACTTCTCTGATTTTTAGCTGGCACTTACTTTGATTTTCACATGCTATTTTAAAAGAACGTCCAATTCTGCACTTTTCCTAAGCTTTTTTTTAAAAAAAGCTTAATATTGTCTGCAAAAAAAGTATAATAGTGAGCCCCACTATAGTTGTACATGCAAGGCAACTAAAAGACTATATTGTTTTGAAATTGTTCCCTGTAGGGAAGCTGAGGTTCTTGAAGAAGGTGGAAGTAGAGGAGTTACCACAGTCTGTGTGTCCCCACGAACTCTTAAATCAATACTCATCCAGCAAATCCCATCAGTTTTGAAGCTTGAACATCAAATCTGCATTATTTCAGAAATCTTCTGAAAATAATGTCATATTTCATTTACTGCTTCAAAGAAAAAGAAAATTTAAAAGTAAAGCAATCAAATGCTCTCTTCTATATGACAGGGTAAGAAGCTTCCAATTCAAATTTTCTTCTTGTGATCCAAGTTTTGCTTGTATGTTATGAGATCTCCCTCCCTCACAAAAAATGTACTACTCAATTTTATGGTCAGAGAGCTGTATATCAGATATAGCTAGAACAGCTGTTCTGTATATCTAGAGCAGAGGATATTACTCTCTTTTAATTTGTGCATGCTGGGATGATGTGCTGAAACAGCTCAGCTTCTGCAGGTGACTTTGAGCCTTATGACAGCATTAAAAGTTGCATTTACAGAAAATTATCCCCTGAACTTTGGAACAGAAGATATGAGAGAAAGTGTCAGGATAGACTTTAAAAATTCAAGGGTGGCATCATTATTAGAAGCCTTTGAACTCTAACCTTTTTTATTGAAATACAGCTCCAGACACCATATAAGAGTTTATACTTCTCCACATTCTTCATCCTAACTTGGTGATGGATGCACTGATGGAACAGATAAGAGAAAAGATGTGGTGATCTTTTCTGAGTCAGTAATCAGAGAAATGTCAGTGATGGAGTCAGTCTTCCATCTGGAAATACATGATATATTGTTCTAGCAACTACCTCTTGGATTCAGTGGGACCACATTTGAGCTGCACACCCCGTGTTTCAGGCACTGTCTTGGGCACTGTAAACAACAACAGATGATTCAGCCTTCACCTGAGCTGTGTGCCCAAGTACAGGAGTTACTGTCTCACACTGTGAGTTCCAAAGACCTCTCTTGACACAGCCTGTCACCAAGTGTCACTTTTTTATTATATATAGAAAGAGACTACCCCTGTGTATTTTTCTCACATTACGTGCCTGTTTTAAATAGCAGTACAGATGTGAACTCTGAAATACCAATGTCACAATAATTTTTTACATATACAGCTTTTATCCCTCATTCCAGTGTCCTGCTTCTCACGTGTATCAGGATCCACCTTCACAGAAATACAAGAGAAAAGCTGTGTTTCTCTTCTTACTGCAAGAATTTTATTTTTATTACAGTTAGTACTCTTTGTGACATCTGTATACATTTACATTTGTGTGCAGACCAAGTATTTATTTGTTGGAAAGCTGAATGTTTGTAAATAGGGCTCAAGGGGGCAGGATGCTCTGACTTCCATATTGTTTGTCCAAAGCAGAGAATGCCCCACACAGACACTCTTCTATTTTTAAGATCCATTAGACATAAATGGAATAATGAGACAAGGGGATAATAGAATTCTTTGGAAAAGAAATAAAAATATTATACCCTTGAAATAAAAATACATAATAATAGCTTGTGAATTGAGTGGATAATAAAGTTCTCTGGAAAAGAAACACAAATATATCCTTGAGATGGGAATGCAGAAAAGCAGTTTGTGAATCAAAGGTCCTGTGAACTTTCATAAATAACATTCCTGTTATTTTCAAGAAACAGCAATTGACAAAACAACTCGTAGCAGTTAATAGTTTTAATATTGGCACTTCCTTTTAAAAGAAAATGTTTCATATTTTTAAATCAGGTCAGCAGTGCTAAGCTGCAGTTGTGAAACACCACTGAACAAGTTTAACTTTGCTTGTTTTTACCTTACACTTTGATTATTCACTTTTTCATCTGTGAAATCATATTGGTAGTTCCTGGTTCACTGAAGACATAGCTCAGAATATGGCTTTACTCTGGTGTTCTTGTTGTGACCCATGTAATCTATAGTATTTCTGATTTTGCAGAGCTATTCACTGAACCAGGAACATGGAAGAATATGTGGAGAGAAGGGGAAAAAGCTTTTATTAAAAAGTTGGATTGATTTAAAAAATAAATGCTTCTGCTGACTTGCAACCACAACACAGTTACAGAAATGTTTATGATTGATGTCTCTTTCACAGTATTTTAACTTTTGCTCTCTTTTTTTTGGTGAGATCTATTAATTGTATCAATTAACTGTTTCATTATCTTTAAAAAGTACTCTTGTTAGTGTCATGCTGTCATTCTAAGAGTCAGCTCTGTACCTAGAATCCTTGCTTGCACAAATAAATTATATTCCTCCCAAATATAATTGTTACCTCTGAATCTTTCATCCATGAGCCCTGTATACTAATCTGTTATGTTTGTTTTGTCAATCTACACATATAAATATGCATGTATAGAAAAGTCATACTGGGCAATTAGAAGGTTGGCTTAGCAAGAAAATTATTTTATTTAGAATTGTATGAATAATTTCTTTGTCATCTAGATAAGTACTTGGGTATTTATTAGGAGACTTTGTTTTCCAGTGGACACAAGATGATTGTTCTTTGGCCTCTGCAGTGACATTGCTATTTTTAAAGAGATGAGAAATCAGTAAAATGGGGGAAAGGAATGCAAATATTGCTTTCTAAATAAGTTGCAGTCCAGTCAACTGAAGAGATGGCTGGAGAGTTTTGAATCTTGTTGAAATCCTAATGATGGATTTAAATTCCAGGTGTTATGTGTCCCCAAATCTCTATCAGGGAAACAAGTCTAAAACATGGCTTGCATTAAAAAAAGTGTCATAACTACAGGTTGAGGAAGTAACTGTTTGTCAAGACATGGCAGCATTTGTTTGAGTGTATGCAACTGCTGCTTGCTGTTTCAGAACAGTTAAAAACTAAGCTTCACAGTCTCTGAACACTTGTTCACCTCGTTATCAGCTGGTGATGGCAGAGGCAGGTGCTCCTGTCAACTTCCAGGTGCTTTTCTTGAGGTTCTAGGAAAGGCATGGTGGTATTGGAATCTTTTCCTTTCCTACAAAACTTCATCAGAGTAATGGGGCAGGGGTATCTCTCAGGGTAATTTAATGGAAAAACTGTAGTGTTTTATAATTACTTAATGATTTATGTAGTCTGCTTGCAAGTTAGGTTAGAAGGAAACTAAACAAAAATTAAGCTGTACTCCTGTGTACTGTTTGATAAACTGATGTCCTAAATTTTGTAGGAAGGAAAACTGCTTATTTATGAATGCACAGAAAAGCCAGATGTGAGAGTAGTACGCAGCAATCTAGATTTCTATTATTTATTCTTTCTTTTTGTGTTTCTTTTTTTTTTTTAATTAAGTTATTACCAGATATATTTCAAATTCTGTAAATGCTGGATTATTAATTTTATTTTAACCTGAATGTGATACCTGATCTTGGAGTAGGTAAAGCAAATGTACTCATACTGAAGTGTCATTGAATAAATTGAAATTTAAGATCATCAGCATCTTACATATCAGTCTCTTCTAAAAATATTAAATATTCTCTACTGTACGGTCATCAAAACATACTTAACAAATGAAGACTTAGATTCAGTCAATATGCTAGAATTATCCCTGTTTGCAAATATGTTCTATATCTCTTCTGTGTGAAAATGAATGTGTGAAAACATTTTAGATTGCTTGACATAAATTAATAAAAATATTAATTTTATACTGTCCCTCATATTAATTTTATACTGTGCCACACCTGTATTATGTATTTCAGATATGAGTCTCAAACTTGCCAAAACACGTTTTTGACTGTTGAAGAAATCTGCTGTTTTCTCAGATTGTTTTCCAGACCTAAGTGAACAGTATTGTGCTGAAAGTGTCACCACAACTTTTTCTTGTCTGAATTAATTTTTCTTGTCTGAAATTTCATTAATCCTGAAGGTTTTCAATCTAGCATGTATTTTCATGGAAAAAAATGTTATTCTTTCCTTCTAAGCATTTATAGTCTCTTACACTTTTCCTAACAGCATTCTTTACCTTACTCTTAACAGTCAATCATATTGTTAAAGTAGCAGTAAATTACCATGAGCATAACAAAAGAAAGGAGTATAGACAAAACAGATTAATATGTAAATGTTGAACAAGAAGACCCTGAACAATGACAATGAAAAGAACCCCTGGGATGTCACACTGTTTGTGTAACATCCGTTGTTTTTGTGTTCAGCTATTGATGCCCAGTGGTATACTTAGAGGTCTTGCTGATAGTTTAATGCTCAGTAGATATTTGATTTATTTTGTTTAATGAAGAAAACCCAGTATGTTGTCCTAGAAGCTTGCTTTTCAGATTTTACAAAGTAGTTGCCAGGCTACAATTTCCATGTAATTTTTAAAATGGAACAGCAGTGAGCTCAAATGTGCTTTGCCCAGAGTGTTTGCTGCTGTGTTACCTTGGGAAAGGGACTGTGTATGGAAAGCTTTGATGCCTTGAACAGTGCACTCAAGGTAACTGCCTTTGTTTTCATTAAAGTTCCTATTTAAAGAATCAACACTCCTTGATCAGACCTGGTGGGTTTCCTGAAAGACAGGAGAAAGAATTTCCTGGAGTGATTAAATATTCTCGCTAGAGTGAAGCAGTTTTATCAGTCTCATTTGCCACTCCACATTCCTTAGCCTGCTTTTCCCTGGTGTGTTTTGTTATTTAAAACAAAACAAAAGAAAACAAAAACATTAGATAAAGGAAAAGACAGGGAGAACTTGTAGCTGCTTGTATCAAAGCTAGTGAAACTGCTACACAATAAGGGTACAAGTTGCCTGTGCTTTATTTTCATTTTATTTCACACTGCCATTTGGTGGGAAAAAGCCAAAAATTGCTAACTCTTGTGAAGCAAGAGGCCTGTTAATACTAAGGAAGTGAACAGTGTTGTGTATTCTCTGGTATAATTCACATTTCAGCTTCAAAACCAGATTCTTCTCTGATCAGTTGTTAGTAAGTATGGTACAGGTATGTATCATGCAGTATTTCATTAATTAAATTTGATCCTAAGGAATTCAATTTCTGAATGCATGTTACTCTCATGCATTTCTAAGACCTTTATTTTTTTCAGAAAGGATCCTGAAGTATAAATTTCACACTCAGCTTCAGTGAAGCTGACTGACTTGGTAGGTCTGAGAGGTACCACAAGCACGTAGGTGTCTGCTGAAAGACCCATTTAGTATAAGCTGGCTGCAGATGCTCAGATCAAGATCTCCTCAACTCCATTCTGTTCTCATCTGTATTCTGCCTTTCTATTCCACCTTCCCCAACAACCCCCACCACACTGTGTAAGTTTATCCTTTGTTTCTTTTGAGCAATCCCTTCCCCATTTGTTGGACGTTTCCATTCTTTCAATTGGTCATACCACAAAAACAATTATTGAGGAGTTGTGAAGCCTCCAGCAAGAGGTAGGAGCAATCAGCTGGGACTGGGAACCTCCCTCCTGAAAAAGATGTGGCCTCATCATATTGTTGGAAGGCATCTACAATATCAATCATCTGCAAAGCATCTCATTTCTCAAAGTTGCATCCAATAGGTTTTAACAGTTTGTGTTCTCTTTCTCCCCTCACTTTTATCCCCACAGCAGTTGCTGTGTATATCCATAGTACAAACTTAACAGCCTTACCAGAAGTTCAGCTCCCTTATTTCCTGCTGTCTCAGGGTCAGAAGCTGCTTGTCCTCCACAAAGCATGCCAATATTCTTCCTGTACATACTTTCCCATCCTTTCTACCAAATTCAAAGCTTCTTTTCTTCTCACTTTTATTAGAGTTGATCACACTACACCAGGCTCTCAATGCCACATGTTTGATCTGTGCATCACCCCATTTCATGCTCTCCTCCTGTTCTCATGCCCCCTCCATCCTGAGTCTTTCATGGAAACACAGGTCCTTCTGCTGCCCAGGAAAAGACAGAAGTCACTTACCACTTTAAACATTACTGTTTGGGGCAGGGAATTGCACTTGTGTGCCAAATACAGAAATACCTCCTCTCAAAAGAATACTTTAATCAGAGGCTGCAAGACAATTTTTTTTTTTTTTTTTTATAATGAAGAAAAAGTAATCACTGATTTTCCATACTCTGCATCTTTAAGGAAAAGGAACTCTAATGTACAACTTGGTAGGACTCCAGGCGCAAGAGGAAATGGGTTATAGCAGTTGTGACTGTGCAGAGCAGATGTTTTGGTTGGCCTGGCTATCAACCATCTGACTCATAATAAATTGTCAGTTCCAGTAAATTCCCAGTTTTCAATTACAGTAGGTAGGATATGAGAAAACAATGCCGTTTGGATAGTGTATTTAAAGTGGTTTTGATGGTAATTTTCATAAACAACTCCTACTAACTTTGTAAAAAGATTAAGGATCTTGGAAAGGCAGAAGCTGTAAACATTGAAACATACATTTAAATGTAAATTGAGATTAATAGAAATGAAAACTAACAAATGGCTGTTAACACAGTGCTGATACAATTGGAAATAGAATTTTAAGTTTTTCTTTGGACTTCTGTGATACTCAAAGTCCTTTCATGAGGTATATGGGAGAAAAATTTCTAAATGCTTTCAGACTTCCATTTTCATCTCTTCTGTTCTTCATTTATATTTTCACATGGTCTCTTGATCTTGAGTTTTGAAAATGCATGCTTAATGTCCCTTTCCTCTGCAATGGCTAAGTAGGAAAATAGTGAATTAAAATCAAATACCATGAGTTTTCTGTTTATGAAAATTTGTATTTATTTTTGAAAATTGTTGCTAGGTTTCTGTAATAGAAAAAAAAACCTCTGAGTTGAAAATGTCTAGATTTTTTTGTTGTTGTTCATTTTCAAAAATGAGAAAAATATTTTGTTTAAAAAAGACACTAGCAAGGTGGTAGAAAGTGCTATGAAAATCTGTGTTGGATCTTTTGCATTGCAATGTTCTAGAGGCTCTTTTTTTTTACTATCAGACATGAGGCTGTTGTGGAAAAATTAATAGATGTGCATTATCACATGTTTAACTAACAATCTCAAGCATTTTTATATTCAGTTTTTAAACCTCAAAATTCCTGTGGCCCAGGATGGGTTCTCTGTTCAGTTAGAAGTTCATTTTAATAATCCCTTCTGTAGAGTCTTGTGTAGAAAAAGTTCTGTGAGTATAAAATTGCACTTTTATTATGGCAGTTGTAATCTTGAAATTTAACATTTATAGAAAATTGCCATTCTGCATTCTGACAAAATCGATTTTTCTTGAATATAAAATTAATTTGTTTAATAAAAGCATCTATCATGTTATAAATGACATACAAATTATAAGAAGAAAAAGCATGGGTGCTTAAATTCTGAAAAATGAGATGTGACTTTAGTTCAGCAGCCTCTTTTTTTCTTTTTTTTTTTTTCCCCTGAAAGGGTATAATATTGCAAAAGCAGTTGGATGTCACTCTATCTTTTGCAGCCAGCTGAAAAACAAGAATAGAGGTGACTTTTACTTTGCTACTCTATTCAGATCTGGTCTATTCTTTGATATAAATACATGCAGAAATGGGAAAAGAGAAGATGCTGTCTGTGCAGTGTTTGATAAGAAGCAGTAAAACAGCATTTGCCTTTGGCCACTGTGGTGTAATGAAAAGATCTCAGCCCCTGTTCTGGGCAAATGGCCTGGTGTTAGAAGGTTCCATCTTCTCACCTGATCGCTTAGAGGTTTCTATAGATGGCCAGGACAGAGATCACTGGAGGGTTAAGTTGTAACTGGCACAGACAACATCAAAAAACTTTATTAGCTGAAAAGTTTTCCACAGTTTATCTGTAAGACATGTGGTTTTGGTTTGGTTTTATAAACGACAGTTCTAACAGATATACCAGTGTCAAATGCAGTTCTAGCAAGCAACTTCTTCCATAAATAAAAGTCTTCCAAAACAAAGCCTGAAAGGAATAAATGGTATGGTGTCAGATAGAAGGGAGTTCATTGTAAATCTGTGACCACCTGAACAATAAGGCTGAGCAGCTTCATGGTGTTACTGCTTTGTGTCTTTTATAACCTACAGGAATGCTGGTTTGGGGTTTTGAGTCTTTTTTAAGTAACAAGTTTTCATTTCTCGGGGCTGAAAATATACATCCATTTGAAAAGTGGTAGTTATAGACGAATGCCAGTTTCTTTATGTGGATTTGCATTGGACAGTAGCTGTATGAACATAACGGTGCTCTGCTGGCAGCAGGAGTTGCAGTCATGTTTGTTGTGTATATTTTTGTAAATGGAAAAATATCATGTCTCAATCTATTGCTTTTAGTACACATTTCATTTTACTGCAGCTCAGCATGCAAAGATACAGAGGTGATTTATATGGTTGCTTGGGTTTTCCCCCCTGGTACAAGTGTTCATATGAAGTTCACTAGTGAGCACAGAAAATATAATGAAATATTGCTGTGTATGTTAATAGATGTTGTAGTGGCATTCACCTAGTCTGTTTCGAAGTTGGGTTTTTCTGTTTCTTTGTTTTGACTTTGTTTAATCAGTAAGTACCTGATAGTATTCCAGAAACTGGTCTTACACATGGTGTCAGGCTGTGTGTGCACATCTACTTTTAGCACTTATCATTAGTGCAAGACTAAAGAGGGGATTTACCATCCGTGGCAGAGCTGGATGCAGCACTACAGGTGGGGTCTCAGCAGAGCAGAGTAGGAGGGCAGAATCCCCTCCCTCATCTCACTGGCAACACTGCCTTACATCTGGCCCAGGATACAGTTGGCTTTCTGGGCTGCAAGTGCACATTACAGGTTCCATTCTTATCAACCTAACCATTTTAGGTACCTGTCATCTCTTGAAGAATGCCCATTAAAATGAAATCTTTTTAATTGTTATTAGCATTAAAAGCATCGCTGTTCAATCTCTCTTAATAGTTCTTTTTGTTTGATTGACAATTAGCAAATTAATGGGAAAAAGCCAGTTAATGTTATAGTCAGCTTCAGGATTGAAAGCTGTTCCTTATTTAATTTTTTTCCTTAATGATGGAAATACATTAAATACTGAGGAAAAGGTCAGGGTAGATTGTGTGCTTGGGTATATTTTGTAGTTATTTGTCTTGTTGATAAAGATTTTGTAATCGGTAATATTTTCTTTAGTCCAGATGATAATACCACTTAAAAACATAACACTTAAGGGAACATTTTGCCTGCTGTTACAGGCAACCACATCCCATAATGCTATCCATAAACTGATCACAGCAGGACAACAGTTATTGTTTGTGCTTACCACTCATATGGAGTGTTGTCCTGTGACTTAGGGTTAAAACCATGCTCTCATTTCCAGCCATAGTGTGACCATTTTATGGGCAGTTCTAAGAGTACAGTTTTCTTTCATCTGTCAGAAGTGAGCTGCACACCAAGGCAGAATTTAAGAAAACACTGTCAGTTCTGTCTCATTTTTCATCTAAGACAATTAGGCTTTTTAAAGACCCATTCTTCCCTGCAATTTATCACTAAGTTTCTTGGCATGTAGTGTTCTGCACGTAATAGCTGGTACACAGCTCGTCTCTCTGGACATTAACAGCTCCTGTCCTGCTAGAGCTTCAAATGGCACGAGATTGCCTTCCTGAAACCACTCAACAGTCACTTAATTTTTTTTCTTCCCATATAGGGCAGGGCCTCTTAAGAATATTTAAATGGTTTGCCTGTTCCTTCCTCACAGCTGCCTGTAAGACAGAGCATACCAGGGCACTCTGCACCATGTTGATCCTACTTTGAGTACATTTCTTATTTCCTCTCCTATTTTTCCAAAACACATAAGAACAAAGGCATCTTGGCAAGTTGCTATGTACATGTGAACAAATATGTTGGAAGATTTATTTGTGACCAGAAAGTGGCACCATATTATTTGCTGTCATTGAAGGTGACTGTGCTGCTAACTCATTACTTTCAAACTAGAGGTCAAGAGCTTAAATGAAGTTGTGCATGGTAGAAACACATTTGTTGGTACCGTATGTGATTTATGAATTGGAGGGATGTAAGGTCCTAACCAGAAACAATTTGTTCTAGATGATCCCAAAGCTGTAACTGATTGTCCTGATATAAAGAAAGCCTCAGCTTGGAACACATTAAGATTAACTTGTATTTAGCATGGTTTTTTTTCCCTACAGTACTTTTCTGGAGTCTGCAGACTTTGCTGAAAGTAATGCATAGGTTTAATTTTCAGGACACTGGGAGACAGTGACTTCTAGATATAAATTTCTAATTGCAAAAATGTTTTTCATCCACAACAGGAGTTTAATACAATACACTAGAAAGTTTGAACCATAAACTACTTTGAAAAATAACAAATACAGAATTTGTGGTCATAACTCAGTGATATCACAGCATTTTTAAAAATCTTTGGCATTTGCATCTGATGTCAAGCCAGGAATTCCTAAAAATGGAATCTGTATCTTTGCTGAAGTTTATAGTTCAGTGAATTGAAGAACTACAGTACTGTATACTTCATAACTCAGAAATTTTATTTTGATACATTAAAGGAAATCAAGCAGATCAAAATATTTATCTAAAGTCCCAATTTAAAGTGCCAATACAAGAAAGAATAAATTTGCAACCTGTTTCTCAGTTGTTACAGCTTAGATTCCTCACTTAAGCATCTCATAAATAAATTCATATTTGACTTACTAGTTCTTACCTGTAAGCTTTTAAATAATTTGGTTTGTTATTTACCATTTCATATTGCTTTTCTATGTACAGGATGTGAACGAAGACCCTGGAGAAGATGTTGCACTTCTCTCCGTTAGTTTTGAGGATGCAGAAGCTACTCAGGTTTTTCCGAAGCTGTACCTCTCCCCTCGTATAGAACAGTGAGTGAGAGGTTTTTTCTGGAATGTTTATTCTACTTAATCTTGAAACTTTTCCATTTTTTCCTGATATGTGTGATAATATGCTATTCTATACTACTATATGATATATAATATTATATATTATATAGTAATATAATACTAATATACTATTGCTTTAAATTGCTTAAAGTTATAGTGGTTGCTTTGAGTGTGTGTGTGTGATGGAGAAATGACAGATCTTCTCTCAGTTCTGTTTGTGTGTGATACTCTTGTAGCATCACAATCTCTGAAAACCATGTTTGTCCTTGTGGCAGTATATTGTGAACGCCTTCTATGGTACAACACTGTGATAGCTTTTGTGGGGGAAATCTTTAATTTTTTTTTCTTCTGAGAAGGTAAGTTCTCTATATAAACATAATACATTTGAATAAACTATTGTTGTAGAAGCTAAAGGGCTTGGTTAACTATGCTTTTGGAATTTGCAGCTTTAGTAAATTACTTTTTTTTCAGGAGAATATCTGCATATTTCCTTTTAGGAGCATTGAACCTCACTGATCCATTTACCAGTTGGCAAATTTGCTGAGAAAGGGATTTTTACTCTTAAAATGGAAGACTGGGAACTAAAAATCAATCTGCTTTCATTAAATTTTTTTCTTCCTTTTCTGAAATTGAAAATGTTTTAATATTTCTCCTTGTCTTCAGTATCTCAGTCTTGTAATGCTTAAGAAAATAACTATGTTAGACTTTTCAGGTACACCACATTCAAAGAGTTATACCATTGTTTCAGTGATGTGTTGTTTTTTTGCTAATAGGGCAGTTGACTTTTCTCTGAACTGGTGATGATTGTTCTCTGTAGAGGAAAGATGGGAAATACTGACTACCACAGTTTTATAATAACTTAGGGATAAAGTTTGTGTGAGTGAAGAAACGTAGTATCTTGACATTTTGATCAACAGAGTATTGATCTGGATAAACTCTTGGATGCAGTTTAGAAAATAAAAACCTGTATTTGACTTAGATAAAGACATAAGACTTCCAAGATACTTTAAGAAAATGTAGGTTACATGTGCATGTGCAAACACACCAATAATGTATTTAGTAGCTTTCACATTTTCATATTTTTCATCAATTCATTCCTTTTTGTCAGCATCAGCTGAGGGAATAATTGTCATCAAATATGTAATTATCCTTCTGTGTTCCAGAGGATTCTTTTTTCTGAACTCTTAAAAGTAAATGGGCTGCCATTAGTTTCCATTGTATCTGTAGTCACATGTTGATGGTTAAGTATGTTTCAGGCCACCCAGGTATATCTGTCTAAATCATCCACGAGCTAATGAATATGTTGTGTCTTTTCCCACTTTCAGCAGTAGCTTTAGAAAGATGTTAACCTCTTGATACCTAGCAGAATAGCAATACAAAGGAAGTCTTTGTCTTCCTAAAAGTATTGCATTTTTTCTCAGTGCCCTAAAGAACATCTGATTTTAGATGTGCGATGTAGAGCAATACAGCAGAAAGATACTTGAGTGGTATTGGTATGTATCTGACATTCTGGTGTATTTATGGCTTTTGTCGTTTATAGCTGATGCAGTCATGTTAAAATGATGCCAGTAAACCCTGGAGTTCTGTGCCACACCTTGTCACATTATCTGTGTGTTGAGGTTGAGATACTTAACTCATCTCTGTCAGTCTGTCTTTCTGCATTCGTAACATTTCATCACAGTATCTAGGTACTGATAATACCTAATTACTGAAGTTGCTTGTGAGCTGTTGCACCTCCCTTTATGCTACTGGCTACTTCTTATGTGCCATGAAAAATGTATGGGTATGTTTCCAGTGTTTGTAAAATTGTGCTTTAATAGCAAACATTCAGTTCTCTCTTGTTCTTTCCCAAAACTAATCTCTGCTGTGTTTAGCAGGGGCTGACAGTCTAGATATTTAACTTCCCAGTGTTTGGGAACTGAAGCAACAATGTGTACTTCTTTATACTTTTTGCCAAAAGTATAAAAAGCCTCAAGAAGCCCTCAGGATTAGTATAATGACTTGAGGCCATGGCATGTTACATTTGAATTGTGTTCTGCTTATAAAGGTCTTTCCTGCTGCTCACAGTAATTGGATCTACAAAAGCCATGTAAGCAAATTACCAGTGTTTTTGTTCTATGCAGCAGATTTTGAGATGTTCCAAGTAATAGTTAATAGTTCCCAACATAACAGTCACAAGAACTCAAAAGAACATGAAAAATACCAAATTCCCACAATTATTTTGCTAACACTAAAATGTGTTCACATTAGGAAGAATGAGCAAACAGGAATAGCATTTTCCTGACATATGAAATAACATTTCAGGTTGGTGGAGCAATAAGAGGAAAAGGGTCTGTTTGTGTAAAGTGAGTTATCTCCTGCTTTCCCAGGAGGTTTCATTGCTCTTGTGCTCTGCCTTATAAACACATATTCCTGCATTGCCCTTTCTAAAAATGATACATACCCACAGATCTTGTCAGCAAATTTGAGCCCTAGAAATGTGAATATAGGTTTTTTTGCTTTGTAGGGTTTTTGTAAAGCACATTTGCTCTATTTTTTAAAATTGATAGTAGACATAATAATACTAAGACTGACTGCACTTTGTCATAGACTCTCTAAGAGAGATTTCCAAAATCAGGGAAATGTCCACCTTTTAGGATTGGGGTGAAGATGTTAGTGCACTGGTTGGTTTGAAAAGGTTCACATATTGAAGCAGTGGGTAGAAGTGCAGTAGAGAAGAGTTGTGCATCATCCAAGTCAATAATGATGCTTTGTTGACTTGTATGGTGTGATGTCTGGCTGCAAGATTGTCAAGTGCAGTTCTAACAATCAACTAACCAAACACATATTTATGGATGGGAATTACTCATATTAATTTATAAAAATCTTATCAATAACTATTCATAACAATACCTGGTTTCATTCTTTCATTAAATCATGCTAACTTGAAAAGTTCGTTCCTATACTCTTTGTTCCAAACACATTAACAGCAACTTTTAAGGTTTCCTTAATTTGAAATCAGTCACTTAAAAAGCTTATATTCTATAGTTTTAATAATAATTCTGACTTTTTATTGCATTACATCAATAAACAGATGCCAATAACAGTTACTTTCAATTATTTCAAAATTATACCAAAATAAAATTAAACATGAGATATTTATGAGATGTATTTGTTTTTTAAAAGCTACTATCTTTACTGTAGTATCATAGAAAACAGTTTCTGCACACTTCTCTAGGAAGTGGTCAGCTGAGAAACCACACAGACTGACCACACAACTTGAGAGACTGGTACTTGTCAGCATCCATGAGTGTGTCCCCAGCTCATCCTTCCCTTTCTCCCACCTCAGGGAGGGGGACTTTTCTTGGGATGCTCTCCATCCTCTGCTGTGAGCTGCTGTGCCTTGGGAAGAGGGTCGTACAGCTGAGCTAGGTAGGCACAGCCATGCTCTAAGGCTTGATAAGGACCTGCTGGGATATTTGCCCTTTATGTCTCTGATGCATTTCCATGAGTTATTCATAGTGGCTCTGAACCTGTTGGTAGAAAGCATCTTGTTCAAAATTGCCTTTCTAGTGAAAGTATACTGGATACTTGTATGGGATGGAAATTTGTAATAAAACTGCCCATCTTATCTTTGTTTCCCATTTATTAAAAGTCATTAGATTCTAAATCCAAATAATCAGGTTAGGGTTGAACAGCTGATTTCTATATTAATGCTTAAAAGTTTGTGTCAGCATACTACACATGAATGTGGATCAGAAGGTTTTGGGCTTTTTTTTTAAGAGGAAAAAAATTGATGTATGTAATTTCTTTTTTCTTTTGTGAGTCATCCATGCTAAAGAACATAAAAATGGGTTCATCTTGGTTCACATTTTAAGAAAAAACTATATTAGGGTAGAATGCTGTGTTCCCTGTGTTCACAGAAATAATCCTGCAATAAACACTGTTGTCCTGGAGGGCTTTTCTCTGATAAATACGCGGACGTGAATATGCTAAGAAAACCAGCTGTCAGTAGAAGTTGTTTTGCTTAAATGGATCAGGCTCCATGCTTTGGGGACTGAAATGGTCGTTTTTTACTGGTCTGGGAGCTGTGCCAGAGGGTTCTTTGTGACTGAGGGTGGTATGCAGAGTTCGGTGACTGCCTTTAACCTTCCCATACAGGCAGGGGAGAGTAACAAGAACCTGATCTGAACTCTTTGGTTCTGAATGTTCCTGTATGTTTTTCACTGATGGAAGAAAAAAAATTGAAGAGAAAATGAAACATACGTTTGCTTTGAGGTATTTCCTGTCTGTTACCTGTGCTTTCTGCTGGGAGTTGGAAGAGGAAAACCATAGAATATTACCCATTTACTGCCAAGTACTGCCTCTTGCTCTGTTTGAGACACGGGGGAGCTGTGAAAGGCTTCACCTCTGAAGCTGGCATGCCATGCTGCCTCCAGGAGAAGCTTACTGTTTCAGACAGCTTATGAATACACAGTCACTAAATGAATGGTTGTGCTTAGGCCTTTTTATATGTCTGCTTTGTAGAAGTCAGAAGATCTTCAGTTTGGCATACTAAAATGTGATTATTCTTGTGAATTGATAATTTCAGTAGAAGTGTTTGTAGTCATCCACGACAGTCCATGGCTTCTTCAAATCCCATAAAATCTTTTCAGACATGGGAAGCAGGAGGAATAATAGTTGCTTTGCAGAGCTTCCTATTCCATTAGGCTTTGTTTGGTCAGTGCCTGGCCAGTGCAATACACATATTTACTGCCTGCTGTATCTGCTATGCCCCCATCAGCCAAGGCTTCAGAAACTATAGCCAGTACCATAACCTGATTGCCAACCTAGCACTTCTTTGTACTCTGCTTGTGTCCAAAAAATAATCTGTTTTGCTGCTACCAACTTTTGATGGCATATTGACAGCTTCAGAAAAGATCAGGACAGACTGGGACTGGCAGTCAAAGCAGATTGACTTGTACTTCTATTCCAGGTGTTCAACTGTACTGATTGTTCTTTTTTTTTTTCTTTCTTCCCACTGAAGCAGCTGTAGAGCAATTAGTGAAAATAGTTGTAGGAGAGCTAAGATTATGTGTCCATCATCTAAATGGCGCTTTAATGCTGGATATGTTAATGCTGTCTTTAAATGGCTCAGTTAGTGACATTTTTTAAGTCAGTTAAGAGACTAAGCAATTAGACCTATTTGTTGAGGTATGAAATACTTGAGGCAGTTCAGTGGGACCAATTTTGTTGCTAGGTAATGAGGTACCAGTTTCCCTATATAGGAGATATGGGACAGTGTTTGGTCTGACATATCTTTTGTGGCAATCCAGAGCTCAGTGTTGCCTCAAGTCCCAGAAGAAAAGTTAGAGCTGAGTATTGGGAAGGGTTTGTGTCTTCTGGAGGTTTTCTCAGGCTCTGAGTATCAGCCTATATGTTTAAGGTTCTGCAATGTGATGGTGGAGGGAGTATTTTTACATGATGTATCAAGCACTTTATCACTTCAAGGATTTTCTTGTATGGTTGAAATACAGATACAGAAAAATTCATTAGTAAAAGTTCACAAAAGAAAATGTGATTCAATACAACCCTCTTCAACTCCCTCTGCATACTTCTGTCTAGGGTAGAGTGGTCTACAGAAATTTCACAAATTTTAAACCCATTTGATTCCTTTAGATCAAATCTCTCCATTAAGTTGTTGCCTTTTTTCACTTGTACACATGTAATTTATTTCAGACTACTCTAATGAAACATCCAATTGTGTATCATGTTAGTTGTCATGTGCCATGAATATGCTACTTTTCATTGTAATAATCTGTGTTTCAAGTCAGGAATTTCTAAGCATCATTATAAATCTGTACTCAACTAAAATATCTTCCTCAGGATTTTATTGTGATATCACTGCCTCTAGGCATGTTTATCCACCTACAAAGAGTGATAATGAAGGAAAAAGGGAACAGAGTGATTTTTTTGGGGGGACATCAGACATTATTATTCATTAAGGTGTTCTTGATTCTTTACTGTTGTCCATATGTTTAGACTTGCATTTTTGTACAGTGAGATTGTCAAAAGCACTTTTAATTAGTCAAAACTTATCCTGGAAACAGTACTTACTGCCATCATCATTTCTAGCTAGGTCAGTACTTACTATTTTTTGAAATCTTCATCTCTCTCTGCAATAAGGGTTATTTTTTAAATTAGCTTCTTAGATTGTGTTTACTTTGATACTGAAATTCATTACAGGAACAAAAGGTCCTAGAGAACTCTGGACCATTGGTATGGACAGTTTGAACGCCTTGAAATGTTTTCTGCAACATTAATTAGGCTGACAAAAGAAATTTGTAGCAGGTGTCATCTTTTTATTATGTGGCATTTCATATGGCAGTAATAGGGTCTGGTAACTGGGGTTAAGTGTTAACCTAAACAATTACTGACTAGTGTTTCTTCAAAATGCAGTGGAAAAATCAGGTTCAGATAAAATTCATATGTAGGGAAATTTGGAGTTTTTCTGTTTTTTTTCTGAAGTTTTTTCTTTCATTGATAACATCCTGGCATTAAATTCTGCTTTAAAAAAGAAAAAAGCAGCAGTTAGCTACAAAGTTAGATTGCTGGAAATCACAATTGAAGCAGTAGTTTCTCTGTTGTTAAACAGACTTAATTCCAAAGACTGCCTCTTTGGAGTTAAATTGCTCTTGCAGAGGAAAAGTGCTTCAAAGTTACTGACAGCATCACATTTTAAAATTGCCTGACAAGTTTGAGGCTTCTGGTAATTTATCAGTAAATGTAGTCATAGAATAATTTAGGTTGAAAAATGTCTTGTGAGATCATCACGTTCAAACGTAAACTCAACACTACCAAGTCCACCATGTCCCTAAGTACCACATCTACACATCTTTTAATACCTGCAGGGGTGGTGACTACACCAATTCTCTGGGCAGCCTGTTCCAGTGTTTGGCAATCCTTCAGGTGAAGAAAATTTCCCTAATATCCAATCTTAACTTCTCCTGGTGCAACTTGAGGCTATTTCCTCTTCTCCTATCACTTGTTATTTGTGAGAAGAGACTGATTCCCACCTGGCTGCATCCTGCTTTCAGGTAGTTGGAGAGCAAGATAAAGTCTCTGAAACCACTTCAGCTCCCTCAGCTTCTCCTCATAGGATTTGTGCTCCAGATCCTTTATCAGCTCCATTGCTCTTCTCTGGACATGCTCAAGCACCTCAATGTTTTTCTTGTAGTGAGTGACCCAAAACTGGACACTGCACTCAAGGTGTGGCCTCACCAGTGCTGAGTGCACATGGACAATCACTGCCCCACTCCTGCTGGCCACACTATTTCTGATATGGACCAGGATGTCATTGGCCTTCTTCACCACCTGGACACACTCTGGGTCATGTTCAGCTGCTATTGACCAGCACCCCCAGGTCCTTTTCTACTGGACACCTTTTCAGATACAGTTCCCCAAGTCTCTAGTGTTGCAAGAGGTTGTTGTGACCCAAGTGCAGGACCCAGCACTTCACCTTATTGAACCTTATACTGGCCTCAGCCCATCAGTCTGGGGCCAGATCCCCCTGCAGACCCTTCCTGCCCTCCAGCAGATCAGCGCTCCCACCCAACTTGGTATCATCTGAAAATTCAAACAGGGGCACTTGATCCCCTCATCCAGATCATCAGTAAAGATTTTAAACTGGACTGGCCCCAGTTCTGAGCCCTGGGGAACCTCACTGGTGGCCAGATGCCAGCTGGATGTAACTCCATTTGCCACCACTCTCTGGGCCCGGCCATCCGGCCAGTTTTTTACCCAGTGAAGATTGCACCTGTCCAAGCCATGGGCTGCCAGCACCTCCAGGAGAATTTGGTAGGAAGTGATGCCAAAGGCTTGTCAATGACAACATCTGCAGCCTTTTCCTCATCCACTTAATGGGTCACCCTGTCACAGAAGGTGACCAAGTTGATCAAGCGGGACCACCTTTCATAAACCCGTGCTGGTTGTGCATGATCCCCTGATTGTCCTGCACATGCCATGTGGTGATACTCAAGATAATCTGCTCCATGACGTTCCCCAGCACAAGGCCTAACAGGCCTGTAGTTGCCCAGGTCCTCCTTCTGATCCTTCTTATAGATGGTCATTACAGTTGCTGATGTCCAGTCAAATGGGACCTCTTTGTTTCGCCAGGACTGCTGGCAAAGGATGGAAAGTGGCACGAGCAGGTCATGGAAGGTTTTTCTTTCAGATCACACCTGAGATTTAGTTGTTGTACTGTATTCATTCTAACTGGGTAATAATTTCCAAAAATGTCAAGCAGTAGTTAAATGAGTTAATTAGAATCTTGGCAGAAAATGCAGTGGGTATGGAAAGGCACATTTATTCAACAGTTATGAAAATTCAGATTTCCTAGAGTACACTTTGAACCCACTTTTGTTGCTGCGTGGGTATTTTTCCCAGTTCTTGATGTAAATGCAAACCCACCACTACAGAACATGGTATCTTAACAAAGTATGCTTTCTTGAAGTTGATTTTTGCATATTTGGGATATGGGGTTTGCTTTCTGAATAAGGTGATTAAATCATTTGTCTTCAGAGAATTTCATTCTGATTGTGATCTGCATATTAGTGTTCTGTCTTCAGACTTTTTCTATTTTATTATTTAAAACAATTAACAAAACTTTAGCTACTGTTTAATGCTTGCTTCCAAATGGCCATATTCAATTGGTACAAATCTCTGACCACTGGAAAGTGAAAAGTTAAGGATTTTCAGATATAACCCGTGACAAGTGTGAAAAACAGAATTAAGCTGTCTGTGACAGAACTCAGTTTTGATTGTCTCTGTTGTCTTCTCCCTCTGCCCCCCATCCCCACACTGGGGAGAGCTGGTAGTACCTGCTAGGAACCACATTCCTGTTAGTGATGTTCCAGGAGGGAATGTGGCAGTACAGGGAGCATGAATTGAGGAGGATGGCAGAGGAATTGAGGAGTGGGGGGGATCTGATGGGCAGGAGGGAGAATATAAGGGGAGGGGTCTTGGCCCCACTGTTTGTTTGTGTGCTAAAAGATTGTAGTGCACTCTCTGACATTACCAGAAGGGCTGCTTTCCCCAATGTACCTTTTCCTCATACACTTCTTTACCCCACAGTACTACTGGGTAGTACTACTCTGTTTCCTTTGCTTTCTGCCTCCCATCTTTCCTGCAAATAATCAACGGCATTTTAAACTTGATGCCTTCTTGAAAGGAACATTAACACCTCCTTAACTATCCATTGTAGGAAGATGCCATTTTCCCAAAATAAATAATGGCTGATTTTTAAAATGTGACTACAGAATTTCTGGGGGGGGTTCCTTTTCCGTAATTATTGTCAAGAATGTGGTTAATTGTATTGCTTATTTTTATTAAGGCATGTGAGACAGTCTGTCCCACTACTTAACTACTACAAGCTACTTGGCTGGTTGTGACTAGACATACCTGGAGAAAATGTATAAAATGCATTATCAAAAGTGAGACTTTTTTATTGAATAGTCTTTTCCTAGATAACAGATTCCCTTTCAGGAATATTGTGAACTTCTTTCCTAGGAGCTTTACTCTGAAGAGTCCCCTTAAAAAATCACAAGGATCTGTTGAATTTTGAAACTGGCACAGGCATCCTCTAACAATATTAATCTTCAGCTATGTTTAAATGAAAGTGCAGACTATAGGCAACAAATCATATGGCCACTGTGTTAATGAATGGGACTCTTTTTATGTGTAGTTTGGAAAAACATACTTGTGTGTCAACAAAGAATATTATAGAATTTAAATGAGAGATCTTGTGTGTGATATTTAATATGTGCATGCAGTACGTGTCAAACAACCCATGGAGGAAGACAAGTTAAATTTGGCAAGAACTGAAAATGAAGATGATGAAAGTGTAGATTCCTTTTAGTTGGATTTTCAAACTAAATTCTTTGAGCTGGTTTCTGGTCAGGGACCACTAAAAATACATGGAGAAGAAACTTCATCCGTTTAACAATTTCAGCAGACAAAACTCTGTTAGTACTGAAGTTGCAGACACCACAGTGCAGTGGAAAAACCTGTACAAATAGAGCGAGACAATTCTGCTTGCAGATATTTGCTGTTGAAGCCAATGAAAGGGCTGTGCTCTTCTGTGTGGTTTAGTGATGTCAAGCACTGCTTGCTGGAGGCAGCTGCGCTACTGCAATGCTTCCCTGACCTTAAATAGCCTATATGCTGGGTAATGCAAGTGTTCAAATATAAATACAGGGCACGTAAGGACAGAGGGAGGCCAGAAAAGCCACCGAGGCCCCTTCCCTCCCCTGAATTAGTCAGTGTCTTCCTCAGTATTCTTCTCTTCTGGTATTTGTCCAAGATATTTACAAAACCGTTTAGACTAATTGTTCCCTTGTGTTGCCTCAGCACTGTTTATTCCATATGTTAAGTACTGCGTGCGAAGCAGTTCAGCTCTTCAGTGTCACTGCTGCTTGCTTTCCTCTCCTTTTCCTTTCTTCGAGGTTGCCTTTGATATAAACCCAAACAGTTGTGCAACCTCTGTCTGCGCTGGGAGGTTGTGTGTGCCCACTGCTCTTCCCCAGACCTCTCCACGCAGGCAGGGCTTTCTGGGACATTCTGTGGAGGTAGTTCCTTCAGGTCATGTTTTTGGTCAACTTCCTAGATTTTTTTTTTCTTTTGCTCTGTAATGGGAAGATGGTTAGATGGTATGTATGTGTAATTATGTAGTGATTCTCCTAATTTGTTCCATGGCTGAAACATTGTGTTTCTTTTGTTGCTGCAATGAATGTGTAACTTGCTTTCTACCTCCTCAAATCCTGTTGTTTTAAATTGGTACACTTGTTTTTGTTCATTTACCTGTCACTTGGGTTTCTCATACTGCCTTCTATGGGGTATTTTTTCTTTACATTCAATCTCTATTTTCTGGTTTCTCTTTTGACTGTTCGTTTTCAGCTCTGCACACATCTCTGAAAATTTGTTTTGTTTTCAAGAAGTGAGGCTCTCTTTTTGGCATGCCAGGTAGCAGTTTTTCCTGCAGTTGACATAGAAACTGCAAGGAGAGTTGAATGATGAATGTACATCCTGACAAAGCAAGTCTTGTTGAAAGTTTAGGTAACATAAACTTAGGTAAATGTTTAGGTAACATTTGATCTATAAAAACCTAACAGCCCTTTTAATTGTGTGATACAGAGAATCAGTGTATTTCCAGAACAATCATTTAGTGTTGTCTACAATTACAGTGTCTTTGTTGTTCTTAATTTTAAAGCATTTTAACATTAGGTTTTTTAACTCTGTTCATTTTGCAGTTCTTTTAACATTATTTCTCTTCACAATTAATTGTTTCCATTTATAAAAGTAGTGAAACCTTCAGGATTTTTATGCAACAGTGAAAGCAAAAACATTTCATTATATTGTATTTATCTACCTATAATTGAAAAACCATTTTTCCCCTCTGTGACAGTATTCTATTTAGACTACATGTCTCAGCATTAAAAAGATTATATTTCTTACTACTATGAATTTCTTTACTGTCTTTTCATAGTATGACATTAAAACTTTGGAGGTCACATCAATTCATAAAATACATCAAGTGCCTTAACCCAGGATAGCTGGAGTGGTTTTGTTGCAAATTCTTTTGCAGCAAGTGAGTGGTGGTTCTCACACCAGAATTTAGAGCTCTCTGTTGCAAAGGAACTCTGAAGCATCCGGGCCAGCTTCCTGCTTGGCACGAGACTGCCACCAGCACTAGCTCAGGTTTTGTGTTGCAGAGTCTGTCCATGTCTTGAGCGCTTTCCAGTGGAGATCCTGCAGGCTCCCTGAGGAACCAGCCTGCTGCTCTGCCACCCTCCTTAGGGGAGGACCTCTTCTGAAAGTCCAGTCTGGGACTCCTAAGGCCTCAGTTGTCCCAGGCCTTGGATGGTAAATGTCCCTTCAGCCTGAAGCTGTGCAGTTGGTCGTAGCAGAATTGCACAATGTCGTTAGCAGGATGCCATGCAGTGCAGTGTGGGAGCAAAGGCTTTTTTAGTTTAGTCTCATAGTGTTTCTCCAGCAGCAGGGATGGGTGAGTTCCTAAGGACATATTGCTCTCTAGGATTTGTTCTGCCTGGAGGTCATGAAAAGCTGGTAGAAAGTTAAATTAAGTTCTTACCTCACTTCTCTCACAGTGAAAGGATAGCATGAGGAACAAGGGCATGAGTTCTCTGCATTCTGACAAGTATCACAAATGCATAGTCCTTTTGGACTGGTGCATGACATAAATTAGAACAGTGCATGGGACCAATATTGAAGAATTTGGGTCAGTATTATGGGTGGTGTTGCGCCTTGCAACACCAAGGCACATAATACTGGGAAATCTCTTTTACTTTATTTTTTTGGCTCTGTGTACTGAAGGCTTCAAGTTGCCTATTCAATACACAGATGCTAATTTGTATTTTCCTTTCTTAATTTCATATACTATAGCAGAATTTTTTAAAAAGTAAATAAATACCCTGAAATAGAACACTAGTCATTAGCAGTGAATGATCCTGGCAATGCAACTGGCATTGCTGAGTACTTTACACATACAACTGAGTACACTTAAAATGTTAGGAAAAAGGATAGATTTGTCCTGATTTTGTTTGTTATACTAATGCTGTGAAAGTCTAGCATTCTATTTTTGTTCATCCACCAATCTGTTCAGCATATTTTGTTTAATAGTTCAATGGTAGAGTCTATATGCAACCACCCATGTTACATCAGACTCTGCAACTGGAATGCTGTTTACTTTTCACCAAGGCAACTCCCTGTTTTTGTTAATTAATATCTAACAAGGTCCTACAGCTGACTCCCTTTAAAGTCAAGAATGTAGGGGTGTAGAGGGTTTATAAGCACACTGTGCTAGCAGCAGTGTCTTTTGTACAAGTGACCTGTTAAAGGACATGGTGGGATGTCCTTTTTTCATTTCATCAAAGGCATGGCTTTTTTCATTTTTATGTGTGTGCATATTCTTTTATTCTTCTGCAGTTTTTTTTGGGCAGGTTTTGTTTGTACTGCACGTGCATAACCCTTTAATATATGGTGCCATGAAGTTACTTTCTAAAGCCACAGAAGGAAACTGACAAAATTTGTGGGAAAGTCTTCTGCACCATTCTCTCACCATTCTTTTGGGGACTAAAGGAGAGCTCACGTTCCTGACGTGGTCAAATTGACAATGGTGGTTCATGTCTAAAATGCATTTTATTTATATTATTTTTGACAACAAGCCATCCCTTGCATGTCACAATTACCACAGTACCAGAAAGGATTTTTTTGATAACTGTTTAGGAGTTTTATCCAGGCTTGATTTAAAAATACACAAGGGATACAGTATACACAATTTCCATAGTGCAGTTCTACTGATAAAATGTTTTACTGTCTCTTAACCGGAATATCTGTTTTTGCAAACTTTAATGTGCTTATCTTCTTCGTACCCTTCTGGGATAAAATAGTACCAAATGCTGTCAGGATGTGTGAATATATCCATGTGTGTCAGAAAGACTTAATGTTTAGGAAACTAGAAGCAAATAGAGACTCTCTCTGATAATCTCAATCTGTAGCAGATAAACATTGCTAGACTTAGAAATGTCTTCTTTCTTTTATAGTCAATTTTTTAAATGCAAAATGTCTTCTCAGTTACCCTCTTTAATTACTGCCCTGCCTTAACTTCATAGGGTGTCTTGAGGTTATCTACACTTAGATGCACTCATACAGATTCCTCTGGTATCTCCATTGGTGTTATTTGTGCTATGTCCTCTAAAGAAATGGAAATTTAAAAATTTAGTATGTGCAGAAGTACTTTTTTCTTCCACCATGAAAAAGATCTTTTTAATAATTTGGTATTTTTTTGTGCTTTGACCCCACCAGTGTATCTCAGTAACCTAGTAATATACAGATAATACAGTTGGCAAGCTGATTAAAATTGTATCTTCAGGCAGGCAGAAAGATCTTTTAATTTAATTCAGTCCTTAAAACCTGTAAAAATACTGGGTTCTATTTTAAGAACATGTAGTAGGTAAATAGTGTTCCACCCAAAATCTGCCAACTACTGATTGTGTTTGTGTTCTCTCTTTTTTTTTTCTCTTAAGTTCTTTTGTTGTAGGAGGACATCTTGGCAGAGCTTTACATATGTGGTTAAGTGCTTGCTGAGCCACAAGCAAATAATACTGTACAGTTAAGCATTTCTTCCTGCATCACCATTTTCTATTCTCTTGGGCAACAGGAGTTCAAATCTGGGCAAAGATGACGGGCGTAGACCTGTCTGATTGGATTAATAACTTAGAAACTGTTGTTAGCCACCACAGTAATATTTTAAAGTTGATCTTGTGGTAAGTTTCTCAACCTAGATTTTGATTTTATTATACCAGCAAATAGATTGGTGGATAACTCTTCAATCCTAACGGACAAAAGGAGAATTGTTTCAGGTTTGACAGATCCAAATTCTGCTAAAGGAGGTGAAAGAGCATATGTGGAAGCCTGAAGGGCAGTGATGATTCAGAGATGACTTCCAGTATATTGACTATGGGGGATTTCTTTGTAAATGCTCTATTGTGTGGCATTTTCAGGCTCCCTAAATGCCTTTCTTTGGAAATAAGAAATAATTAGTTTGAGGAAGTGTAAGTTTTCCAGTCAGTGTGTTCATTCACACCTGGAATGGAGGACAAAGTAGAATTAGTTTGCTTATCATTTGGATATTACAATAAAAAGGTTTTTGGATAAATTTGTTTAATCATAAAATCAGTGCTCTACAGGGAAAGTTATGGGTTTTGTGATGTGTTGTTAAGGGAATTACTTCAAATTTTTCTTTTATCATAACTTTTCAAAAAGCTCAAGTAGTATATCGTGAGTAGTAGGGTCTATATTTTGGATTATACCATGAAATTGAATGCATGTGAAAAATCTATCTTTGACTTAAAATTTGCTTTTCTGTGCATTTGTAATTGTCTTTAACTGACAAGAATAGCTAACACTGGGAATGGTAAAGCTGTGTTACAGGAACTCATAGGGAGCTTTTGGGAAAGTAGTTCTGAAATTCAGATGATTGATGTTCAAGGAGTTTTGAACTCATTTTACAGTGAGGATGTAGAACAGGTTGTCCAGGGAAGTTGTGGATGCCCCATCCCTGGAAATGTTAAAGGCCAGATTGGATGGGGCTCTGAGCAACCTGGTCAAGTAGAAAGCTTCCCTGGCTGTCCATGGCAGAGGGGTTGGAACGAGGTGATCTTTAAAGTCCCTTCCAATCCATGCTATGATCCTGTGATATGCCTTATTTGTCATTTCTTACACTTATTACATGGCATAAATTCAGTTCTCCTCAGAATACTTCAGTAGGCCTTGATAAGTTCAGCTTATAATTTTGTACATGCAATATCAAATTGAAATCCTGAGGAAGGAAAAAGACAAGTATCTTTTGGGAATTAATTTGGTCCTTTGAAGTTGCTGCAGTGTCTGGGCAGTCTTGATGCAGTACCTGCTGAGGAGACATGCACCTTGATTAGAATACCAGTCACAATGACAGTCAGAACTGTGACTATTTAAAACTGTTTTATGTAGAAAATATGCAAATTATCTGTTGAATTAACTGTTGGGGAAGAAACATCTCATTTATCTAGCTTTAGTACCATATGAAAAAGGGAAAACTGTATACAAAGTGACACAAAGAGGGAAAGTTTTTGGTTTGGGGGCTTTCTTTCAACATAACTAACTAAAACTACAAAATTTTGAGAAACCACCATGAACTATATCTTGTTCTTTTAAGTAATAGAAACACTTTTTTGAAGTATAGTTCTTTTTTTCCCCAGCTAGGTGCTTTTCCTCTTTTATTCTCCAGGTCTTACTACTTTTGGCGCTGTCTGTGTTTCATCTCCCCTTTAATGTGTATTTACATTGAGGGAAGGATGAAAATACCAGGTCCAGGTTATTCATCAGAATTGAGCTATTCTGGGGGTTTTCTGGTAGACAGATAGTAAAGTGCTGGATTTTCAAGGCAAAGCATGAAATTTTAAATGAAAAGAATTTTTGTATCTTTGGGATTATGAAACATGTACCCTGAGACTTGATAAATAATAGTGTATAGTCAGCTGTTCTCCAGGCATCCCTTGCTTTTATATGTACTGCATTTTTATTTCTTCTTGCAAAGTTAGAAAAATCAGACCATGGATGTAAGTTTCAACCTTTCCCAGCATTTGGTTCAAAGAGCTACAGTTAGTTATTTTTAGTCCTGGCCAGGTTTGCATCATCAATGCTCTTCAGGTTCTGAACTAATTAGATACTGAATAAATACAGGTTCCTTGAAGGCTAGATAGCCTTTTCCAAGTACTGGCAACTGTTTTAGATAGGTCACTTTCCAAGGTAGGTCTCCAAAAAGAAAGCAATTTGGAGCAGGTGTTAAACAATCCATGTGAGTGTAAGTTTGACATGTAAAGACCTGGATGTCTTTTTTTTTTCCCCAACTAATACATGGATTTTGAAGTCACTTATTTAGGCAAAAAAAAAAAAAAGTTCATTTTAGATGCTATTTTTCATGTATTGTCATGCTGAAAGATGAAAATTAGATGTTTCCCAACCAATTTTGTCTTTCATGCTCTGAAATTATGTATGATGCCAATCACATTAGAAACTTATGGATGTGCTAAATTAGGTGGTAACAGTTGTATGTCACAGGTTTGGCAGTCTTGAAGAATAGAAAGTGGTGACTTAGTTACAAAGAACAATCTAGATATTAATATGCAGTACCTGAAAAGTTTGTGATGCATATGACCATGACCTCCAGCCTCTTCAGTAATACTATTACACTGCTAATTTCTAACAAAAAGCTACTCTCAGATAGTCAGGTCAGAGCAGAGATGCAGATAATTTGTTTCCTTAATGTTTGAGAAGTGTGTCTTTGTGTAGCTCAGGTGCTAAAAACAAGCAACACAGCTTTTTCAGGAAATCTGCCTCTCATAAAAGGATGAGATAGTTCCATTCTTCTTGACCACTTCCACCTTTCAGCATAGGATTCCAATGTAATTACAAATCTGAAGTGTGTCAGATGGTGACACACACTCCCCCCCTCCCTTGCTTCTAGCTTACACGATTCTCAAATAGTATCCATCTTTCAGATCTTTCTCTAGTGTAAACTTGAAGTGTCTCCTTTCTACCCTTTTGGTATTTTTTTTTTCCCTAAACTTTTTTGTGCTTAAAAATACAACCTATATTCTTTCACAGTAGTAAATTTCTGGTAACTTGTTGCTGGGACATTGGCAGTATCTTAGCATCAGTTCAACGACCTTTTACAGTGATATGGGATGACAAGTTAGTAAGAAAGAGAATGATGAAGAATCTGTTAATAATCGATTTTTATCTGATTTGGATGTAGCAAAGAAATGAAATGATGGATTGGAAGTGGATTGGCTGTCTCTCAGTTCCTCATCAACAGACCTTTGGATTGATAATCTCTCCCATGCTGTAATTCTGACAAATCTTGTTTGAACTCCCAGTGAAATAGCCAAGGACTGATTTGACTGTGGCCACTGAATTTATCTCCCATACTTAGGCAGACTTTCTGTGGGTTTTTATCTTAATTTTGGAGGACTTGTATGAGATTATTTTGTTGTTGCTGTCTTATGTAATGCTGTTTCATGGACTGTGGATTTCAATACTGAGATGTGCAAGACATGAAGTAAATTGAACCATCTAGTTACACTTGCTAATGCTTTTACCCCACTTCCTTTAGTAAAATGACCTCAAGTATCAAGTTTGCATTATAACTCTCCCAAACACCAAACAAAGGAGAAGAACATTGTATTAAGTCAATGTTTGTCATTGTCTCCCTGTCTCTCCCCAAGCCTGTAAAAAAAAAAAGATTAAACAGAGGTAGCTATATCTCATCACTCACATTTCTGCTCTATAGTGCAGCGGCTTGAAAACAAAAAGCACACAAATAAAATCAAGCAGCAGCATAAGCTAATTACAAAATTTGTTCGGCAACAAAGGTAAGAGGCCTTAAATCAAAACTCCAGCACAGCCTGTAAGTGGATCTTCACTAGTGTGTAAGCACATCCCTAAATCATGGCCATATTTAGGGGATGGGGTTTGCTTGTGTAGTGGTGATCCCCCCACCACATTCCTTTCCAGGGACAGCTTGTCCTCCTCCCTTGGCATCTTGCAGCTAGCCATACCTGTACACAGAGATATCACTGTGTGCAGCAATTTGCTGGTGGTGTCTTTAGGCTAATTGTGTCCTTACTTGACTCCACCTACTCTGAGAAGTTTGACATACCCTGTTTCCCAAAGTAAATAGCATTTGGGGTTTGGTTGTTTTGTTCATACCGTTTCATCCCCACAGAGGAATGAAAGAGACATTTTGTAATCTTCATTCTCAGTTTACTTCCTTCAATCTTCTCCTAAACCTCATCACACTAAGTGTTAGTGTTTCAAGTTCTCCTTCAAGCACATGCCATCCAAATCGTGGTGGTATGTGAAATGTCATGTTAGGCAACTGTTGATATTGTCAGAGGGATTGTATGTTAAGCTGGGGTGGGGAAGGTAGCACGGTATGTTTTGCAGAGCTGTGCATTTTTAAAAGCATCGTGATCCCTGGCATATCACTTGTCCTTGCAGAAGAGGGCAAGGCCCTACATCTTCAGGTGGGGTATTTTTCCAGATGTTCCGCCCAGCCTGAGTTCATGTCAGACAAGTCAGGTCATTTCTGCAGAGCTATTAAGTTCTCAAAAGAGGATCTTTATTTATTTAAATGTTTTATTCGTTTCATTAAATCTAAAACTTTTTGAAGTTATACTACATTTTAATGATAACAAAATTAGTTACTTTAGAAACTTCTCTGAGGGAAAAGAGAATGTAACCATTCTAAAGTTCTGCCTTTTTCTCTCCATTAGTTCAGTTTACTCTAACAACTACTTTTACTGCAATTTTAAGCGAGCACCATCATTTAAATGATTTGTATCTACTTTAATCACATAATACTGTGACAATCCTTTTAATTTTTTTATGTAAATCGAGAGATTTAATTTTATGACTAAAATTTTGCACTGTAAATTGCCTTGTAGTATCATCTAAAAATGCCACCCCACTAGAAAATCACATGGGAATGGAAAATGATAACAAAGTCCATACAAACAGGGCTAGCACATGTGGTGTTTTGCCCTAGGATTTCTCCAGTGCTAAGCCATTGGTGGCTGAGGAAATTTGATTTATATGTAATCCTGAATTAATTTTTTTTTGTGTGCTCTTGTCCAGCCTAACCTTTGCATACATATTACAACAGGGAATTTCATAGCTCCACTACCTCTTGCATTAAGATGTCTCTCCTTTTAGTTTTGAAACTAGCTCTTCTTGTTAGCTTGGTGTAAAGCTGACCACTACACTTGTATTGGAAGAGACAGCAGCTAGTCAGTGCTTATTCACATTTTCAACATCACTCATCACGTTATGGTAATCAGTCTTCTGTCCTCATTTTCTGGTTTCCAGACTCAGTTGTGCTGCAGTAGAATTTCTACTTCTTTCCTCATGATCCCATACTTCTTTTTGTTTTAACTTTTTAGTTTGTGCTGAGTTGATATTTCAACTGAACTTTAATCAAAACCCTGAGAGCAACTGAATGTTTTTGTGCCCATTTTACATTTTTGGTTAGGGTTGTTTTTTTCTGTGTGTATGACTTCATACTCACCTGTGTTAAATCTCTTTCTTACTGTCATTCAGTTCCTCTGCTTCAAAGCCTGTTCATTACTCTTCATGGCTGGAGTTTATGTTGGATACCCTCAATGACTTGTCATCCCTGAACTGCCACCTGGCAGCTCACAGGTTTGTCAGGTCATTTACAAACATTTGAAACAGCACAAGTCACTGGTGAACCCTTGTGCTGACTTAATCCCACTGTTAGAGCTAATTATTTATTTAGGCTTCTTAGTGACTCTTTCTAAGAGCTGCTGTAGATGTGAGAGACAGGACTACCCCTAACTGTGAAAAAATAAGTGCAGCTTTCACTCAGTGCCTGTGCACACAAACATTCTGGGAGGGGGGCTCTGAAATGAACCCATTTGCCTAAAACTGAGGGAAAAAAAATCAGCTTTCATCATGTCTTTGTCATTTCCACGGCCACCTCCCTTGACTTGGTTTTACTGAGTAAAAAACCTTGGTTTTGCTCTGCTTAAAACCAGTGGTGATGGTTCTGCAGGTACAGGTGCCTCTTGGGCTACTGTTTGCTAATGTTAAATGGTCATTGAGATCTTGCTTGTGATATCCATCATGAGTACTACAGAGAACTTGAGATGACCTTCATTGACTTCAACAAAGGATGATCAGTCTTTGAGCAGTCTTATGAGAAACTAAAGGAAAGTTTTAAAAAGAATACATAGAGCTACATTCAGGAGTATCCTCTGCACTCACCAAATGCAGTTTAAACTGCAGTGACTTGTGCTGGAGGGCTTTTGTCCTGCAAGAGCTAACTACCCTTGCATAACAGGCAATTGTTCTGCTGTAAATCAGTAGCAAATCAGATGGTGAGTAGCTTTTGCTAGAAAATCTTGATAAACAGAACCCATTAAGGGCAGGTTCCTGGTTGATTTTTTTCCCCTTTTCAACATGTAAGGACAGAAAAATCTGCTCAGAATTTTCTGAAAATTTAAGTGGTGGGAAAAAACAAGAGCAAGAAGGACATGCACCAATAGGTTTTTCTTTCAGCAATGTTTTTTATATGGCTTTGGGGTTGGATAATAGAAGAACTGGTTTCTGGAATTACAGGACCTTTCCTGACACAGGGATTTTATATTAGATTTTAAAATTCTAACTGAAGGAGATGAGCAGAATACAAAAATATTTTCTAACTGGTGGTGGTAAAGCTTCCATATTTTCTGCTGTACCCAGTGAACATAGGAAATTTTCCATCACCATCAACAGTATTTTGACCGTTATTTTCCTTGTGTTGATTTCATCACCTTCTTTTCCTACCCACTAAGCAAGATTAGTAAACTTACTGTGAAACTAGCAGAAATTCTAGAGCATTTTCTCTAATACAAATTCCAGCTTAAAAAAAAAAGTATAAGCCAACTGGCTGGTGGAATCTTTTAAATTTTACACCCTGTGGGTACTGCCCAAGAAGAGAGTCATAAATACTCATGTCCAAAACTATAGATTAATAGATTCCTGCTCTGGACTGTTGAAAGAAAAAAAGGTCATATCTCTAAACTTAGACTAAAAGGCCTTTGTCAGATGTTTTCAGTGGTATTAAGCAACTCCTGCTTTCCAGTAAAGCTGGGAACTGGGAGAGTGAGCAACCTTTGAAATTTGCTGCCATTGGAAATTGCCTCATGTTTTCCATTATAAATATTTTTCGTTTGTTTCTTTTATTTTAAAAATTTTCAGTTGCAGGCTGAGGTTTTCCATATGAGATAGCTGTTTCAAATGAGTCCTTCAAATGAGCTTCAAATGTTTTGAAGCTTCATTAGGACTAATATATTTACCTTACTGATTCAGTTTCCATCCCTCAAGAGAGATAATATTTTTTTTTCTGTGACAGTGTGAAGTTATACCTTCCTTTGACACGTCTAATTTACAGAATGTTTTATGAACTTTTTCTTTTGAGCATGCACCCATGTGCACTAATGGTAAAGAAAGTAGATTGATAGTATTATGGTTGTGGTTAAGAAGGCATTTGTGGAAGCTCTTGGAACAGTGGTTTAAGCAAATGATTTACCTAATGGATGAAGTTTCCTATGCTTGTTCTTATTCAGGAAGTGTCTGAGGAACACTCTCCTCTGTTGTAATTGCATGTGCAATGTGAATTTAATCAGTTGATTTTCAGCTTTTTGTTTAAGCTTTCATATTAATCAATGGGGTTGGTTTGGGGATGGGTTTCTTGGAATTGCTATCATTTTCTGCATAGACAGAGCTTGAGGTCTTGGCTATTTTCCTGCTGGTTACCTCTGCCAAGGACTTCGGGTCCTCCCTAGATATGTTATATGGTGGGAAATTGGGGTCATTTTTTAATCTGGCTTCCTAAGAAAATTGATTTTGTTTGCTGTAAAAATAATATGATCATGTTATCTGTATCTACAGCTATCTGTCATTTTTCTCCTGCTAACTTTTTTGAGCCTTCTGGTCAATTTGAAAAAAAAAATTGCAGAAAGGTAGAAGTCTTGAAAATAGGAAATTCCCATAGTTTTATTAATATAACTACTAAGAAGAGGAAGACACTGTTACTGCCACCTGAAGGAAAGACTGAAGCCCCTCTGTATTCAGTGCTGAATACAGGGCTGAAGCTCACTTCAGTATTCAGTGAGCAGAGTCAGTATGGAAGAAAGAAATTACGAATATTCTAATCTTCGGAAGTGCGTCAATTAGAATTCATGCCTTACTAACCATCAGGTGAAAAAAGCTCCTCTTCAGTCAAGATTCCTCTCCTGAATGCATACTCTGATATCTTGCAAGGCATAAAGTGCTTTTGAAGCTTTTTATTTGGCAAAGGCATTTAGGACATCTTCCCAACGTGGTTTCTCTGATGTTTCTGAGGGCTGAACTCTTGCTGTGCTGTGGCTTTACACAGCCCATGTAAAATGTCAGTCTGATACATTGTAGAAGTCCACTGGCAACCAGACTTTGTTACTGTGCTGCTCACCAACTTCCTTCTTACTTGTCCTGTGAATAGTCCTGATTCGTGCAAATAAAGGGGGGTAAACATTGACCAGCAGGCAATCAAGAATAAAAGAAATACAGAGATTACATTGGTGGAATAATATAGCTGATGTTTACATGCATAAAACTCATAAAGAAGTAATTCATCAACCTTTATTAGGTCATGTCCATATATTGGTATTACATTAACGTTGGTAACGTTGTGTTGTTACAGCATGTGTGCAGAAGAGGAAAAAATTACTGCAGATGTGTGAACCAAAACTTTGAAATTGTGATTCTTTTGGGGGTTTGAGGGGAAAAAAGGTGTTGACTAAATATTACATATTTTGTATATGAGCTTACGTATGAGTTGCAGGTGGTGGTAGGAGTAAAAAGGCAATATCTCATTTTATCAAGGAGACATTCAGATAAGGATTTATGTGTCCAAGGTTGTAGTAACTGAAATAAATAAATAAATAAATAAATAATGTATTGTATTATACAAAAGCTGAGTTTGAACCAGCAAACAAGAGAAAGGATAAAATAGGAGAAGTTATTGGATTGGCTGCCATTTGTGAAGTCAGAAGTAGATTCATGATATTAAAGACTCTCATCTCACTATTGCTTTTTTTTTTTTTAGCTTGAAAACAATATATTAAGTACAGTAAATGCAAATCCTATGGTTTTAATTATATTATTATTTTAAACCAAGGTGGATAAGAATTTGCCTCAGTAAAAGAGGATCAAATTTTGTATCTCAAAACAGCTGATTTTTTTTTTTAAACTCTGTGCCTGATTCTTAACCTGGAGTGAAATTGGGCATGTGTAGTATCCTGGCATTACATCATTACCCTGAGCTCTTAGTGAAAGGTAAAAAATCTGAAAGTGTGTGATGATTTCTTTGCTGTCAGTGTAACCACTATGATTTTTTAAAGAAATTAAAAATGATCAGCATCCAAAGAAACACTAACTATAGGAGTAGTTACTAAAGGAAAAGCCTTTGGTCACTTGCAAGGAGGAAGCCCAGTGAACACAAGCTATATACAGGGAAGCTTAGATTTAAATTTACAACTGTATTTTTTTGTTGTTGTTGTTTTGTAGAGTAATTTTTTTTTTTTAATCCAACTTCAGCAAACCTACAATCTTCATAAGGTAGCACATTCATTATAATTCACTTTAAAACATCCAATAGTGGCCTGTATGTTGAAGACAGGAAATAGTAGAAAAAGCAAAGAGCATATGATTTCTGAGAACTTGTCTTCACAACAAAATAGTAACCTTAGCAGGCAGGAACCCCAAATCAGCTATTTCTGCCCAGGTAAACTAGAATTCTAAAGCACTATTTATAGATTTAAGTAATATGGAAATTTTCATTTTTTGCATTCTTAATTCAAAAATAACTTTTCAAGAGTGACAGATATTTACAAAAAAAAACAACTTGTGAAGTTGTCTCGGTCTGAAATTGTGTACTTTTATGGTTGCAGATCAATAGCATAGACAGTGTGCAGCATCTTCTTTTAATGTTGTAAAATGGGAAGACAGTTAACCTGCCTGAGTAGATAGTATCCAAGGGATTTTGGTGACACTGTGATGTTATTAGTTGATGGAAGGCAGAACTTGGGATAAACTGAAATGGCTCAATAGTAACCTTCAACCTTGAAAGATGCTGAGGACCTGCTTGAGAAATTCTGATTGTACTCACAACTACCTCTGAAGTAGTTGTGAGTTCTGCTCAGCTTTTATTCACATACAGTAATATTCATTCCCTGACAGAAATTGTATCAAGGATTGTATACTGATGTATTTGAAGCAATCTATAGAAGCACTATACACAAATTGTATTATGTGCTCTTAAAATACTTTGCATTTTTAGGATAAAAGTTATTTTAGTAAGAAATGTAGTACTGCTTCAATGCTTTTATTTTTGGTAATCATCTGGGGTTTTTTTACATATCTATATGACTCAAGAGCCTTAATATAATTTCCGAAAAGAGAATACTTTATTTAGGAAGTAATTCAAGATGTAGAATCCTAATATTTCAGTCTTACTAAATGACAGAACAGAAATTATTTAAAAGCAGACAATCTTTCTGAAAATGTCTTTCTTCAACTGAAGAGCCTGGATTATCAAAGCATCTGATATTTATTCGTAAATACATCTACTTGCAGATACAATTTAGGCTATCCCAATATCTTACCACTCAACATCTTAAATGTTAAGTAATATTTATCAAATCCTTAAAAAGTGATAAGGTGGAATTTTTGTCTTTCAATGGCCATGTAAGTATTTGCAGCTTCTAGGGAAAGAGGGACCGCTTTAAAGACAGTTTAAGGGGTAGAAGTGTCTGTGTTTGACTAATGGCCTGACTGATATCTGTATGTGCACTGTGAATGTTCATTATCTCTTCTGGGATAAGGGGAATCTTTGTGAAAAGGGTTTTTTGCTCCAGTCTTTGCCTTGCAGAATATGGTAAAATGAATGTGCTCCATGTCCAAAATCCAGGCATCAGGGTAAACAAAATCCTTACAATACCTGTATTCACCTTCTGACCAACTTGATTGCTGCTGTTAAGTAACAAATTATGAGATTTCCAATTTCTTTTGTGTATATGAGGTCCCTTCTTCAGTTTTAACATAATGAAGACTTTTCAGTTTATTTTTTGCCTTTTCTGTTTTAAAAGTAGACCTGTGTCTGCCTTTTTAAAGAAGGAACCTTTGTTACTTCTGGTGTAAGACCAGAGTTTCAAAATGTAGTGTTTTCTTCTGAGAATTTTTCTCTGTCTTTCCACCTACCAAAGGCTGCCCTGTGCAATGTGATCCATAGCTCTGCTTCCCTCCATTTTAAAGAGAACATATTAGGATAAATTTTGAATTATTTGTGTTCATTGGAACAAAACAGACTTACACAAATTCCTGTGGTAAAGACTCTGAAAGGGACTGTAAAAACTGTCTGAGCAGATTGATATCACCTTGTTAAATGAGTAAGAGTTTAACATGGTTCATATTAGTTTGTCAGGCCACAGTGGCTGTGTTTACATGAAAAACTGATGTTCTCTTGCCTTGTGTCCACATGTGTATTTGGCTTACATAAAATCAGAGTGCACTCGGCCTCCTGGAGCATTTAGCAGGAGCACCAGACCAGACTTGTAGCATTCCACATCATTTGTGAACATAAGATAAAGCCAATTTCAAGATCTGAGCAAGAATGCCCTTTAATCATGCTGCATACACATGGAAATCAGTGTCAGAAGCCAGATGTATGAAAGAAAAACATTTTTCTCCTTTAGCTTTCTGTCTCCCTCGGGCATTCTTATCGATGACCCAAATGCTCAACTTCATATACAGAAGTTTTCCAGCATGTTGCTCTCATTTAATTTCTGAAATTTTTTTGCAAGTTTTCTTGCCCTTTCAGTATGTATTTCTTGTTCTTCATGTAAGCTAATTCAACGTGATGCTGATGAAGCAGAGGACAGGATGTTTCATCCAAAATGTTTCTCCAGATAGATGAGATTCACAAATGAGGATTACTGTATGGCCTAAGGAGAATAAAAAAAAAAAACTACATGAGAGAAGTTTGCAACACAGCAGTGTTTTAGCACAGAGGCAAAAAATAAATGCTCTACAAAATGACTGGGTCACTGGAAGTGTTAGGCATTAAGCAATATAGAAAAAGATTAACAATGAGAGATAAGTACTGTAATTTGGCAAATAGATTAGGGAACATAAATAAAATAAGGAACAATATGAGCAAGTTCAATCACAAAACAAAGGGCTACAAGTTATAGGAAATGACTGTTGTTCTTCAGAAAAAGACAAGAACAGTAGGCAGGGAAGCCAATAGAGTCATAAGGTTTTGAGACTCATTTTCCTGCTTTGTAATAGACACTGCTGGTTAGCTGGGTTTAGTACAAGTACTGGAAAATTACCTGCCATGTGAACAGTCACAATGTAGTAAACTGGATGTTATTGAATGCATGCTGTAAGAGTCATCAGAAATTACAGATAGATACAGCATATGTTTGTACATGTCACTGATACTGTCTTAGAGCAGTTATTAATTTATGTTATCCACTTTATTGATGGATAATAAGAAAATATGTACATGGCTTTGTGATAAATATTCTGTTCACTGAATTGTTTGGGAGATCTTCATCACTATAGCAGAGTAGATTCTAAAATAATACCTTAAATGCTGTGAAGCACTGTGTAACATGCCACCCAGGCTTCAGTGCAGTGAGGAATTTCCAGGGATCCTTACGATAAATAAATCCTGGATTCTTTTGTTAATTTATTGAGTGCTGCTATTTCAGAGGAGCATACTGCTCACAGCGTACCAGCAGTCCAGTATTCTCTTTCTTTTTCTTCTTTTTGCAAAAGTTTGTAATTCCTAACTCCTGTCTTCATGTTACACCATTTTTAGTTCCTTTGACACAGCTCTTCCAGGTCATTACATTTTTCCCGTGAAGTAGAAGAGCCAGTGCCCAGTATTATTTTACTTGCTGCTTAGAAGGCCATTAATATATTCACAGTTTAGGTGGTTATAAATATATCAGCAGAACAGGTAATGCAAATAAAGGTACCTTTCTGAAGAACAGGAGTTTGAAAAACAACAGGCTCCTCCTTCACAGTTCATGAGAAGGAGAAATGGGGGGAAGTGCATTATTTTAAATAAATTCCTGGGTTTATGTTGGTATCTCAAACCAGTGCAGGGTGGAAAAGTTAACAATTCAGTTACAGCTGACATTTTCTTCACCTAAAATCTTGTTTTGTCATAGTTGTGATGAGTCTCCAGCCTCTTTCACTGTTGCTTTTCTTTCTGAGATACATGCAGAAGAAAATTGAAGTTGCTTAGGCTACATGGTCTTTCTCCGGTATGTTTTTGAACTTCTGTGGAAATGAAAACAAAACAGGACTATACAGTGCTCTCTTTATTTACTTATCTGCCCATGTTGCTTATCTTATCTACCTTTTCTGTTCAGTGATGTTTGCTGCTGCTCTGTTTGTCTGGATTTCTTTCTTACAACTTTTCCTGGTGGTTTGGAAGTTTTACTTGTTTTTATTTCCTTATTGCATTGAATTCTCTGTGAAAATCTTCTCTGACCTTTCTTCACTTCTCACTCAGGTTTCTCTTAATTTGTTGCCAACCTTTAAGAAATAAGCAAAATGCTTTGGAAATTATTTATCTACATTGTAAGTGATAAAAGTTTAAGTCTCCTTTCTGCAATGTACATGCTTCCTACCCTCTCTTTCAATTCCTCTCTCTGCAGTGTAGCTTGAAATACTAGACTGTGAAAGTTCTTTGAAACAGGAACCATGCCCTCTTCTTTAAACTGTGAGGCATTTAGCAACTGATTCAGGGCTTCTTGTATGTTTCCTGTAAATATTCTTTAATTAATTATTATTTAGTAAAAATATTTACTATTTAATATTATTAATTTGAATTAATACTAGTAAGCAGGACCTTTTGAGAGGGAAGGGGAAGGATACACTGAAGTTTTATTTTTGATATCATAAGAAGTGTCTCTAAATTCAGCTCTTCCATCATTTGTTATGGATTCTCATTATTATCTGCCCCAGTTGACTGAGTATAGTACATTTGCAATACACATTGCTATGGTGGGTTTTTTGCAGAAAAACTAAGGGGGGGGGCATCACTTCAATAAGTTTCAACACAAAAGCAGCATTTGTCAGAAATTTTTAACCTTAAAGAGAAGGCCAAAACTCTTTATAACCTGTGGAACCTTTCATATTTTCTTTTTGAACCTGTTAGTAGTGTATTATGAAAAGCAATCCTATATTAATACTTTGAAACTGTTTGAAATATATTGTTTTATACTTTTCACTTTTATGTTGTCAGAATGAATTAGTGGCCATAAGTTTTGTTCCATTTTATGGAGTGATATTGTTGACACCAGTTAAGTTAACCTGTACAAGTTGAAATCTCACTGAGATGGTGGAGTGCTTCCTTTTCCAGCACCAGCAGCCCAGGTTTTCACTCACTCAACACACCAGTAGAAATCTGGCAGTCCCCCTTATGCAGAATATTTCTGAGTGTAAAGATCCATTAGGCAAAGGAAAAATCCTTTCTATCCTGATATATCAAATACAGAAAAAATACTAGTATTTTCAGACTTTTATGCTATCATACAGCAGTAAGAAAAGCTTGATACTGCAGGACCTGTTCTTTCTTCCTCTAGCTCTCAGTACCCAGTGAAGGGATGAAAAGAAAGAAATTCTAATGTAATTATAGGGTTAACTATCTATTAATGTCTTTCTACTTAAGTTTTTTTCTTTGAGAAGGGGTAGAATCCTGGGGAAAGAGCTCTTATCCCCACAAATCTCTCAGTGTTGAATCACTCCAGATATGGTTTGCATTGAAGTCTGATGGATTAAAGTCTGCTAGGACCTAGAATCTGTACACCTAATGTAAGTCTCCTTGGTATAACCACTTTGTCTTAAATGGCTAATACATTATAGATAACTGCTTCTTTCTTACAATTTTACCTGCAGCAGAATAGAGAAGTTGGACTAACCCAAACATATTAGCACTTACAGATTAATTAATCCCACAGCTTTTGTACTAGTCTATGAATGTTATTAAACTTCCATGTGCTTCAGTGTAAGCATCAGAACATTATAGGTGGGCAAGCAGAGGAGCAGAATGGTTGAAACAACATGCTAGAACATAAAGAATCAGCAGAAGAGCTGAAATAAAGCTCAGTAAGTCTGACTTGCAGTTTTCTGCACATCCTGTGAAACTAGAATACATTCTGGTTTTTGTATTTGCTCTTTACAGTGATTATTTCATATTTTTTTTCCAGTCACTAGTCAGGACAAGCTCAGAGGTATTTACTCTGAACCACTAGTAGGTCAAGGAAAAAATGATGGTATCATCCTTTCAGCTCTAATGGCCAGATGCTGAGTCTGAGTTTGACCAGGATTCTTTCTTCAGATAAGTAGATTTGGCATAGTTTTCCCTCTAGGTCTATTTGTGATTGTATTTCTTTTTCCAGTACATTCAATAATATAGATGCCTCAGATTATACCCCTTAGCTGAAAACATATATTTCTGTTTTACCAGTATTGTAGTAGAAGTAATTTAATTCAAAGTAAAAATTATTTTTTTTTTAAATAGAATGGAAATTTTTGTAGATACCCTTCCTTTTGTGATAGATTTGAGTGGACAAGCAATATGTTAATTATGTTTGCTTTAAATGGACTGTTACAGGAAAGGAAAGAAAATGCTGTCTCAAACCTAGACTGTCCAATTTTTTCAGTACAAACGTTCTGTTATTTTACTGCTAAGCCTTGTGTTGCTGATCGAAGCACTATCCCAAGGCTTCTGCCAAGCACCACGTTGTTTGTGTGATAGGAGGGATTTGGTTACAGTCAGGCAAGTCTGAAAAATGGTAAACTGACAGCAAATCTGGGATCATGGTTGCTAAGGCAGCTTTTGTGGTCACGTGCTTTTATTTGATGTGGTTCCTGGTGTCTCTTGTGCCAAATGGTGTAATGTACTAAAGTGATGAAACTGCAAAAGAAAAAAAGTCCACTATTTACTTCAGCAACAAAGGACAAAGAGAACAGGGAAGGAGATCAAAGCCCTTAACATGCCTCTCAAAATAGGAAAAAAAGAGCAAAAAGAAGGGAATTTCTTTCCACATGCTTGAGGCTACTCTTGGATATAGCCATCATGAGTAATAAACCCTTTTAAATGCTCATGTTTGCAGTGTGCTTCAATTTCAAAATACAACAGGTATTACAGAGAGTTAAAAAGGTAATTTTACCAATCTTGCTAAAATAAAGGGCTGTAGTCTATAAAGGGTAAAGTCTACTTCCCATCACTGGTACATAGATTTGACAAAACTTTAACACTGGCCACACTGACAGAAAAGCTCATAATTAAACCCATATAAAAGGTCTTTCCACTCAGAGGCAAGTTTTTAAATTGTTTACATTTTCAAAGTTAGATGAATCTATAACTCCATCATTCACAATCATTGAACTTGTCTTTTCCCTGTTTTCTGTGTGTTTTGCAGAAAGAATATATTTGACTTAGAAATGTTGAGTGCAGTCAATATTATGTACTGCTTTCTTTTGGTATAAAGCTGTTTAATGCTATATCACACTGTATTCAGGATAAGTATGATTCTTACAGTTCTGAATCTTCTCACCTAAATACACATTTTCTACTCTCCCTAAAAAAACTCCTATCAAGAAAGGTACCTCCTTTTAAGTGTATGGCTTTTCTGTTCATGTTCTTTTCTTTGTGATGTTTGTTTCACAGAAAAGCTTATGCAATTTTTGAAAATGAGGAATGGGAACAGGTAACAGGAAAGCATAAAATATAAACTGAATTATATGTGCACAGGTCCGTAGCTGTAGTAGCATAACCTGTGTTAGCACTTAACTCTTTGTGATGTAGAGAGTGGTCTGAAATAATCCTCCTTTTTCAGACTTAGCTTGAAAGTTTCCCAGCAACGTAGAGAAACCTGCATTTTTTTTTCTCTTTGGAGAGAGAGGGAAGCAAAATGAACTGCAGAGATGAGGTGGTGAGAATGAAGGAGTTTAGGGGAACTAGGCAGGCCCAAGAGCTGTAGGGAAGGGGGTAGGGATAGAGCATCTGTCTACATGCCTGTAAGTGTTCCTTGCTAAAGCACTCAGTCTTCTGAGCTTGAAACTTGCAAGTACCCTTCTTCCCTAATGAAGTGATGGGCAAATAACTGGTTCTTTACCTGTAAATACTCAAGAACAAAAACAGTCACTTCTCTAAACTTGTGAATTAATGCTAAGCCATTTACTGAGGATGATTTCTTGAGAAAGACATTTTAATTAATTATAAGTTATCAAAAAATGTGGAAGAATTTTGCATTTTACATGTTGGCCTGAATAAATATATCCATTGAGAGACGGAGCAAGTCACTTGGAATGCACCAGTCAACAGCAGAAATGTAAACATACTCCAGCTCTGCTTTCTGAACTTGTATTTCAGCATGTCACAGAACAAAACTTCTATTAATGCAGGCTGACTGCTGCACCTGTTGAATTCAGTAGTGAGTTCCTCACAAAATGCAATTTAATTTACAGACCATGGATCAGATCACAGTGTGACTGACTCTGGATGTCCAGGAGGACAGGACCTTACTGCAAGGAGTCTCTGCTCTGTCTTAAAATGAGATGTATGAGGTTGATTTGCAGAGCTGAGTAGGCTTAGAGTAAGAGCAAGCAAATAAAATTCTGAGGCCAACAGGTCTTTGTTCCAGCATGTTTGTACAACCTTACCTCTGAGACAGGTAGATCTACCATGTATTAAATCTCCATCTGGTACTAGTCAAAATGAAATAGCATCCCCTAAGACTGTTGCTTCATGAATTGTTAAAATTACAGAAAATACCAGACTGTTTCAATTCTAGCCTTTAAAACGTAGAAGTTTATTGGAAAAAAACTGTAAAAATCAAACACAATTCAATTGATTGTACTGAAACTAGCCTTACTCTGGCAGCTGTAGGGAAGTAATTGTCTGTGCTTCCTCATCATATCTCTTGATGCTTTTTGTTTAACATTTTTTTTTGTTGTGTTTTTGTGTTCCTTTTTTTTTTTTAGGGGGTGTATAGCACTGATACTGAGAAGGAAAGCTTGATTGCAAACAAGTGTTTAAGATCTATGCTCTGAGGCTCAACTATCTGGAAAGCAGATTTGATATGCAGCAGTCTTTAGCTCATGCTGGTGAAATACTTTGCCAAATGGAATGCCCTTCACTATAAAAGCACTTATAGCACTTCTTATAGCACTTTGTTTGGCACTTTTTGATTGGACTGTGAGGTACCTCAAAAAGCAGCCTTAGAGCTGCATGGTGACATTCCCTTCCCCAGTTGTCTCCATTTTGCACCCTTTACAGGTCCTTCTTTGGCATTGTAGAAGTCTCTTCTTTCTTCAGTTGCAAGTTTATTATAAGTCAAATTAATTATTAGGGCCTCTTGCCTGGTCTCAGGGTTGTTAGGTATGGCAAATATGTTCCTTTAACATGACAGACATTGTAGTACAGCTTAGTCAAATCAAACTTCAAGATTCTTCACCTGTTTAAAAATAAAAGGTAAATATCATTTTAATGAGGCATATGAATCTTAATTGCTAAATATTTATAGACAGTTTTGAGATGGTCATATGCAAGGTCCTGTGCAAATGCAGTATTTTATTAAAATATTTAATAAGCAGATTCTCTGACCCAATAGAGGGAACAGAGACGCCTGTCCACTCTTAATTTTCCCTACCCATAATTATTTCTACAGAATATAAATTACAGATGGTACAGCTTTATTCTGTTTTCAGAGGATAATTATACTAGAAATTCCAGCCTTCTTTCTGTGGAGGACTTCTTTCTCAGAAACCACACCTTTTAGCAGTCTGTTTTTCATTTGAGAAGGGCTGGATTTCCATTTATGTCAACACACTTTTACGGGATGGCTACTTTCAAAAGATGGATAGAGGTAAAATGGGAAAGCCTTACTCACAAATCATAATAATTCCATCTGGAAGATGTATTGTAAGCTGATGATATAGGAGTGGAAGCTTTTTTTTACATGTGTAGTCTGTTAGAGATTGCTTCTAATTTCATACCTGCTATTGTAACTGGGAGAGAAACCAGTAATTCCTGTTGTAGTCATCTGAGCATCTTCAGTGCTGTGTCCATGCTGCAAGGGAACTTGGACTTGGTGTCAAATGAAGCAAGGCAGGATGCAAAATGGACAGTACCAATTAATCTGTGTATGAGATTGGAGGCTTTTATGGATATATTTACATAATATGTAAGGAGTTAAATAAACTGGAAGTCAGGGTCCAGAAGTAAGGTTCACAACCCACTTCTGACATACCAGAGGTCAAGTTTTCCATTCTCCAATGTTACAGATTGGTGGACCTGCTATACTACAATTTCGTAAGAATGTATTGTTTCAGAAATGTTCCAACTTTCTAATCATCTTAGTCATACTTCAGTGTTTTTAACCATCCACAAGTTGCAAAATTATATTCTTGTGCGAATAATTTTAGTAAGGGGGTAGTAGCAAGGAAACTGAATTCTGTTTTAAAAAATCTCATTCAAGTCTTACTTCTGCTAGAAAAGTTTGTTTGTTTTTTTTTATGTAGCTGTGGTGTACTCAGGACTTTTTTTTCTCATCATTGCATATGCAAAATCCAGACCTGCAGAACTGTTCCATGTGGTGAACAGTCTGCTAAACCCAGACTGTTTTGCCTGAGTAGCAGATTTCCATATACCTCATTATGAATTTGGGATTTTTTTGATTTATGTAGGCTCTGTTCCTTCAAAGGGATGCATGACTGTAGACCTTTATACCTACCAAAGTGGTTTCTTATCAAGTAGTGAGGAAAATAAGAAGCTAGATCCTGTAGGAGAGTAAAAGACTTGTTTTGCAGAGAAGAATTTTTCTTTCTAGCCAGTGTAATTTGTCATGGAAACAGCATGTAAACAGGAGGCCACACAAAGTAAATTAGCTGTTGAAGCACTTTTATGGTGTCCAAGTTGGTTCTGGATGGTTAGTGAATGATGTAATCCACAGTGTGTAATGCAAATTTTGATTTGGTAAGGAACTATAAAGCAAGATTTAGGTCAGTACTGCTAGAAGGAAGTAGCATGGACTTTACTTAGTTGTTGCCTTATACAGCCTGATTTAAATAAGTGTTAGATCTTTCCACACCAAAGAAGCCATTATTCTGAGTAATAGCAGGTGTGCTTCAGTCTTCTGTCCTTTGATAGAGGCACATGGTTAAGCTGCCTATATACATCTCTGAAGTTACCTTATTTCTGTGATTTCCTACCATTCAGATGTCCAGTATGTGCATGGACAGAATTAATATCCTTGTTTCTGTCATTTCCTACTGGGCATGAACAAAATCATGGAATCATAGATAATCATAAACCAATGTAGATTGGCAAGAAGGAGCTTTTCTGGCCAAGCCACTCCTCAGAGCTCATAGCCCCTGTTGTTCAGCTGAGCTTTGAGCACCTGCAGGGACATAGCACCACTGAGCCTCACTTCAGAGAAGCCTCTGACTCCACCATCTCTACAATTTTCCATTAGATAATTGAAGATATCAATATACCTTCTACTTCCCTTCTCAGTATCCCCCCTCTGCAATGTTCTCTGAAGACTGAACAAACCCATTTCTTTCAGCATCCTTCTTACGTCATCATGTACCTGAAAATCTTTCTGACCCACTTCCCCCTTGATTTAGTAGGTTAACATCTGTGTTCTATTGGGAAATCCAAAACTGGAGTAGATTACATGACTGATATTTGCATCTGGCCATCTATGCCTCCTCAGTCCCAATTATTTTGATTATTCGTAGCTGGTTTGAAGGTGGATTTTGGAACAGCTGAGGACTTCAGCTCCTCTCCTCCCCCACTAACAAGATGTCTGAACTACACTACTCCACATCTTATTGATGAGGGCTAAGAAGAACTGTTCACAATGAAAAAGCTATTTCCTGAGAGAATGTTTTGCGTTAGTGATACTCCTGATTTAAGTGGTTAATTTACAGTGGGTCATGGTATAACCTGTTTTTATAGATGGTATCGCTCAATACTTTTTATTATCACCACAGCATAAAATACACTTCCTCTTGGCCATCTGACTTCAAGAATAGGGAAAGAGGACTGAAATAATTTTCAAATCTCAGGGGCTGTACATGTAATGCATTCTTAAATTATTTTTCTAGTGCGCTTGGAGGATCATCTGCTCTTCACATCCCAGCCTTTCCTGGTGGAGGTTGTCTCATTGACTATGTACCCCAAGTATGCCAGCTCCTAACTAACAAGGTAAGCTGCTGCAGACAATGTTTTCCTTTCCCTTATTCACTGTGCTGCATTTCCACAGACATCATTATTCTTCTGCCAGGTATGCAAAGCAAGGCATACTTAGGCTGAACTACAGAGGGAATACCTTCTTGGTAAGAGCTGAGTACCTGAGCATGACATTGAATGGAATGACTCCTTTAGGTAAACAAGTGAGTTTGGGATCAGATCCCAGAGCAGTTTTTTTCTTACTGTGACGTGTTATGATTTAGGATAAAATGTTATTGTATTGTACAACACTGCATTGCAGTATACTGGTTTTTAGTAAATACAGATGTGTAGTTTGCATATTGTTGTCTAGTTGCCAGTTCTCATACCCCAGTCATTATTGTAGGTTTTGAGTACTTTCCATGATTTTTCTTCTTAGATGTTTCATCCAGATTAACTGAATCAGCAGTTTCTTGGGATGTTTATACAGTAATAGGTACTTAAGGTTGCTGAAAAGGTTGTGTTCCAGTTAGCTAACTGTTTAAACAAAAAAGAAGGATTATAGTATTTTGAAAGTTTCACCATTATTTAAGTATTTTTTTCAAAAGAAGGCTTAGGGGTCAACATTTAGAAATTTACCTATTACAGACTTCCTATTGTATATTATTTTTACCTTCAATTGTCTAAATGAAGAGAATAATTTTATCTTTTAGAAAAAGTTTCTTCAGAATGTATTTTCATAATTATGTTGGAATCTATCATTAGAGTTGTTTTTGTTGTGGTTTTCTGTTAAAATTACTTACTGTTTTTAAAATCTGCAACTACACTGGGCTGTTTTTATCCTTTCTTAAACAAAGTCACTTAAGCAAACTTATCGTATGTTTTCCTCTTCCCAAAATAACATTTCAGATCCTACACAAAGCCTTCAAAATAATCTTAGTGTTTTATAAAATACAATGTTTGAGTTTATAAATAGTATTTAAGTTATACAAGACAGCTCTCAGCAATGGTTGTATCAAGACTTTTTCAGTAATTTTAGGAAAGCATTTGCCAGCCATGGAATGTTAGTATTGCCATGACCAAGAAAATACTCTTCCTGTTCTTTTCAGTGAGGGAGAAAATGTTCCTAAATGCTAGTTTTTATTCTGGAAAGCAAAGGAATTTATATAGGGAATCACATATAGAACCATACCATACTTCCAAGTTACCAGTTGTAAACCAGATGTCCTTGCAGCCTGGTGACACATGCATTGGTTTTGCTATGGGTCAAACCCTGCTCACACTGTTCTCTTAAGTGATGCCATCCAAATGAATGAGAAAACATACATGATGTGAGGAAAATTTTGCCTTAAGTCTTCAAATTTAGCATTGTTGAATTTTCTCTCTGCCAGGATAGAAGTCTTTCAAAACCCAGAGTACCTCAGAAACTGGTGCTTGCAGTTGAGTAGGTGGCTCCCTGAGTCAGCAGGAAACCAGTGAAAGAGCTTAGTGTTCAGAAGATTTTGTTGGAGGTGCAGTCTTTAGGAAACACCCAAGATCAGTTGTGCAAGAAATTTAATTTTTTCTTCTCTTTTATAATCAGAATGTTATTTTGAATGTTATAGCTTAGTGTCAGTTCAGATAACTGATTTGCCTATCACAGATTTCTACTCAAACTTCAGTAAGGCAATGCTGAGCATGTCTTTCTTTCAGTCTTTGTCTTGTGCAGTTAAACAGTGCTTCAGTCTATTGTGAAAGACTTAAGTTTTACTCAGACATGATTGAAGAGATTTCTTTGCAAGATATTCTGTGTGCAACATCCAGAGTCTGCTTTAAAGACGTTTTAGGATTCTTTAGGGAAATCATGCTAAATGTAGGATTCAGAACTTCTACCATGTCAAACATAAATCTTCCTCAACAAGACAAACTGGGCTTTGGGTTTTTAAATCTTTATATAGCTCTGGATTTGTTTTCTTTCTTTTTTAAGGTACAATATGTTATTCAGGGATACCATAAGCGAAGAGAGTACATTGCAGCTTTCCTGAGTCATTTCGGAACGTAAGTTTTCTTCTGATGCATATATTTCTGTAGTGTGGAGGAAACTCATTTTCTACATATGGTTTGTGGTTGTGTGGCTGCTGTCCACTGGATGAGATGAAATCTAGTCATTTTTCACAGAATTACGTGTATAGCTTGTCTCTCTGTGGCAATACTGGAAAGTACTTCAACATTATTTCACTTCAGTGCCAATGGCCAACCTGATTTTTCTTAGAAAATAGGTGATGATAGGAAAGGGGCAGTAGAGATTTTCCTTATGCAGAAGAAGTATATTTGTTTGTGAATAAATTACTTAAAGGGGTCTTTCACTAACAGGCAGTAAGTAACTGAGGTGGGAAAATGGGGAAGCAGGTGTGGTTACAAGCCTTGCAAGAGCCAGAAGTTGCTGCTCAGAGTAAAGGCAGGGTTGGGAGACAGCTGTTCCCACCAACAGCCAGTATTCTGTCTCTCAAGAGAAGAGGCTCTTGGGTCATGTTGCATTCCTGCAGATGAAAGGAATGATAACACATTAGCATCACAAATCAATTAATCAGGGCAACCATGGCACTGTGAAGGGTTGGCACTTTGGTTTCCTGCCTAAATTGAGCCAGAGTCCAAGCCTTTAGCTAATTGTGATGAGGGGTTTCTGCTTCCAAGAGGTGATGCCAGTGACATGGATATTCGGGAGCCCCTCAAATCTCAGGTCTCTCAAGTGAGGTTAGGAAAACAGGTGCCTTCTAGCATGCACCCAAATTTAGTACAATGATAAATAGATAACAATAACTTCAACTGGATGTATGAGTAGACAGTCAGTGCAAGATTAATCTTTATCAAGACATTTCCTTTTCTTCTGAGAAAACTGTGTTATAACAAGGGCCACGTGTGCCTATGACTATATGATATCTGCATTGTGGTTAATGAGTTCTGATACTGCTTCACACTTAAAGAATACTTAAAGAATTCTGATAGTTGAAACTTTTAATCCATCTATCAAAAGTATTCTATATGGATTTTTTTTGTTATGATCTCATGTTTTGTATTTTTTATATATACTCTTCCATGTTTTCAAATTTAAACTCTTCACAGCCTTCTTATTTTCAATTTTACCCCCTCACTCACTACAGAAGTGAAAAAGAATCTTAATTTGGGTACAGGGAATTTGTGTGTCTACGGTTTTTAAAAATTTAGGACTGCAGATGTGGTACCGGGTCTCCTTTCATTCAAAAGTATATTTTAAACTGAAAATGTCTTTCCTTTGGGTAAAAACCTCCAATAAGACAGCATAATTAAGACAATTCCTGAGATTAAAAGTTTAATCTAATTTACAATTATCTAGAAAACCGTAAATGTTAATAAAAATCAAATCCTGAAAGTTTCTGAACAAACAAACAAAAATAACAATCCCCACATTACAAAATTTACATATTCATCATCCAGTATTTGAAGGTAAAAACTGTATTCATTTTTTTGTTTTGTCTTTGTTGATAGTGGTGTGGTGGAATATGATGCAGAAGGATTCACAAAGCTCACTCTGTTGCTGATGTGGAAAGATTTTTGCTTCCTTGTTCACAGTGAGTAACACTTTGCCTCAGACATAAATGTCTATCCTCTGAAGATGCAAGTTCAAAAGGGAAAATGTACAATTACAGGAAACAATTTAAAAGTTTTAGCTATTTTTATGCAGTGCTTAATCTATTTTTGATGTGAGTTAGAAAACATAGAATCTCAATTGTATCTAGAGAAGAGGAGAGGATGCACACCAATACTGAAATGTTGGCTTTACAGAATGCCAAAAGGTTCTTGGGAAGATTTTCTGGTAATTTGACTCAAGACTGAGTTCACTGTTGTAACTTAGCTTTTCAAAAATGTTAGTGATGAAGACTCAACCCAGGAATACCTAAAATCATCTATAACTGTCAGGAATTAATGCATTGATAACAACTGTAAATACACTTTATGTAGAGAAAATATATCACATAAGAAATAACAGCATATTGTCATTAGGATCCAAAACTTATTCCTAGACTGAAACTGTGTAGGCAAAACTGTCCTAATAACATAGCTAGGTTTGCTGTTATTTAAAATTTTTAAATAAGCTTGTATTTCTATCAAAATACATTATTAATTTTAAAATATAGGAATTACTCCATGTGGAAATTAGTAAATGTGGCTTTGATATGTAAATCTCCCTTTGGCATATTACCTTAAGTTTCAATTTCTGTTTTTCCTTGTGGTAAGGTGAAATTCACAGGTATCAAAGATACTTTGATCTGGGGAAATTCAGTCATGTAACTCTTTAGATTTGATTGTTACACTTCTTATTTATGTTTCAAATTATTACTCTGCAATGTGGGCAGCTGCAGCATTGGTATTTGATAGCATTCTAGCACTGGAGTCTTTGTTATTACATAATTTTTTATTGTGGGCTAGCTTTTCATGTGGAAGACTCATGCTGTCTTGAGATGTCATAGAAATTTGTCCCAGAGTTCTTAATGCAGGAAGTCAGGATTGCCATTGTTCAGAGAAGTCCTTCACCCTGTGCTGTATTGCAGATCATAAAAAATGGTCTCTCTAATCCCTTTCCTTTGCCCTAAGATTACTTTAACACACACTAATGATCTTAAGAATCATTAGTGATCTTAGAAAACTCAAACCTGAAATTAAAACTCTTCCATTATGTTATTATCATCATTTATGTTGGGGAAAGAAATAGAATTGAAGTGGTATCTTTGGGAAAATTATCCTCTTGAAATCTTTACCTATATTTCACTAAAATGGAGGGCTGGTCACTGGACAGTTGTCTTCTATGAGATGACACTTCTTTATGTACAGCCTTCCTGAAGATTTCCCACCTTTCTTACTCCCCAGCATATTTGGGTTAATTTAATTAATGTTAAAATTTCTGTGGATTTGATTTGTGCTGCGAGATAATATACCTTAATACATGTTGAATCACTTAGATTTCAGGGGAATCAAAATTCAAATTTCTGCTAAATAACAGAGTGAGTTTTAACTGTGTAATATTCATGGTATTCAATTAAACTGGCATGAAAGCTACAATTATAACTGAATAGTTTATCACTATGTATTAACCCTGTGGCCTTAGAAATCATACAGTGGCTTAGCTGTGTAAGCCATTGCATCACTCACTTGCTGAACAATTCAGTGCAAAAGCATTTCTGGTCCATGCACTGAAGGATATTGCAATGAAAGGACCGAAACCTGCACTTCATTTCCTGAGTGAAGTAATGTAGGCTTTCATCTCCTAACCACTGACATAACTATGTATATTATGGTTGAATATTTAGCAAGCATCTAATAAAGTGTCTGGGAGAGATAGCAATAAGTTGAAAACTCTTCTACTTTATGTATTTGCTATAGTGTGTAGATAAAATATTCAGAGGAGAGTAAAGCAGAGCAAGCACTGTGGCGTATCAAATGAAAGGCACCATAGTACATTTTATTGGTATCTAAATTTTGGTTTAAAATTTTAGGTTTGAGATTGTGATTTAGGTGACATTTATAAACACTAACATGAGTTGTATTTTCTTTAAAAGATGAATTCAGAGGTTTCCAAAATAACTTTGGCATCATTTTGCAACGGTTTCAATTGAGAGTTACAGATTTATTTGGACACTAGGGAGCAAAAAACATTAGAAGTAAGTTGAAATTATTCAGAATAGTTTTATTGAATAAAGTGGGTTAAAGAGGAGAGAAACAGGGAAATAGTTCTGAATTGCTGAAGCCAGATAACCTTAGAACAACTTCATATGCTAAAAAAGAAAGACTGGTGCTGTAGTTACAGAATGAAGACCAGAGTCTACACATTCTACCTTAAAACACTGAGGAGCTACCTAATTGCAAACTTAATCATTAGATTAATGAAGCTGCTGGAGTTATTATATTAGATCAAAGACTAGTCAAAGGAACTGTTTCTTTAGTGGTTTGGTTTTAAGAATTAATCAAGTGCTTTCAAATATAAGACAGAAGAAATAAACATTCAGAGAAGTTCATGTATCCACATGGGAAAGGAAATCGTTAATCAGTCTTACTGCTTTTGATACTGTTTATGAGTAAGTCCCAGTATGAAGCTTTGTAAGTAAACTTCAATAGACTGCTCACTTTCAATGGACTTCTCTTCTTGTTTATAAATCAGCTATGATTAGTTTTTGGAGACAGATATTTCCTTGTATTCTTGTTCTTGTATACAGCTTATGTATTTATACCATATATAAATTATAGTGTCATTTAGGCTGGAGCAGACCTTTAAGATCGAGTTCAGCCGCTGATGAAATATCAATATTAGATAAAAACACATGTTATATTATCTGTGCATTTAATTAAGAATTAAATAGCATTATTGTTATAAACACAAGAGTATGACTCTGAAGTAATCTGTATTTGGGCTTTTCAAAGATTAATTTTTATCTTGCAAGATTTTAGGTTATCAGCACTGAAGAGATGGACAGAAGCTAGATCAGTATGCAGTAGCAAATGAAACACTGCTTGTGTCAGTGGCTGTTTAAGATGTGTTAAAAGGACAAACATTAAACTAAAAAGGGGTTTTTTCACTGAACAATATTTTAGGAGGTGAAGAATGTTGAAGGCTGACAGCATTTCTATTTCCAGTTTGTTTGGTATCTCAGTCAAGGTAAAGTTGGATGGGAACATTTGCTGAAAATGACCTTGGCTGACTATAAGGGATTTCAGTTTCTGTGTGGATAATGCCACTGACCCAGAAGTTCCGAGTTTCTGGTCATGTAAAAACTCGAGTTTAATTGATGATCAATCTTGCTATGGGAATGCCAACTTAAGTAGCTTTTTGTCTACCTTTTAACTTGTCTGTGTGGTTATGTTGTTGTCTCTGATAGATAATAGGTCAGAATCAGACAGCATCCCAGCAAGAAGGAAGTTTTGAAATGGAAGAGAGAAGCAAGCAAGCAAGGGACCTAAAGCATTAGTTGGCTCAGAGACTATACCTATGAGTGTCAGGCTTTGGGTGGACACTTGCTTCTGGATTCAGGATTTTTTGGTGGACATTACCAAGACCAGCTTCTGATGCATTCTTGTGTGAATATTGCTGTCTGCACACGTTTGTAAGTCTCTTCAAGAAAAGTTATGGGAAAAAAAAACTTGTCTGCCTGAGCCATGTCCTAAAAAAAGTAGGCCAAGTATAGAGTGGAATATTTACGTTAGATTGTTTCTGTGAGCTTTTATCTAATAGGATGTTTTAACTTTATTCTTATAAAGTGCTATTATTTTATTCTTCTCATTGTTCCTTAAAGGAAAATGGGAATTTATGACTCTGAAAACGAAATAAGGTAAGAAGAGAACATGACTATGTGAATAACAAGGTGGTATCTGATCCTGTCAGGAAAGCAGGGTACTTCAGCAGAAATGCCAAGCATAACAAAATAAATGTTTCAGGAGTCTAGAATGAGAAGTTCAATCCTGATCAAAACAATGCAAATATTGTATAAGACTGTAATTTCATTCTTAAATGTAGATTAACAAAGCGCCAGTGATGTAAAAGTGGTTAGAGAAAATCAAATTTGGATCTTATGCTTGGGAATAAATATCTTTCTTTTTGGCGGTCATTTCCTCTGACTCAGTACTTTTAGTTGGTTCCATGTATTTCTTTGAATCTGGTCTTGAGAGTTTCTGAAAAAAACAGAAAGCATGTTCTGCCTACAGCAAAATATACCCTGAACTGACCGGCTTTCTTCAAAACTTTGCACATTGTTTCAGTCACTCAGAGCAAAGCATTCTCTGGACCATCTCCTGGGTAGTGAAGTGTTTTGCTTACTGAAGCCAGTGAAAACTGCAGATACACTGCAGTGCTGTGGACAGGCAGTGTGATGGAAAAGTAGCCTGACTCACAGGCACACGGTTCTGCACTAAACTAGGCATGGGCTTAGGCAGGGGCTGATCACAGGACTGAATTGTAGCATTTGGAAAATTAATGAGTCTTTTGCTGATCATTTTTCTCCATGGTGTGCTCTTCTCCTTTTTTTTTTCTGAGGGATACTGCCAAGTAGATTTCATTCAAATTTTTATTGAAAGCTGATATTATTTTTGACATTAAGAGTGCTTTAAACACTTTGTTCCTTTTATTTCACCTTGGCTATTTACTTGTATGTGAGCCAAATGAGACTTTTTAATATAGGTATTCATAATGGATGCAAGTGAATCTGAAAAGTGGTTTTCTTTTTCTCTTTGTCTGTTTCTCTAGGTTCATTTTGTTTTCGTTCCACTCAAGATAAGCTAGTTGTAGGTTCCTATTTGTAATTGCAGAAAAGGGGAGAATGGACAGCAGAAAGCTCATAAAACTTGGTATGGACAGCAACAAACAGGAAGCAACAGTTGTAATACTAATTAGGCTTTATAGGAATCTTATAGATGGCCTGATATGGGTGAACTGGCAAGGTATTTTAAAATGTCATTTTGCTGTGGATATTGCTTTTTTAATTTCTGAGAAACACTTGTGTTTGCCACACTTTTAAAACTGTAGTGTATTGCTGCAGACATTAATTGCTGTTCTTCCAGCAACTACAAGCACTTTAACAAATGGACTGAAAGGTTTTGTAATAATGTCTTAAAAAATTGCACTTTTCAGAAAAGCGAACTGTTGATTTTTTATTTTATATTTATATATCTCTAGAGTATGACTAGTATGTGCCCAAGTATATGACAGATAACTACAATTCTCAGAAAAGGTACCTGACATAGAAAAAGGATATAATCCTATTTTATCCCCTCAATTTTTGAAAATTAATAATTAGGTTACAAAAAGTAATTGACAGGGACAGGACTTAAGTACAGGCTGTGGTGCTTATTCTTCTTACTCCATGTCTGGTTTGTGTCTACAGGCTTTGGTAACTCACAGATATTTTTCTCTAAGATGAGAACTGCTTTAAAGGTGTGAAATAGACCAAGTTCAAAATTGCTCATAATAGCAAGTAGAAAACAAATATCTTGTTTTCAGTCCAGAAAGGAGTTGATGAGCAGGGGTTTCAGGCAATGCTTTCAGAAAAGAAACAGGATGATACACAGCACTACAGGATTATTAGAGATATAAAATTTCTATAAATAAGAGCTACATCAAGATAGGAAACATTTTCTGAATCATTCTTCCCTCTCTTTCCTCCTTCTATGCAATGACAATCACTTTGTCACCAAAATAATTTTTTAATAAAAATCCATATGGGACGTAGCAATAGCACACAGAGGCAAGTGCTGAATACCTTTTATGAAATAGATAAATATAATTCATTTTGGAATAATAAGGAATACACCTTAATTGAGAGATGGAACTGGTCACAAAGATGCATAAATGTCAAAAAGGGGGAAGGAGGGAGTGCCTGAGCTGATTTTCTGTCTCCTTTGTCAGCAGTCCACCTGCCCCATTCAGCAGCACTCCTATCTTTTCCCTAGTTATCCTTTTGCTGTTCCTGTAGCAGCCCATCTTGTTGTCCTTAACTCACATTGCCAGATTCAATTCTAGGTCAGCTTTGACGTTCCCAGTCCTGTCTCTGCATGCTCAGGGAGTGTCCACATCTCCTGTGATTCCTTGTTATGCTTTGTTTTATCAGTTCCTTGCTCATCCATGTAGGCCTCCTGCTGCTTGTGTTTGCCTTTCTGCTTGCTAGGATAGCCTGTTCTTGAGTTTGATGGAGGTGATCATGGACCCATCTTCTCACCAGGACCATTATTCCATAGGAGTCTTCCATGGGAGGAGCAAGACCCCTGAATAGCCTGAGCTCTGCTCCCTGAAGCTTAGGGATCTGATCCTGATGTTTGTCTTACATCATCCTCAAATGGTGATTCACAAAGAGCGCTAAAAATGGCTGGTGGTGTAGAAAACGTGTCATAAAAGAATATGTTCCACAAAGTAGTTCTTTAGGTCATTAAAAAGCAATAGGAGGATAAGCTTTTATTATTGTGTAAGGTGGCTTGAAGAGTAGTTATGATGTTCAGGAGTGGGAAGATGCAAAGGGCCTGTGCTGCAGTTAGAAATACCTGGAGTGGCTTAGTTGGCTGTGTGGGCCAGATGGGATTGCACTGGGCTGGGTTTTGAAAGCTGCAAGCCTGCAAGAAGCAAAGGCAGGAAGGACAGGATAGCAGCTGTGGCAGCAGAGGGTCCTCTTGACCTGCAGGATAATTTCACACTGGCCACAGATGAGAATGAAGTAAAATAGTTTTGGGGTTTTTTTTCAAATCCCAAGAAGCATTTAAAACAGAAAAAACTATTTATTTACAAGCCTCATAATCTTAATAAAATATTGGTGAGAGAAGACAATGGTTTTGCACATCTGCTTTTCAGGTATAAACATGGTTTAGAAGTCTTCCTGTCCAGTTGGAAGATAACATAAAACTCAGCATCTATCAGTGTATTTCTGCTCAGAAAGTAGAGGAGTATTTTTTTGCAGTTATCACCAGCCTGTGCCAAGAAAGGGCATGGCTTGTTTTTTACACCCATAACAACTGCAACTGTATTTAAGTTTCAAGCTTCAAACAATTCAGACAGAGAAGAGACAGCTTTTAGTCACATCAATCTCATCAGCAATTTGAGAAGTTACTATAGAAACTGTAACAGCAGAAACAATAAAAGGAAATAAAAACGGAAGGAGGAGGGAATTAAGATCTTTGAGAATTTGAAGTAAAAATAAAACAAAATACAAGTAAGTAGCTGAAGCTGGTAATAAGAAACCTTTTTCTTAATTGATATAAATATGATTACAGAAATTTGAGAAGGAAAAACCTGTAAGGCCATTATGCCATTTCTCTGGGGTCAATATATGATTGTGAGCTATTCCACAGGATATTTTTAGGAGGTAGTCCAGTCTTGCTGTTCAATAAGAGTATGACATAGATGGGGTGGGCAATGACACTCAAAAGCAAGATCTTATAAAGCTGTTTTCAGATTAAGTTACAGCTCTATAGTATGGTCTTGGACCACATAGCTGGAAACTGCCTGAAGAATATCTTGATTTGATCTGTTACTTAGTTCCTCCGTAAAACTGAACCAATAGTTAGATATTCTGTCTGTAGCACATGACTGTAAACTTCAGTCACTCAAAATGTTTTTATCACTTTTTTTTTAAATGCTGGTTTGTATGAAGGATGGAGTACTTAAAAAAGTCACAGATTCTAATAAAGACATGGGATATTTTTACAACCATATAATATGCCTATGTTGAAAGAAAATCAAAACAATTGTAATCATAAATCTAGTTGCCACTGGTGCCTAGATTGTATTATAGTTCCCACTATCAGTGCAAGGAGATCCACAAGGTGGATACAGAAATGTCATGCAGCCATCCTGAAATTAAAAATGAGTTACATTATATTTAAAGAAACCCAAACAGACAAAACCAGCTAACAAACCAAAACAAGGAAAGCTAATTAAACAAATCTACTCTGTAATGTGTGGGAATAGTTTCATCCATCACAATTCATTGTTTCCATTTTGCCTATAGTGGTTTGTCTTTTATTGTTTAGTATTGTATAGTAGTAGTAGTTATTGTTCCTATTTTTTTGGAGTATTTACTTGTATTTCTATAGCATTTATTTGACAGTATTTTGTACATAAGTCATCTTCCTCATTTACTATACAAGTGTTTACTTTGCCAATGGGGTGGATATTTCCCGTAGCAGGGCAGACCTAATTATTTCAAAACCAGCTGTGATTACCAACACACCCAGAATGCCATAAGTGTCTCAGCTAAAATTCCATAAACAGCTTTTCCTTTCAGATTTGAAATTTTGAGATGCTGATTTCAAAATAACATCTTTCTGCAAAAAAACCCTGGTTTTCTCCAGAAGGGATGATAGCCCTAATAATATTTAACAAATTCATATTCCTGTGACTGCGCTCTGTTAACCTAAAGTCACACACTAATGCCATTGATATGTTCTTTGTCATCCTTGCTTTCTCATTCCTGCAAGAATAAATCATCACACACCAAAGCAGGATAACTGTAGCATTCAGTAATTTTTGTTTATTTTAAGCCAAGTTTCCCCTTTAATTTTTTTGCCAGTAGAATGTAGGCTAAAGGCCTTCAGCACACATCAGTCCAGGAAATATTCCCTCTGAAATCCTGCCCTGAGGAGCTTTGTGCTAGACACTATAGCCCCTAAAATGCTTGTGGCTAAAACTATTCAGGTTTCTCCATAGGAATCATGATCAGTATGAATCTTGAAAGGCCTTCTGCACTGGAATTTTTATGTAAGAAATGAAGAAAGCTTTTTTCCTTAAAATTAAGTAAAGATTTTTCACCCATTCTACAAGCTGTCTGAATCATCTGTCTCATAGGAGAAGTCATGTCAAAAAATCTAGTATCAATTTTCTTTTTAAATAGGGCTCGAGAGATGTGTAAGTGATATGATTATGTATTGCCATGGAGTTGCACTGTAAATTCACATGGGTCTCATCCACATCATCACAGGAGAACTGCAGAGCTCTGAGTTCAAGGAGCTTTTCAGTTTGAGGCCGTGCATTCAAATCAACTATTTTTCCCGGCAGTGTGAGCTCAACTGCAAGTAAGGCAGAGAGAATGTGAAATTCAGTGAACCAAAAAAAGAACAGGCAGAAAGATGATGAATATGTACTAATAAGAGACAGAAATGCAGTTCTGGAGCCTGGAATATGTGTTTCCTGTTTCCATTACTTACTTCATCAGAAGTACTTGAGCGCAGAGACAGTCTCTCGCCAAAGCTGGATGATAAGTAAGGAGTGAGTCAGGGAATTTTTGGGAAGAGAACGGCTAGTATCAGGCTAAGATTCTTCAGTGTTCTCTGGAGATTTGAGTTTGGCATATACTTCTTGGTTTTCTGGTGAAATGATTTAAATAAAACCTCTCACATGTCCAGTAATCATGGATTCTGAAGTATATGCTATGGCAGTCAGCAGTGGAAGGACTTGTGTTTGACAATATAAAGTATTTTCTACTAGTAAGTCTCAGAAGAATTGCATCCCACAGACTGGTACTACATATCAGCAGGCAATTTGACTTGTTCCTTCATTCCTGATCTGGAATCCCTAAAGAACCTCTCAATTCATGAATGTGCTGTAAAACCATTTTTTAAAATATTTTAGGTTGCTAATGTCATTCTTATGATTACCAGAATCATCACATTGAAAAGCTCATGCAGAAATGAACACATTTAATTGGAGCAAGACTTCAGTGTTGTGCAGTAAATAAATGCAGAGGGAGAGGGTCTGTCAGATGGGAGAAGCCAGAACAGTGTCTCCTTTGGCCAGCTCTGTGCAGCCTAGGACCATTTGGAACTGGAAACAGCACTGTGTTATCTTCTGTTTGAAGGCAGCTCCATAAAGCACGTATGGATTGAACTAAGGTTGTGCAGGCCATAAAATCTTGTCAAAGTAGAAGTCTCAACAATAAAATATCCAGATCACTCAGTGTTCATGAGTGCATAACAAATTTCAGGTGCAATAAACTGCTGCAGAATCAAGCATCCCAAAGGTTAGCAAGATAACCAGTATGGCAGCATCCAAGGATTAAAATGATTAATTCAGTGAGTAAATGTTGGCTTTTGTGAAAACAATTATCTGGATTTATCCAGTGCCTTATGAAGGATAAATAAACCTTTTTCCTAGAACAGGGGAACAGTATATGGAAAAATTTTTAAATGTTATCGTCTAAGTACTCTGAAATATATTAATGGTCGCCATGCATTTCAAGCATGGTTTTGTTTTCCCATCTCTTTTCCTCAGTGTTTAAAGGTGGAAAGGAGGGCACTGTGGTAAACCTGCCCTTTTCTTCTGATCATTTTTCCTTCTGAAAACCTGTAGCAGCATTAGTACATGCTTTTTCTGAGCTATTCCTTTGTATTTCGTATCCTGTTGAATGAGTTGTAAAATTAGATACTAAAGATACTATTTTAAAGTTAATAGGATAGTCAAAATCTACTCTGTAGTTGTTGACAAAAGCTTAACAAACCACGTAACCTGTTCCAGGCCTCAGATTGCTGTTTTTTAAGAAAATAAACAATTCAACCTTACGGATGCACTGCACAGTTTGTTAGTTATTAATAAACCAAGATTTTTGGCTTTAAGATAACTGTGTTTTGGATATATGTATGCATTAAATACTAAGTCAAGAGAAGCAAATTTGTGTGTTACTTCTAGATACTTTCTTACATTTCAAAAAGAGAGCAACTTCAACTATTTATAAACTGTAATTAACTTTCTTTACAACATGACTCATTCTCAACAAGCAAGTCCTTTTTCTTTTGCTTTCTTATGAACTGTGTGGGAAAATTAGGGTTCAATCAGTGAAGAATTTGCTCAATGCTTAATTACCCATAAACAGCCCTCCAAGTTCTGCTGGTGTAGTGCTTGCATAAAGACATTATTTTCCCCACTCTATGGGTGTCTAAAAGTTGACTTTTAAAAAATTATGTATAAATTGTAATGTAGGAGAAAGCAATGTTTTACTGGATTCTTTAAGTTCCTCTTACATTAACAGTATGATGCTTAGGAGAGCCAAAGTAAGAAATCATCAGATTTAAATTACTTAGAGCATGGAACTAAATTAGAAAGCTTTACTTTCCTGAATGAGCTAATTGTTTAAATTTTCCAAAGGAAATGTTTCTATTTCTGCGAGAGAAGGGGTAAATGGGACTTCCTCTGACATAATTTTCATTTTAAATCTTGAGTTTGACAGCAGCATTTTTACCTTTATAACCAAATATTACTGCTTAACTGCATGACATGTATAAGCTTGCTAGTTGAAGTGACTCACTTACGCAGATGAAGTTATTTTTAGGGAGATAATTTGCGCTGTTTAGAAGGGAGAAAAAAAGGAAGAGAGAGTCCTACTAAGAGCTAGATCTCTCATTATAGTTTACAGAGCTCATGAACCCAGCATCCAAGCAAAAGATGACTAAGCAAGGGGTCTATTGGTACTTTCAGGAATTTACAGACATGAGTCATCTGCTTATTTTCTGCAGACATATCACCAGGGTACTTTGTGAGTCAGCTGTTATTTGGGAATAATACTTGTATTCAACATGAATACGTTTTTGTACTTCTTAGGTAACTAGCATGCCAAAGCAACACAGGCTTTTACAGTTTGCCTAGTTCAGGTGTTAATTTACAAAACTGATGTGTTGTTCTTAACTGTGATGCATTTTTCATGGCAAAGTGTGAATGTTGTCTTGCATGTAATTACAGTAACACCTTTGTCATCTTAGATACTGCATGAAGGCATATCTGATTTTGTATTAATGTACAGATTGAGAATCAGACTGCCTACACATGACCAGGTAAAAGAAAAATTTTCTTTAGCAAGCCATGTGGGATTATGAGCAGAATTTGACCTTTGATGTCCAACACACCTTGCCAGCATTAATTACCAGTGGCATTTGCTTACTTTTTTCATTCTGTGCACCAACAGTGTCAATGCACGGGCATCCACGAGGACAGAAGCAAGTTCTTGCCTTCCTTTCCTATTGCTGAAATAATAGCTGACTACCTTGAGATGTATATAACACTTTAAACTCAAGGCTATTTCCTGTTTACTGGCCTTTTAGGTGTGGTTGTGTTCCAGAATTAGGGACAGGTTTTTTTACTTGGTCTGGACTCATCCACACCTTGTATTGAGGAAACACTTGGGTTAGAAAACTGGAAGTTTGACGATTTCAGGTGAAGGGTGTTATTATAAATCAAAGGCAGTTTAAATTTTTCAAAACTCTTCTTGCAGTTCAAGGTAATACTGCTGCTGTCCAGATGTGGGATTTGCTGTCCAGAATTTTGAATCTAGTTTGATTATCTGATTTATGTGATCAGATTATAATGTAATTCCTGAAAATTCCTATACAGATTTTGGCAGTACCTTCTCATAACAAATGCAGGTGTCACTCTAGTGAGAGCACTGCCTTGATTATCCATTTTAAACAGCATTTCTAGTGCTGGGTACTTTGTCCTGAGAGCCTAACTTTAGTTGTAGGTAACAGGGGAAAAAAACTATTGCTGCTTGCGTGTGTTATGTAGATGGCAGTTTTGAAGGGAAAATTAATGGAAGTTAGAAAATCTCAACCAAAAAGTCAGTACAAGGACTAAATTATTTGAATGCTTTGCTAAAGTTTGTTATTCCTCTCTCACAAATAAAATAACTGATAAAATACAAAAGTATACAGACTTGGTTTCTCTTAAGGAGTTGGTACTTAAGAATGAAAAGGATACACTAGAGAAACAGTTTAAGCACTCAGAGCTGAAGTATTATAAGATTAAAATAGAGAATCAGTCTTCTTGATTCTTTACCCTTCTAATGATGGAGTCCTTCAGAGACCAAGGCACACACATCACTTGTGAGGGGAGGCGACAGCATGTTTGCTGATAAATGGCCAGGTTACACCAATGTTTTTCAGAGTTGTTATTTAGTAATCACATTATAAAGAGGAATTCGGCAGAGCAATCTTTGAATCTAACCTTTGTTAAAGCAGTGATCTGCCCTCAAATTAGCAGAACTCTGCCCATGTCATTACTGCTTAAATATGTGCTGGAAGCTGCTGTGTGGGCTGAGTCACCCGGACTCTGGGAGTTGTCACGTGTGGCTCAGACATTGGGTCATGAACTGAGCCAAAGCCGTCCTCCACGGGAGGATTTGTTGTATTTTGGGACTGTGGCTGGAATAGCACATTTGATTTAGTGTGCTTCATGGCTATAAATGCTTTTATTCCTAGAGCCTGGATGGTTCTTTAGAGAAAAGGGAGATACGGTGTAGCTGATGTACATCTGAGTATTTAGATGTGATTAGATAAACTGAAAAATGAAGGAGCTGTCAGGATGATAGCATGGAATTTGGAAAATAAAACCTGTCTTACACTGATTCTTCACTCTGTTAGCAAGAATTTCACAGGAAGTGCTGGAATCTCTGGAAGTATTTAAAATACAATTCCATTGCAGTGTTCTTTCACTGTACAGAATATAAAAAATGTGATTTGGAGGATATCAAAAAATATGATTTTAGGTGCTTTATAAATGAAGTCTACACCTTTAAAAGAAATTAACATTCTTCTGTTAATTTGGATGTTAGACATTTAATATTAGTAATTCAAGTCTATTGTCATAACTCAGTTTAACTACAGATTCCTGAAGCCTCCCGAAATGAAAAGTAGACCAAGAAAATACAAAGTATAATTCTAACAATGAAAAAGTTAAGTTAAAAAATAATTCTGACCATGAAAACATACACAGCTTCTAACTGTTTTGTACTATTTCATTGTTCACCAGACCTAGCTGATCATGAGACAGTGATAAGCAAAGGGAACTAAGAGGTTCTGATTTTTATTTTTAGTGGGATATTTTGGGTATTAATGACTTTGTGGTGTGTTTTTAGTTTTGTGGGTGTTTTCTTGTCTAGCAAATGACAGCAAGTTGAAATCTTTTCCAGCTCATATGACTGAATCTTTCTACATTCTATATCAAATAATTTGGCTGCTTTAGGACACAGACAGCTGTAAAATGAGGATGATAATGATTTGATGTCCGTGAGGCACTAAAACTTATTGGTTAAATCAGATAAAGATGGTTTTTTAAAGGAAAACAGAACAGAGTGTATTTTGTGAAATTTTGAAAGGGAAGATTGCACTATAAAAGTATTTTTTAATAACTGAATAATCCTGGTGGAGATTTTATTATTAACATATCAATACACTAGCTAAGCTTTTTAAAAATCCTGTTCTTTACAAAAGTGTTTTGGTAAAGCAAAGTGTCCCATACAACAATAGGTTGGGATCATTACTTATAAGAAATGCAGAAGGATGTTTTAGAACTAACCATCAGTTTCTCCTTTTCTGACACCTTTAAACCAATAGAATGGTCTGATATATTCCCAGTAAGAAAAAAAGGAAAAAATACACTAGGGTATTTTTATAACATTTTTTTCCTTTTGAATTGCAGTTGACCTACCCCTCTACTTTCCTCGAGACCAGCCAACCCTAACATTTCAGTCTGTCTACCACTTCACTAACAGTGGCCAGCTGTACTCCCAGGCCCAGAAGAATTACCCCTACAGCCCCCGATGGGATGGCAATGAAATGGCCAAGAGAGCAAAGTAAGTCAGATTGCTGTTTCCTACTAAGCATTCCATTTGTTTCATGGTCTTTGGTGGGTAGAAATTTCATGGATGTAACCGTACATTTTCACTGTTACAAAAGCTGAACCTGTTCTTGTTCTCATCCAGTCCTGGCATTGCTGTAGATGAATGAAGACAGACACTTACTAATCATGCTTATTGCATTAGTGCCAGAGGACTGAACAAAAGAAGACTTTTCCTGCTAGGCTTTGTATGGCACAGAGTGGTGACAGTCTCAGCTCTGGAGAACTTCCAGCCTGAGATGAGACAGCCCCCAGCAGGAGTAACCTGCATGGTAGCAGTCAGTCAAGGTGACTCCCTGGGGTTGTGCGAGTGTTGAGGGGACCCTGAAGGGAAGCATGTGAGATGGAGAGAGCAAGGAAGAAAAACCTGAAAGATCTGGAATTAGGCTGTAATGAAAAGGCAAGGAAGAACAGGAGGAGGTAGAGCAAACCACCATTCCAGCATAGGAGGCAGCCCTATCAGATCTTGAGAAAGTTATCTGAAAATCTGAATATCTCTTGCTTTATTGCTTTTTTGGATGGAAACAGAGAATCCCTGTCTCCTTCCTTTGCATTTTTTCTGCAAGGCCTTGTTTTGGGCTGAGGAGAGATCACTTCAATCTGTGTATTCCTTTAGTTAATGATGACAGGGCAGCATCACAGAGAGGTTCTGTTGCAAGGGCAAACTGCCATAGGCAGTGGTGTCCCCAAAGCTAGATATTGTCCCTATCTTCTCATGAAGCAGAGCAGATTGTACCTGAATGGGGAGAGTCAGGCTTGCTGCAGTGTTTTAAATTTGCAAAGTGTAAAAATGTTAGAACAGCGAGAGATTTAAGCAGGCTGATTATCAGTTGTTCAGCATGTAAAAGCATCAAACTGCATAAATCACAAAGCGTATTGGGATGAATATTTTGAATGACAGTCAGAAGATTAAATTAAATCAGCAAATATGCATAAAGAAGAGTTGAAACAAAAATAGTTCAAGCTGAGTAAATCAAATGAGTGGCATAGTCAGAGACTATAATTTGGAAATAATGGAAGCAAACAACAATTGACTGATGCATTTGTAGATTTTTATACTAATTTAAATTCTATGGAAAACATCGAGTAACATTTTATTTGGGATTTTAATATGCATTGTAATAAAAATTTTTTTGTAGTATTTGGTTTTGCCACCATGCTGTTTATAGGAGCACTACTTCTTAATCAACTACAATTTTTTTGTGTGTATGGACTTTCTTCTATTCTCTAGCAGGATATTATGAGTATTTTGATTATTAAAAAAAAAAAAAAAGAAACCCAAAAGAAAACATGAAGAACAATAACTGGAAGCATTACTGTGGCTTTTTTTATGACCGTACTACAAAATGCATTTCTTTTGTAGCTGAAAGCTTACAAGTACCTATGTGCTGTCTGCTAAGTGCATTCACTTGTGAGTGGGTGTATACAAATGGACTTCACTGCCCTGCACTTGAAATTTAGAAGTATTACAACAGTTCTCTTTAAAAGCACTAAATGTGTACACTTAGTATCACGTGTACATTTGGAGAGGTTATTCACTCTTGCGTCTGAGCATTGAGGTTCTACACTGGATACGTAATACGAGAAGGATGATGAGAAGCGGGGGAAGGCCATGTGCTGAGATGTCTGAAATAGCAATCACGGAGCTGCAGAGAGACAGAAACTGCTCCAGTTAAAAGCGCTTCGCTTGCAGGAACAGTGATTCCTGAGTAGGTACCATAAATAAATCTGGATCAAGAAAAATGTGATGTTATGATACATGTGAGCATATTTTAAGAAAGATTTTTAACACAATTGAGCATCTTATGTAAACAGTTTTTAAAATATTTGCTAGGGCTTCTTAGAATAAGTGAGTGTGTTTTAACATAACCAAATAACTTCTTATTCTACTTAATTTTTACTACAGACATGTTATGGACCAAGAATATGGGAATATATGTTGGTATGTGGGAGAGCATTCTAATAAGACATATTAATTCAAACAACACATGAAAACTTCCCAAATAAAAACAGAAAAAAAACCCACATTATTAACTCTCTAGAAACAATGTCATTCTACTCTGCTGAAGTAAATTTAGCCCTGGTTAAATCATAGACAACTTGTTTGTGTTTCTAAATACTGTCAATTAGGTTTTGCTTATATATAGTCTTTTACCCTCTTAGCAAAATTGTCTCCCCAGTGCTCAGCATTCTTTGAGAAAAAACATCTCTGTTTATCTTCCTGGCCATTGCTCTAGGGCCAGGATCTCCCAGTTGATATTCCAGTATCTGACCAAGTTCTCCACCCTTCTTCTCAGACTTCAGGGATCAGTGTACTCTATCTTCCTCAGTGGGGCTAAAGATACCATCAAGGATAGCTTTTGCTTGCTCTTGCACCAACTGTAGAAGCATCATCAAGTTTGAAATGGCATCAGTCACAGCTTTCCTCATCCTTAATTTTGGCAAGCCGTGCCTCTGTTTTCAGCAACTCAACACAGCCTGTTTATTCATGGGCAGAGCTGTCATAAGTTCATTCCAAAGGGACTTTGATTCTGTGCCCAGCCTTCTCCCAAGGTTGTTTTGGTGTGGGTTGTTGATTTTTTTTTCCAAACAGATGAGCCCATCCAGTTTCTTCAGTGCAGGGACTAAACTTGAAAGTCTTGGTATCCTTGCTTATCTCTGTGGCTCCCAGCAGAAGTAGGCATCTCTTTTGAAGTTAGGACTTAACCCTTTGCTGTAGCCTTGAGACAATCAGTAGTAACTATAGGCAGAAGCAAAATTAGTTCCCTAAAATGCATACATATAAAAGTGGATTGTATGCATTCACACCTAGAGACATATCACCTAAATCTAAAAGGCAAATTCTCATATCAGAGTATCATTTTAGCTGGATCTTTTTTATTCAGAGAGGAAAACTGCCCATCTTCTTACTGAAGTTATTGGACTAATTTATATCTGTCTCATAAAGTCCATGAAGTCAAGCCTCTCTTCTGTGTCCTCTTAGGCAGATTTTAAAATCACTGGTCTCCATTGTAGCCCACTGATTCAGATTCCTCACTGAGAGATAGCATCTGATAACTGAAACTTGCTATTGTCTTAGCCCAGGGGTTACCCTCTGGCTTTATTTAATTCTGAAAGATTAATCAAGTCCTGATTTAATAATGTGATTTCAATTGCCTTCAGGTTGCTTGTTTCTCAGCTAACACAAAATTTTAACCTGTTCCCCACCTAGAAACAGGGAAACCAATAACATTAAAACTTTCTTACAAGCTGCTGAGATGCCATTTCCTTTCAGCTGGTATCTCAGGCTTTGCCTCTTGTAGGTCATTTATTTATATGTCTGTGGCCTCCTGCGTAAGCAGCTTCTCCAAAAGTTTTGGTCCTAAAATACAATGGCAAGCCTAAGAAAATACAGTAAATTATGGAAAGTTAGCAGCCTTGTTTGTGGTGTACGTGTGAAGTAAAACATCTCTGTGCAGTTTCCATGGGAAAGCTTTCTTGTCTTTTTGCTTAAATAGGCATTCAAGTGTACATAAATGGAGTCTTTAAAGAACATGCTGACTTGAAGCCTGGGATTTTATGAAGGAATACTGTAAATAAAGCTTGTTTGTTTATACAAATGAAATTCAGTTCTCAGATGCACTCTGGCCCAATTTCTGTCTGACCCAGTGCTGGTCTGGAGACTTAGATGATACTTCAGGGGAGAGCAAGTTAAAACTCAGTTTATTCTTTTATCCTACATAAATCCACCTACTCATCATTAAAAATAGCAGGAGCATGGAAAACTGGTATCACAATAAGAAGTTGTTCCAAGTGTTCATATTCCCTTTTTTTTCCAAGCTGGCTGACAAAACAGGTTTCTGAATGACAGTGTTATCCCTGACCATTCATCTGGTGTTCGCTGAATGTGGTGTAAATTTTATATATCCCTTAGGGCATTCAGAGGGTGAAAGCTTCAAAGGGCTCAAGTGCTCTCCACTTTATATTGGCTGTTGCTCTGCCATGTGGTCAAGTGCATCCTCAGATTGTATGCAGGTGCATCTTGTGGAAGCCACAGCTGCAGCTTCAGTTTGTGCTCAGCACAAGAGTGCCATGGTTAGGAAGTGCCAGACTGGTGAACTGGTCCATGGCATTTTCAGCCTCAGCCATCCCTTTTCTTTGAGTATCAGCAAATTAGATGATGTCTGTCACGTGTGTGATTGAGGCCACCACTACAAGAAAGCCTTTGAGGTGCTGGAGCATGTGCAGAGAAGGGCAGTGGAGCTGGTGAAGGGTCTGGAGCACAAATCCTGTGAGGTGTGGCTAAGGGAGCTGGGGTGCCCAGTCTGGAGAAGAGGAGGCTCAGGGGTGACCTTACCACTGTCTAAAGCTGCCTGAAAGGGGAGTGTAGCCAGCTGGGGGTTGGCCTCTTCTCCCACATAACAAGTGATAGGACAAGAGGAAATGGCTGCAAGTTGTGCCTGGAAAGCTCTAGTTTGGATATTAAGAAAAATTTCTTCCCCAAAAGAGTTGTCAAGCCAGGCTGCCCAGGAGGTGATGAAGTCACCACTCCTACAGGTACTTCAAAAGTTTGTGGATGTGGCACTTAGGACATGGCTTAGGGGTGGGCTTGGCAGTGATGGGTTAATAGTTGGACTCGATAAACTTAGAGGTGTTTTCCAACCTTAACAGTTCTGTGATTCTATGATTACAGATTACAATATTGCATATCTTAGTCTAATAAAAGGATATTTGAAAATAAAAAGGGACAGTTGTGTTGCTGTTTAGACATATCAGTTGTGGTATGTCAAAGACTTGCTGTTCTATTCAGTAAATTTTGTATGCCCTAATGATGTTTTTTGTTATTTTGACATTAACCAGTTTTGACTCATCCATTTTTTATTATTATTCAGATTTCTTTCACATTTGAGGCAGAATATCTATTACTATATTTCAAATTCTTTAAAAATAACAACTTCCACAATTTTCATGAAACTTTTGAGTTCCAGCTATGCTGCAATGAATCTCACTATAAAATTTACATGTAAATATTGCACCCTTTTTATATCTTCTCTTCTTGATAGGTGTAATAAATATTTTTTTATTCTTTGGGTTGTATTTAAGGGGATTTTTTTTGCTTATTTGTAAAAGTATCAAGTTGTACTTGCTTGTATTATGTGATTTTTCATGTACATTAGCCATCTTTAAAGAGCAGTTTTCCAAAACCTTACTTACTTGCATTACATATACTCCCCTCACAAAGCTTTTTGCATGACCGTCTTTGTCTCTGTTGCATGTTATCTTAAAAATAAATTCATAAAAACGAGAGTGAGGAACAAAAGCTAGGAACATCATTCTTCTCTAGGAGACATCATTCAGTTAGGTACCTCAGTCTTCTCTAGGTGTGTGTGCATGTGTTCAGACATTTGCAAGGCTCAGAGGATTCTTTCTGAAGAAGAATGCCAGCATAGGTGCAACTAAAAGCTGAGGTGGTGAGCTGGGTTGCTTGTTTAACTCTGGTTTTTGGTAGTTTTTCATCAGAAACTGAACAGAAGTGATTTTCTTGCCTGAAATCAAGTAAAGATGACATTTTGTTGCCGCTGGTGGGCCACTCCTCAGAACAGAAAAGGGGCAATACACTGTGACAGCCATAACGAGAAGAGATGTGGCGACCCAGACGTGTGAAGCTTACGAAGAAGTTAATTTGATTTTATACACCATTAAATCAAAACTGATTTTCTGTGGGAGTGTCAGCTGATTAAAATTGTATGGGAACAGTAGAAAGGAAAATGGAAAAGACTACATTGTTAAAATACTTAGTGATTGCACTTGTAGTGTGTTCTGTGGTTGATTTACCAGCAAAACTTAATAACAAAATTATTTTGATTGTAAGATATAACAGGTAAAGTAGATAGGACTTTTAATTAGAATTTTCCCAGTACGTCCCTTTATTTTTACATAGTTCTTCTGCATACAGTGCAGAATACGGTACATATACATGATAGTCACACTTCTTGAGTCATATTTTTCATGTAGTTTTCTTTAAATGTCTCCCTGGATAATTAAGTCTGACTCTTAAGTTATGGTATGTTAGTTTCTGACAGGTGCCTGCCAGGGATCTTCAGTGCTGTCATGCATTATGTGGATTTCAGCCAAGACAGAAGGGCCTGGGTATTTGTTTCTGGTCACTTCTCATTAAAGCTTTGACTGTAGGAAAGAAAAACAACTATTTAAAGATGAGGAGTATAGGTGCTATAGGAAGTGCATAGAAATAAAATCTGTTAGGCAATTAGTTTTTCTGCGATTTTGTATAGATACTCTGTATATGTGTGAACTGTACATATGTGCGTTTTGATATATAGTAAATATTCTTTCTGCAAAAAAGTATTCTCATTTATTGACGAGAGAAATGCATAGAAGAGATTGGTGAAGTTGGCATCGTATAAGTGGAGCATAATAGCACTTTGCTGGAAGACAACTGCTTTGTAGGAATGAAAGGTTAGAATTTAATGTAGGTGGTTCTTGGATAACTGGGATTAAGTGGCATTCTAGAAATACTGTGAAACACAGTCACTGTCTGATTTGGCTTTATTAGAGAACTCCATTATACATTTATGAAAGCTGTTAGTTCTATATTAGAGCATGAAATGACAGTTAGGAACTTGCACAAAATATGTCCTCCCTTTCTCGAGAGAAAAGGGTAGAGAGAAATACATGGGTTTGGAAGGAGCTGAGATTTAATAGCCCAGATAAACACTGTTGCTTGATCAGTTACAAAATAAACAGCTAAATAACAATAGGAAGTGAACCCCATAGTCTTGTCTTTTGAGTAATACTCGTAATTGTTCCATCAAGCTAGGTAAAACTCTGCATTCATTTAGCCCACTATCATGTCTGTATCAATAGGTAGCAGTGGATGCCTGTGGAAAAGCATGGCAGAGTATGTGGTCATATTTCCATTGTATGTTCTACCATCCTCAAGGATTTCTTTAATCGATACATTTGCTGTTAAGTAATTTTACCTGGCTTTCCTTCTGTTTGCTTGCTTTTTGAACCAACAGCGTAACACCATAAAATTCTGTGGCAAGGGATCACACAGGTGTGGCGTGAATAACAAACTCTGTTGGCTTTTTGCATTCCTGTCCCCTCCTCAAGTTGTTGTTACCCTCTACCTGTTGTATGAAGAGAGGCAGCAAATCGTTAATCTGCTGATCCTCTCCATAACCTTTCTTTTAAGAGCTTTTTCACATCTCTTTCGTCACCTTTTCTCTTGCTCTGCTCACTCCTTCCTTCTCCAGAATGTCTCCGTCTTTCTGATCACCCTTGTTCCACTTCTTTCTCCCTTTACTGTTTCTGTGATTTTCCTTCTGTTTCCTTTTCTGTTACTCATGATGCATTCACCATGCATTTATATGGTGATGTAGTGATATTGACTGATTTACTCTTTATTCTGCTTCTAACAGCATCTGATTTTGTTTTTTGCATACAGATGAAGGCTAGTTAGAGTGTCATTTTAGCACCAACATCTCCTTTCTATCTGTTTTTCAGAGCCTGTGTTTTCTGTGGTAGTAAAATCATGTCTTTTTCCTCACATACTGATTTTTCACCTGGTATGTTATCTCCCAGTCTCCTAGTACTGTAAGAACTATTTGCAGTTCCTCATAATTGTGCCTTATTTTTCCTTCCCTGACTAAATTGTTAACATTAACAGACCTTTCCATCTTCCTTTGCTCACTTTTGCATATCATGTAGGAATATGAACAACACAGGTCAGAGCACCCACTTCTGTGCACTTCTCAGGTGACTTCCCCCTAATGCTATTCATCATTTATTCCTCTTCTTTTCTTTGTATCTTGGCCTGCTGTTCTTCCACTCATGGATCTTTTCTCCTTCTGTGGTAATTCAGGGTTTTTTATGCCTTTGAAAAACCTTCTCAAATACCTGTAGGTAAGTTGAGCAGTGAGTGTCATTTGAATTTTTCTTACCCATGTGGTTTTGATACCTTAAGAAAATAGGAGACTTGAGAAGCACACGTTTGGCTCCTACCCAGTATAACATATTTACTCAAGTCCACTAATTTTGGACTATTTATGAATTTTTATAGTAATTCCTATTAACAGTCTCTCCCAATTTGTAATGTATGGACATGAGATTCATTGAGTCATAGCTCCTTCTATCCTCCCAGACATCCAGACCTTTTTTTTAATTGACATCACACTTCTCTGGTTCCAAGCTATTTTAAGCAGGAGGTTACAAGCTATTTAAGAGTTTAACTTTCTCACACTTGAGTTTCTCTAGAACTTGGGTGTGAATGTAATCTGGGGCTGCTGATTTGGTTGTGTTTTGTTCATTTGTTTCCTTTTTGGCTGACATTCCTGCATGAGTCAAATCTTCTGGTATATCTCTTGGAAAGCTGGCAATGTCTTCAAGCACCTCCATTTCATTTATTCTTTGGGACTTTATCTCTTCTGAGAATTCTTTTTACTTTTTGACCACAATTTGTACTGTTTGACAAGTGTTTATTTGAGAGTCACAGCTAATTTGTTCCTTAATTTTGTATTTGTTTTACTCTGCTTTTACCTGTTAGTATAAAGGTTTATTTCTGTCTGGTTTTCCCCTTTGGATGGGTCTCCAATCTTTTGAGCATTTACTTTTACTTCTGATAACAAATATATATCTTTTGAATAGTGAAGAGAAACAACAGCTTTAATATGTTTTATATAATCACAGATGTGTGGCGTCTCATCTGTTTCCTTCTGACTGGTTTGTCCTAATGCATATCCAAGGAGGTTTCTTTTATGATTTGGTATGTTGCCTTCGGCCTCTGTTGATAAGCAATCTGGCAAAGCAAAGAGGATGGCATGATGAAATCAGTACTTTCACCTGCAAGCAAACTTTGTTTTCAGGGATGCTGGTTGTCAGACTCGTTATGGATGCATCTGTGGTGTAACTCTTCATTTCTGCCTCTTAACTACAATTAAGGGATTCAATAATCTCTTAAAGATCATTCAAATTCTATTATTACTACTGTCAGTTCCTCTCTTCTTGAATCTCTACACTTGTCTTTCCTTACAAGCTTCATTCCTGAACGTATTCTTGCCCAGTCTTTTCTGCTTTCTCGTACTACTTATATCATCACAACTTTCACACATTCTTTACCCTGCCTTTTATGCTTTGAAGAGGTTCCTAGTTGTGTCTTGTCTCACATTGACTCTCTCCTTCAAATCTAATAAAAAGTTGGTTAAATAATTGTTCTCCAACAGCAGAACTCATTGTGCGTTTACATAGCCTAGATAAGAGGAAATAATATGTACCTTGAATAAACATTATCTCTTTAAGAAGTTAACCTTTACCTGGAGTGGGAAAATATGGCTATGGCACTTCAGCAACTAGGAAAAATAAAGCAGACTTGTCATGCTGTAGCTCATAGGACTGGAAATTTCCTGCAAGTTAACAGTGTATTTTAAAAAAGACTCTATGAAGATTGAGTTTTTTCCGTGATGGCCTTGGAATATCATTCTCATGATCCACTGATAAGGAAACAGAGTGACCATGCTGTGACCGAGATATTCCAATGCACCCTTCACAGGCACCCACTACCCTGTGGGGAAAATGGAAGTTAAGAAAGCAGAAGCAAAATTTGCTATGATCTCAGACCACAAACCTTCATCTGACTGAAGTACATCTATTTATGTACATTGTGGAGAAGATGAAGGAAGTGAAGTGTTTTATCTCTTGAACTGACTGGCAAGCAGAAGGCATTGATGAAGCTGTTTCAAAATGAGAAGTTCATTTTTCTGTGTGTGCTTTGGAACACTTAGATTCACTATGTCTGTGCAATACACCTTTGTAAATTTTTAAATATCTATGTCAGAAATCTGTGAGACATTAAATACCAGAGTCCTGATTTCCAGGTGGTTTTAAAAAGTTACTTTCATAGTTACTGGCCTTGGTCTGTATGAACTGATTATGTCCAATAGCTGTAATTTTTATCTGTTGTTGTCAGTAAAGCTCCATGCATTTGGGAGGATGTACATTCTTGGAATCAAAATTAGCATCTTTTACAAAGTGATAACCCTACTTATGCTGCTGCTTTAAAATAAACATTAATTGCCAGCCTACATGATGATCTGCAGTCTTGGCTCCACAGCAGTTCCCTAGAACTCCCTTCCTTTATATTTTGCTTTTAGTCACGTTATATTTATGGTTGTTTCGTGCTTTGAACAGATTGTCAAAATTAATTTTCCTGTATGGTAAGTTGGGCAATAAAGTCATCTTAATTTTTACAGCAGACCAGTGTTGAATTCTTCAATTTATTTATAAAATCAATCAATACCATAGGTTTTTGAAAATTATTCAAATGTATAACAAAATGAAAATTTAATTTTTATTTCTGTTTGCTTCATATAGATTGAAGCTACCTGTTAATTCTGCAATCAGCAAACTGTTGAAAAACATGTCTAAATATAACAATTTTTGTACCTTTCTGTGTGACTTGAATCAGAAATGGCAGTAACTCCAGAAATAACTTCTGGAGGAAAAAGATATTATTAGTAAAATAGAGAAAACAGCTTTTGGATATGAGTGAATATTAATGTTTAAACTTCTGATATGTACTTGGTTTCACTAGCTCTGCCACTTCTATTTCCTGTTGCAGTTTTGGTTTGTTTGTAATTTTGGAGACAGGTTTCTCTTGTACAGTATAATAAAATGAGCTGAAAACAACTGTATTTCTTAAAAAACTTGCATTTTGATGGCTGCCCACTGCAGATCTCCAGACCTCTTGATGCTTGATTACTGTTCTGTCTGTCCATCAGCCTGGCTGCACAGTCAGTGCCTTGCATAGACTGGAAGGTAGAAACAGGCAGAAAAAATTTACTAATCTCCTTGTGGGTAATTCACAATAAAAGGAGGTAGAGAGAGAGAAATATTAGAAGATGAAGAGAGATTGTGATGCATTTGGTTTTTTGGCACACAGGAAAAAAATTGCTAGCAGCTTAATGGCATTGTGCACTGACTCCTTTGTACATGTGTGTGTTTAGCCAGTTACAGTAGCAGTAATTCAAGAACTATTGTCTTGCTGTTGTATAAACACTTCAGATGTTTGCTTGGCATCACCAGTTCTGGAGATGTATAAAATGGAGAACTGTGTAGACATTGTGTTTCACATAAAAGCAAAATATTTGCTATAGATAAAGCTGCCTAGTAAGGAAATTATAAACCACATCCCAAAGAGGGTACCATCACGAAGCTCAGTTTAGAAACATGAATACATGCCAAGTCTCGTTATGTATATTTGAAGTGAGAAAGAAATCCTGGAAGGTACCTATTTCATTCTGCTGCTGTGCTTGAATAAGTTTTTGTGATGTTCAGATTTGAATGGTGGATAAGAAATGCTTCTGTCTCCTGAGTGCCTTGTGCATTCTGTAATTGTCTTGATATTCATTAGCTCCTGAGTCTTTGCCACTTGGCACCTGGCCCTGTTGTGGGCCTGCCTGCTACAGCACAGTTCCAGCTATGCAATCAAAAGTTAGAGTGCTGAGAACTATTTCTTACTTCAGTTTCTGTAACATCTTAGGTGTGGAGGCAATGATATAATGATCATTTTCTCCTAATAGAGGTGTCACAAAATATCTGCTGTAGAGTTACTCTCCTGTTACCCCATAGTTATCCCAAAGCAGGAGATGGACTTATTCAGCTTTGCTGTGAGTGCTCATGTATCTTTAGCCTGGTGAGGAATGCTGTGGAAATGCCTAAGAATAAATAGACAACATGGTTCACCCAATGCAAATGTGTTTTTAATGCATTATATATAGTAAAAATAGCAAAGAGGTTCAAATGCCTCATGTCTGTGTTTAAAAGGAAAAAGCTACTCCTTAAATGTTGGCATGAGGCCTTTTGCAAGAAGGGGCTCTCAGTAGATATCCACATTTTTGTATTCATCCTTTGTGCAGTGCAAGGCATAGAGGTGCTGGAGGAGGCCATGAGTATGGTTTAAGAACATAATGAGCAGTCATATGGCATATGACCTAAATACATACCCACTGTTGGAATTAATGCACCAATTTATTAATTTGAGTTCCTTTTGTTAATTAGTGGTAATCATGTTGAATTAGGCAGCTCCTGACAAAAGGAATTTCAAAAGAAAACTATTATATCTTTAAAAAAAGACAGGTTGACATCTTTGAATTTTTTTTTTTCTGTCAGAAACAAACAGGAAATCTTAGAAAGATTTGAAAGTTATGGTTAATACCTTCTGTACAGGAGGTGAATTTTTAGGGGTTACATGAACCAAATCATCTGGATATGCCTGTGTGGTCACAGGAGGACAAATCCTCTCATCTGGCATCCAGAAAGTACTGTTGTAGGTGTTCAGTATTTTCAAAACAAGTTTTCACGCTGTCAAAACAAGTTTCAACAGGAACACAAAAATACAAAGGCACACTACATATGTATGTATGATCCATGCAAAAATACATTGTACTTCAGAAAATGAATAATCAGGGTGACGTTGATAAAGCCTGGAGAAGCTCTTTTATAATTCTATTATGGCTATAGTGTTGAAATAGCTTCTATAACAAGATTTTATTGCAAAGTGTCAGCATAAAAATACTAGTCTGGAAGGAATAGGTCAAAAACCTCAAGAAGTCTCAGTCTATCCTTCACTCTGACTTACACCCTTCTTAATTCTATTTTCACCAAATTTAATTGAAAGTGGGGAGAACATTGCTGTTCTAGCTAATTTATGAAAATGAGTCATCTATAGAGTTTATGTTGTTCTATCAGGATTCAGTGGATTTGAAGAAACTTGTTGATGTCTTGAAGGAGTTCTCCTAGGGTACAGCAGGAAAGAAATATGGGATGCAAAATTATGTAATTCCTTTAAAAGAAGTGGACAGTAGTTGGGACAAATGCCTGGGATTCTTGGTTGTATCTCATATAGCTGGACAGGATACAATTCAGTCCTTACCTCAGTCCTGGGATTATTCAAACAAACTCAATTTGCCTGCTGGACAATTCAGACAATAGGGAACTACTGAGGAGAACGGAGTACTAAATACAGACCTTACTCCAGAAGACTTGGAAGGATTAAGTGGAACTATTCAGAGATCACTATGACTACAGGAGTGCCTGCCCAAGTCAGGTCTATTATCTTAAAAAAGTTTTAGAAAAGAACTCATACATATTATATATGCCTTGTCTAGAATAGGAGAAAATGGATGTATTTGTCAAATACACTGGCTACTATGATTCTGAATACACTATGGGTCAATAATTAGAGCCAGATATTTACAGAATTAAACCACATTTGCAGTACTTACTAAAATATTTTACAAGGATTAACTAAAATATTGAAATAATGGGTAACATTTAAGAATAAAGTTTGCTCTCAAAGCCAGTAGTAGGAAAAAAAACCCAAATGCAAGTCTGCCTTCAGATGAAAAGGAACACAATACATGTGCCTGATGCAGTGAGAGAAGGCCTCTATGTCTTTGTGAAAAGATGAAGATTGTGCCTCAAGGGCTTTAATTTGCCAATAAGGACATTGTGCTGGTAGCAGAAGTGTTGCTGTACTGCTAAGTCTGTTCTTGATGTGGACCATCATGATGATTCCATCTCCTTAATTTTCCTCAAATTGTCTCTTGATGCAAAAAGCACTTGAAAGTCCCACATCTTGAGCTGAAACAAGTAAAAAAAAATGAGTGCAAATAGGGCGAGCATGGGTGAATTTGAGATCAGCATGCTGGAAATCTTGGCAGTAATAAACTGAGAGGTTTAAGGGGAAGATATTTTGTGAATTACTTGGGAAGATGATTCATCACCCCATGATGATTGTTCTTGTCCCAGACATAAAAAGCAGAAATCTCATTGATACAACATGTTGTATGCTTTTTTCCTCACAGAGTTTGAGTCTTGATCTTCTGCTCTGAATTATCACATGAAGATTTTAAGAGAAACACCTAAGCAACCCTTTTAACTTTATTACACCAGCAGCAGTAACTGGAACACAATTGTATAGCTGCCTATTAAATATATGGGAAGTGTTGTTTTGATGGGAGATTGCAGCTCCAAATTTTAAATCTTTGCAGATTTTCAGCATAGATATGTGAAGGCAAAAGGTATTATCAAGTAGTCAATGCAGATATTCTACCAACTGCATTTTAAAAACCCAGCACTAGGTTACCCTGGAAAAAAAAAAACCAGTACAATTAGAATGAAATTTCTCACAAAAGCATGTGAATTCTGAGTCGAGTATGTTTTAAGCACGGCAAACCCACACCCTGGGATTTAGACATGTATGGGCTTCTGGAGACCTTGTACCACACTCAGTGTTTCATATCACTGGAAAATATGTAAACAGCAGGTGAGCCAATTCTACCTTCTTTTAAATACTTACCACTTGCAATTATAGCAAGACTTTCTTTCCACTGGATAATGAAGTGAAGGAAAGAGAAGTGCTTTACTCTCAACAGACGTCCTTGAGCATAGCACCTGGAATTCATTGTACTGTGTCAAGTATACATAGTGGTTAACTACAGTAAAATGTGTTGTTTTCTGGAGTGATGAAGAAAAATTTCCATAGAAACCTCATAACTTACTACCTTGAACTTGGAAAATGACCATTTGAGGGAACAAAAACGAATAGACAAAAAACAATGGAGTGTTATAAGAAGCTCAACAAAGAGATAGACATGTGCCCATAAGTGTATGAAGATTGGCACCCACTCTAGGCTGAAAAGAAAGCAACTTTTTGAACACTGTTTAAGCTGGAATCTAAACCATTGTGAGAAGGATGCAACACTCAATGTCTGTTTTATGTTCTTTACATGAGTGTTGACTGTACTCAACACTTGTGTGAAGAGTATCTGTGTACTTTGTACAAATGAGTTTCTCTCTGTACTTACAGGAGAATTTATGCAGGTCTTCTGAGCTTGGTATAAGGTCAGTGTGATACAGACCTACCAAGAACATGGTAGATGAAAGCCAGAGAAAGAAGGATCTCCATCTTTCCCAGAAAGGAGAAAAGGCATTGATCAAAAGCAGATTTTTGCCATTTGACAGAGCCCTGAGAGATCATAGGTCAAGTTAGCTTTCTTCATCTTCAGTGTAATTCAACAGGTACCTAAATTACTGTTGTTGAGTTTTTTAAATAACAGTTCTCCACAGCTGAAAAACATATCTAGTGTATATAAAAGTAATAATTTCAAAATAGTTTGGAGATAACTTGAGAGTATCATGTGGCAAAGCTTCTGAAAAAAAAACCTTTCAGGTACTTTTATATGAATCCTTATGGTATAGCCCAGATCATAGTTATTGAGGCTGTAAAATCAATGTGTTAATATGAATAGAGTATGAGGAATGCATCTTTTTCCAAAGTTCATGTTTCTCTGTACCTGTATGTACAGGATGCTGGGCCATGAGTGTTGTCACTTGATTTAAAATCTTTCTATAAGGAAGAGCATTGCATGTGAAAGATGCCTTTACCATGCAGTCTATAGCAGAGTATTGTTCTTCAAAAAATTTTAAATTTCTCTCAGAATTATTTCATCTCATCTGTTGTGACATAGTAGTGTTGTGTCATGGTCCTATTTGGGCAGAAACGTGTGCATTTTGACTTCAATGCCAGATGGTCGATAGATGAAACTTACTCAGAAGGTGATTGCTGCTTCTTTTCATCCTTATTGGTGACTTCTGCAGAGATTGTTGTAATTAAAATGTTGTTATTTCCATTTCACAGGAAATTCAGGTATTGTAACACATGATTGTGTCCCAAACTTTGGATGAAAAGAAAAAATTGAGAAAAAGGTCCCAGTGTTCATTTCACTTACCTTCTCCTACTTCTCCATCTTTCTTCCTCAGTCTACTAATTGTGCTGTAGCTCAGACAGTCCTATCAGATATACTGGGCTTTTGGATCTCTTAGCAGGGCCTTTTTTGGTTTGGTGGCTTAAGGAGCAGTGTTGATTTATGTTTTTGTGGTACATGTGATGAACCATAATTATCTCTGATTTTGTTTCATCTGAGATACTTAAGGTATATGGGAGAGGGACAGAAATGGGCTGTCCCATTTCTGGAAAAGAACCCTAGTACACTTGTGGTACTGCATTTGCTTCAGTCTGGAGAAGACCAAAATGATAAGGGCAAATTTTAGCATGTACTTTAAGGTATAAAAAGAAAAAGAGCAGACATTTAAAATTATGAAGTACTAAAGGAATTTTTGTAGTGTATGGAACATTGCCAAGAGGTTCATATGAACTACCAGTGAAATAACATCCTCTTTGAAATAGTACATCTGATCAGAATGTTGGGAGGTGTTAGACATAGCTTTGCAGCAAAGGATGCAAGCTCTCCTGCAGGAATCAGCGAAAAGAAAGGATGCAAGTGTAGATAAAGTTGATGTGGGAGGATGTTTGTGGTATCATAAGCATTCATTCTGGAATTTACCTAACAGAAAAGGCATATATAATTACTGCATATAATGCACTAAGTGTGGGTTTAATACAAAGCACAGAAATGCTATAAAGAAAAAGAAATAAAATGTAGGAAAATAGTTCTAATTGTATCCCATTTAATGATTAATTATTTCTACAGTTTTGGAATAGGGGAGTTTCAAGTAACATTTATCAAGTCAATTAAGATCACGTGCATGGAAGAGAGTCTGCAGAGAAGCTATCAAAGGGGAAGGAGGAAGCTATTTAAAATAAGCAAGCAGAGAAGCATAATTAAATGTTAGGACAGATAAAGCAAGGACAAGTAAAAGGGATAGATCCTGATATTGACAACATGCAGGTGATACTCCATGAACTAGCAAAACACGTAGAATTAAACGGGACTTTAAAAAGCTACAATTTCAAAGATATGGTAGGAGAAACACAGATACAGAAATGGCACTCAGCTGTAGAGATCAGGGGACAGGCAGACCTCCTCAGCTAGTTTATGTTCATGTGTGTGCCAGCATGAACAGTCACTTCTGCAGGCATGATTATGAGTGTTGATTTCTGAACTTTGCTTCAATAAACCAAAGTGTGTTCTGTAAATACACAGCACAATCTGTATATGCTATAAAATGTGCATGCTGGTTGTCCTCTTTATTATGGTTGTTTCCATTTCTGGGATCAGCTCCTCAGTCCAGAAATGCTTTTATTTTCCATTGCTCTTTTAACCTCTGGACATCATCTCATATGTATTTATGTCTTGTGCACAAAAGCTGATTGCAGCTATCTATAATTAATTTGCCAGGCACAACCTCAAAAAGAGAAAGGAGTGTTCTCTTCATGGTCTTGCAATGTTTTTAGGTGTGAGGAGGTATGATTGCTGTTCAGTGACTGCCAAAGCTTCTACTGCAGTTATGAAAAACATCGTGATTGTGAAGCTGATCAGTGTGTGTTTGCTTCAGGAGGTAAACCAGCAGAGATATCAGGAATCTAATAAATGACATTGCAGCTATTCTCACTTTAGATTTCTTCTCAGTGAGAACAGGAGATAAATTTATAGAGACCAGTGATAGAAATAGAAAACAATTTTTTTTTTTAATAAAGAAATTGAAAGTTTGGAGCAAAACGGAGTAGGCAGAAACCAAAGGCAGAATGATAAAGCAACTTCTAATATAACTGGCAAGTAAAGGGCATCCCTAGGACATGCAATATACCATTATTACATGGTTGAGTATCTCAGAAAAAAAATCTCAAAGGTTCAGTTCTAACTCAATTTTGGATACATAGGATTAGCTCATATAATAGATTTATGAGTCACTTGATCCTTTGCAAAGAAGATAGACTAAGATCCAAAATATACAAAGCACACTTTAAAAAAGAGCATTATCCTATAAATTTTGAAGTTTAACAAAAGGACTTAGCATTCATATGATGTTGTTAGTATTTATTTACTGCATTTTATATAAGCTACTGCCATCAGCAGTGTCAGTATTGTGTCAAGGTTTCTGAGACAGATAAAGAACTTCAGTATTCCTGCACGTATTCTGATTTCACTATTTCCCTGCTCCATTCCCTTATCTGTCTTTGGGCCTTCAGTGCCATATATGAAGCATTTTCCCCATAGGGGAAATAGGAAACATGGGAAACATCAATTGCTTCAATTCATGCTTTTAAGATTACTCCTTCCTAATCATATGTTTTCTGTTCTTTTCACTAGGACATATTTCAAGACATTTGTCCCTCAGTTCCAGGAGGCAGCATTTGCTAATGGGAAGCTTTAGACAGCTTTGGGCATGGAAACTATACTGCACAGATCCTTCAGACTGCACATGTCAGCCCAGAAGAATGATGCCTGGAAATGTGTTGGACTGTCTTGATAGGTGCTTTCTTGCCTCTGAACTGGTTTTGATAGCTTCAGTTTTTGAAACAAAAGCCTCACTAGCATGCTTAGAACTGAATATTTGCTATTAGTCCTGCCCCTTTGCCTCTGCCTCCACCATTCCTTTATATATCTATTGGATTAAATTTAAAAGGGTGTGTATTGATATGATAACACTTTCTTGTGCCAACAATGTCCTGTATGTTATGCCTTGTTTCCTTTTCTTCAGATGGTCTAAATTGGATTGTTCTTCCCTATGGAAATATGATGTAATGTGTACATTTAGTTAACATTTTCAGCTTATCCTAAGAAAACACAGAACTGCTGTATGTACCGGGAATGCCTAATGGAATGTACAGTGCCATATTCTGCCTTGGAGGTTTGTGTCTCACTGTGGTTGTTACTCTCACAGGTATGGATATGAGTTGCACACTTCAATTCTCAGTGCCTTTCCAGTTGGTCTGAAGTTAATATGGCAAAGTGTTTGAAGTTTGGTTTTTTTTTAATACTTCTGTTGAAAGCTCATCTTATGTGAAAGCTTAGGCTTTTACGCTTTGTTTTTATTTCCAGTTATACAATTTTGGTGTTTTCCTAATGAGTGCCCGTTTCCATTACAAAAAAGTTCTACTCCTTTAGTACCAACATGCAAGTAACTAGTTATTTAAACCAGTATAACAAAATAACACTCTTTCATAAACCTGTAATTTTTCCAAATAAGATAAATACTGCTAAGAAGCAAACTTTCAACAAAAGAATGAATTATGTCTTGGAAAATAGCTGATGAAATAGTATAGGGCTGATGAAATAATATAGGTATTTAGCTTAATGCTTAAGTTCAGCATATCTTCTCAGAAAATATTTTTAAGTGTATATAACTGGAAACATTACCTCCCCTGATTGTGAAATGCCAAATGCAAAATCCTGCCTATTCATCCTTTCTTTCCTGCTTGTGTCAGGCGCACCAGTTGGGACTAATGGTCACAATGTCACTTCCCCAATTAATTTGTGAATAGACCAAGGTACTTTCCAGTAAGGAATAAAATTAACAGAGTATGTTGGCTTATAAATGGTATCTGGAAAATGTGCCCTACTTCTGCTAAATACAAGGAACTAAATAAATCTTATACAGATGATACAGTGGAACTGGAAAACATTTTCTTTTAAATTATCACAAGCAAGTCTCATCAAGCTACTTGATTGGCAGTATTCTCCTACCCCTTCTACAACTTGTTATTTCACATGAAAAGTAGTGCTTTTCAGGGCTTGTATTCACCTAGGAAATACAGATGGGGTTTGTGTAGTGAAGCTTAATAATTAAGAATTATGCAAATAATTAGCCTCTAGAAACTACAAGTATTTTTAGCTAGTTTGTGGGCAAAATTTAATTTATGTTTAATACTGAAGTTCTTGGCTGCAAATTAAGATGCAAACAAAATCTTTATTGTAAGAATAAATATAAGAATAAGAAGTTTTATTGTAAGTCTGCAGAGAAGGCATATTCTGTCCTGTGACCCACTCCTTTGTGATTCTCAGTACATTATTTGAGACTGTCACCAGTTTCAAAGGTCTCAGCCTGAATTCCCTCTGTGGAGACACTGCAGGAGGCTTTTGCATGCTTAGAGCAGATGTGGAAGGTAATGGTTTTATGGGAACAGCAAAATCATAACTGAACAACCTCATGTGACTAAGAACAAAATATTGTTTCATATACTGGGATGATCTCACATCTACATTTCTTCAGGTAAAAGCCAAAGCCACAGACACATATTCAAGAATAAGGCAACCATGTGAATGGGGTGGGAGAAGAAGGGTGGCTAACGAAACACATTTGTTCTCATAGTGTTCAAAATCTGATAGAAACAATCTCTAGACATCTTCAAAAGGTATAAACCAAACCCCTTAGGTTGCATCAGTACATTCCTGGAATCTTACATTTTATAACTTGGTCTTTGATTCAGTGTTGTACTGATTGCCCCATGAACACAGTGTGTGCTTTATATACCTGATTGCCCAAGTGGCATCAGTTATTTATTTTTTTATCATTCTGGAAGTTACCATACTTCAAAGGCTAGCAATTGCTAAATAGTTTGAAATGTGGTCCACTTTTCAGAATTAAGATTTATTCTCAATCAAAAATGCATCCTTCACCTCAGTCCTAGTCATTTTGGACAATGAATTGCTTTATTATTAAAGAGTTTTATAAGCCATGTAAGAAAATACTTTGAGGGTACAAAAAGCCAGCAATTCATTGTGTTGAATTCTACAGTTTCACCAACTTTTCACAACATACATACAAACAAATCAATAGTTTCAGTCTAATTTTAATGTCATGCTACAATTGCTAGTATTTTGGGGAAAAAAAAAAGAAAGGTAGAAAAGATGAAAAAATGTACTGTTTGTGTTTAAGGTAAGTCTATCAAATTTCAGAGTGGAAGAAAAGGCATTTTGTTACACTAAATAAACCTTTTCTTTACTTCAAGGTCACCCTTCACTCTTTGACCTGGTATTTTATGGATCCCTTTCTAATAGTTCTCAGAAGTATTGGGAGTGTTAGCTCTCCAAATGGGGTATTGGGAGACACTGAAATGAATGGAAGCTTCTCTCTAGGAAAATTACCATATAAATACTATACCAGGAGAGAGGGTTCATTTGAATAATTTTATATCACACCAAGCATCCACTGAAGTAGCCATGAAAGTTGGGATATGCTGAATTGGAGTTATTTCTGTTATCTCCTGTTTTATTATAATTTCCATTGTGGCCAGTTTAACGGCACTGAGGCTCTCAGCACTTCCTTCCCTGTTATGTGATATATGCAGTTGAAGGGAGCAGTCAGACCTAGGCTATTTTCCTTGGCTTTTGAGAGCCACAAAAGGTAGGAGAAAAACAGCAATATTACAAATGTATTGAAAAGCCTAAACTCTACACTGTCCTGACAGAATGCAGTAAGTCTTGAGTTACTAAGCCCTACTAATGCACGGTTTTCCAAAGGTCCTTAAATCACAAACTTAGAGTCAAACCTTCATTCATCTGCATACATAATCTGCTGTCCTAGAAGTAATACCAAACCTTATGGATTCAAAGTCAGACTTTTTGTGAACTTCCTGGAAAGACTGGACAAACAGCTGGAAGAATAAATAAAAGGTAATTATACCATACATTGTTTGGCCTTCATTGATCTTTCCATTGTGCTGGCCCCTGCTTTGTTGATTGGCACTTTTCATTTCCTGAATCAGCACATTTTGGTATTGTCACTGTCCTTGAACATCCTCCCATTCATACAGAGAGCAGACTTGAGTCAGTTCTTGAGAAGAGATCATTGCTGGAGTTAGCACAGATCTGTGCATTGTTAAACCATCCCTAGGGATGTTTCTTTGTATATTCCCTTTCTCTCATCCTGCCTGGAACATAGAGCAATAAGTATCTTTGGTGAATCAGTCAGTAGATGAGATTTAGCCATGAAGTGCAGTACTTTAAGTCTCACTTCAGGTGGTTTTACACAGAGATTTCTTACCTAGGAAAGAGAGGATTAAATTTTGAGTACTCTCCATAGAGCAGAGCCCCCTAATACAAGGCTGGCACTTTAGCAGAGCTCAGAAACCTGTCTAAGTGATGAGTAGGCACTGCAGCTTAGACATCCTTGTGTGGCAGCACCCTTAACCAGAGAAGCAATGGAAACCTGTAGCAGCACATGAGGGTCACCAGTGCAGGTCTGAAACACATTTCTGGTGCCCTGTCTGTGCAGCAGTGACATGGAGATGAGGGGGCAAGTCCTTTGTCAGTGCAGAACGAGAGTTTCTCACCTTTCGAGCTTTGTGAGAAGGTGTGCTGCAAGCTTTGGACACAACTTGTGACCATGATTGTTAATTATGGGATGCTGTTCCTTGCCCTGCCAAACAAATGAAGTTTGTGACCAAACTGAACTGCCAGTGAACACTCTTCCATTAAATTACTTATGTGTCTGTAATTGATGCATTGTAACGCTCATTAAACCTAAAGGTTATTCTTCTTAAATGTTACTGAAAATCCCTTAAGTCATCTCTTTTGCAGTTTTTATTTTCAGGTCTCTGCCCTCTTCTGGGACAATTTTGCTTCATCCTTACTAGTAACTGCTATTTTTAGCAAACTTGAGTTCTTTCTTTTAACAAGGCAACAAAGTGTATGCCAACATCTTGTGGGCCTACATTAAATATAGAATTATTTGCTGTAAAAATAAGTAGAAGCTGTTTTTTATTTACTAAGCCAAGTGTTGTGTTCTCCACAATAGAAGAATTCTGAGGAAAGGCTATTACCAGATCAGAGAGGACAATCATGCTGATGGCACTAGGTACATTTTTTTTTACCAACTCTTCATTTAATGTACATGTTAGCAAATTAGCAGAGGCAAAGTGAATTGTCCTTTCCTGAAGGAAACTTGCACCTAAATAAAGCATTGATCAGACACTATTTTTTCCTGTTTATACTTTGCATCAATAGGTTTACTCCTGCAGGGAAAGCCAGTAAGTCTGAAAAATGTCTAAAAACAGTGCAGGGTTTTAAAAATATTTTTAATATTTTAATTTACCGATTTCTGTAGATTCAGAGAATAATTTTAAACTTTTTTCTGGGGGAAGGTAGACAACACAAATATCAGAAACATGCAAGTAATTTTGGCTATGTAGGAAAAATCTAGCAGTCAAATTATTCTACAAGAACTCGAGGGTTCTGCCATATATTTCTAAGCATGTGCTTGAAAGGAAATGGCATGAAGGTGATTTTAGTCCTGCTTTGCTTATTCTATTCCCTGTCTGATGTTAAAAACCTCAGTTCTTGGCTCCAAGACAATGCACAAACACCATTTTGTTGAAGTGGTAGTTACCAAGCAGAAAGGCAAGGGGGGAGACCAGTATTGGCTGCTGAAAATAGGTCTTAAATCATCAAGGAATCAAAAGGAAGCAAGGTTTGGCATTTGCCCTGCCACTTGCTGAGTCTACAATATATGGGCCTTTAAATGTGCACCCAGTACAAAATACAGGAGTTTTTTTCTTGCAGTGCTAAAGAATAAATGCAGTTCTAAACAACAGGAAGTAAAGCAAGCATTTCATTGCAAAATACATATTACAAGTCTGACATTATTTGTGTCTACAGCTCCCTGCGTTTCTCCTGTCATCAGAAAGGGTGAAGAATTAATGCTTCGTGCTGCAGCTGCCCACAGTGAAAATTGATCCTTGGGGTACTCCATGTTTTCATCCAACTCTAGTTCAACCCTCATGATGCTTTTTCTGTCCCTGAGGATGGCAAAGCAGTACTGGGGAACAGCTAATCTTACACTGTCAGGCATTTCTGTTCCACTGTTGCTCCATTTCAAGCCCTTGATTTGGGTGGGGTAAGTACTTTGTAAGCCTTCAAGCCTGCCAGCAATCAGGGTACATTTTATTTCCTCGTTGTTTATTTGACATGGTTCAAGCTGATCCTAATTTGACATTCTGTTTCCCTTATCCCACTGTCCCTTTCAGCAAAAATTTTTCAGTACTTGTTTAAAAACCAGAGCCATCGAGGTTATTTGTGTCTTGTGAAGGGGATGTAGAGCTGGTGCAAGAGTAGCAGCTCAGGGTTGGAGCTGTGTGTTTCTTCTCTGAACTGCAGCATCAGCAGCAGCCCAAGCATCACACACTCCTCACAGCAAACCTCACTTGAACTGTGTGTGACAGGCTGGCAACCTGGGGTGACAAAAACCCAGACCTGTTTTGTGCTTTTCCTCAGGGGACCAGCAAAAGGGCCCTCTGCGGGCTCAGGCGCTGTGTTTAGCCTGTGAGATCCTGACTGCAGGAGGGAAATTGGGTTGCTCAGCAGCAGGGACTAGGTTTGGTTTTGTGCCCCACACAGGAGCTGTGCCAGGGGGGAATGCCACCCTACTGATGCTGCTGAAGCCAGGCGTTTCTTAATGCCTTGATAGGAAAAGGCAGCTGCAAAATCCAGCTGCAGCTCAAGTACAGCCCTGCCAGCTATGGGTGATTTCTTGTGTGTTTTGGCCAACTGAGCCTGCTCTCTGATGAAATAGATGCTATTGGCTTGCTGTGTTTCCTAGACTTTCTGCACTCATCTCCCTGTCCCTTGCATCCAGTGGTTACCATGTCCCAACACACCCATTTTCCTCTTGCCTATAGGCGAGCTCTCAGGCAGCTCACAGGTGACCCGGGACAGAGGATGGCATCTGCTGGTTTCAGCAAGAAAGAGGTGAGTTTGGACTGTGAGGATTTAGCTTGTGTTCCTCAGAGCTCCCACAGCCCTGGCAGCCAAGAAGAAATGACAGCTTGTGTCTAATGGGGTCAGATAGTAAATGGAGCCGTTTCCGCACGGCGGTGGCTGCTGTATAATTACACACCGGGCCACGGCGTGTCTGGTCCTAATAGCACCCGGCACTCTTGGAGTGACTCAGCCACTGCTTGGGGCTAATTATGGGCAGGTTGCACGAAAAACCCCCACAAATTGATCCTGCCTTCCTCTCCTCCAGTGGATGGGTGTTCAGCAACAACCTGGATTGCTCATACAAAGCTCATCCAAAAAGGGTGAAAGCCTGCTTGTGAGGAAAAGGCTTTTCAAAGCGAGGCTACAAAGAACGCTCAGAGGTGCCTGGTTTGAAGAGGAGGTGGTGTCTGTCAGGACATTGCTCGGGCAAACTCGATTCCCTGTCTCTGGCATTACCCATTGCTGGAGTACTTTATAAGAGAGATTCAAAAATAACTTAATCACTTGGTTTGTCATGTTTGTGGACGGCAGGACTATTTCTTCTGCATTTTTCATGGCCATTTTGTTGAGTTGGGCATTATTTTTATTGTGATGCTTTAGAAATGGGTCATGGCTCTTCAGAAAAGAACTATATATTCATGTGGCATTCCTCCCGTGATATACTGTTGCAACAGGGTCCCCACATTAGTTATACTGTGTGAAGTGTTTATCTTCTCTGCTCCTGAGATACTTTGGAGCAGGCTCAAGAATCAGGGAAATTAATTCAGGGCAAACGTTTAGAAGATGGTGAAGGTTACCATCACCACTTTGTATAGACTCCCATGTTTGATAAGACCTTGTACTGATTTTAAAGCATATATCTTAAAAAAACATCAGACATATCTCCCTGTGTCTAGTGTTACATACACAGAATTAGGGAAGTTGCAAGAAGCTGTTGAAATTAATTTGCAGGCAGTTTCATGGCTGCTTCCTGCCAGGTCTGTTGGATTGTGTTTATGGGGAAGAGTTACCAGAAATTCTGCCTCGAGAAGTGACACCATCAAATGCACAAATCTCCAGGATGCTCTCTCAGCAGAGAGCATTTCCACAAGAACGTGCAGTCCCACAGTGGAAGTGATTCCCCCCAGAGGTTGGGGCTTCTCCCTGGAGATTGGTGAGCCAGGAGTAGACAAAGCCATGGTGGTCCTATCCAGCAACTGGAGATAGTCCTGCTTCAAGCAAAATGTGGGGCTAAATAACCTAAAGACAAACCTTTCAGGCAACTGGGATGTGGTTTTTAATGCCTGTGATACAGATCTAAGCACAAACTATCTCCTTTAAAGACTGTTCAAAGGCAATAGCACTTGGAAACAAAATGAAGAGCATAAGTGGTGAAATTTCATAAGTTAATTGTTTCTAACCATTTTTACATCTTAGGCAAACCATAAAATTTAAAGAAATGCAATATTTTTTCAGTCATTCACTTGTGTTAGTAGGCATGGCTGCAAAAATATGGCTGATACTTGTCCAACACAATGCTCTTAAATAACTGCCTAAGCTAATTCTGAGCAGAGCAGCTCTGGTACTTGTTGATGCACTATATGTGTATTGCATCATCCCTTCATTTTTATGAAAGGTACCTTGATGTTGCTTTGAAGAAAAACTGTTTGGATTGAAAGTAGGCTGGACTCTGGTGCCAGTGCTCCGTGTATACAAACAAGATGCTTCTTCAGGGTGGAGCCAGAGCTAGAAACTGGTCCAACCTGCGTTGAATTCTGGTTGTTTAGACCACTTAAAGAGCAGTTCACAAACAGGAAAGAGTTAAAACCGAGTGAAATGAGCTGCTTTGTGGGCAAGGGTATCCGGGCCTGGCAAGAAGCCCTGTGCATGCCAACCTGAGGGGCCTGTTTGCAGGGTAGTTAGCTTTTACATACTGACATCTTGCTATAGAAAAATAAGAATTGTTTTGAGGTTTGTCTTTGCACCTTGTCCTGCCACTCAAGATTAAATCTCTCAGACAAAACAAGCTGTTTGGGAGGCGGACCAAGAATGCCTTTACGGTGAAGAAAAATAAAAACACTCAGCCAACTGTGATTAACTATTGAATGCAAAACACTCCCTGGGTTTTGTTTATTTGTAGACTGTAGAAAAAGCTCACAAACGATGCCATGCTTTCAGTGTGAAAACACTTCAGCCTCTGTGTCCCTCTGTTGCTGGGGGAAGGAAAGGATTTTGTCCAAGCTGGTTCGGGAGGGGGCTTGTTTTTTTTTTTTTTTTTAATTTCTCGAGGTGTTGTTTATTTGTTTTTGCAAAGGCACTGTACCCAGTTTCCTCCCATTGTGCATATTCCTGCCTCCAGCTGTTCAAACCTGAGCTGGACTTTGGCTCCCTCCCCTCTCACTCCACTGGACGGGATGGGTTGAGAGCACTCAGCTCAGGCACAGTGCTGCCAGATGCAATGGCATACACAGAATCCCTCTGCCTTCCAAATGCTGTCCAGATGAGCACAGGGAGAAGTTGTCATTAAAATATTTTTTTTTTTATTAAAAAAAGACAAGAAAGTGCCTGTGAGCAATTGCTTATTGCTTGCAGGCAGCTGTGAGCATCCCGAAGCTTTGAGGCAGCCTCTGGGAATGACAGTGAAGGAGCCCAAGCCCTTTTTATTTGTGTGTGTATTTACCTGTTCATCTTAGCAAATGGCAAGGTGCAGGTGTACAGCCAAGTTTTAGGTTTCAGGGAAGGGACAGAAAGTGGGTGCTGGCAGCCTGAGAGGGAGGGAGCAGAGGCTTACTGGCACCGTGCTGCTGTGGGCCTGGAATGGCACTGCTGGGTATTGTGTTTGTGCTGGAAGGGCTGAAGGTGGAGGCAAGTACGTGGAATTGTGCAGGACTGCTCTTCAAGGACAAGGAAATGCAGAAAGTAAACAGTGTTAATTGGGAAAGAAAAACAGGATTATTAAGACTCCTTTGGCTCCAGTTTTCTAAATTGCAGGAGTCAAGGCATTTGTCTTTGTCATTAACTTATTAGTGCATCTCTAAATGCAGTGCAGGACAGGTCTGTTGGGAATTTTAACATTTAAAGCTGCACTTTCATCCCTCCACTGCACACAGACATAACTGAGCTCTCTCAAGGAAGGACCATACTGTGCACCTTCTTAACATTAGTTATCAATTGAGTGTAGATTAAAGCACAGGTCCTGCAATGGTGCCTTCTGGCATGCCAGTACCATGCATTTCACGAGGAAAGCAGAATCAGCTCCTCAGTCCCAAATGCCCAGGTTGAGTCTTCATCAGTTAAGTAGTAAAACTACAAAAGGGGATTGTTTTAACAGCAGAACAGTCAGGAACAGGCAATGAGATTTGACCCAAAAGAACTCTCTGACTTAAGAGCCAGTTGCCTTCTATGAAATGTGGGCAGTATGCAATTGTTTAATGCAGGATTAAGTGCTCCTTGGTACAGCTTTTTTCTCAGGCTAGAAAGCCTTTTGGTCCAGTTACTGCAGGTGTGATCATGTGATCAGGACACACCTGTATGTGCAGATATGTCAGGGTTTGGAGGGGTTTTTTTGTTTGTTTGTTTTTTGTTTGGGGTTTTGTTTTTTTTTTCCTTCTAGGGCTATATAGCTTATTTTGTTGACAGAAAATATAAAGCCAGTGCTGGCCACTCCCTGAAGTCACGGGGAACAGACTGCCAACTTTTCCTATCATTTTACTAAGTGACTCTTTAAAGACAAACCAGGATCCAAATCCCACTGCAGCAGTTTCTGTGTATGTGAGCAGCAGAAATGATAACATCTAATCAGTCTCTTTGCCAAGGCAAGACAGCAAGAAGTTCTTGCTTTATAACATTAAAAATGCTTTGTAGTTATATGGGACTTTTCATGTGAGGACATCAAAGTGCAGCACAGGTATTAATTAATTAATTAGGTTTCACAACATCCTTGTGAAGTATTTGTGTCCATTTTACAAACAAGGGACTGAGGCAGAAAGCAAGGGTGTGATTTGTCCAGGGTGCTGTGTGGCAGGACAGGAGCCAGGCCCAGCCGTGCTGCAGCGCTGCTCCCACCCTGTCTGGGGCAGGGGGAAGCCACGTCCAGTCTGACTCTGAGAGTGGGAAATGGCCCCATCCTCAGCCTGGGTCTCTCCTGCCACATCCCACTGGCACTGCCTGGGAGCAGACGTGCTGAGAAGGGCAGTGCAGAGGCTCCTGCTGCCCTTGCTCTGTCCCTGCAGCCGCCTGGCCTGTGGAGCCCAAGCTGGCACATCCCATCCCGCAGCCCCGTGCCACAGGCCCGGGAGGGCAGAGTAGGAATGGCACAAGGCTGAAGGCAGTGCCCTCCCTGAGAGACTCAGGGCTCTCTATCTCACTCCATCTGCAGCAAAGCCATGCCCTGAGTCACCAGGTGTGAGATTTCAGTCCTTTACACTATTGCTAAGAGCTGGAAGGCTCTTGACACTGGTTGGGAATAGGCAGGCTTTTCCCTGGAGCTCGCTGTCAACTGTTCAGGCATCACCCACCTTGGCTGGCATCACCCTGGGCCACGATGCTTCTCCACCTGCCCCTTGGGAGGCTCCAGTTGATGCCAGTTGTGCTCAGCACCCATCTCCCAGTCACCTGCAGGAATGGACCCTGCAGCAGGCAGCAGTCCTTACCAGTCTTGTCAAAAACAAGGAAGCAAAGAAGAAGCTGCCACCATGACTCTTACGTGGCTGAGAGGAGCCACCATGCTGGCAGAGCCACTAAGGATGTCCCTTCAGCTCCAAGCAAGGTGCCCAAACCCAGTGGGAAAAGGACAGTGCTCAATAGCTCTACCTCCTGCAAAACCTCTCAGTTGGCAGCACAAGCATGCCTGGGACAAACAGGTTTGGGCAAGGGAAGCACGTGGGTCTGGGGCTGAGGGCAAGTGGCCAGACTGGAAGTCTCTCTCCCAACAGGAGGAAGGTGGGGGAGAACTTACATGCTGCTGCTCAGCCAGCCTGCTCCAGCAGCAAGGTATTCTGGCCTCTCAGGAAACTGCCCCAAAGCTCTTTGATCATCAGAGAGAATAATGGAAAAAATTTGGTTTAATAGAGGTCAAATTAACATAGATTCCATTGGCTAAATGTGGAAAATCTTAAAATAGAAGATGTTCCTTAAAAAATAAAAAATTAAGACCAGATGAGCCGTGTCCAACTGAGAAGCATGAAATGTTCTTCCTAGCATGTTGTGGTTATTTTGTAATAACCATGCATTACACTGATATGTAATTGCATGCAGAGAGAGCAGGAGTAGTGTGTAGTTTAGAATTGCCAGACACCATCAGCTACCATGAAGTAAAGCCTATTCACAGTAGTCCATGTTTTTCTGATACATCAGTAATTCCCTTCCTTGTGTCATTTTGCTGATCAAGTCCTTTTTTATTTTTCCCCTCCAAATTTTGAGCCCATAACTTTGAAGGCATGTCATTTTTTCATTCACTCTTCTTGAATCTTTAATGCATTACTGACTGCAGTTTGTAAATGAACTATGCCAGAAGACAATATAGTATCAAATTTCAGCTCTCCTTAACATCATCCGAATTTTTGATATTTTGACTGAACTGAAATATGAAAATTCTTCTAAAAGCATCTAGAAAAAAAAAATAAAAACCAACAAATCCAGTTGGCCAAGGTATGGTCTTCAGGCCCCAATTGAAATACAGCATTTAAGCACTTGCTTAACTTACTAATTGAAGTCAATGGGATTTCAAGCACTTTGCTGAAACAGGAGATTCCGTGGACAAGGTTTGTGCCAGTACATTTGTAATACAGAAATAAAGTGGTGCCAGGTTTATTTTGGCTCTGGATTTCTTTGTGGTGGTGATTGACAAATCCACAGAATTGGACTAACACCAGAAAGGTTATGACTATAAGAGAAGTGATGACAAGAAATAATAAATTTTGAACTGGCAAACGCTTTAGCTTGGGCAGACTGTAAACCTCTATGTAAGGAAAGAAACAGGTCCGTTTATGCTGATAAATGCACTCTTTTCAGGAAGACCTCCAGTTAACCAGCAACTAATGTGCTGGGACAGCTAAAAATTTTGAAGCAAATCCTTTTCTAAGTGGTGTAACTACACCAAAGCTTTTGGAAACAGAGAGGTTTACATCACACGATAGTCTAGTCATATAATCTTACAATCATTTTGAAAAATAATCATTTCCTGGAGAAAAAACTTTGTGCCTTTGCATTGCAGGCAATAGGACAGAGCTCAGCATGGTGAGGGATTTTGTGTCTGTTGCTGGAGGATGTCCAAACCCACCCCACTAACCAATAAATCACTACCTAATTGAAAAGATTCACAGAAACAGATTACAACATCAAGGATGGAACCAGTACGGTAGGAATTAGACTGACAGTGTCCATACGTAGGGTGTGGTATCAAAAGATGATCTTACAGCCTGCCCCCACTTGCCCTTCTCCCTCCTCTTCCTCCTCCTGCCACTCCTTGCTGCCTGATCGCTCCCTTCATCGTCCTGCCGGCTCTAGTGGTGCATACCTGGTCACATGGAGTTAGTTCAACTCACTAAACCAGAAAAAAAAATTAAAAAAAACTTTAAAATAAAAAGCAGCATTTTTCGGGTGTGTTCTTTTTTTTCCTGTTTTAGTGAGCTGACTCATTACAGCTCCATCAGCCAATTCCAGCAGGGAGAGCATGGCTGGGGGAAACCTTGGTTCTACTGTGGATACAGACAGTTATTCTGGCTTTGGCCACCTCGTATACCTTGACTGTGGCATGGCAATTTCCACTTTATTGACACAGGACAACATGGACAAGTTATTGCCGGTACATCAAAGACCTGGAAAAAATTAATCAACAGCACCTCCGAGCTATTAGGCATAGACTGTAGTTAGATAAAATCATAAATAATGAAATCCCATAAGGTTGTTGCACAACAAATATTGAAGCAAAGCTCATAAAACTCTCTTCCTGCTTCATTTGAGCCTTTTCCTTCCAGAGAAGACATGGTTTTCTAAAAGTGATTTTTTTTTTTTTTTATTAGCAAACTCCTGCTGGGCAGAGGCGGGAAGGGCCTCAGCCCATGTGATGTCAGGATAAATATGTGGGAAGCCAGTGCAGCAGAAAATCCAGCCAGAGGAATGTCTGGTGCAGGAGCAGGCTGGCTGCCTCTCCCACCATCCACAGCGCCTGTGAGGTGCTTAGGCTTGGGCTGGTGGGAGGGCAGCACCAGTGAGCTGCACAGGCTCAACCCCAGGTGTGTCTCCAGCTCTCTGAGCAAGATGAAATCCATGGGCCTGTCTATCTAATGCAGAAGAAATTAGCCTGTGCTTTAATGAAGGATTTTAGCATCTGAGTGTAGGAAACCTTAACAAAAGACCTTTGCATTAGACTCTGCAAATTTGTTGTAAGCAACAAGTAACAAGAGCAGATTTAGAGATAAAAATAATGAAAAACATTGCATTCTCTTGCCCAAAAGCCTATAAATCAAGACCTTGGCTCTTCTCTGCAGAAACGCACTCAGATGTAATTGGAAACAGGCAATACTGATCTGAAACACGCGATCGAGCTCAGTTTGCAACGGCTTGGGTGATGAGGCTTCTAGAAGGAAAGAAGAGGCTCTCCCTTCCTAAATTAGTGGCCATGAACTGTGCCACCATCCTGCCTGGCCATTTGATGTGAAGCTGGTTCCACAGCAATGGAACGTGCCCACGAGTGCTGTGGGTGAGGAGGCTCCTGCCATCTGCCTGGGCAGGGGACCTGGGCGGGCAGAGCCGCAGGGCAGAGGGCAGAGGGGAGGAAGAGGAAGGGCTCCTCCGACCACAGCCTGGAGCAGAGGCTGCAGCCGTGCTAAGGGTGTTTCCTCCGCACTGCAGCACACCCACACGGGCTGCCCTTCTGGGAGACCACCCCTGGCTTTGCTTCCTGGGAGGAAACGTTCCCATCACCTCCAGCACGGCCAAGATAAGGATCCTCTGTGACAAAGAAGAGTCACCCACTCTGTTTCTTCGCTCTGGGCAGTGTTCATGGCACAGCTGTGGTGGCTCTGTTTGAACTCGGAGGCCAATTAGCTGTCCAAAAGACAATTGCATGGGAAAGTTGTGCCGGCGTAAGACAAACCATCAGTTTACCACCATCACACACCTTGTAGAGATATTCTTCAGTTTAACTGCCACTGCTGTGTAAAGTGCTTATTTCAAAGTGAAAAGGTTGTTTTTATCCAGAACTGTCCAGAAGACGTCATAGTGCTGTAATTATATCAGTAATAAACAGTGAAGCTGCCATGGAGAGAGGACCAAGCACAGCAAGGAGTTCTGCAGGGTGCTGGTGCCAAGCCATATCTAGGCAATAGAATTTATAGCCACTATTATCTGTGTGAGGTATATTTATGACTCCCCTCCCTGTTGCTCTGATATCTTCAAATCTCACAATATTTGTATATTAATTCCCACAACATTTTTGTATGTAAGGAAATTGCAAACAAGAAGCCCAGTACTGGAGCCTCTTCATGCAATGTGGAGCAGGGTTTGGAAGGTGGAGAAACATGAGAAATTTTCAGCAGTTACAGGTACATCCATGAAAATTTACCAAATAACATGATGTAAGTAGTTGGGCTGTCTACAAGGTAAACAGCTAAATTCCTCTGGGTTGGGCTGTGCAAGGGTTCAGACTAGATGATGACAGTGAGTCTTTATCACTTCAAAATATACCTGAACTTGCTACCAAAGCAACCCTGATCTGAGACTACTTGATACCGTATGGTTGGAGGCATAAGAAAAGAAAAGTAGGAAGTGGAAATAATAAGCATATTTTTATAAATGAAGTTTGATCATTTGAGGTCTTAAATAGTGTTTAAATTCTGTCCCTAATTCCTCAACGTCTGATTTATTATGCATTACTTTCAGAAATTACTAATCTCACAAAAAACAGCAGAAGGTACTGCTACAGGATACAGGATAAATGAATCAGCATTCCTTTTCTGTTACTAAGAAAACCTTCACACTGATACAGTGAGTTTTTACTTTCATGTCATTCTTGCCTAAATTTTTTGCTGTGACATAGATTGCATTGTATTACAAAATGAAAATAACTTTTTTTCCCCCCTTTTTCTTCAAATGTGATGTCCTAGGGGAAGACACCCTTCAGCAGAGTCCAGCAGGCTCAGCCAGTGTGCAGTCTGAGGCTGTTCTCTGCAGGAGGGGTTGCAGTCTGACAACTGCAGCTGAGAATTCCTCCTTCTGTGCCTGCCCCTGAGTCCTGACAGTTGCTCTTGGGCAAGTCTGGCCTCAGTTCTCCACACTGTTCAATGACAATAATTATTCATACTTACTTTGGCGAGTTTAATTAATACTTGTAAAGGACTTTGAGATCCTTGGATGAAAGAGTCTGTTGACACACAAAATGCTTTTATGGTGACTGTCAAATTAAGGTCCTCTGAGCTTCCTCAGCAATTGAAGAGTTAATTAGCTCATGCCAGGAACCTGCCAGCCTCAGCAGAGACAGGGCGCTGGGTTTGAAGGTGCCCATCCCTGACCTTTCCTCACTGGGGCAGCTTTGTTGAAGGAACTCCTTCCCTATTCATGCTGCTTAGGAGATAATGTCCTTGTAATGCACACATGCACGTTGCATCTTCCACCTGGTTGTGTTGTAACCATTTTCCTCTCCCTGCTGTGTATCCCACATCCCAGCTGGCAGGGAAGTTGGTGTCAAGTTCCTGCCGCTGGACCTAGGCCAGGTCACTTTTCCTCCACACTTGAGGGGCACAGCTCATCCCCTAGACTTTTATCCAGAGGTGAGAACCTTCCCAGAGAAACCCAAGAGGCTGGTGCTGGAGTGACAGGCAGGGGGACAAGCTGAGCTCTTCAGTGAAGGAGGTGCTGCCCAACTGCCAGCAGGAAACCAGCTGCATTTCCTGGGCAGGTCCCAGCGCCGTAAGGCACACATGAAGGAGGCACCCATGAGTAAACCCTGCATTCATCAGGCATGACACTGGGTCTCTGTATAAAAAATAAGGGAACCCTGTGCCTCCCCTGGGGACCCCATCCTTGAGCACCACATGGGAAATCAGAAATTATTTTAGCAAAGGGGAACTTAGTCATGGTTTTGGTCAGACACCACAGTTGTACTCTCAAAGCTGAGATGAGCAAAAGGCCACAGCATAGTTTCCCTTTGCAACTTTTGCCCTTTCCCACATCATCACAGCTTCAGGTGGGCAGCACTCAGGAGTCGTGCCTGCAGACCCCACTCGCTGTGGCTCACACAAGGCTGAAACAGCTCATGGAAAGCACTGTATGGGCAAGTATGTATGTATGTATGTATGTATGTATGTATGTATGTATGTATGTATGTATGTATGTAT